>OY754476.1:11869621-12492828 GCA_963575645.1 Xanthostigma xanthostigma | reverse complement strand
ATAAAAATAGGCGAATGGACTGAAAATTATTTCGAAAGTGAAGAAACTTGGTGATTGATAATTTCCTTGTAAAAGGGATTATTAAAAGAAATAAATAAATGGGCAAAAAGATAAAAATTTTATTATTTGTCTATTAAGATCTAAATATATTTGCGCAATTAAAAATGTTTAAGTAATTGTTCCATTTATTTTATAAAAAAGAAATAATTACAAAATATTTTTTATAAATTAGGTACTATAGGAAACTTAAAGTATCATGTTAGTTTGGTAAATACTTCTAAGTATAGGTTAGTAATAAATAAATAAATTGTAAAATTTGCCTTCCATTTGTCATTACCTGACTGCTTGAAATTCACCTAAAATCAATAATAATAAATATTACGTATACTTCATAAATATTATCCGGCCCATATTACAATAACTACAGGCATTCTCAATTGCTTGGTAGTTTACTATTCAAACAAAACAATTGAAAGATATTATAAACAATGCAAAAAAGAAACATTTTCATTTTTCTTAAAATTAATTATTATTACTATTATTCTTATATATCTTTCTCATATTACGTTGAAATATGTCCAAAACATTTAATAATTTTTTTCATAACAATCAAAAAAATTAATAACACATCATTTACACCATACAATTTTCTTCATTTTGATTCCGTTTGTTAATATACATATTTCCCAAAAAAGAGCTCCAGTCTTCGCTTCATTAATCACTACAAAAAACAATATATCATACTAAATAATACCTATAAAAATACACATATCTAACTAATAAAGTTCGTGTGTGTACCACTTAAAATACTGTTTTATTATAAAAACCTCTTAGTCCAGTCCTGACGGTCACCTGTATGCATTTTTAATTTAATAGTGATAAATTTTCCGTTTCTTTCTATCACACAACTCATGCCTGAAATAGAAAATATTTGACTCAATTAATAAATGGCGTCTAGAAATATGCTTTATGAACGTTTAAATGTTAATAAATTATTAATAAAAATTTATTATTTCTTTAAAAGAAATTGGGCACAATCAAATTATATTGTAATTGTTCTAAGAATATAATTATTACAGACCCAACCTTTAATTTTGTTTAAAATAGAGAGAAAATGTATTTCAAAAATATTAAAGGTGTTTATATTCACATAAATTTTATGTTAATAATAATTATCTGCACTCAAAAATTATATTATATGTTTATAATATAATTAATTTATATAAATCAATTATGTATAATAATGCACGCATTTAGTCAAAAAGTATGAGAACAAATTAACTATCAACAAAAGAATACAACTCCTAAAATCAATTCGTTCAAAAATTAAAATGGAGTGACGACTATTTAGTCATCACTCCATTTTTAACTAACATCTAAATTGCACAGTAATATACAAAATACTCAAATCTTTTATTAACGTCTGATTAGAACTCTTCAATAAATAAAATTATCGACCAATTTTTCAAACAATATATTAACAAAAAAATATAATTAATACATTAACGTTTCAATCAGGATTTGGATCTTCTTCAGAACTGATTCTAATTAGCTTTTTATAAAATCTTTCAAAATTATTAATGATTAACAAAATAAAAAACGTTAATGTATTAATTATATTTTTTGTTAATATATTGCCTGAAAAATTGGTCGATAATTTTATTTATTGAATATACAAAATAGCTGCCCTGAATTTTATAAAGTTTACGACATTATAAAGAACCACTCCATACACAATTCAAGAATATCAGATGGCACTGTTTTTGGATTCCTTTTCAAAAGAAATTAGTTTAATAAGTTCTAAAATTACACATTAACCTTATCTTATTTACAATTACGTCACTAAAGAGATGCATTTTCTTGCGATCAAAATGCATTATTATTGTTTGATAAATTTCACAGATGGTAAATAATATCAAATGACATTCGTTATTTTTTATTTAATTCGAGGAGGTAAACAATAAATAACTTTTTCATAATATAATATCGTAATTCTTTTAACAGGTCGCTTTGTGTTCTTGGAATAAATAAAACACGTAACGAGGGCGTAGATATGGGGGCGTAAAAGGGTAATCCCCCCCAGGGCCATTATAATAAAAATTAAAACTGGAAATATTACGAATACTTAACTAAAAAACAAAACTTAAGACAAGATTGCAACAGCGTATTTTGTAACAGAATTGGTTCTGGAATTAATATTTTAATATCCTTAGTGAGCATTCTTGTGTGATATTAATAAAATTTTAAAAAATATTAATTTTTTTGCTTTACCCCCCCCCCCAGAAAAAAATATGTACGCCCTTGCGTATTAAGGATTTTACGATGGAAGAATCTAAAATTTGTTTTAGCATATTTTCTTCCATAAAAGTATTTAAAAATGACAAGCATATTAGTCTACCCTAAGGGTAAGGCCACATGAAGAGCGTTAGGCTAACGCGCGTTGAACGCTCTTCATGTGGCCTTACCCTAAGTAGCAAATATAATTTTCTACCTTATATAATAGTAAATAAACTCTTTTATATTATCTCAGTTTTCGAGCGTCTGTTATCTACAATTTCTCTGCCTACTCTATAATATAAGAAACTGAGAATCTCAGTGGTGTGTCAACAAAAATTTAAAAAATACACCATAAATAAATAAGAGATCTAAATGAAGAGATACAGAATAAGTTAATATTTAATTTAATATGTTTTACTAAATTTATATTTTAATTTCCAGATTTGTAAGCAGCGTTGGCGTCTTCGTCCTGCAGTAAATCTTCCATCAGTTTGGGTAAGTTTATTAATTCCTGCAATCAGTAAATATATCATGTTTAACACTTATTTGTTGATCGCCTGTTGGAGGGGAAACCGGGGTAACTTGACGATATTAATAACAAAAAAAAGTTTCTCTTAAAACGAAAGTCTGTTCAATAATTTTTATAATATTATGTTTTCAAAAAGAAACATAAAACTGAAAAAAAGACGGATTGCACTCCGGGAGTGCCGGCAGAAGTGAAAACTTGAATATTACCTCTACTCTCCATCCGTCTTACGAATTTTCGATCAGGTCACGTGTCCTGACGCGAGTTTAACATTTTTTACCCATTACAAAAAAAGTGTACAACGCCGCTAAAGAAGTTTTCACTTCAAAAAAATAATCATTTTAATCATCTTACCACACCCACTGGGTAAAATGACGAACATATTGAAGTAAGATCACGGTCAACATAAATTTTAAATTAAAAAAAAAAAACAAAAACAGAATCCATACTGGATCTACATATCAACAGCGATCGCAAACTCTTCAGTGCCTTTATAGTCTCTGTACTGTTCATACCATCAGGCTAAGCAGGACCCACACTGTATCCAGGGTTCACCTGAACGATCTATACAAATATTTTTTTGTATACCTTGTTGCCTCCGGGATTTCAGTCGCTGCTACACCATGGCAAAATAATTTTCCATTTTCTACTCCTTCCGAAACTTTCAACCACTGTCAACGATAGCTTTTACAAACGTACGCCATCTTACACTGTGCTGTGCTACAAAGAAATACTGTTTTATTTTTTACAAATATACAAACAGTAATTAAAGCAATGTCTTAGAATTAGCTCCTATAATAAATACCCATGTTAAATATTGTAGCGAATTAAAAATGATTAATTACATGAATAGTTCACAATTACTTATTTTCACTTCGAAAATATTACAACACATAACCTCAAATCAGAACTTTTGAAATTTCGCCTGGAGTTCGAATTGCTAACCTAAGTTATCCACTGATATTAATATTTGACATTCATAACTAAATGACGCAACCATCACAAATTTGACACTGTTTTTTTTAATGAGTAATTACATGATTAGTTCACAATTACTTATTTGCATTTCGAAAATATTACAACACATAACCTCAAATCGGAACTTTTGAAATTTTGCCTGGAGTTCGAGATGCTTACCTAAATTATCCACTGATCTTATTACTTGACATTCATAGCTAAATGACGCAACTACCACAAATTTGATACTGTTTTCTTTACTCATAAAATTGAGTTTCGTAAACTTATCCCGTTTATCAACTTAGCACCCTCCCCCCCACTCCGCGACATATTTGTGGTGTTTGGTCTTTTTAACCGGCTTTAAAAAAACAGGCTATCAATTCAACACGTACACTTATTTAATAATTTTTTTTATGTTTGATTAACCAAAACGTCTCGTGGAGTTAACCAATTTGAAAAATGCCACACTATTTTAGTCAAAATGTTTACGGAAAGGTACTAATTAATTTCTTTTAAATCGATTCGGTCATTTTAACCGGCTTAAAAAAGATTTTTTTAAATATGTAACCTTATATCTTCAGCATATTTGAACCGATTTTCATGATTATTTTTTTTTTCTATTTAATAGGACATACTTTCAGGACGGTCTCACATAAACTTTACTTAAATCGGTTTATCAGCTTTTTATCTAGTTTTGTTATGAAATATTAAGGAATTAAGAGGTTCATAACGTGCAAACTACGTATTGCAAAGCCACAAAAACGTAAAAAATAAAAAAAGCTTAAAAACTTAACCTCCTTCAAAAAAGCCTTTTCAAGAAGTCGGCATCAATTAAACCAAAGTACATCAAAAAAAGCAAAAGTCACTTTTATATTTTCCAAAAAACTGCAAATTGATTGGTTGGTTATGTAATTTAAACTTAGATAAATTAATAATAATATTGTTATAATAAATAATATTTTAACATTTTTGTGTTAGCGGCTAGAGGCGTTTTGGCACGCAAGAACCGAACACAGTTAAAAAATGCCTGAGTTTAAAAAAACGGGAAAAAAATCACAAGTAATAAATGAATACAAATTTTATATAATTTATTGATGTATTTGTTGTTCTGATCTAATTCTGTCGACAATACAGAACTTTCAAACCAACTGCGTGTTTGTAGTGAAATTCTCAAACTGTTTGAACCTGGTTAGAGTAATTCTATAGAATTACTCTAACTGTTTGAAGACTATAGTCTTCTGACAGTTATAAAAAGCATAGAACTACTAGAACCAAGTTCGAACAGTTGGAAGAATTTGATTATGAAATTGTGTCCGAAGAGCTCTGTAATGCCGACACAGATAGATACATCGACTTTAATCTTCCTTAACTGAACGGTGTGTGGTCTATCCATATACAAAGTTCTATACTGAGCATAGGAATAAGATCGCAATCGAACTATTAGGGTGAAAACATAATACTTCTGTATTTTTTACGTCGTAAGCGCTGGCGTATCCAGGCGGGCAAAATAAGCACGGGGGACCTAGCTTAAGAAATTCCTAATTTGTCCCCTCCTAGGCAAAAAGCTTGGTACGCCCATGTTATGATGTTAACGTCATAGAAAAAGACAAAGTTTTTGAAACAGATTGAATGCAAGTACATCAACCAATCCTATCATCGGAGAACTCAGGGAATTACATCGAAGAACACCGCACATTGAGTAGATAGACAATTGATTCATATAGTTAATTAATAGATATATGGGTCAATCTAAGTATATCTCTCTCAAAATTGTACATAGAAATAGGCCACAACCATACTCCTTTTCACTCCGCGAAACCGAAAAATAAATACAACGCACTGATACAAGTATATGCCTGGACCGTAGACTATCTAGGCATCTAGCTAGGGACTTTTATGTTAACCATAATATTGTGTCTCTGTTGTCACCCAAGCGCCAACTATACGTATTTCTTTCAGTGTAATGGAGGTCATTCCGTTGATTTTAAGAGGAAAAAAACAGTTCGAATGAATAGAGAATCAAAAATTTAGACAAGATTGCAACAGCATATTTTGTAACATTATTAGTTTGGGAATTAATATTTTGCTTGACAACTTCCTTCGTGTGTATTCTTGTTTGATGTTAAAAAAACTTAGGAAAAATATTGCTTTTTTTGCAAAAAAATATCTACGCCCTTGATAAGAACAGGCATCCTTTATCGTTCTTTTGAGAACATTAACAGGGAGAAGTATGTTATTCACTGATAACCTATTAAAAAATTTAAAACCCCCATAATTGGATCTGTAAGTGTGTTTGTTGACAGCAAAAATGGCAACCTTAAATGCCTCGCACTTCTCGTTGCATGCGAACGAACTTCATCACCAGACAACAGTCCTGGAAGCTATCAAAGTTGTGTTTTATGTACATAAGATTTACGAACACAAATAGAGAGTGTAAGGTCATTATAATTATGATAATATGAAAGGTTCTAAAAAATGTTTTTCAATGCGAATAAAATTTTGCTCGAGTTACTATTCTGACGGCTTTTTTCTGAAAAATGTTAAAATATTTTTCAGTCTTAAAGTTTCTTCTTCGACTACTTTAGTTATAAATCAAGTATTTATTAAACAAAATCCATTACTCGACACCCCTATTAAATAGGTTACATTAATACCTTACAAATAAAATTTGTGCCTACTTTTTAGTTTTGCCTGTTCCATTCGTTGCTGTTTATCACAACTCACATTTTATATTTGTTCTGCGAATATAAAATAGTAAAAATCACGGGTCGCAGTGCAAAACCCGCCGACAAAATAATGTCCGATTAATTTGTTTCTGAATAAATGAAAAAATGTGACCTCAATTGATTGCATCCTTAAAAATGATTAAAATGTTTTAATACTGAGCACTAAATTTTGTGTATATAGTCTTCAGGAAGTAAAGTATAATACATAAATTCATTTTTGTAAATCCATTCCTATTCGACCGATTTTTATATAATTTTTGGGGACACATTCTAATCTTTACTAGAGTGATAAATTTTAATTTTAATATCTCCGCTAATTTTGGATCAAAAAATAGTTTTAGTCCGTAAATTCAACCCTTAAAATAAACAGAAAGACATATTATGTATTAATGTTTCTACCTTTTTCGTAAAATATAGTTAAAAGAAAGGTGTAAATTAGAAACATTGAAGTTTGAAATTATGAAACTATTTATTGAACTCAGAATTCATCGCCACCAAATGCATCTGTTGTCATCACCGCCCCCCTGGATCGCTGCAGCACCCACCAGGGGGCGATAGTGTCCACTTTGGGAATCACTGTTCTAAATGATACTGCCCGATCCCTAAGTCTCGCCATTCGACCAACACCAATAGTGTATGTTTCATATACTATGTACAGACAAATACATAAAAAAAAATGTTTTATAACCATTCATATAAAAATTCACAATGTATAATTTACATTTTATTCAGATTTGAATGCATAATAATTCTACATTGTGTACAGTATTATTAAAATTGAAAGCGGCCAAGGCGTGGCTTCGTCGATACAAATAATTTCGGTGCAATTTTATACATAGTAGTGAACTACAATATTTCAATATCAATATTTTTTATTTTTAAGAGAAGAAAATCGCAGTTATCTATTTTTGTTTACCTATAAACTTGTTCTTATAATTTTGGTAGTAGGGATAAAATAAGAAAACCGAATGAACATCAGCTGTTCGGCAGTTTTTGCGTTTATCACGTTCAGACAGACAGACGGAGACACTTTGTTTTATATTATATATACTAGCAGCCCGTCCCGGTTTCACTCGGGTGCCCGGTGCAAAATTGTTCTGGAAATATTACATTGATCTTCACATCTACACAGCAGAACTATCAAAATAGCGGACTCAGTAGGCAAACGATCAGTTTATGAATGAAACGCTCATTATTTATTATGTAAAGAATATACAAAAATTATTGAATTAAAAATTATTAAAAGGTGCTGTAGGCTAAAAATTTGGGATTATATATTTTTATGTGAGAAATCCAAAAAAATATAAAGAAAAAATTCTGGATCTCGACAAAAGCCTAATTTCAAGGAAAAATAAATAATATACTGGGAAATAATCATGATTTTTTAAAATAATAATAATCAAGTTTTAATGTCATGCGTGCAATAATTAATGTACATGTTGAAAGTCAAAGAATTCATTTATGCTGTAGAAACAATTTTCTAAAAAAAATTTGTTACATTTCTTTTAAAGTTTCTTGATTCTAAAATTCTTGTTTCGAGTGGCAATTTATTAAAAAAATTTATGCCATAAAAATTTGGTCCGTATGTAGTTTTAGCATATTTGAGGAGCAACCATGCAAAACCCGATAAATCCAGTTTTACTAGTTTCGAGTAAATCGCGAAAATCTGTTACACAGAATTCTTTAACAAATTTTATTTTATGAATCAGTGGCATATAGGTCATAGATGAGTTTACCAAATTTTGAAAAAAATATTAATTATCTTTAAAAAAATAACACACATTTATGTTCGGATTTATCGGGTTTTGCATGAAACCAGAATTTTATCGGGGTTTTTTTCGCAAATAAAATATATAAGTATTTGAGAAACCGTATATAAATATGATAACACCCAATAAAAAGAAGAAAAAGTACATTTTTCAAAATAAAAACAGTATATAAAAAATTCTTATAATTTTTTCAAAAAGTTTTTAAGAAGCCTAGGCTATACCGGTTTATCCTATCGCATATAGGCAGAACTAGTTTGACCTAGGCAAAACTAGTTTGGCCGGTAACATATTACATAATATAAAGATATTGATTGCATATTATACTTAGTTTAACAATCACAGTGTTTGGGCAAACGTTCACGAAGATTTTATACTGATTTTAGAGTCTATGAATGGACTATAACACATATATGTACCTACGTTTGTATGTTATAAGAGGAAGTTCGGTGACAGAATTGGACACCGGACAGTACAGTTTCATTGGAAAGTCAGTATTGTTCTCCGGCCAGCTTGTTAGTCCGGTTGAATCGCCTGAAGCAGAAGATCCCTTTTATTCTCTTTGCATCCTGTATCTCTCGGTCAGTTATCAGATGCGGAGTGGGTATATAAAGACATTTTTTTTCTAAGCTACGAAAAATATTTATACTATACACCCACGGTCAAGACTATTTGGACCTAGTACAAAATAGTATTTTCACTTTATTATTACCTATTTTTAGTAAAAAATAGCTTTAACCCGCGACTTCGCGTGGAATTTATGTTTGTTCAGTTCGCATCCTTATTTCTTTATAGCCTAAGTTACCCTTTATAATATCAGCTATCTGCCAGTGAAAGTTCCGTCAAAATAGGTCCAGTCGTTTCAGAGATTACTCGGAACAAACAGAAAGACAGACAGACAAAAACTGTAAAAATTGTTTTTTGTTATAAGTACCGTATATTTCATATTATACATTTAGTAAAAAGCTGTTATTTTGACATTACAAATAGACACTTATTTATATGTATAGATGTATAGATATATTTCAATATTAGAAAACGATTTTTCCTTACGAGTTGATAATTATTAAAATCGTTAATTTTGGACAATTTGAAAACCGCTTATGTTTTCAAACGGTGTAGACAAATAGAAAACGTCACACGTAATATAAAAATAAACTTTTAAAGCTTTAGGTAAATTAATGCCTATTTATGTGTCTGTATATAAAAAAAAAACTACTGGCAACGTCAATGGAGCAAAGTTGGCTGGCAACTTCTGTAACTTTAAAGACATCATGTACAGAGAACATGTATTAAGTGAATAACTCTTACAGGAAAAATTATTATTATTATTCGAGTTATACGTCCGTTTAGTTACTATAAAGAGATTTATTCAAAACTAGCTGTAACGCGCGACTTCGTCCGCGTGGAAATATTTTTTTTGGACTCTAATTCTTTTTCTAAAATAAAAGTAACCTAAGTTACTCCTTATAACATCAGCTATCTGCCAGTGAAAGTCCCGTCAAAATCGGTCCAGTCGTTTCGGAGATTAAACAACCAGACATTTTATTTATATATGCATATGTACTATGTATAGATATAGGTACAAAAACAGAAGAAAGTGATAAAAACTGAAAATTCGCACTAGGAATCTTTAAAACTGTTCAATTACACACTAAGTTACGATTTTATTTATTTGTATTAATTGAGCTAACGTCTGTATATTTCATTAAAAAAACAACTCTCGCAGTAAGTAGATTTTGTAATCCGTTACTATATATACAGACACAAGACAGTCCTACTATATTATATTATGTAATTTATCTGGCTAAGTATGGCATAACCTGTTTAATTAGGATGCGTTCACATATTACGTGAGGTTTTGGCTATTTTTCGACCCCTCCCCCCACGCTTTTACATAGTTTCTTACGAAAAAAAGTTACATGATATTTGCACCCAATGTCACGTAGGGAAGAGTGGGGGGTCTCTTCTCTACGTGAGATTGGGTGCAAATATCATGTAACTAAACGTCTCACATAATTTGTGAACGCCTCCTTACCCACACGGCTAAGACTTAATAATTTTTGATAATAAAGCAGTCAACTTCTGCTCCATTCACGTTGTCTGCCAACAATGTACATGGTATATGATTACATTTAACTGAAAGTAGTAATGTAACAAGTTCCCCCGAAATAAAAAACAAGGCTATGCGTCGGAAATTAACTTTAATGAAATTTTGGTCTCCCTTCACTCGAGCTATATTTACATAGTAAATATAATAGTATTCCCGCGATTTCGCTATTGTATTCAAATATATGTTTGCAGCGCATGCGTACATCTACATATACAGTATCAAGTATTCCACAAACCGTTATGTTTTTACCGACAGACCGCTTTGCAACCCGGCTTGTTTTGTCTAATAAATACGAGTATATAACTATACTACGTTCAAAAATTGTATTATGAATAGTATACAGACATTTTTCAAAATGGAATTGAATTCTAGGAGCGAATTTTTTCTCTGTAAGTAGCTCTCTTTTTGAAAAAATAAACAACCAAACATGTTCGTAATTTATGCGGCGAGGGTTTCGTACATCAATCGCTGTAGATTTTCTGTAATCTTTACCAATCTATACGAATTTTATAACATAATAAAATACTGTTTATTTTTGACGTGATAACGTCTTATAAATTGATGAAACACCGGCTGCACGCACGAAAAAGAGTAACGTTCCGCAAGCGAGAGCGCGATATAAGCGATAGTCTCTCTCTTCTCGCGTGACGTCAGAGAGTAGTGTGCGTTCAACATTTTTTTCGGCTGTTCCAGCGAAAGCTACATCTGACAGATGGCTCCGTACAAAACTTGTAGGATAACGTCTTATAAATTGATGAAACACCGACTGCACGCACGAAAAAGAGTAACGTTCCGCAAGCGAGAGCGCGATATAAGCGATAGTCTCTCTCTTCTCGCGTGACGTCAGAGAGTAGTGTGTGTTCAACATTTTTTTCGGCTGTTCCAGGGAAAGCTACATCTGACAGATGGCCAGATAAATTATACGGTTTGTTAACAAATATATAATATATATACATTCTTTTAAATGTCTTTTATAATTGCTTAAAAATATGTATTTTGCTTTGTTTGATCAAATTATTAGTCGGTAAAAATATAGTTTGACAGCTACTAAAATTTAGGTTATGTATTATTAAATATGATATTCGAGCGGAATACGTTATCACGTAAAACTATCGTCCGTAAACCGACTTTACAGACATCCAATTTTTTTGGCTAAACTATAAAAAAACCAGCCAAGTGCGAGTCGGACTCGCGCACCGAGGGCTCCGTACAAAACTTGTAGGTATTTAAATAGTCTGTCCATCACGGGAATCGAATCTCGAAGATTTTTCCCGCTTAGCTGTTGGAAAACTGTTGTCGCCAAACATCAACAAACGTCGCGGTCAGTTTGCCAACTAAGCGTGTATGTAATTGCAAAGAGTTCAAATGGACTACCGCACTGTATTGTACCTCGTGGCTATATCTGATAGCTCAGTCGTCGTACCGTATTGTATGCGAGAGTTCTCATATTGTGCTGTATAAACGAATCGGTAGCGGACGCTTGTTTTGTATTAGAACTGTTACTGTCTACGTGCGTAGCATGTTGTTGCGGTATAAAAACATTATTTTTTCTGTGATATAACTAAAAATTTACGGTTTTCGGATTTTTTCCTTTACTTGTGCTATAAGACATTGCTTCTTGCCAAATTTCATGACTCTAGGTCAACGGGAAGTAGGTACCCTATAGGTTTTGATTCTCAAGAGTCTTTACAGACAGACAGTCAGACAACAAAGTGATCATATAAGGGTTCCTATTTTCCTTTTGAGGTACGGAACCCTAAAAATAAATAATGTCAGTTCATTCTTAAACCTTGGTATCTGCATTAGAAATTAACAGCATTTAAATTTGAGTGAATTATTGTAAGGAAGAAAACAAAATATGTGGTAAATTGCATTTTGTGGCCGAACAAAGAAATTTCTTTTTATCACTTCTGAACAACAACTCCGACGCGTAAGTTAAGTTCTCTTCGCTTTGTTTTAAAAGAAAACGAAGTCACAAACAATTATTTGACAATCTCCTGAGAAATAGGAAGGCATGTTGATGAGGTGAAGAGAAAGTTTTAAAAGAAAAGATGTAACACGAAAAAAGGGAGGTTCATATAATAGCCTTTACTCAAGATGATCTACTCGATCAATTCCCTAACCATGTCAAGCAACTCTTAAGTCTTAAAATTACAAATACAGGGTATCAACAACATTCTTAAATGATCTAATTAATATATCTGGTTTCTAATAATATTAAGACTTTACGAGTTATTTGTTCAAAGGACCCCGCACAAACCTTATGGGATTTGGTTCTCGGTTAAATTAATCGAAAATGGTTTTATTTTAAATATAATAGCCTAAAAACCAATAGATTTCTAGCTACAGATATGTTTAGCGAGATTTTAAATATATAGGGATATCCATTGAATTCACAATCTTAAAAAATCATAAGCTCTAGAAATATGTTTTCGAGTCCGCTGAATCCGAATATGACATTATTATTTTGTACAGTGTGACACCTTCCAACATTACCTAGTTTTCGACTATTTTTCTATTTCTAAAAAAAGAACAAAAGTTGAACATGGAACATGTTTGTGAATTCAATGAATATCCCTATATCTAAAATCTCGCTAAACATATCTGTAGCTAAAAATCGATTGGTTTTCTTAGTGACCTTTAAACTATAAAATAAAACCATTTTCGATCAATTTAACCGATAACCAAATCCCATAAGGTTTATACGGGGTCCATTAAATTATAAACAAATTTTTTTGAATATTTATTGCAAAAAATATACAGTAAGTTTGATTGGATTTTTCGCGCTAAATTTCTCTATATGATTTACGTTGAATGTAAGTTATATCAAATAGTAGGCTCAGTCCATAAAAACCGTGGCAATGTTATTTTTGACAATAAATTTTTAATCCGACAACTTTAAAGCCGGTACAGTGGTTTTGAGCAGATTTCACAGTTGGCTTACTATTTCCTTTAATTTGAATCCAATGTAATTCAAATGTATATATTTGAGTTAGCCTATATTATTTGTAAATCATAAAGAGAACTTGTAAAGAACATATAAAGTCAATATGTTGTTTAAGCCTATATTTTTTATAAACTATTTTTTTTTTGGGGGGAAGGCGTTTGGTGAGAGTTCTTTAAAGAACAATTACGGGGTTGTGTCGATTCGACAGCGTTTTTTTTTTGCGCAATGAAAGAGGGGGAATTTGGGGGGAGTTCTTTAAAAAACAATTACGGGGTCGTGCATACAAAGTGAGACAGTAATACAGTACTTCTACACCAGTTACTATGACGTGTATATGTGATTTCTGATTGTTTAGATTCAAAAAGTGACAGTGAAAGACGAAAAGTTTTTACGTATTTTTGAGGAAATTTGTGAATAATGCGCAACATTTTTTTATGGAACGTCAAAATTTAGCGTTTTCTACGACTTAAAAAGAAAGTCAAAATTTGGGCACATCGAGTTATCGAATTGGACCCATGAAATCATACTCTATAACCATGCTCGATTTATTGCTTATTTAGTACACCCGGCGAATATTAAATAAATTATTCGGAGTTTTACGAATCACTGGAAGGTTTGCGTTATAGAAGAGAAAGGAATTTATTTTCAACTTTTAGTGAGATGTTTTTAGGATTTTTGAAACAATATATTTTTCAAACGTATCACATATTATATAAACTGCGGTAGCGGTTTTGAGCTTTCTCACAATACGCGTGCAGTAATTTATCTCCAGCCCTTTTTGTATTAAATTATTTCATGTACCGTAAATATTTTTTTAGCATTTCACGTTCCATTCGCGATTATTTTCTTCTCTCCTTCAAGATTGTCATAACTTTAGATAATGTGGTAAAGCTTTATTCTAAAATGTTTTCGTTCGTTAAACTTAATTTATACATTTCGCCTGTTTTGACTTTTGGTTTCTTTACACCAAAATAAGATGACGTCTAAAACCGATGGCTGTTCATTAAGTGGAAAGCAAACCGAACATTACAGTCAAAAACTTTGTATTAAAAAAATTAAACCGCATTTTAATAAGAGCCACTAGAAAGAAAATTATAATTAATTTTTTATTACGACGTCAATATAATTACATATATTGATGCCGACCTTTTTGATGGCTTTTTTTAAAAGTAACTCAATTTTACCATTCCAACCCATTTAGTAAAGAATGGTACTAACTTAGGCCAAAAGTCACTTTTCAAAAATTTTACAATATTTTTCGTTTTGAGGTCCCCTGAATCCAAAAAACATATTTTTTTAAAAACTCTGTGCGTCTCTTAGTCTGTTTGTCTGTGAGCACGATACAGGTTAAACGGATGAACGGATTGAAACCAAATTTTGGGAGGATGTTTGGTATGCAAATATGAAGAGCCCTATTGTTTTTGGGGAAAATCAACGCATGCAGAAGAGTTATATGCTATGACGGTGTTTTTTACATAAGAAATTTTTTTTTCAAGAAAGTTTCGTTAAAAATTCTTTTCTAAACTTTATAATTTCGGAAATATTCTGAAAATAAAAAAAAATCAGCTGTTCTTTTGTTTTGTAGATCTGTCAGAAATAAACTATAGTTAATCATGCTTCGATTAATTTTTTTACAAGACGTGGAACAAATTATGTAGGCAACTATGGCAACGAATAGCAAATATCATTTGGAATACTAGCCATTACACGCGTCAGAAATTTTATTTTCTTTATTATACTATACCTATCAAGTGTCAATATTAACTTGGAATGGTCCTGTCGTTTTTCTATACAAAGGATTATTTTTCATTTTTTAGTTGATTATTATATCTCTTTTTACAATACATAGTTTGCACATGATTCACAGACTTCTATTTTGATCTTAGAACAAAAAAATAAAAAATAAGCTGCTCCCATTTGCCGGCGCCCATGATTCTGCGTAATAAAAATTCGACAAAAAATTCTTTGCAAACATTCTATTCTTCGGAAGCGAAAGTGGCATACAAAATCTACAGCGTTTCCAAAAAAAATGACATAAACAGTTTTTTTTATTTTGATCGCAGATGTTTTTTTTTTTTAGTTTTTATCCTTACTGTGGCAAAGCTCCAGCCGCTGTTTTTATCGGTTGTAAATCTTCAAACAGATAATTATTAAACCATGCTTTATAAACAGTTCGTTTCCGTACTGTTTTTCTTATGTCTGCACTTGACCATAATTAATATACTGCAATCTCTCTAATTAATAAACTTAATATCGCCTACGAGGTCATTCGCACTTTATAATAGAGTGTACACCAAAACATTTGAAATATAATTAGGTACCTATTTCAGTATAAAAATTATTTTTATGAAGAAACAATTCCAAAATTTTAATTTTATTAAATGTATTAGCGCTTTCGACTTCAAAACTTCAAATATACAGTGTGTTCACCGATAGTGGTAACAGTGAATCATTCTTTTATTCTATTAGATTTATTTTATTTATTTATTTATTCTTTAAATGCGTTTACATTTTTATCCGATTTCAAAAACATTTAGAATTTTCCCACCCAACTTGGCAAGCCGTCGTGGGACAAGGGCGTAGATTTTTTTTCGGGGGCAGATGTGAAACATAGTATGTAGGTACACAAACTGTGAACGTGTCAAGTATACTATAGTCGGATAAAAAGGCACACGAGACGCCACTGGAGGCGGCGGCAGTGTATTGTTGTCAGAGCCGCGTAGACAAAAATGCTCGCATTAAATCAAATATATTCTGTTTTATTAATATTATTGTTGTAACGTTGTTCTAGAATTCGTCTGTTTTTCGTTATTTATTTTATTATTTCACTTTTGCATTATTATAAAGAAGTACTTTTTTAGTTTGTTTTTATTAACGTTCATTTTTTGTAAATAAATATTTTTAACCACCAAAAAAGAACAGTTTTGTTACAGTACGAGTATGATTATTTTTCAATTTGTTCAAAGATGATAATTTTCAATATAACGTGGCATAGAAATAATTAGGCTATTGCAACTTTTAGCGGAGAAGAAACCTCAAAACGGTTCAGTAATTAATTATGATGCGTAGGTAATTGATGTAAGAAATAACAGTATTAAGTAATACAGTTTATATACCGGCTGTTTAGAAAACGCATAGGGAATGGTGTGATATGACAAAAACTAATCAAATTTTCGATTTTTCGATCAGACTGGTTGTTTTTGAGCTACCGCGATCTTAAAAATCAAAAAATTGCAATTAGTTAAAATTTATCAACGATAAATATCGAAGTATGAAATACTGATTTTCAAATTTTTAAAAACCCCCTATAATATAGCTACTTGTCATACCTGTATAGCGGTAGAAAAATGCATCATTTCGCACTAGTACGTAAAGTATAACAAAGGAAATGCTATTTACCAATCCAATAGTAATTTCTGCCCGTTGCCATTTAAATCCATATAAGCAACAGAGACAAGAACGTCGATGTTGTCTTCAATGCAACAGGTTCTAATATGACTGGACATCAACTGTCAAATATATAAATACAGTAGAACCTCTTTAAGTCGAAAACCTCCAAAACTCGAAAAAATATTTTGTTCCCTTCCCTTCAAGCCCCAAAGCCTCTATTACTCGAAATCTCAACCCTCTATAGGTCGAAATAATCAGTGAGTCCCTATAAGCCATTTCGGAACATATATTCTCTCCATAACTCGAAAACATTAATTGGACCTCTGTATCTCGAACATAACTCAAAATTAGAAGCACACACGTCGAATATTTACTTGCAAAATCCGCCTAAGTCTAAATCCTTGATAAGTCAAAAACTCTGTAACTCGATTTTTTTACATTTTCCTGGAAGTTCGACTTACAGAGGTTCTACTGTATATACTAATTATTATGAAGCTATTTTATAGGATGTACGTGCAAAAAATGCTGTATGTATCTCGATTATAATGCTTTATGACGCACAGTGCGAGGATTTCAAACTTTCGGCCAGTGTGGTGTATACTATTTTTCTTCATACCTCGGTCGTAAGTACGCTTATTAAATACATTAATTAATTAATTACTAATTACATAAAACACAGATAAATTCTAAGCAAGCAGCTTTGAGGTTATACGTAAAAACACGAATGACAGCTGGTCGCGATTATTAGCTAAAAAGTAATAATGTTGCTATGAAAACGACATCTAAACAACAGTTGATAGGTTGTTTTTTCTTTATTGCCGCGCATACGTTCTTCCCGCATAAGTGCGTGTAATCCCACCAATGCGTAAATGTTAGACTTTCTGCTTTACAATTGATGCCGAAAGTATGTACTTTCGATCGAGGTATGAAGAAAACTACTATTTCATCCTTGTGCGTCTATTTCGAAACATTCAATATACGGTGGTATACACTTATTATAATATCAAACATGACAACTAGCGAACAGTATTTCACACGCAATTAACTTTTATTCGGATTAAAACTTAATCATCAAACAGACTAACAAATTCATTCCTAGATTAACGCTAACTCGAACATATATTTCAACAAATATAACTGCATTTTGTCTAGAAATCAATTATGGTGGCTCATAAAAATTTTTACAAGCATACTCCAATAACTTTAAATAATAGAGCATTTTACTGGTAAATGTTTTTATTTATTTTTCCACTTAATATCAATAACGTAATCAAAAAACGATCAAGTGCGAGCCGGATTCGCGCACCGAGGGTTCCATACAACCACGGGAATCGAGTCTCGATTTAAATTTTTTAACTTTGCCGTTGGAAAACAGTTGTCCCTATTCACCGACATAAGTCGTGGTCAGTTTAACAACTGAAAATTGGTTTATAATCGCAAAATAATAATTTTTTTTGTGATATGTAACTACAAATTTATGGTTTTCGGATTTTTCCCTTTATTTGTGCTAAAAGACATTGCTTCTTGTCAAATTTCATGATTCTAGGTCAACGGGAAGTATCCTACAGGTTTTGAATCCCTTGCGAGTGTCAAAATATGCGGCATGAACGGCCGTATCTTTTGATTACGTTGACTTAGAAGTTTGATTTTTTCACAGCTCAAAGAGATTGCAGACCTGAGACGGTTCGTGTAACTATAATATAGTGCAGTGCTTTGCGAGAACCTTGGTAGACTGTACGCTCTAACCATGTGACCATGTCAAATGTTTTACTATCTGCTATTAACTAATTCGAGAATTTCAATTTTCGTCGCATCGTCATTACTATTACGCTGTAGATTATCATTAGAGGATCAATTGTAGTGATTTGCAATCATCTATTCTATTGTATTATTATCTATCATTAGCAGACGTCTTTTTTCCGACACTGTTTGGCACCAATCCTGGGGTTGTCCCTATACTTGTAGGCATTGTATAGTAGTTGTTAAGTTCATATAGATATACAGAGTAGTTACGTGGTACATACATCAATGATGCTAGTGGTAGTACTACTACTGTGTATGTACCAATGTACAGTGTGTCCCAGAAAAAGTTACTAACTGGACTTTTTCAGATAAAGACGCGGGCCAATTTCAGTGCGTAAGTGAAATTAGTCAGCACAGTAAGTATCCCGCTAAATTTCACACGCACAGGTGGTGAGCGCGTGCTCTATTTTGGTGTGGTTTTGAAAAAAAATGTTTAGGTTAACTATTTTTTGTTTATATTTTGCTATACTTTACTTACTCTGTTTATATAGTACAAGTGACAAATTATTTTTTTACAAACCTTCATTATTTACTCTCGATCAAATTCCTTTATTTTTTTGTAAATCTCAATTAGTACTTTTTAAAACAAAAAAATAGGGAAAGTATAGTAAACCACTTTATTGATTTATTGTTACTATATACTGCAATTTTGCATTTTATAGTTTATAGTTTAAGGATTTCAAATATGATAAATAGATTTTAATAAAATGTGACTAAAAATAAATTATCATTAATATAGCATTTTTATTATAAGCAAACCTGAACAATTTAGCGAATTTAGTCTTGTTAATACTTGTCCCAAGTCTGTTACAATCTACCCTAATCGCGGGGTAAATTAGTAAATGACGGTTGATAAAAATATATAAATATTTGCAATTACTTTTGTTTGGGCATGATATTTAAATAGTTAATCCATCGGTTAAAATAGCCCGAACTACAATGTTATAGTTAGTTTTGGCTTAAAAAAGTTACAATTAGCCCCCTTCTCCTCTACCTACTTAATATGTAACTTAAATAATGTTTTTTTTCATTTTAATTAATAACATTTTTACATCGATATATATAAATTGCAATTATCGATTATAACCGAAAATATGCCTACTAATAGCCTTTAATTTACAATATGCTACTACAATTCGTTGGTTTCGAATAAACAGTTCGGTTTTCCATTTATTAGTTATTTAAACTTTACAAAGTCAGTGAAAATAGGACACACCGTATATCATGTTAGCAAGATCTGAAGAGGCAGCCAGCAGCGTCTACAGAACACATCCGCACAAAACACCGAAGTACTGAGAGAGAAAGAGTCATCATCTGCGCGCCATGGTACCCGACTTCGTTGTCTGTTAATATTATGTCGTTCGAAACGACAGGATGAACGACTCCCTGCAAGAGAGCCTGTAATCATCAGGGGCGTTTCGATGACCTCAACGCACGGTCACCCTTGTGTGAATAATTATTTAACCACCCCCCCTATACTTTCGACAAGCTCCCTTTGACTACAGTGCCGGACTAAGGGAATTTTCTTGGTCATATTTATTTTTCGACAATCTCAAATAAACTGACCCTGCCGAAGAAAAGTGTTTTAGAAATAATATTATTGTAAATGAACAATTATAAACGCTTCTTTTTGATACCTTGCTTTTGCATTTGCCGAGTAATTAGATTAAACCCTCATACTTGTATGTTCAGTTGCTCCCTTTCTCGATGAACTCATATGAAGATCATGAAAACAAAAGTAATACATTGTAATTACTTAGCTCTCATCGGATTTTAAGCGTAAATCTTCATAAGATATTATTTAAAGTAGGTTTACAAAACTTTTTTCTGTCACCCGATAGCACCACTGGCAAGTAAAGTATGGTCATTCTATTGTTAGTACTGCTTATATTTTCAGCCACCTGATGGCGTCACTAGCCAGTGAAGTATATTTGTTTCGGCCACCTGATGACGCCACTAGCCAGTGAAGTATTTGTCATCCTCTTTCTATCTTCACTAACTTATATCTCTCTCTCAACTTTCGTTCGTTTCGCCCGATCACACTTCCGTAAATCTCTCGTCAGGCATTTACCAGCTTACTCCCCAAGTCAAGAGTGCGTAAAGAAGTTTTACTTTAAAAAGATATGAGCGATTCGGTACTCACTGAAGTTGATGTGTAACATGTGAGTTTGTATTGGTTTCACTATACTTGCAAATATATGCGTAAAATGTTCTTTATTTAAGAACAGCTGACTTTGTTGACATAAGGCGATAGTATCGTAGTTGTGCGTGTGCTAGCATCTACATGACTTGAGCTCGTACTCCTATGAAGCCCGTACCGCAAAGCAATAGCAAAGATATTACGGGCAGTATGAACAGCTCTACAGACTCCTATGCTATGATATTCGTACTCCTTAGTCAATTACCAATTTTTTTTGAGGTTGTACGTAACTATCGTATTGAATGTGAAGGCTTATATACAGGCTTACAGCTCTTGAGATTTTCGGGCGGCTGGCACTCGTTTTTTTCTTTAAAACAACTTCATAACAATATTTCATTGATAGGTACAATTAATCTAAGCAAACAAATGAACCGTTTAAAAAGCTACTGATTACGAAACGTGACTGATTATTTACATAAAAATAATTGACATTATTGAAAATCAATCGGCAAATTAAAAGAGTCGATTCATTTGGAAGAAATTTTATTTGGTAAAGGTGACTCGTGAAGCGTTTTGTGTTGGCATACAGGAGTGTTGTTTGTGTGAATCAGAATTCAGAATCGGAGCCACGTAATGGAAGGCAGCATGCGTTCAGCGTTAGTCGTTCTTCAGTATTTCTGTCGCTTTCGTCGTGGTCATATGTACGCTTGAAACTCGTGTACCCGCGCTCTAGCGTATCAGGTATACGCTATTCTCCTATTATATACGTTATCTTTCTACCGCCTAGCCACTAGACAGACTGTAGTGTATTATGACAGTGCCAAACAATAGTAGTGTGGTAGTGCCTGCACTACAGTAAGTTTGTGCAGATAATATAGTGTCAGTGGTCCAATAATAGTGTATCTATAGTAGCATCACAGAATTGCAGTTAACCGGTCAAAGTAAAAAAAAAAAAAAATATTATAGTGCACATTGCACACCAAAACATCTGTGGTGTCTTCGACGCTTCGGCGGTATATTTGTTGTTGTTGTTAAACTTTGAGTTAGTTGTCATTTAAGAACATGCACTGACAATTCTTTGTGTTCTAATATACAGTCGAAATATTAAAATGTTATCAACAATGCTTCGTCGACGTACTTTTTAAACTTGAAGCTTTCTGTAAGTCGTTTAGAAACAATCACTGACAGTTCCGTGTGTTCGAACTAATGAAATAACTATTCTCTCAAAATATTAAATCGTCAACTATTCTTCAACTTGAAGATTATTCTTTTTTTAATACGCACGGACAGTTCGAACTAATCGAATAACTTGTCTACTCGAAATATTAAAATCTTGTAAGCAGCGCTTTGACAAAGTATTTGTTGTTAACTTGAAGCTTAATTTTTTTTAAATACGTACTAACAGTTCGAACTACTATTCGAAGAACTGACCACTCGAAATATTAAAATGTTGTCATTAACGTTTCGAAAATGTATTTGTTCTTAAATTCGTTACTGAATACGTAGTAGGTATGTAACAGTTTTTTTTTTGTACTCGAATTTATGAAATTAATGTTCACTCGAATTTCTATCATGTCGGAAATGTATCTGTTTTGAATTGGAAATGAACTGTCTAAAGCGATATTCTTATTAAATTCCTTTGAAACAATTTTGTAGTGCCATAAAAGAAAAACGCGTTATTTTTTAAGCATCGTTTATCAGTTAAACAAATAATTTTGACATAAAAATGCACTATATTTTTTTCGTACCAAAAACATTAATCGTGTTCAATATATTTGTATTTTGAGTCGTAGTGAATTTCCTGTGGCACGATCAAAAGCGTTTTTAAAATAATTATGAAAGGGGAAGCAATAAACGTATAAGGATCGTAATGCATTTCGTCCGACCATATTTTAAATCATTAGAGTATTATGCTCGTAGTATCGAAAATCTTAAAATACGATTTAATATTAACCGTAGCGTATAATGAACCACAAAAATTTAAAGTGATTAGTTCATTGGCATGTATTTTGTACAATTTAATATGGTCACAGCACATTTCGTACGAAAACGTTGTGGAACAGCGTTGCTAGTTTTTTTTTTACTAAGTCGGGATTTTGGAACTCTTTGAGTGAAAACAGCGGGATTCTTTCGTCGAAAGCGGGACATAGTAAAATAACGTATATAATCAGAAGTTTTCAAATACCTATTTATCTGTTTATCTTTATTTGAATTAAAATTACGTTTATGTTACAATAGATAGCAAAAATAGCCATAGAAAATGTATTTTAATAAAAATATAATATTTTAAATCAGATTTACCCTATCGTTAAATAGTTGAGACTTATTCGTCTTCAGAATAAAAAAAAATTGGTTGTCTGTAATGTCGGTTTACGGACGATAGTTTTACGTAATCACGTCATAAAGAAACATTGATGAACTCTCTGACGTCACGCGAGAAGAGAGAGAAATGCGTACAAGCCGACGCTTAGGCCGATCGTGCCTCTCTATCGCTTATACCGCGCTCTCGCCTGCACGCTCAGGCTCAGGCGGAACGTGACACTTTTTCGTGCGTGCAGCCGTTGTTTCATCAATTTATAAGACGTTATCACGTCAAAAAAAAAACAGAAATCAAAATCAAAAAAGTTTTATTCATTAGAAAAATATGGCGTTTCAAACAATAGTCGGTGGCGTGAGTGTTACAAATTGCAAGTTACAATAAGAGAATAAATTATTATTTATAAGAATTACTTATGATATTTCTGTGAAGATTTAACTTCTTTTAAAGTTATCCCGAGTTATCCCCGAAAAGCGGGACTGAGCCTGTCCCGCGCGGGACATTTAATTTTGATTTAAAAATCGGGACGTCCCGCCAAAATCAGGACGTCTGGCAACACTGTTGTGGAATAATGTATTATTATCGTAGTGCAATGATTTTGTACATTTAATTGTGAAACCAACGACCTAGTACAATATGTATAGTTGTACATATCGCATGATGATTTACAGCATCTGGCTATTTTGACAACGTGAAGCGCTAGTTCTTATTGCCAAAAGACAAGAATCTTATACAACTGTAAAATGTATAGACTCTAGTGCATAGTGCAGTCAGGACATAGAGGTATATATAATATGAAGGCAACACACATAAACAAAATGCAAGCGTGTGTTTGATTGTGTGACCGTGTCTCCACCAATGCAATGACTGACTATGAGACTTGAGTTCGTCACCCTAACTTCTCTAGTTCTTCGTGTACGAGACTTACATAAAACGTTTCTTCTTTTCTCTTGACTCTGATGCCTTGTTTATGTGTGTTTAAAAGTAGAAGGCATTTTTCATATGTACATGATGAAGTCTCCGCAAAATTTGCATATATTGCTTTATTTTTGCCATAGTTAAGCCGGGTGTGTAATCTCGGAGATTTCAAGAAACAAATAGTTTATTCATTTACCTTGCTCAGTAGCGTGTCAATGATTTTATGTCCGTCTCAATTGCGTCACTTTTTGTGACCTAAACTAAAGTTATATGTCTCTGGTTACGGAGAGATTTAGAGAGTAGGTACATTCATGGTCAATTTTCGACAAAAGTCACTGATAAAAAAATAGCACCTTTCACTCTAGGTGATTACGGAAAAACTTTTAAATTGGTAATAGCTGTCGACAGAGCTGTGGAGTATCTTGTATCTAAGATACTTTAAGATCTATTGTGCTCCCCTCTTGTATCTTAAATATTTTTTTATTGAAGGTTTATGTATCCGAAAATGTATTTATTTTAAAGTATATTAAAGTATCTTTATTAGATACTTTCATATCTTTTGAGGAATTGACTGATATCTTGTAACTAGATACTTTTTTAAGGTATCTTCTGTTATGTCCGTCGAAACTCGAACATCGTCTACCTACCTTGTTCAAGTGTCTTTGTTGATAGTGTAAAAAGTTGTAAGTAATTTGTCTTCCAAAACTGTACGTGGAAGTTATTTATGTTTTATATTACTTTTTGCTGTTTACGCTGTCGTCAAATTAAACGAAAACAAGGAAGAGTTAATTATAGCAGAATGTAATCCATCATTTCGTTTTAAAGCTGACTGTAATCGCACCTTCATATAATTTTATTGTAACTCACAATCAGTGACAGTACACTTAGCGTCGCCGTCGCGTCATATTGCGTCGAAACAAACTTGTGTATACATACCTACCGACATAATATACATATTATATTATTAACGAGTATTTTGAATCTTTTGAATCCACAGATTTGACGGTTTATTTTTTATGCACCGAAATACTGTTGTAATTGAAATTTTTCTAGTTAAATTTCCGCACACATTTTTCAGTTTTCTCTGGAAATAACAAAATTATTTAATATATAAAGCCAAACAGGAGTAAAATATATACCTATATTATTTAAGTAAAATTTTTTTCAACTAATTTTTTTTTACAATATTAGAATGATACTTTTAAAATAATCTTAAGAAAGAATCGCAGAAACCTATGTGGATAAAAATATATTGCATTTATTCGTCTATATATTTAGATTTTTTCAAGTACAGAAAAATAAATTTTTTA
Organism: Xanthostigma xanthostigma; assembly: GCA_963575645.1. NCBI lineage: Eukaryota > Metazoa > Arthropoda > Insecta > Raphidioptera > Raphidiidae > Xanthostigma > Xanthostigma xanthostigma. The sequence goes on along the minus strand of OY754476.1, from coordinate 12,467,638 downwards.
CTTTTAAAAGTCGACTTTTTCTTAATATTGTTATCACGATGGACACGATATCTAATATAAATGTAAAATTTTCATCTTTGATTATACTGTATAAGAGTGTTTTATGAAAAAAGTGGTTCAGTGTCAACTCCGTTTGTACACAAAGACTTCCTTCCATACTTGCAGCTATTAGACTAAGGCCCTTATCTCAGAAATCACTGGATCGATTTTGATAAAACTGTTTTCTTTTTTTAAATATTTTAGTAGTAAATCCCATATGAGAGAAACGAATTTGCCTTTAGTTGTAATTGTGAAGAGTATAAATATACATTTCATGTGAACGGGGAGCACAATATTATACCAAAATTGGCCACTTTGGGTATAAAACCATGATGTAAATAGCCAATTATGTAATTAACGAAATCTCTATTCCCTACATTCTTCAGTAACCATTATAGGAAATTTCTTACAAAAAAGAAAGCATGTTTTATTTAAAGCTTTTTTCAATTTCAGTAGGAAATATTTTAATATGTTGATTTAACAAAACTAGAGAAATGTTGATTTTCCATGCAATGTAAAGTTCCAATTAGATTGAAGGATACTTTTTTTAATTCGTGAGTAAACTAGAAAATTTTCTTTCGTTAAATACATCTCAGTCTTTTATATACTAATTATAATGAATGAATAACTTTTATATAAGTTAAATTTAATTGATTCATTTTGCACATTGAAAATAAAACTAGCGGTAGCTGCATTTTTTGTAAAATAAATTAAACAAAAGTAGTCGAACTTCAATTTTAGATTTGTAATTCGTGGAACGAATGAATGAAACACAAATGAAATAATGTTTAATTTATATATATTTATTTAATCTAATTGATTTATTGTTAGCAATAAAAATGTATGAATGGTCTTAATTCATTAATGAGAGGGATATGAAGATGTGCATAATTAAATTCATTTGTTTATTATGTATTCAGTGCCGGATTCAGACCATATACCGTTCAGGAAATTGAATAAAATATATTAAATTACACAACAGGGCCGTAAGTTTGATATTCTTGCCCTGAGGCGAACGGCCAGTGTGGTGTAGTATACCTATTTTTCTTCATACCTCGGTCATAAGTACGCTTATTAAATACATTAATTAATTAATTAATTATTTACATAAAAACATAAATGAATTCCAAGCAAGCAGCTTTGAGGTCATACGTAAAAACACGAATGATGGTTGGTCGCGACTATTAGTTAAAATATAATAGGGCTGCTGTGGAAACGACTTCTTACAACAGTTTGAAGATTGTTTTTTCTTTACTGCCGCCCCAACGTACGTACTTTTCGCATAAGTGCGTGGAATCCCACCAATGCGTAAATGTTAGACTTTCTGCCTTGATGCCGAAAGAATGTACTTTCGATCGAGAACAATATTTTAATGTTTTTAGCATTCCATATCGAAACGAAATATTTATGACGTTTTTCTATGTAGATCAGTCATTTGTTTTTCTGTGAATAGGGGAATTCCACAACATTGTTAGACTGGTTCTGTATATATAAAAACTATATGAATTATATGAGTACAACATTATTGATAAATATTTTTCCCTATCATTTTTTTTTCATTTTCTACACCCGTTTACATGAAAAAATGTATGTTTTACATATTGATGACAAAATCGCTCATTGGGAATTGTAAATAATTTTGTTGTTTTTTTGATGACTTTTTTAGAGGCTATCTGTAAAAGTATCAGGTCAAAAATTTTGAAAAAATCGGACATATAAAGGACAGGTAAAATAGTTCAAGAAAATATTACCGAAGGTTAGATTTTCAGTATTTTTTTTCTTAATTTAGCACAAAATAATTAATTTTAGTAGGTGTAGTTATATTCATTTAATGCATATGAAGAGGCTGAAAAAAGTTCAGAACAATTATAGCAAATAATGTACTTATAAAGAGCCCTCAGCGCAGGAAGTACGTTCATACTTGCCGTTTTTTTTTAACTTACACTTCGTCTAATATTACCCCAATTTGTGTCAATTAAAAACGTTTAACAAAAACGTCTTATTTCTGGTTCTTTCAAAGCGGAAACAAACTGAAAAAACATACCTAATTTTTTTAACCCTTATTTAAGAGTGCATGTAATAATTGCTTAATTAGCGAACCATCTGTAATTATTATGATTAACATAATATTAATATAGTTTTTAATAAAGTAATTGTTGAAATGTTTCATTAGTATAATAATTACATGTTTTGGTGTTAATTTAACACAAAATTAAAAAAGAGGGCATTCTGATCTCACGCTTTTTACAACGCATAATGAATTTATTGTTTGATTTTAAAACTGTTATTGTGAATTATAGACACTCGATAACTTATTAACTTGCGCTAACATAAAAAAAATTTAACTTAATTTTTCTGACAAATCGCGTATGTACCTATTCAAAAACATCATTAGAAAACTTTTCAATTCAAGTAAATAAAATTGTCGACCAATTTTTCTCAGACCATACGATATATTGACAAAAAATAATAAAAATACAAATCAATATAACACAAGATGACGTTTCGATCCGGATTTGGATCTTCTTCAGAAATATCTAAAAAATATAGAACTTAATTAGTATTAAGTAATTCATTATCTAATAGATTTCACGCAAGAAGATCCAAATCCGGATCGAAACGTCATCTTGTGTTATATTGATTTGTATTTTTATTATTTTTTGTCAATATATCGTATGGTCTGAGAAAAACTGGTCGACAATTTTATTTACTTGAAGAGTTCTATTCAGACGTTAATCAAAGATTTGAATAACTTTTCAATGTTTTAATTGAAATAAAACAAGAATTTGAAGATTTTATGATAGCGAAAAACTTTTTTATAAAACATGAACTTATACTGCAATATTATTTATAGTAAATGAATTTTCGTTAGTCACATTGTTAGTACTCGTATAGCTTTAATGCTTATATCTAATATAATATATAAGTGAAATACATTTCACTGACTGGCTGATTGACTCATCACGAGATCTCCAAAACTACACGCCCGATTGACTTGAAATTTGGCAAATTCCTTTCGACACTAATTATTCACATCTATGTATTTTTCACATATGTATGGATCATGCATAATTAATTATTCAAACAACCATCTTGAATTTTGTACATAAAAGACGAATTAGATGTAACCAATCGTTATATTTATTTACAATCCAACTACCAGAATTTTAAGTAGTTATTTGACTTATGTGTATACAGTATATATTATATACTAGCCGTTACTCGCGGTTTCGCACGCGAAGGAGACGAAACACGGATGCGTTCCCATTATTTCCCGACGTAGACACCCACTAAGAGCGGATTTTTTCAAATCCTACCCAAAACTGATTTTTCACCTACCATTACATATATTATGGGTGTGAGTTGTTACGTGGGTGGGTGTGGATAGTTGCGTAGGTGGGAAGGTCAATATAATATTTATAGAAAGAGATAGTATATGTGATGGTTGTGAATCCGTTCTTAGTAGGTGCCGAGAAAGGAGTTTCGTCTCAATCGCATGCGAAGCCGCGGGTAACGACTAGTAAGAAACAAATGTGATTACTTTCAACATATCGCTATGCGACCCAAACCCGACACCCACAGTTTCGTACCGGATGGGTTCTGCTACTTTTAGTATTAAGTATAATTTAATTGACATGTAATTCTTATTTATATTTGAAAATTACAAAATATAATAAAAACAAAGAAACGATATTTATTAGGTATTGTAACTTTTGAACTGTTTAATGTCTGTACTGCTGACTTTGGTTTTTGGTTCGTGTACCAAATGTAATAAAAATTCGTTATTTAAAACGGGAGGAACCTTTTTCGTGTTTGATGAAAACAAAAATATACGTACATGTTTACCTCGAAATTGTAATAGGCGTGTCCAACTTTTTTTTTGTGAACGTAATCATTGCCAGGATTATCTGAGTTCAGTGTCTATTTTAAATCAATTTTATATAAAATAATTTTTAATCAAAGCGGAAAACAGTGAAATTTGAATAATTTTAATTAAGACGACTGGCATTGGATCATTAATCATTAATACGTCCAATTTTTTTAACAAGTTCTTAAGTTTGCCAGAATTGCAATTGATTTGAGCTATTTTAAAGCGCCGTGTTCTACTGGATAATATAGAAATATACTCAATATAGTTCACACTCGACATTTTTCAGTGTTACTTCATAAGATTAGCGACAAATTTAGTTTGATAGGTAAATGTTAGACTCCAAAAATTTAAAGAAATAAAATGTCATTGAAATGCCTCGAAATTATTTAAACGACGAACAAAAAAGAAGAATTGACGTATGAAATTTGCTAGTAACAAATCTTTTGTTTTAATTGAATGATGTTGAGCTTTTTTAATTATATATAATAAACAGCTGGTCATTTTATTGAATTTTGGGATGTAATTCCAATAACAGTACAATACCGTCAAAAGCTAAATTATGTATTACAATATGCTAAAAAAAACGGTAACTGTACTACATCAAATTAAAATTAGTCGAACTTTTAAAAGAATTTAATTTTCAAAAAAGTTGTGTGATGGAAAAAAATATAGTTACTTCACAAATTGATATTTTAAAATGAAAATTATATTTAAGATTATGAATTACCAAAAAAATGTAAGAAAGGAGCTAACTGCGAGGGTTTTAAATTGGATCTTTTATACCCAGGTGTTGGTCTTAATTATCTACCAACTTTAAATAACAACAGAAGGTTTTAGTTGACTACCTCGAGTAGGCATGGACGTTATATAATATGTATATTGTATACGTAGTTATTGTTGGCGAGGCATCTATACAAAAGATTGGAAGTACCGACACAAATAAAATACTATCTTTCATTTTGTTTTAAATGGTTTAAAAAAAGTCTGCGTATTTAACACTCATTCGGGTAAACTCGGGAATGTCCGGCTGTATTTTGTAACTATTGAATCTATTACGATCGCAATTGAAGTTTTCACTTCGGGCGTGCGCTCAGCACGAGGCTAGAAACACTGCTTGGAAGTCTGCTAGCCGGTAGGCTGGGTACGAAGCTGGAAATGACGTCACTGCGTGCTAGCCTGCTAGCTCACAAGATAGGTTTTAAAATTAGAACAGTGGCTATTTTTCTTGCTAGACCCGCTGCTAGGTATGAGCAAGAACCAATCAGGAAGCAGTATCTTGTCACGTGGGCGACTTGAACAAATGCCCACAAACACTATGCTATAGTGTGTGTTCTGTTCAGAGACATTAAACATACACTTATGTTAACATGTTTCTCAAAAACGTATGTCTGTTTCTGCTTTGGGGATGTTTAAAGGCCCATTTATATGATACAAGTTTCTTGCCTGTTGCATACAATTAAATTAAAGCAATAATTGACTTGCATGGTCTAAACAACATGTAACATTTTTGATCTGTTATACAAGTTTTGATTCATAACTTTCCTTGGTGTAAACAGCACATACAATAATTTCTTTAGCAATTTTTGTATTCAACATGAGTGCATGCAGTGAGTGAGGGTATGTTAATCGTTGCTGCTCTTCTGAAGAAAGAAATATTGAGAAAACGTCGTAAAAAACGGTGTTGGATCAAAAAATGGATAGCAAGAAGAGGGGTTCTCCAAATTCCTGTGCAAATTATTAAATCAGACGAACTCGTTGACTCATATTTCAGCCTCTTCTAAAACGTTCATTACTTGAATGAAAAATTCGCAAACGCAAATACGTGCAATACTTGAAGCAACCAGCCAATAAATGGTACACGTACGTACAAGTCTGTGTTTAGACAAAACAAGACTTGAAAGCAATAATTTCCTAAACATGATTGTTTTGGTGTAAACAAATACACTTGCAATTATTTCTTGTACCAGATTTGTCTTCAATAATTGCATTCATAATTTTATTCTGTGTAAACAGTTGCTTACATTTTTTGAAGGTCAATAATTGCGCCAAATTTATTGCATGCAATTATTATTGCTCTTGTACGTACAAGAAAATGGCATCATGTGTAGCCTTGTCGAGACTTCCCCGTGTGGATTAAATGTAGACGACTCACCCTGAACACACACATGCATAGAACCAAACCAATAGGTGGTGAATAGGATGAGACAAGCCGAGGTACGGCCGCTTGTGTTCTACGGTAAAAAGGGGCACAGAGCTCCATGCTCTAAGGGTTAAATGGACCATACTCTTCACTAATTCACTTTTAACAAGTCGAGCGCCATCGTGCCGTATGCGTGTTTAATGTATTATGGAAATTACATTCTCTTCAATTTATTAACTTAAAGCAGACAAAAAACTCTATATTCCAGTATTCATATAGTAGGTATGTGTAAACATACATACAGTGGGATTTCACATGTTGTTGAAATTATTCAGCGGAAAATTTACTAACTCTAACGATACACATTCCACAAAAAAGAAAAACAACTCATGTTTTTATTAATCGAAATTTCATATTGTAATTCTGACACCAAACTCGCTCGAAGTAAAGAATGTTAACTTTTAACTTAAAATATAACTTTCAAAATTAAGAAGAATGTATAATTAATCGACATTCTTTATACTTTCTCACATTCGCATTACGTCGCGTCGCGCTAATATATTTTGCAATAAAATTTTAATTGTTGCGTTGTTATTAATAGACGTATATTTTTGTCATTAATGCTCAGTATCTGGCACGACTGTGGAGGTAGATTTATAGTAGAAATACTTTTAACATTGGAAACCTTGGCTTACATGGTGATTCAGTACTATATTAGATGAAAAAACAATTAACGTAGTGTTGTCGGTACTTGATGTAACAGAACCCTAGCTGTAAGTTCGTTTTCTTGCAGCTTTTCGGTTATTTTACATAATATCTAGACTCATACACATTTTCAGAAATTATTGTTGTACGTCTATTTGACACAAAAATTGCTGACCTGATATCAAAGAAGCTCGGTACACTATTTACAGTCAAAACTACTCGATTCTTTAATTGATACTCTAATCCAGTGATTCCTAAAAGGTGGTCCGCGGAACCCTAGGGCCCGAGGTTAAATAAAACGTTCGTGGAAAAGACTTATAACCCTCAAAAGCGGTCAAAAGCGCGGGCGGTGCGGGACGCGGGGGTCTTCACTTATAATTTGTTCTTTCTTCGAGTCTAACATGAAAATATTCAAACTACAAGTTAAACGCTTTAGTTATCAAAATAGCCAGCTAGGATTCCGCCAAAAAAATTATCAATTAGGGTTCCATGGCCAAATAAAATTGGGAACCTCTGCCCTAATCCATACTAATGTTATAAATGCGAAAGTAACTCTGTCAGTCTATCTGTCTGTCTGTTACCTTTTCACGCCTAAACAGCTGAATAGATTTCGATAAAATTTGGCTAGGAGATAAATTGCATCCGAAGGAAAGACACAGGCTGCTTTTTGTCTAAAAAAAAACCCTGAGGGGTAGAAATAGAGGTTTATAATTTTTTTTAGGAAACCCACCATTTCTCAAGTTAGAGATATGAAAACTCATATTTAGGCTTTCGGTAAGAAATAAAGAATTACATGTTTCAGCGTTTCTTCGAAATTGTAATATATATAGCTCGCAAAGGCTACTGGCAAAAAAATCAAAGTATATATTATATAAACATAGTTTTTTAAAGTGGTACTACTCCAATACTCTTGTCGCTGCCGTGTTTCATCTCAATCGCGTGCGGAGCCGCGGGTAGCAGCTAGTTTAAAATATAGGTTCGTTGCAATAGGAAGTCAAAAGCAATAATAACGCGTATAAACATAAACACAATAATTAGTTAACATCAGAAACCGTGTCAAAGTTTGGTTAATGCTATACTTATGGAACGTTTACTAGATCTTTATGTTATTTAATAACGCAAAGAAACAATTTATTGGAAGTGAAATTTGTAATTTTGGGATTACGTAGGTAGGCACAAATAAGCACTTTCGCTGTACATGAATTGCATACATAGAAAGGGAAGACTTATGGCACTTTTGGAAGTAATGAGGAATGAAATAAACTTTGTGAATATTACGTAATAGCCGTAGCAGGTGCTTACTACTTGATATAGTACGCGTCTTGGAAGAAGATCAGGGGTGTACATCAAGCCCTATAAATGTCCATAGTATATTTCCAATTTAAAGTGAATTTGTAGTCGTATTGTAATCCATATCATTAGCGACGGAAGAGAGTTGGGATAGGCTGCATCCCCATAAATTTTAAAAATACTATTTACAATACGCAAATAAATAGCTATAGTTTGTTATAATATTATGAAACACCCAGTGTGGAAGTTACAATGGAATATTTTTCAAACCATGTCGTTGTCGGAAGTCGAGACTCAAACCCGAATATTCCACTATCGCGGCAGCTGAATTAACTTAAACAATGAGTGTTTGATAATAATATAACGGACTACCCTATTCCGTAATATTGAACTGTTTACACCGAGCGTAGTGGTGAGAGCACCAGACTCGCATTCGGGAGGTACCGGGTTTAAATCCCGGCGGGGGCAGATGTGACTGGGACTTTTTCCTGCAGCCTCTCGCCGAGAAACGGTAATTCCTGTACCGACCATCTTGTTGAGGTTTTCCATGGTTTCTCTCAATAATTCCAGATAAATTTAGAGATGTTTCCTTATTTAAGGACGTGGCCGATTACCTGTCAAACTATGCTCAAAATTTGCCTACCTTATCCTAATGTCGTAGTTTCTTCAATGAAATTCTTTTTATAAAGTAAATTTACTCTAGATTTGCAGTTTGCACAGTACTACGCCCATATAAGACTGTTAGAGTACATAAATTCCTTTTTACTAAGGGAATTTAATATAACAACCTTCTTACGACATTTGTCTTACTAAATACTGCAGTTTTGAGTGAAAAATAATGATAAATTTACTGCAAGAGCCATTAACTTTTTATACGCATAAATCCAATAAGTGCAATTTTAATAAATTTTATAGTCGTAATATTAATATATCAGAAATTATAGATTGAAATTTTCGCATCTCGTTTTGTCAGCGATTGTAATTTGAACTCGTGACTTCGCAACATTGATAACTGGTTTTAGATCCTGAACATTATCTTAAACCGGATAAAAAAAGCCTAGAATTCGGTTCAAGCGAAAATTACGGGCTCTTATATGAAAATATCCTCAATTTTTGAGTGCATATGTTACCGACCAAAGCCAATTTCAGGACAAACTAGTTTTGCCTTGGGCAAAAAAAAAACCCTTAAGTTGTCGAGCATCTATACTCTAGAATCTCTTGACTGTAGCTATGCTATAGTTCCCCACTGCGATTTTTTTTCATTTCGGTGAACATATGCACTTGAAAAGCTGTCATTTTAATTTTACCATCAGACAACGTTGACAAATGCTGTTTCATAAATAATTACGGATTAATTAAGCCCATTGCATTTTAATAAACTCTATTATGTTTGATGAACAGTTAGCCTCGTTAATTATCATTTTAACAACAAAATATATGCACATGCTTTCATGAAGTTAGATAACAAAATTACTACATAATCACATCTCTACATGCATAATAGGCTGATTTACATCATACTTATTTTGTATCAGACTGGTTAGGTGTATATACATTTGTTATAGTTTCTTACTTCACGAGTTTTTGTCTAAATTTCCGCCAAATAATTGGTTTCGGGCAAAAATAACGCCCTCGGTAAAATAGCATTCGACCAAAAACGAACCAAAAATTTCGCCATAAGTTGCACCTGCGCACAGCCGACATCAAGTCTGTCTGTTTTTGGTACGCAAAATAAAATATAAATTGTGAAAAATATGTAAATAATAAATAAAGAATAGTTACTTCTTATCACAACAGTTTTATTAGCGGATGTACATTTCGGGAGCTATGCTTTCATCTTCAGCAAACAAAACAGTTTAGTGTTTGCTGAAGATGAGAGCATAGCTCCCGAAATGTACATCCGCTTATAAAACTGTTGTGGTAAGAACTAAGAAGTAACTATTCTATATTTTTATTTTTGTTTCAACCACAGTGTTCTTAATATTTGTATGTTGAAAAATATTATGTACTTTATCTTGAAAAATGTTATTCCCTTTATATGTCGCTATGTAATCTATTAGCTTCGATTTCGGTCGAAAATGGATAAAACTGAAGTCAACTGTCATGGTTCATTCTAATACACATTTGTCTGAGCTTGGATCATCAACATTAGATAAGTTTGTCCAAGCAGCTAGCAAACGGTAACGAAACCATCACTCGCATGCGCAGTAGCTAAAACGAAGCTGTTTGTGTCGGTTTTGGAACACGTTTTAGCTACTGCGCATGCGGGTGACGGTTTCGTTACTATTTGCTGGCTGCTTGGAACAAACTTAATATATGCCAATTTCCAGTGCCGGATTAGCCTATAAGCAAAGTAAGCAACTGCAACCTCTCCAGACCGTGTCAACATTTTTTTTCTTTTTGTCATGTTCTCAAAAATTTGGTTTACTGTTTTTAGAAGTAGGTAATAGAAGTTAAAAATAAATAATAATTTATTTTTGAAAAAAAAAATTATTTTTTTTTAACTTAGTATTGTACCCTTTTTTTCAATTAACTGTACAAACATGCCTAAGGACCGATTTTATAGACAATCAAATTTTCAGTGAGAGCATTGATTGTAATAAAATTCGATTTTTTCCTAAAATTCCATGCTTTTTAACTTTTTTCTATCAACTTTGAGGTTATGACACAATTTGAATTTTTTTTTATAAATTTAACATGACAGAGACAGATAATATTATATTTTTTTTAGACTGCTGTTATATATCAGGGCCCACAGGCAAAAAAAGCTTAGGGCATCAAGGAGTCTTAATCTGGCACTGCCAATTTCATATGTAACACTTATAGTTTAGCAGCAAGATGGCTGTAACAGACAAACAAGCAGACAGACAGAATATTAGCAGTGAAATAGTTTCAACCTTTATGTGGGAACTTTCATAAATATTGACACTTTAATGATATTAAACAAGTTTATATAATATTTGCTAGCACAGAGAATACTCCCAAGTTAAGACAAATCTAAAGAAGGGAGACGAGAAATGGGAGTTCGTTGGATAACACAATCTGCCTAACAGATTTTATACCATCAAGTACAAATTTTATTATACTTTCAAAATAAAATTGATGTAAACTCACTTGACATTTATTGGAAAATGTCTGTTGATGTTTTAAGAAAAGTAGCGGTGATAACATAATAGTATGTTCATTGACAATACGGATATTGAGTCTGTCGATTAAAAATCAATATATCTTCCGTATAACGATAAAATTGAATATTTAGAATATATAGACTGTATCAAAACAACTAAAATGACAACGTTTTAATATATCGAAAGTTCAAAATGTTCGATTTCTGGCACAACTTTACAACGCAAAAACTATTTTAAAAGTACAGTAGCTCTTTCCAGGGTTGCCAGACATACGAGAAATCTCGTACCATTACGTGATTTACAGTTTTTGTACGAGATACAAGAATAACAAAATTCTCGTACAATTTTATACGAGATTTTAACAATGATGACTATCTTCTTTAGGTATCAGCCAAAAAGTGTAAGAATTTGCATATTTACCTATTTCACACACCACAAAACGATCGACTGGGTGCATCACTAAATGCACTACCTCATCACTATATGAAACTAGACAACTTGAGTGGGGAAGCCCCGTTTAATGTATTTATTTGTTGTTGTCCTTATTACACTAACGTTAATCACTATCAGTTCTAATTGTTTCATTTGAATTGACAGCTAAAAGCGCAAAGAATATGACTACTCAAAGTTAAATAGTACAGTAAATACCATGAATTATAAATTTTATTCGATATACCTACCTACTTTAAATTTATACTTGTACGAGATTAACTGTTAAAAGTATGAGATATTTAGCAACACTGGTACGAGAAAAAAAATCCGTCACCTGTTTTTGTTAATAACACAAACGCTTGGATAAGTTCGGCAACTAATTTTATTAACTAACGTTTTGGAGTACTGTACATTGTTTGAAACATAAACTTAAAATTCAGGTTTGTTTTCAAAAATATGTGAAACTTAACCCTTTTTTATTTTTTAGTTGTAGAATTTCTGAAGCTTCCTCCGTTTCTTCCGCAAAACAGTTTCATGCAATCCAAATCGGTTTAATAATAGAATTTTAACACACTTTGACGTTGATAAAATTTAAGTATCACACACTATTAGCGTGGATAAATTTTAATGGACTACGCATTTTATATGTTAAAGTTAATTAATTATAGGCATGCATTATACATTTACTTTTATTAACAATATTTACCGTTATCGTACAGCCTCACATATAGGTACAGGCTGGATTTTTAAAACCAGAACACAATTTTATCTCGTAGAGGAAGGGTTTTCGAAAATAAAGTTTCGGACAAAAGTTGCAAGGAATCAAGGGGGAAGCACATTGATGTAGTTTTTCTTTCATTTGGTGACGCTGCTTCCGAGATATCAAAGTCACCTCCACTTTTTTTAAATAGAACCCAATATTTTTTTTTTTTGGGTCAAAGAAAATAATTTTTGTACCAAACAGTTGTCGATTTGATGCAATCCTGAACCGCTGTTTGCTTCTCAACATTTCCCATGTTTCTAGTGGATTGTATGAGTCGGAAGAAAACACGAAAAAACCAACTATTGTTTGATGCCACTATGTTTCGAGGATGCTGAACTCAAACACAGCACATGCACATACAAACAAAATGCGACAGCTCAGCCTATGCGAGGCAGAAACAGGAAACATGGGATAAATTGAGAACCAAAGAGCGGTTCAGAATTGCATCAATTAAAAAAAATGTTTGGTACAACAATTTTTTTCTATGATCCAATGAACAAAAATTCGACATGTAAAATATGAGTTCCTATTAAAAAGAGTGAAGGTGACATTGATATTTTCGCGGCACCTCCACCAAATAAAAAAAATTCTCCAATGATCTTTCCTCTTGATTTCCTGTAACTTTTGTCCGAAACTTTTTTTCTAAAACTTCCTCTGCAAAATTAAAGTGTGTTCGGGTTTTAAAATCCATCTCGTATATTTTACTACACAAACTGTCTTAAAATGGAAAAAAAATGTTTTATTTATAAATAAATGAAACGAAATTGTTTTTTTTTTTATCTTGATTTTTTAAATGCTACAGTCCTGAAAATACTTTTTATTTGTAGGTATAAGTACGCAATTAACTTTTTAAATGGGTTTTTGTTCGAATTAGAATTCTGGCAGTGATATATATAATTTATTCTTAAGAATAAAACCCATTTAAAAATTTTAATACATTTATTTATGTTCAGTGACATTTGGATACTGATATATAACGAAGTTTCTAAAAAATGCTCTAAGATCCTCACAAGCACAAAAGTCACAAAATTAAATATTATATATAAATATATATTTTTTAGGGTATAGAGCTATTGCAAGATCATTTTTTCACAGGGTTTACTAGTTAACTTAAGTTTTCAAATTCACACATTTAAAAAAACCGTTAGATGTAGATTATGGTCTAAACAACTATGGAAACCACATAATTGTGTAAGCTTGTGGATATAGTTTTTTTGACGATTAGAAAAACTTGTAAAAAAACTTACATAAATACGTACATATCGCAAAAAAAATATACTAAGCTGTTTTGCCAGTCATAATTTTAATAAATTAATATAGTATATTATGTAATGAAATGCTTTTTAAAAAAATCCATGACATAAACTCTGAAAATAATGTGATTTTTAATATCCTCCATTTTCTGTTGTAAAATTGGCGTGTTTATGTTTGCTTTTACTAAAATATATCTTGTCGACATTTCCTTTTCTACATAATAATAAATTCAAATTTGCAACGTGCTTCAAAAACAGAGGCTCTCAACTTTTAACTTGATTTTAAATTGATCTAGTAAATGTAATATTGGCGCACAAATACATTTTCAAATAATGCACGTATATGTAGTAGTAGTAGTAGTATATGTAGTATTTTGTGCGACTTTTCAGCTGGTATTTTAATTTTTCTGTAAAATAAATTAAAGGCTAGAAACGCTGCTAGATTCCTTGCTACATTTGCCTAATAGTTTTCAAGCGCTGTTTTTCTTGATTACTGTTAAGTGTTCGCTTCACACGAGACTACTTTTCAAACTTGTTTTGTGGATAAATCTGGTGCGCGCGCAGTGACAGTTCGAATATAAACACAGAACAAAACGTGTCTGTTGTCTGACTCTGAGCAGAATGACATTTATGTAATATAAATTTTATTAATACGAATGACCTTTTTTTAGTGACCTAATTTGAAAAATGTTGTCGTGTGCACATTTGGTGAGCAAAAAAAACAAGGCCCATTCATTTCCGCAACAAAAAGGTCTTCTTTCGTTTTCGCGCACGCTTTTTGTTGTACTCGTAGCTGGGTGCCCGCTTTCCTGATGAGTCCTGAGAGGGGTAATTATCCCTTGTACCCTCCCATATCTACGCCCACAGTGACGTGATTTCCAGCTTTGTACCCAGCCTACCGGCTAGCAAAACTTCTAGCAGCATTTCTAGCCTCGTGTGCAGCGGCCTTAACTCTTTAATCGAAAATAAAAATACTTACCGGTCTATAATGGCTCATTTTTCGTCCGGATGGTGCCTGAAAATCAGCTATTTTATAGGGAGTACGACAAAAAACAAATAATGGATCTAGACTAGTATTTTTCGCCTTATTGAGAATCACCGAAGTGTTGAGAAATTAAAGGTGCGAATAACACAAAACACGGTCTATGTTATTGAAATGAATGTCCAAACTATGGAAATATTTATTTCAAAACACATCGTTTTTGTGTCAACATCGAATGCAACATCGGTTTTCGTAAATAAAATTCTAGAATTTATACATACATTCGAGAATAATGTTCTATACAACAATTAAAACGAAACTAAAACCGACCCGTAAAAGTTACTTTATATGGCATAGAAATAGATAATTCATTTTTGGTAAGCCTGAGGAATCTTTCTTAAAGATAATACAAACAGAGCCACGCCCTGGTCTCTCTAAATAGGAAGGAAAAAATAGCTCTTACAAATATTTCATTGGGCAGCGTGACGTCAATACTTGCACAATTTCGTACACCTAATATTTTCTTCATTTTTAAAGATATCGAAATAAATAAATAAAATTACCGAGCAATTTTTTCAGACTATATTATATTAACAAAAATTATAATTCAATAGATGACGTTTCGGTTCGGATTTGGATCTTCTTCAGGAATAATCTAAAAAATATAAAATTTAATTAGTATCTACTTATTTTCTAATAGAATTAAGTTTGAATTTATTTTATAAACGAAATATTAATGAAAAATTTAAAAAAATTGGTCGATAATTTTATTGATTTGAAGAGTTCTATTCAGACGTTAATCAAAGATTTGAATATCGAAATAAATCTTGAAAGCTATCTTTGTTATCCTTATGTGGTGATAACGTTGAGAGTAGTTTCATCACAGAAAAAGTATCTATTAACTTGTATTATTATTGTTTAATGTAAAATGATTCAATTTTTTGTAGCCTTAATATCAGTGTTGATACGATGTTATATAAAAATAGACACATTGGACATAATCTGTCGGTTAGGTAAATGAAGGTCTGGCACAGACTCAGACAGTAGCAGCGTACCACCATTGACTTAAAAATTGAACTGCACATTCCCTATCTGAAAATATCCACTATTGTCTGAACTTGATGAAATATGGTGGTTGCCAATCTATATCATTTTCTAGAAACTTATTTTTTTTTATTTGTCATCTATGTCAAGGCCGCTGCACACGACGCTGGAAACACTGATTGGACTTCTGCTGGCTGGTAGGCTGGCTACGAAGCTTGATATGACGTCACTGCGGACTCGCCTGCTACCTAGTTCACAAAATGAATTTTAAAATTAGAACAGAGGCTATTTTTCTTGCTAGGTCCTCTGCTTGCTGTGAGCAAGAACCAATCCGAAAGCAGTATCTTGTCACGTGGGCGACATGAACAAACGCCCACAAACAAACACTGTGTCATAGTGTGTGTTCTGTTCAGAAACAATAAACGTCCACTTTTGTTATCGTACTGCGCGCGCACCGAACCTACCTATAAAGAAAACTTGAAAAGACGCCTCGTGTGAAGCGAGCACATAAAAGCGATTAAGAAAACCAGTGCTAGAAAACTAGTAGTCAAATCTAACAAGGAATCTAGTGCAGCGCGGCCTTAAAGTTTTGATCCTCATTGATAAATTATTTCAGGTTTCGGAGGATATGGGGTTAATACAAATTTTTACATGCCAGCATTTAAAAATTCGTATTAACTAAATCATATAATCCAATATCCACTAACTTGTCAATAACCAATTAATGGTTTTCACTGCTATTCAAAGATGTTTCACATAAAAAAATGATAATTTTCAATAGCGACTAGCGTCGCTTGTAAAAAACAAACATTAATAATAATAATTATGATCGATAGTTTTCCAAGCTTTTTATATCTAATTTTGCTGACATTGTTGCACAGTCCATTCTCTGAGTCAATGGCTACAGCTAAATGTTTAGTGTAGTGTTAGTAGGTACATAATATTATTATATACACATACGCTCATCATTCAATGCTTATCGATCAGTGGCGTGTGTTATAAAAGGAACTAATGAATTGGAATAATGCATGGATGGCTGGACCTTAAACGAAAAATGTCTATATGCTTTGTAATTTTACCATTGCAGGTCTTGATCATAGTAATATTATATTGATCGAAATATCACCGATATAAAACTAGCAACTTTCATATAAACCATAAAGTTCGTTATAAATAAAACGGTGCTATGCCTTCGTTAGTGTATAACGAAATACTATAAATATAAGTAAATGGATAAAAGGATACAACTAAATACGGCAATAAAAAAAAAATGTTTATCTAGGTATCTTTAAAGATATTTTCAAATATAGATATTTTCGATGTAGGTACTTATAAGTACTTATATCGAAAATATCTATGTTAAAAAATATTTGAAAATATCTAGACCGCTGCACAAACGGCTGGATTTTCCGCTAGATTTGACTACTAGTTTTCTAGCGCTGGTTTTCTTGATTGGTTTTATGTGCTCGCTTCACACGAGACGTTTTTTCAAGCATGCTTTGTAGGTAGATTCTTTGCGTTTATTGTACAAAACACACAGTGTTTGTTTGTGGACGTTTGTTCATATCGCCCACATGACAAAATACTGTTTCCTGGTTGGCTCTTGCTCAGAGAAAGCAAAGACACTACGCATATCGTTTCCTCTGTTTTACCTTATTGAAAAACGTTATAAAATATTTTGTAAGTATTATATTTCCAAAATTAATAAAAAAAATGCATTTTTTACGAACATATAGTGATTTATATCTAGGTATTTTTATTCATTTATTTCGATTTTTTTTATTTACGCTCGTAGAGATTATATGTATATAAATAGTTTACACAGTTTTTAAATCATGTAAACTGTATAAATAAAAAATAAAATAACCTGCAGTTTTTATTTCAATTTTTGATAAAAAAACCCGAGCATTAAGTGGTTAAAAACAATGTTTATAGTGTAGATAGTTTGTTGGTTCTACTAACGGTAGTACAACACATGGAATATTTTGACAAATCATTGCTTTCCCCAAATTTCAATTGCACGCCACTGCATAATCAGTTTGTATGCATAAACTTTGTTTGTGTATCTTTGACTATGTTCTATGATGAGGAACCTTGCTTACATTAAACGAATCTTAAAGTTAAAACATAATCTGGAACTAAACGTGTATTTATAAATCTGGTGAACCTAATACTGGACGAATGTCCATTACACAAAATGGAGCGTAAATACGCTCCATTTTGTGTAATGCCAAATTTTTGAAGGAACTATCTGGTGGGCCTCGTGCTAGAATGATTTTGAAATGGCTATAGCTACTTTAAAAAATATATGTTTAATAATAGGTATATAACACGTCAATATTGTTGAATTTTGTGCAAACCTGCTTTTCGAAACGTTTTATTAGAATAGCCGTCTATTTTTCGACGATATCGAGAAGAACTTAACTCTGCGTTTCAAGGTCTTAGAGTAATGTGAATTATAGATTTTCGGGAATAGCAAAAACACGACACTATAAAATGAAATATAATATTTATTTATTTTTAATCTTTCAGACAAGTATTGAAGGCTTAGAATTAAATTTGACTGAATGTCCTATCAAAATTTGAAATAAAGTTCTGTATTTTTCACTTCAAAATATTTACAATTTAAATAAATCCATTTGTATTATGGTTAAGTAGATCAACAGCGATCTGATTACTGTAGTTCTTTTTTGTATAAGAAAAAAATTAAATTATTTTGTTTCAGTTATTTATAAAAAACACACACACACCATGTATAATCATAAAAAAACTTTAACCAGAAAAAAATTGAGTGTCGCAACACTCTGAGGCAGTGGTAACTTCTCAAAAGTGAAACTTACGTAAAATCTACATACATCCGACAAACAGTGATTCTAGTTGGTAAATGGGATCGGGATGCCAATTGGACAATGTATAATTCAACCGGCGACGGTCGTACTTTATGAATACTGTCCGGAAAACAGTGATATTTTGTGTATGCTACACAAGACAGACGTGAAACTTGCTTATTCAAAATCTACACCTAATTATTATAAATTCAATATTTACAGAATATTATATGATTGGTTTTTCGTTGTCATGGTTTCACGGTTAGCATAAAGTTCGAACTCGCATATAAAGTTGCACTTGAATAAATGTTAGTATCTTTATTGTTTTGTTCGTTTATTTGTTTTGCAGACTAAGGCCTAGCACACATGAAGAGCGTTCAACGCCTCTCATATAAACTAGGCTTTAAGGCCACTGCACACGAGGCTAGAAACGCTGCTAGGAGTTCTGCTAGCCGGCAGGCTGGGTACGAAGCTAGAAATGACCTCACTGCGGGCTAGCCTGTTAGCTCACAAGATAGGTTTTAAAATTAGAACAAGGGCTATTTTCCCTGCGAGATTTGCTGCTAGGTATGAGTACGAACCAATCAGGAAGCATTATCTTGTCACGTGGGAACTTGAACAAACACCCACAAACCAACACGGTGTCGCATTCTGTTCAGAGTCAGACAACAG
This sequence comes from Xanthostigma xanthostigma, assembly GCA_963575645.1. Lineage (NCBI taxonomy): Eukaryota > Metazoa > Arthropoda > Insecta > Raphidioptera > Raphidiidae > Xanthostigma > Xanthostigma xanthostigma. The sequence goes on along the minus strand of OY754476.1, from coordinate 12,448,491 downwards.
ACACGTTTTGCTCTGTGTTTATATTCGAACTGTCACTGCGCGCGCACCAGATCTATCCACAAATCAAGCTTGAAAATAGTCTCGTGTGAAGCGAGCAATCAATAAAACCAGCGCTAGAAAACTAGTAGGCAAATCTAGCAGCGTTTCTAGCCTCGTGTGTAGCGGCCTTTACACTGCCTGTGCCATCAGTATAACCAATCGAATTTCAATTAAAACTAAATTGAACTAAAACAAAGAATTGCGTTCAATTAATTGGTAGTTTCAAATTTTCTTCCACGAATTACGATAAAGATAAATTCTTCAATTACAAAAATTTTATAAACGCTGTCTTTTATCCACATTCTTATTTTTTTCATTTCCAGCCTATTATTTTTTATTAGTGTCCATTTTACGTACGGTCAGACACAGGCTACAGAAAGTCTTGTCAAAAAATCTATAGTTTGACTTCAGATTGTGACCACACAGAGTTCCCAATCAGAAAAACGAATTTTAAATCTAATATCTTGTGAAAAAAAATTTTTTTTTAAACGATTTTTTTAATCTGTGTATACGTGTTTTAACATAGTGCAGCTACTGTAATCACGAAGTGTTCTCTACTGTGGTAACATAACAAAGAGTTTCGACAACTTTGAACTGTTCAACGAAGGTCATTTTGTCAAATCAGATTTTTTGACAATGTGCTCTGCAAACCAACATTCAATGATACCATTTTTTAAAAACTTTGGACATCTTTTGTGTGAATTTTTTTTTAATTTAGCTTGTAGTTTTTTTGCAAATCGCTAAAATGATTTTTTTTATGATCGTTTTGGTTAAAAACTACGAGCCGAATTGAAGAAAAATTCTGACAGAAAAAAAACAACATCCGATCATAAAAAATGGATGTTCTTATTTAAAATACAAAGGTCACCCCCTCCCCCTGCAAAGGGGTGTGGTGATGGGGGTGAGTATTGTATCCAAACGATTTCCTCCTCAAAACCCAACAACTTTTGCTCGAACTTTTTTTTTTATTCAACTCGTTTTTCTTTTTAGAAAAACGTCCAAAGTTTTAAGAGAAAACGCCCAGTATAATACAATATTGTCTTTGTCGAAACACAAATTTCCGATTCAATCGTGATCGGCTATATATGATTTTTTTGTGTTCGGCCGCCCATGGTTGCGATAATTTCAGTAGGCGTCTTGATAGACTTTCAATACAGTACAAGCAGCTCGGTTTTTGCTGTCGCGGATTTGTTTTTGTAATCTCAAAACTTCCTTTAAAAAAATCATTAGTTCGTTCGCTCTATTTTATATTATTTTTTTATAGTGTAAAGTTGAAAATAATTACTTAAAAAATCTATAAAAATGTTCATAGTAGGTCATTATGCAACTAGAAATACAATCTACCATTATTTAATTTCCAGCATATTCATTGCATAATCATTTCTGAAGCCGTACGTTATAGTTAAATGATATACTGTAAATTAGAGTACCGCTGTTAGTGCTTGTGTGCGGACGTGTGTGCATTATTGTAAACATGCCATCTAACGTGTGTATATCAGTGGTATATAATCAGTGGCCGTGTTAGTACACCACATCTTCGTTGATGTCATAAACTTCCACCGAGACACAGGCTTTTGTCTGAAGCAATTCTACCAAGTTCGCAGTGCACAATACAATACCCGGACAGATGGATTTCATCATTTTGAAGGTAAGAAATTTACATTATTTTCTGACGTGATAACGTCTTATAAATTGATTAAACACCAGCTGCACGCACGAAAAAGTGTAACGTATAACGTTCCGCCTGACCCTGTGCGTGCAAGCGAGAGCGCAGTATGCTTCGGCCCAAGTTTGACAGCTACTAAAATTTATGTTATGTATTACGGAATACGTTATCACGTAAAACTATCGTCCGTTTTTTTTTTAAAGAACGGCATGGGCTCGCTTAATGGAAAAACAAAGTGTCCATATAGACAGTGCCGGATTAGCCTATAAGCAAATTAAGCAATTGCTTAGGGCATCACGTCTCAGGGGGCACCAAGGAGCACAACAACAAATGAAAAGTACCTCAATAAAACCGTGTCAACATTTTTTTTCTTTTTGTCATGTTCTCAAAAATTTGATCTATACTGGTTTGTCTTTAGAAGTATAAAAGTTAAAAATAAATAATTTATTTTTGAAAATGGAAACGAAAAAAACAATATTTCTTAAGGGTTCAATTTTTTTAAATTTTAAAGTTTTGAAACTGTTTTTCTATTAATTGTATAAAAATGCCTAACGTCCGATTTTATAGACAGCCAAATTTTCAATGAGAGCATTGATTGTAAAATCCAATTTTTTTCCTAAAAATATATGCTTTTTAACTTTTTTCTATCAATTTGATTTTTTTTATAAATTAAACATATTAATAATTAATAATAATTAAACATATTAATAGAATAGATGACTTTGATTCAATTACCATAACAAACACTCAGTTGAATCAATCCAACCTTTGATTTTACTTTTAAATGAATTTAAGTTTAGGGATTTGAATTCAACTGGTAATTTATTGTACGACTGCCGCCAAATATGAGAAGCTACTTTTAAATTTGTTAGTGCGATGCCTTGGTATTGAAATTTGATCGTGATTGCGAAGATTTAAATGACCAATTAATGTGTCTCTCCAGAGCAGTTCCTCAAATAAATAATCAGGTTCGCCAGTTAATAATAATATTAATATGGATATAGATATAGATTTATCTACCAATTTTATATCTTTGCCGACATTAAGTATCCAGAAAGATAAAGAGTAAAAAGTTTTATGTTCCCAATGTGATGCTTTGTTTTGAACTTTTTTTTGCATCACGTCTAATTTAATCAAAAGTATTCTGAAGTGCATTTTATGTACACGGTCTATATTTCATATATATAAAAGATAATAAAGAAAAACTAATTTCAAAAGAATCTTATCTTTAATATAAAGGAAAACTTTTAATGCAGTTTGTGATCTTATCGGTTAAGGTAAAACTAAATGACTGCATTATAAATGTAACTTCATCTTACCTTGAAGGGTATATTAATATCATGCGTTACACCAAAGAAGCTTTGGAAGTGCTTATTAAGCATTGAAAGTGCTTATTAAACATTCCTAATGCTTTATAAGCTTGCTGAATGTTTATTAAGCAATTTATAATGCTTACCTTACCGTACGTGCTTAATATGTACCTACCAAATCTTTATGTTTTACAAATCGCTTTAAACAAGTGCTTAAAGCACTATTGCAAGCACTGCCTAGCTTGTAGAGCTGTAAAAGTAACGAGAAATTGTGTACCAGTATGTATTCGTTACTTAAAGAACCAGTACCCGTTACTTTCGTATCGTTACGTTACTGGTTACTTTTCATACGACATACAATCGTGTACTAGCATCAAGCATGTATAAGCATCGCAACGAGGCGCGTCGCATTACGGTATGACTTCGTTCGTATAACGTATAACCGCATCAAACGAGTCGAACTGACATAGATGCGAAAGAAGGAAGTAACGAAATGAATTTGCAAGTAACGATTCGTTACTTCGAGTCAGACGATGTACCCGTTACTCAGTAACGAATACAGCTCTACTAGCTTGTGTACCTATTGTCTAAAAAAACCTGAAGAGAGTAAAATAGGGGATGAAAGTTTGTATGGGAAACCCATCATTTCTCAAGTTAGGGATATGAAAATTCATATTTAGGTTTTTGGTAAAAAATAAACGATTACATATTTCAGCGTTTCTACAAAACCATCCCTCAAGAGGGTAAAATAGGGGATGATTTTAAAACATCTACATATAGCACGCAAAAACTGCTGGCGAAAACATGAAAGTGTATAAACATTGTTTTTTAAAGTGGTACAGTTCCACTACTGTTATCGCTGTCCCGTTTTAGCTCAATCGCGTGCGGAGCCGCAGGTAGCAGCTAGTTCAAAATATTTATGTTCACTCCATTGGATGGGTTCAGTCTAATAAAGGTTTAATTTCATAAATATTCTTGACATGCTCCGTTATGATTTTATTTTGTAATCATCTGTGTAATACTTCGATATATTGTTGCATTGTTGTTATTAGTTATGGTTGTAATTTTCAAGTAAGGTATTTACAAAGTGTAGGTATGTTCATATTATACACGTAAGTGCTGCAGTCATAAAATGCAATTTTACGTTTCGCCAGTTATATGCTGGACGTTCCAGTATACAGGTGTCCTCCTTTATCGTCACTTACCCGATAAAAGCTATAATATAAGCACGGAAGTATAACCGAAGTTCGATCGGACTTTATATGGAAAAATACACACCATTTACAGTGTGTTGAGAGTAAAAAGATGAAGAAAGAAGTGTCCAGTATGGGGAAAAATTACATATTTTTTTAAATACTTTATTACCTTTTAAGGAAAAGTTTTACAGATTGAAAAAATATCTTTTTTAATCATTTACGGTACATTCTTATTATCGCTGAACGGTGCGAGGTTTTACCATATTTTTTAACTTACGGTATACTTACACAAAAATTGCCTGTGCAAGAAATATTTATTTCTTTTTAATCGGAATACGTTTTACATATTGATATAGAAGTCTGGATCGGGCAATAAACATTAATAATCAGGGAACAACTCGAATATGAAATTAAAAAAAAAAAACAAACTTCCTTAAGTACTTTGTAAAATTCTAGTGTCTAGAGCAGGAGCGGGCAAATATTTTGATCGTCGGGCCACATTGCTGATTGAAATTTTACCGTGGGCCAAAAATTTGGAAATCAAAAAAAGCCCTTACTATTTACTATTACATTTTTTTATGCGCCAAATTATATTGGCAAACTATTTTCGCTCTTAATAATCATTTATAAAATGCTTCGCAGGCCGGATAAAATCCTACTGCGGGCCGGATCGGGCCCGCGGGTTGCTATTTTCCCACGCCTGGTCTAGAGATATCTCAATCATAAAATAGTCTGTATTAAGGTACACTTTCTGGTTTGAAAACAAAGCAAAAGTTTGTTAATTTTTAATCTCTGCTTTAATTCCGGAATTTTGGTATTAATTCCTTCAGTTCCGGAATTCCGGTACGATTGTCTAGTTCTTATGTTCTTCCACCACTCTATAATACCACTGCATTTGGCAATACAATATAATATGTATTCATGCCAGTGGAAATGATGTTTAAAAATTTCAGGCTGTTCAATTGTTATCGAAGATTGATGTATACGAATTCTTTTTTTTATGCGAAACATCAAATTTAGTTACTAGAATTTCGTTAGTTGACAGGGTGAAATTTAGTTACTAGAAATTCGTTTAAATTTATGTTTCACATCTGCCAGACGTCACGCGACGGTTCACATTTTTTTTAAAGTTCGCCTCTCTTTCAGAAGTTCATATAAATGAAACATTGTATTGAAAAGATAAAACTTCCAAGTATTTTACACACAGATGCGGAAATAGTTCCAGCAGTTCGTACGCTCGTAAAATTCTCTTGCATTATAATATTCTGGCAGATTATACACCAGCAGACAACATAACAAATTGTTAAATTATAATGGTTTTTTGAAGTGTTTTTTTCGTTTTTGAATAAAATAATATAGCAGTATTATTACTTTTTCTGTCTGCACTTAAAAACAATCTTCATAAAACATGAATACAGTCTGTAAAATATTTTTATTTTGTAAAGTAAAGTTTGCCGTCCACTACGAGTGAAAACAATTGTAAAACATGAAGTTTCTTTCAAATTTTCTATACTCATAGAAAAAATATATTTTTTCAATAAACTGAAAAACTTCTATATCTCTTTAAGTTTTCAAGATATCGGGATTCAAAAATAGTCTTTTTTTTATTATGTTAAGTAACTTTTAATACGCACAACTTCCAAGCCAATATGTAAAAGTTTACTTTTGTTTATTGACACTACATATGTATAGGGTGACCGGTAATTGCTCGTATTCCTATCTGGAGAAGAAACTATGACTAATTTGGAATGATTTAACCTTATCACTTGGGACTCGGAAATGCGTCATTTTTATATGATGACATTTCTGTGAAGAATTTTTATTATATATTTTTTTTTATTTACTGTAAGTTTTGACACACAACATAAAATCTAATAGTAAATTTCGTGGTTTTTAGCTTTAGGAAGGTTGTCCAATTAGTTAGCTATCAGATTATGGAAAAATTGAGGCGAAGAAGTGAGAATTTTTTTTTTAATTTTTAACTCCCAAAATTCGGATTTTTGTGAAAAGAACACCGAAGTAGTTTTTCTCGAAAATGACGCATTTCCGACCCCCAAGTGAGGTAAAATCATTCCTAATAAGTCACAGTTTCTTCTCCCGATAGGAATACGAGCAATTACCGGTCACCACCCTGTATAGTGCGCGTACGATTATTTTGAAAAATATCTGAGAGATATTAAAAATTGTCACAAAACAAAGCTTGTGCATTTCTTTTAGTTTAAAAACTGTGCACGTTCAACGATTTTTGAAAGTTAATTATCCAGTACTTAACTAAAAAAAATCTGTAAAAGATTCTATGAATCTTTTTCCTTACACTTTAGGGTGAAAAAACAGTACGTGGTAAATAAAAAATATAATCTGTGGTTTTATTTAAAGGCATTAAAAGTTTTAGTTGATTGTAGAAATCCAACACAGAAAATCCTTTTTCAAGTAAGCGGCGATTATGTAGAACGGTATAATATTTATATATATTTTTTTATTTAAATGATATGCAAACAATGTGACCCATATCAAAAACTTTCCAGAGGAATAATCCATATGACGTCGACAGAGATTATAGAAAAGAAAAATAACCGATTGAAATGAACGCAATGCGTTTTTAAGCAATTCAGCCGTGACAAGGGGTAAGCGCACCAATTCTCGACTACCTGTTATCGGCGACTTTTATATTTATAGTTGAAAGAGTAGCTACGTAACATCTAAATATATAAAAGGAAACCGTGACTGACTGACTGATCTATCAACGCACAGCTTAAACCACTGAACGGATTGGGCTGAAATTTGACACACAGATAGTTATTATGACGTAGGCATCCGCTAAGAACGGATTTTTGGAAATTAGACCCCTAAAAGGGTGTAACGGTGGTTCAAAATTTGCATGGAGAAATCATATAAGATATATGTATCTGTCACCGGGATATTGTCAAATCCGTGATATTGTAATTTCACTAGTGAAATTACAATATCACGATTGACAAAGAGTCGTGATATTATAATTTCACTAAGTGAAATTATAATATCACGGGTTTGACAATATCCCGGTGACATATCAATTCGAAAAAATAAATAAACACGTGTTTCATGCTTTTTCAAAGAAAATCCCTTCAGAGGGTGAAAAGAGGCAAATAGTCTAAAAATTAACGTGGGTGTCATTTTCAAGGTTGGTCAGGACGTTGTTTACGAGAATGCTATCAATTTTGAAATTTATTAAGGGTGTCTACGTCGAGAAAGGAGTGACTATGCATCTGTGTTTCGTCTCAATCGCGTGTGCAGTCGCGGGTAACGGCTAGTTTATAATAAAGGAAATTATAATGTTACTTGCGGCTCCGCACACGATTGATATAAAACAATTAGCGGAGTCTTGGGCTCCCATCGTATTACAGTATTATTTTATCGGATGTCTACATTTTTTAGTATCATCTAAAATTAGCCAGTATTTGATATTTTTTTTATTTATAGATTAAATATTTAACCCTCCTGGGGGATAAATTTTCAAAAACCCTTTCTTATTACTCACCTACGTTATATAAGGACCCCTGTGCAATATTCCATGCTTCTAGACTCACCGGTTTAGGCTGTGCGTTGTGTCAGTCAGTCAGTGTTAAAGTTTCATTAAGTAGAAGATTATTTTATAACTCTAATAATTCCTACTTTAGTGATGGGAAATTAAAAAATTTAACACATTTCAAACCACAGATATCTAACTCAGCTCCAAATTAATATTTTATAATTTCTTTGCACACCGATAGAGTACATATAATTTAAAATCAATGTATTACAATTTTCTTTATTTCACATACAAATTACCTAAATGAATCAAACATTACATGTTAAATGAATCAAACATTACATGTATAGGATGGGTCAAAATAGTAGATTATGTATCAAGGACGTAATGAAGACGATATTCGATAAATGTGGATTGTTACACGAGCGCTGCGAGAATTAAAGCATTAATGCTAAAGTATTTTTACATTGGCAGATAAATATTTATAAAAGTCGTAAAACAGAGGGAGTAATCGGCAACTGGTGCCTCTACCCTACATTGTTTTAATAAATTACAAAGGATAAAGTAAAGCGAACACTTTGAATGTCTTTCAATTAATTGTTGTCAAGCGTCTATAATTTGCAAGATCTATCTTTCAATTAATTATCAATATTTCGCGACTATATTATGTAGAAAAAAGCAGTCCATTGACGAAGCACTGAGTTTATAATTGATTAACCTGAAACTAATTTTTCTTCTCTTTCGATATATCTATGGCCACTGAACAAAATGGTCATGTATTATTACACTTTTAAGTATTTTTTTAAAGTGAATTTTTCTAGCCGTCTGTTGCATGTCGCATTACAGGCGACCGCGGAGTAGGGGTAAAGTGAAAGGCGTTCGGAATAGGCGCTCGGTAGAGCAGCCAAGGTCAATATGGCGGCGCCCATGGTTAGCATCAGCTGACTGTGTAGTATGTATAACACATAGTCAATCTGTCATGCGGGCAAGTGCTGTACAGTGTTTACATGTTTTTATTCGTGTATTCATGTGAATATTGTTGTTTATAATTAATCGTGATGAATAAGTGTCTACAATCCAACGCCTACAATCCAATGAAAGTTTCACTTGCGTCGTGGTTTCTTAAAACCACACAACTGATTTTGATGTCTGCTTTTTTTATAATTCTATTTTGATATTATGTAGAGACATCTTAAATCTCTATTTGAATAAATTATGGGCGATAAGCATTTTAAAACAGCATATTAACCATGCAATGGATTAATCAATATACATAATATGAATCTAATAACATAAATTATTTTAACTTATTTGACCGAGATTATGACATAAACCATTTTGCCGTATGACCGCAGACATACTTCAATCTTATCGGCTTAAGGGGTTAGGCCACCTTGGCGCTCGGAAAACTAGATATAAAAAGAAACTTTTTTTTGGCGTAGCCGTTAAGCAGTGATCCTTATTTTACATATATATACCTTTAGTAGTTTTATGAACAATTTGTAATAGTGACGATTAAATTAAATTAAAAAATGGCGGAGGTATGAACCGTTAAGTAGGATCCTTTTTAGAAAATCACTGCTGATGGTGTACACGAAATGCATAGGTAAATAGTAAAAGTATCTTAGTATTCACAAATTACTAAGATACCAAAATAATGTATCTAAATACAAGATACAAAATGCTAGATTAAAGAAGTATTTCAGATACAAGATGAAAGTTCTTATTTTGTATCTTGTATCTGTATTTCAAATACTTGTATCTATTGTATAAGATAAGTCACATCTCTGGTTACAAACAAGCTTAAAGGAGCGGCATAGCACGAAACAATATACCGGTTCCATGCATAAAAACGGTGACGCTTGTATTATATTGTGTGAATCATTGACAATTATATACCTATTACCTTACCCTTATTATTCGTCGAATATACCTTAAAAAAGAGACTTAAATGTCTGGAACTTTTTCCAGGCATCCATGTTGCTATTTTTAATGAATAGAGAAAATGTTTTATAGAAAAAAGTGAATGTTTAAATTGATTAAACACTAATCCGATATTTGTTTATTAAATGAAAACATATTTTGACAAGTTTCTGGAATTAACTCCAGCTATGGATAATGTGGTTCGTGAATGTTACCCCCAGTTAACGAGTCGACTGTGTGCAGACCACACGATTGATATTAATAGATAATAAAGGTATCTCAGTATGTTAAATGTAGGTAGTAGCTTCAAAATTTATGTACATCCCAACAATGTAATCGAGCGACACTATAACATTATACATTATGCATATTACAGTTTATAAACGAAAAGACAGAAAATCCTGTATGGTTGCCTTTGGCTTAGTTACCATCTAGTTCCAATCTCTTGTACAAAATTATACTCTTCCTAACAGTGTTTTTTTCAAAAGTTTACCTAATGAATTTGGAAAATAAAGGTTTAGTATGAAATTTTATCAAATTCGATTGTAAAGAAAGACCAAAAAATTAGTTTGTTTTTCACCCGCTATTAGATCTTCAAATTTAGAACAAAAAGATATGTCAAATGATTGGTTTTGATGAGACAGTACAGTTGAGCATATTATGATTAATATTAGAAATATAGAGGGTCAAAACTATTCATGACTATTCGCTGCACACGAAGCTGGTAACACTGCTAGAACTTCTGCGCGGACTTTTGCTGGCCGACAAGCTGAGTATAAGGCTAGAAATGATGTCAGTGCGGGCTCGCCTGCTAGCTCACAAGATGGATTTTAAAATTCGAACAAGGGCTGTGTTTCTTGCTAGGTTCTCCGTTTACTCTGAGCAAGAACCAATCAGAAAACAGTATCTTGTCACGTGAACAAGCGCTCACAAACCAATATGGCGTCATTCTGCTCAGAGTTTGACAACAGGCACGTTTTGCTCTGTGTTTATATTTTAACTGTCACTGTGCGCACACTAGATCTGTCCACAAAACAAGCTTGAAAATACGTCTCGTGTGAAACGAGAACATAAAAACAATTAAGAAAACCAGCGGTAGAAAACTATCAAATATAGCAAGGAATCTAGCGGTAAATCCAGACTCGTGTGCAGCGGCCTTCAGACTTTTACTGCACTGATATTCATGTTGCGTTTGATCCATCCAGAAAAGTCGACACCAATATACATATAAAATTATAATATGTGGATTGGTGCTCAAATATTTGTTTAGAAACTTACCAGTGACCTAAAAGCCCTTTAAGTACTATATGAGACTTTTGTTTTAAAATCTAAAAGTTATACTTGCCGAATAAGAGGTGACCACTTGTGATTATAGTTCAATTATAACTACGAATTTAATTCAGTTCAGTGTGCGAGAACCTGAAAACTGGAATATTTTTCGGTCGTTCTTTTAGGTCATAGGATCCTTGAGACTATAACAGACGAACGGACATAAGGAAATTAAAACGTCTTCACACCTATCTATAACATTATTCCTTTTTTGTGTTAAAACACGTTTATATTAACGCATTAAAGAGTAAAAATAAATTTCATTCTCTTCTATAACGTTTAGAAGATATATTATATGCCTATATTTCCTTTAATTCATCGAATGCATCCTTATAGAAAAGAAGGTAATTTATTTTCTACTTTTTACGCGTATTTTCTTGAATCTATAAATTTTATTTTCTCACTTTTTAGTCGTTGATAAATTTAAAAAAAATTAATATTGTATTGTCATTAAAATTACGTACTAGTGATGTGTCGCTCCTGAGCGAGTCGTTCATAATGAACGACTCCTTTCTCGGAGCGGAGCGAGTCGCTCTTTTTTTTGTGAATGACTTACTCCGAGCGCCATTGCTCTGTGCTGAGCTGTTCTGAACTGGTGCATTCGCACATTTACAGAGCGCACAGAGCACAGACCACAGAGGCACGTACGGAGTATCTTTGCTGTCATTTAATGTTGAAAGACACACTGTAAGTGAAATAGTACTAAGCTTACAGTGACTTAAACCATTCACATTGATGTCGTTGACAAAGATATAATATTGTAACAATAAACATTATTATTGTTAAGCTTTTATTATACTTTATAGTTTATCCGAAATGCGAATAATATAAGATCAGAATCATATTAAAATGAGCTCAGAGTGTGTATTTTGCTGTGACTCCTGAGCATGCATGATGACAATTCACACATCTGTAGTCTGCACTCTTGTGTAGTATGTACTGTCTAGTGTCGCTCCTTTGAACGACTCGCTCTGAGCGACTCTTTTTAGTGAGCAGAGCGCACGGAGTCAGCTCCCAATAAAGAGTCATGTGGACGCATCACTCTTACGGACAACTCTGAAGTGTCATGCCAATTGGACATGTGATTATCGAGGTGCAATATTTTTTTTACACACAACAACATCCAACGACATAAAAATAATCTTCTTAGCTAACTAAACCATAGATATAATATATATAGGTGGATCAGTAGTGAAAATATCTATAACCGTTATGTCAGCGTATTTAAATAAGAACGTGCCCATGAAACAGCAGTGCCTTGAGTGACAACGAGAGGAGTGTGAAATGTGTTATTATTCAAAAGAGGGACTTAGAAGGATGGATGTGCGTCAACAACCCTCCTTTGTATTCCCAAATGATAACCAGCCCTCGTTGTCACACTAATATTAAAATTAGAAGAACCTAAGGCGTGGCCTCTACTATACAAAAAAGCGATCCATTATGCACTGAATTTTTCGTACGTCATTCACAATAGTTTTCCAACTTTTTTAAATACCTCAATTTTTTTATCTTTGAACTTTATACTTTCCGAAATAATAAAGGAAGATATACTTTTTTGGTCAAAAAATCGTGTCACTTCCCTCCGTAACTTATTTGGACTAATATCAAGCATATAAAGGAGCTGTTGAAGATAACAGGAAAGTTATAGCGAATAATGTACGGAACCCACAGCGCGTGAACTACGAGTACGGGTGCTAAATCGGTTTTATTTGCAATTAATAGTGAGTACAGTAGGTACAGCTGTTAAAGTGAACTTTTTGGGAAAAACCTCACCAACTAGTAATCAAAATAACATACGCTATAGATTTATAGCTAATTTTTTCAAAATTTTAAATCTAAAGCTTTCGAAGATAAGCCGGTTTTGATACATTCTCGTTAAAAAAGGTACCAAAAGTGTGCCCTCCTTATTTCCGAAAGTGTTAATTTAGATTCAGTTTTAGATAATAAAGTTTGAGTCAGATCGACAATTAAGTTCATTTAAAATTTTACTAATAAGTCCACACTCACCAGCTAAAACCTTACCTTGGACGAAGCCAGACAACTAGCCTCTTCCAATGTTAATTATTCAGTCTGATGGCGTGTACAAAATTCTTATCTAAAGTTTAATAATACACCGTTGTAAATTCTTTTTTGGGTTTGTTGATGTCAAATCAACTACATGCCATAGTGGACGTTACTGCTTTGAATATTAATTAGAAATGATCATGTAATAGGTTTCTTTCCGCAGAAATTAGGTGACACTTCGAAATTTTGAAATATTTTTCCGTTAAAAAGATAATATGTTAAGGGGTTACACTACCCAGACCCAAACATTAGTACTTTCTACGTTTCAAGAAGTTTTTCGTTAGATAGAAGTTCGCTATATAGAGTTTACATTGTATATTTTAATAATGAATTGAGTATTCAATTGACATTTTCAATAATAATTCTCAGGTTAGATCCTGGGAACTGGGAGTCTGTAACACACGAGCCATTAAAACGACATCCCTACGAATTTTAACAGCGCATTATTTCGTATTGTTAAATATTCACAATAGACAGGAAGTGACTATTGTTGGTGCTTCAAAATATATTAACAAATCTAAGAAAGAATATTGAATAGTTTTGAATGCTATACCTAATATTTTTTAGATACAGAACTTTTTCCCACCACCTACCTCCTGTCGAGACATATTGATCTAAGTTCTATAATTTCTTCCAATAATTCATGATTGTTTTTTAAAAAAAGGTAATATCAAAATTAATATATGTATATAAAATAGTTATGGAACATATGTCTGTATTTTCAATTTTGGAAATTTTTTTATATATTTCGATGAAAGAAAACAGTTCCAGAATTTTTCTTTGTCAAGAATAACTGAATCAATATTCGTGTGGACGCAACAGCTAATAAAATCCAGTTAAAATAATAAGTTCTAAATAATAATTCGAACGGAGTCCCAACTATCCAAATAGTAAAATTTAATAAACAGAAAAACATACATCAATCATCGCTTTAGATTTAAGAAAGTCACCGACTTTTTTATTTTCGTTGATATTTTATTATTTAAAATGTCTAAACTTTTAATTTTTATTACTTTCTAATATTTGAATTCTCAAGCGTTGCTAGCACAGATAAAACAAGGGGCCGTGTTCACGGGGAATTATAGTACCTATGTTCAAAAATACAGTACAACCTAGTTTCTCCGGAGTAATGTGGGGACGAGGAAGAAGAAATAAAAAATCAGATAATTTTAATCATTTGTAATGTACATTCATTGTTTTATCCGAGTTTTTCTGTATTATCCGAGCATACTCCTCGATTAATGCGGAGTGCTCGGATAAACAAGGTTTTACTGTAGGTGTAATCTACGTAATAAAACTTCACTTGACTGATTGACAGACAGCGCATAGCCTAAACCGTTGGCTTTAGAAGCTTGATATTTTGTACAGGAATTCCTTAAATAACGTAGGTGATCACAAAAAAAGAATTTTTGAAAATTCATCCCCTAAAAGAGTTAGTTGGATGAGTTTAAAAATTTCAGACATTCGATAAATAGCCAACAAATAATACGGTGATACGGTGGAGTCGAAGGCTTCACTGTTATATAAAACATTGTTGGTGTACAAAATAAATAACTAATGTGTTCACATACAATTGCAATCTCGCCTTTAATTAAATGCTATATTATTTGCCCCGTAGTGAAATTTTCTATCCGTTTTCGTGGTTGAGCTTAGATTATAATTGACGAAAACTGTTTTGATTCATCATAATAATTGTTTAAAGTCAGCTCTTAAAACTTGTTTTTATTCGATTGGATAATTATCCTAATCGAATAAAACAACATGTACCTATCTAGACCCTCATTTTCTGCACAGAACTTGAAGGTCCGTAGAGTCACCTTTTAGCATGGACATTGATGAGTGAGATATAACATCTTGCAGATACGGGAACAGGTAAGGATGTAAGGTTCCCTATGGAATTGTTTAGACCAGTGCTACTCAACACTTATTATTAACATTTAGGGTGTTCAATGAAATAAATGAGTAAATTCTAGATTCAAAAATTGAAAGAGTGGTGATACAGAGATTGTAGATTATAGACGCTCAATAGTTGACATCATCAGCGTCTACTGAAGAGTGATAACTTACTCAGTCAAATAATTCGAAAATGCTTAGATCGTCGAATTGATTAAATCAATATTCAACTAAAAAAAGAAAAATTCATCGATTTATTTTCAGCGATACTTTTTAATTTAAATTCAAATCGTATTTTAAAAATCGTTATGGATTTTTGCGCCCAGTAAAAATATGTAGGTTTACTGATTTACACTAAGTTACCCATTCTGTAGGTAGCTCGTCTTAACGTACGTATGTAAGTTAAGGTGTCATTATAATTAGGGCATATGTAAGGAGACGATTTCATAATAATCAAATACTTTGAGTACCTATATCATGTGAAGCAAAATAAGACTCTATTTTTGCAAGATTAGATATATCTAAATATTGATACGTGAGGAAAAACTTAGTACCAATTTTTAAGCACATTGCAAGCACGGAGCAGTGTGAAGATTTGGTATAGTTAAAGTTCATATGGAGAAGAGTGCAGAAAAATAAATTTTGTGTATAATACTTATGTGTTACAAATAAATTCAATTAAATTGAACATTAATTGTTTACATACAAATCTTTGATTAACGTCTGAATAGAACTCTTCAAATAAATAAAATTGTCGACCAATTTTTTTCAGACTATATATTGACAAAAAATAATATAAAAATATAAATCAATGGAACAAAAGATGATGTTTCTATCCGGATTTGGATTTTCTTCAGAAATATCTAAAAAAAATATAAAAATTAACTAGTATTAGCTACTTATTTTCTAATATAATGTAAGATTGAATGATAGTTTGAATGATTAAAAAAATTAATCTATTGTTATATTGATTTATATTTTTATATTATTTTTTGTCAATATATAGTCTGAAAAAAATTGGTCGACAATTTTATTTATTTGATTAATTGTGTACGTTCATACACTGTAAAAAAATATTCATTCTTTATGTTCATGCACTGTAAAAAATTAGCGGAGTAAATTCGGAGTGAATTACGGTCGAATTTAAATAAGAACACCGTTTGATAATTCCTCGGGTGAAGATGGAATTTTTGTCTATTTATTTTTACTTACACTAAAAAACGGCTGAAATGAATAAAATTAAGTATCTGATTATTGAATAGCTGTTACTAAAAAAATATAATTAAAAATCGGATTATTATACGCCTGTTTAGAACAACGTGTGCTAAAGTCCGCTGCACACGAGGCTGGATTTTGCCACTAGGTTCCTTGCTAGGTTCCACTACCAGTTTTCTAGTGCTGGTTTTCTTTATTAATAATAATGATTTATTCCATGTAAAGAAAAATGCATCGCATACAAAATATCAATTAGGAATTTTCCAACCCTACTTGGCTATTGCCAGTGCTAGGGTTGGATTATTATGGACGTACCCGAGAATGAGTATGCTCGCTTCACACGAGACATCTTTACAAGCTTGCTCTGCAGGTGGATTCGATGCGCGCGCAGTGATAGAACAAAAGTGTTTATTGTCTCGGAACAGAACACACACTATGGCATAGTGTTTGTTTGTGGGCGTTTGTTCAAGTCGCCCACATGACAAGATGTTGCTTCCTGTTTGGTTCTGGCTCATACCTAGCAGAGGACCTAGTAAGAAAAATAGCCCTTGTTCTAATTTTAAAACCTATCTTGTGAGCTAGCAGGCGAGCCCGCAGTGACGTCATTTCCAGCTTTGTACCCAGCCTACCGGCCAGCAGAAGTCCAAGCAGTGTTTCTAGTCTCGTGTGCAGCGGCCTTAAATTAAACTAACACACAAATAGCGTCGAGCGTTACAGCGTGAACAGTCTCGTGCATTTGCATGTTTTTACTCCCATGAAATTGCGCAAGTAGATGTTACACATAGTGATGTGCCGGATCGCTAAAAATGTATATCCGCGGATACGGATCTGAATACGGATATTTGGTTTCAAGATCCGCGGATATGGATACGGATCTTAACTTTCTTAGAGTACGCGGCGGTTAATATTGTACATCGACCTTTGGAAAGAGACTATCTGTTATGGGAAAAAGTTATTGGCCTCTTTAAGAGTTAACTCTCATAACAGATTGTCTCTTTCCAAAGATCGATGTGCAATATCTCATTATAAAGATAGTTTTTTAGTACCTTTGAGTTATGTACTATTGGTATGGTACTCACTACGATAAATGTTTGCAATATAAAGTTGCCAAATACGATTTTAAAAAATAAAAAATAATCTGAATGGAATTTAACAGTTTTTCATTATTACCTAATCACCTATACATATATATAAAATTTCATCTATGAATTGAAAATTAATAAGGGAAAAGATCCGTAAAAGATCCGCCAAAAAATTAACGGATACGGATCTTTCATCTCCCTCGGATATCCGCGGATACGGATATCCGGCATATCACTAGACTTACGCATCAATAACAGTTTTGTCTATCAACGGTGTAAAATGACGAAATATGCGATCGTGTAGTTAAGTGTCCTGAGACAATAATTCTGCATTGAACACCTCTAGCCCAGTGTACCTCACTGTATCTACTTTGCTAGGTACACAGGCTCTTCGCTATCTAATGTCAATTAAAATTTGTGACAAGTTACGTGCAATGCCATTAAATATAATGGCTACTATGTTAGAGTCTACATTTACCCACGTTCACGCCCTCTCCCTCTCTGCTGCGTTCTTCAATTCCTCTCCCCTTCGCCGCGTTCCTGCGTTAAGAGCATTACCTATGTATGTACGACATACATCACCATCATTCCCCCGGTTCTTCCACCAAACCTTCCCCGTAAGTTTCAACCACCTTTTGCTGTGAGCACTAAGCATCGCGTAATATGCAAGTACTACCTACCTACATTTTATTATTATTACAGATTATTATTATATTATTAGGTATTGTGATTTTATCTAGATTGACGGCCTTGTCACTTAAGAAACAAATGATTTTAATATCCTTTTCTCAAAATTCTGTCGTAATTATTATGTTGGTCGCTGCACACTAGGCTGGTTTTGCCGCTAGAATCACTACTGGGACTTGAGGGTTGGCTACGAGTATGAAAAGCCGTCACTTCGGGCTCGCGTGCTAGGTCTCAAGATGGATTTCGAAATTAGAACCAGGACTATTGTTCGAACTGCTTGTTTTGAGCAAGAACCGGTCAGGAAACAGTATCTTGTCGACATGGAAAAACGCCCACAAACAAGCACGGCGTCATAGCGTGTGTTCTCTTCAAACGTCCGCTTTTGTTAACATTCGAACTATACTGCGCGCGCACAAAACCCATCTACAAAACAAGCGTCGAGTGAAGCGAATACATAAAAGCCACAGCACGCTTGAAATATAGCATCCAGAACTAGCAACGAATCTAGCGGAAAAACCAGCCCCGTGTGCAGCATCTTAACAGGTTAGCATTCACTGGTTACTTGTCACTACGACTTTTTACCCGACTGACCCAGAAGGAGGGTAATGCTTTTGTCACTGTTACTTGCTATGCTACTACGGTCTACGAGTGACAAATTCATTTCTACGATGGATTTTGAGGAAGTGAAAATTGTGTAGATACTGAGTTCATCTCATTTATAATGACTGTTTATTATCTAAAAGGAAAATTTTATATTCTTACTAGCGGTCCGTCCCGGTTTCACCCGGGTTCAAAAGAACGAATGGAGGGAGGTGTTCTATCGTGAATTAATTTAGTCATTTATAGTTTTATGTTTTTTATTGTAATGACAAAGAACGGAACTTTATTCAATTTACAAAACATAGCGTATTTCTATAATAAAAAGACATGCAATTAATTGATATTACATCATAAATATTAAAGTCAGATACACAATGCAACAGGAGGCACATGAGTACCTACGCACGTTCCTCTTAGTTTACCGAGATGAATGTTGTGTCCAAATTCCGTGATGATCCGAGTTACCCTTCAAAAATTTTTGTCGGACGAACAAATTTTGAGTTTTATATTATATATTTTTTACATCTTGGGTTACAATATTGAAGTTTTCGTAGGAATTCCTAATGTAACTCGATTAACAATATACCTTACTCAGTGATAATGTAGCATTCTATCAGTGAAAGAATTTTTAAAATCGGTCCAGTAGTTTTTGAGTTTTTCAATAAATAAAATTATCGACCAAATTCGTGAAAGATTTTTTTAATATTGAAATATTGAAAAAATAATAATATTTATTGAAGAGTTCTAATCAGATGTTAATCAAAGATTTGAGTTTTTGAGTTTATTCATTACAAACAAAAATACAAATATTTTCTCTTTATAATACAGTGTAACCTCTTTATAACGTCCTTCGTTATAACGAAAAACTCCCTATAACGTAGAAATGTTTGGTTGGTTTACCTTAAAATCTATACATTAATACCCTCTTTATAGCGCAACAGTCATTCTCTATTATGAAGAAATATGTTCATATTTAGGCGTCAGCAATTGTTTACATAGACGTAAATAGAACGATTCTGAACCATCACCAACTATTCAACGAGCACTTGATGCTGCCAAACTTATCAAAAAATTCCTATTGTTTAATGAAGATGATTCCACCACATCCCAAGATATGCATAAGATACTTATAAAATACAAAGCAAAAAACGTCAGGCAAAGTTAACAGACTATGTGTTTGGAATAAATTAATTAGGTGAAATTTGGTTCTTTTCTTTCTTCCCTCCATGTAACGAAAACTCTTTATAACGAAAAAAAATGCTCGGTCCCTTGAGTATCGTTATAAAGAGGTTGCACTGTATTAGTATAGATGAATGATTTGTGCCGATATTCGGATAATGTTTTTTTTTTTATTATTTTGAACATCAATTAATAGTTCCGATGAATTGTTAGACCTATTATCACCTACAATCGCATTGCAAGATGCGAATCTTCGTCGAGCTACCAGCGGCGGTGACAAAAAGTCGCCCGTGAACGCACTTCTATACAAATATATAGGTATATGGAAGGTGACAGTCACGTCAGCTCGTCGTCGCCGGCTCTGGAACTTTTTGTCATGTCACCGTAGTAAGCGTATAGCTTCATACGTTTCTGTAGAAAATAGCAAAAAAACTTTTTGTCTCGGTGGAAAAAAGTCGTCAGTGAACGTCGGGCCTAAGACGAATCACTGGACGCACATCTATCAAACTATCGAATAGTAAAGACAATGGTGTTATATGAAAGAGTGCGCTTGAACCGACATAAAATCGACCGATTTCATCCCGGATTTTTTATATAATAATAATAATAACAATTTACAATTGACAATTAGTTTGTAACATGTCATTTACGATAATTTGTTTACACTATAAAATAATTTATTTTGTAGAATTCTTTGTTTACCAGTTCCTTTGGAAAAAATGCATTAGAGTCGTCATTTCAAAGTTATATTTCGAGATAATGTCAAATGGTAGGGAAAAAATCACAAAACATTTTAATTTTAAACACGACAGTTAATCAATATAATAATGAAAAGACCTTAATTTATCATACATTGATATATCAGCCATATTAAAAATATTGTAGAAAGCTAAACAAGCTAACTGACCAGTTCTAATAGAATAGAATAAATTTATTATCCGAAATAGCTATAGTCTTATATGTTACGGTTAATACAAGAAAGTAGTTTATTCGCGAATTAATCGGCTAATACCCGAATTAACCAATCCTTGACGTTGGTTAATTCGGGTATTAGCCGGTTAATTCGCGAATAAACTACTTTCTTGTATTAACCGTAACATATACACAAGATTCGTCAATTAATTATCTACATTTAAAAATAAACAAATATACGGAGTCAAGCTAAATAAAATCGTTTAAAAATACATCAGATTTCATTTGACTTTATTATTACGACCTTTAACCCTCTTTTAAATTTGCGAAATGGGTGATGTCTTCATGTCAGTAGGAAGTTATAGTATTTTAAAGCAGAGTATTCAGGGCTATTTCGAAATGTTAGGTGTGGGAAGCAATATAAAATAACTAAAGCTATATCGAGCGCTTTTGTAAGTAAATCAGAAAAAGATTTACAACTGTTTATATTAATTGTGTAGACATTTTTTGAAGTAACACTTTTTTACACAGTATACTAAAATCATTTCATGATATTGAAATGTAGCGGAACGTTGCAATATACATAAAACCGTCTATAGAACATTAAGCTAAGATAGCGGCGAGGTAGAATGCCTGGCCTCGTAACCTAAAGATCGTAAGTTCACCGCTTGTATACACACTTTGTATTAGTTGCAGGGTGAAATTTATTTATAGGGCGAAATTTAGTTACTAGAATTCCGCTTAAATGTATGTTTCACATCTGCCAGGCATCCAGCGCGCGCTCCTATTTTATACAGTTCTTGCTTGTTGAGTGCTAGTAATAAATATTTGTACGTGATGTGCGTATAATATTTGTTTCTTTCCCCTTCAGCCCACAAAATCCAACCCTCATTGCTTTATTATTGTCAATTGATGATTTCATCAGGGCTGCATTTTTGAAATTTTCGAATCAATTCTTTAACACCTCTTGTTTAAAATATATATATTCTATTTTTTTGCAATCTACGAAATTAAATAATTGTAAATTTCGATTCTCTATTAATGGAAAGTTAGATTGTAGATTAAAGACGTTTGATAACTGAGATAATGAGCGTTTATTCTATCGAGTATAACGGTTTAAACTCCTGGGACTAATAAAAATGATAAAAATATTTAATTGAAATTTCAATTATTCACATATTCTTTAGGTTTGAAATTGTCTACACAAATACATTTCCTATGACAATGTATGAATCAGACATTTTTTTAAATTAAATAATTAATTATTTTTAACATGTTATTAAGCTATACTAATATATAAAGCTGAAGAGTGTGTTTGTTTGTTTGGTTGAACGCGCTAATCTCAGGAACTACTGGTTCGAATTGAAAAAAATGTTTTGTTGGATAGCCTATTTATCAAGGAAGGCTATAGGCTATATAATATCACGCTACGACCAATAGGAGCGGAGCATCAATGAAAAATGTTGCAAAATGTAACTCTTTTGTGCGTCGGACAAAAATTTTAGAACGGTAATTCCGATTATCATGAAATTTGGACACAACGTTCATCTCGAGAAACTAAGATGAATGTGCGTACTCGTGTCCCTCCCCCTCCCCGTTCGTTCTTTTGCATTCGGGTGAAACCGGGCGGGACCGCTAGTGTATTATATAGGAAAAAAATTGAAAGACTAAACAGAACAAAATATAAATAAAAACAATATTTTTTAAAGAAAAACTTATGTTAAAATGTACTAACAAGGAAAAAGTCATATTTAATAATTTAAGTTCATGATTTTGCAAAGTTTACGACCCACGCTTTTATAATTACAAATCTATAAACTGTAATTATGTTTTCATTTCCATTCCAATGAAAGCTTGTCTTTTAAAAGTTTTGTTACATATATACAATTTTTTTTTGTTCTATTAATAACGTAAAAATAATTACGATAAACGTGTATAATAGCTAAATGTCAAGTATAAATAAGACATATGTAAGAAAAACGGGAAAAGGAATTTTCATTTCGAAACCGAGCCTGACGAAATATATTACCCGTATATTTGAAGAAAAATTTTATTGCCCTTTATTGATATAGATGTCACATACCATTTATTAAAATAATGACTCACATCTTTTGTTCGCATTATTTTGTTGAGTTGAATAGAATTCCTACCTTTGAACGTGTTAATATGCCGGATTTTTAAACAAAAGGAAGGTAGCACTTTTTCCCCATAAATATGTCAAGTTTTCACAACACATTAAAAAGAGGCTTAGCACGTTTTAATTTATATTGTATTTTACTCAAAACTTACTTTTTAAATAATGTTTCTCTTGATAAACTTTTTTAACTTTATGACAGCTAAAAGCATGCTTTATAATTATTACTATAGATGCCCTGCCCGGCTTTGCCCGGATGTGCCCTCCTCTCTCGTTAGCTCGATCTTACAATTTGCATGCGCTCGTTCGTACGATATAAGTAATAGCGATCCCGCCCGGTTTCACCCGGGTGCAACAGAACGAATGGGAGTGACATGAGTACGCACGTTTATCTTAGTTTACCGAACTGAATGTTGTGTCCAAATTTCATAATGATCGGAGTTACCGTTCAAAAGTTTTTGTCGGACGGACAAATTTTGAGTTATTTTTCATTGATGCTCCGCTCCTATTGGTCGTAGCGTGATATTATATAGTCTATAGCCTTCCTTGATAAATGGACTATCCAACAAAATAAAATCAATTTGAACCAGTAGTTCCTGAGATTAGCGCGTTCAACCAAACAGACAAACTCTTCAGCTTTATTTATTAGTATAGATTTAATGCTGATGTCAAATTGATAAAAAGCTTACCGAATATTAAAATTGAAAATGCAATCATTTTCCTAATCTATAGAAATATAGACTTGTTCTGATTTTACTGATTATTTATCTCGCTCAATTTTCAAATACCCTAAAAAGCTTTCTAATCATTATAAAGTTCATTTTTTTCTTCATCACTTGATTCGGTTTTACTTTCCTCATTGTTCTCTTTGGTGACAACAAAATCTTTGTTTTTAAAATCAGTTTAGGGCGAAAATGAACCTTGATCTTTGTCAGAATCATGAACGATCGATACAGCGTTATTATGAAGTAATGATCTATTTTTCAAAGAAAAAAAAGTTTTTTCAAACTGTGAATATTTTGAAGACAAAAACTTCGCACTTTTTTGTTCCGAAGTAATTCATCTCTCAAACTGACGAATTTTACCTGTGAAAATAAGTAACCACGGAAGCAAAAAGCAAATGTCACATTATAAGTAGTTCTTTATTATATTAGAAATACTTTCTGACAAACAAGCGCGCTCAATTATGATCCGTCATATCACCCTGCCGATTATTATTAATAATGTAAGCTATTCGTTGTACAGTTTTGTCTGGTTTGTTCGCGGCATTATAACGTTTCAATACAAAGTATTGTATGTAGCAAAATAGCTGGCATTTATGACAACTTTTCCAACATGTCAGTTGTTCTCACAGGCAAGTTAATTGGTGTCATGATTATACAAAAGCGGAATAGAGACGATTGGTAACAATCTGTGATCCTGATGATAGCTATCACATTTGACTGGACATAAATACGCCATCAAGGGTTGAGAAGCTTCAACGTTAATGTTTTTTTATAAAAGACAAAAACAAACAATGTTAGATTATCTCATCGAGGATTCCGCACCATCAATTTTTCAAAACCGATAAGTGTAGTTTTTTCTCTCAAGTACCCTATAGCACTACTAGTTTTCTCAAAATTTCAGCTGTAGGTACTAGTTTTGGAAATAGAGATGGCAAATCAGTTTTCGAAACTCGTTTTCAGGAAAATCTCAAAGACCAAGTAAAAAACAAATAGTTTAATAAAAAGCCCTTTCATGTCCACATGATCAAATACAAAAATTGTTTTCTGATGTCTTTCCCAACTTACGACATCATATTTTTTTAGATTCTAACTATCGGAATACCTATTTTAACATTATGTACGACTATATCAAATTTCCGCTTGATACCTTAATCCCAAGACATTAGACGAATATACCAAATTATTAGTTATCCAATAAAGATAACGTTTTTCCTTTTGACGAAACCGTATAAGGATTTATACACTTTACTGAAGGGTGAATTAGTCTGACCCTAGTTTCATAATTATGTCCCACATGCTGCTCTGACAATGCTTTAAGATCGCGTACCTATCCAGTTTCGAATGTTGGTAATCAGGAAGTCTCGAGCCTACAAACTCCATTGACGTAAAGAAGCGGAATTCATTTCCAGTCTCAGCAAGTCTGAATGTGTCCGCCAGATAAAAATAAAATCAAGTCTCTAATCTATGTCTGATCACCATTGATCTCAATGTGATTATCTTCAACTTAACAAAGCTTTTTCTGGATTTATACATAGTACATTTACTAAGTCAATAGTATAAACTAATCTCAAATTATTACTATTTACTAACATATAACCTGTACATATTGCGGATTTACCTATTTGTCGTCAATACTAATCAAGCAATTTCTCGTCAACAATAATCAAGCAATTTCTCACTGGCTAGTGAGTAGACAAATGAAACGCAATCGACTGAAACACGTGACGTCACAGAGCAAAGCCTTCATCTGTCAATATCCGGTCATAAACTAGCACTTAATTAGCGGATGCTGTGTACGACTGTATTATACATTGCATTGAACGAATTACAAGACAGTTTCGGGATTTTTATTATTACAACACATTGGATTGACTAAATTGTAGAGTGATTCCAAATGAAGAAGAATACTATTAAATTTAAGGCCGCTGCACACGAGGCTAGAAACACTGCTTGGGGAGTTCTGCTAGCCGGTAGGCTGGGTACGAAGCTGGAAATGAAGTCACTGCTAGCTCACAAGATAAGTTTTAAAATTAGAACAGGGGCTATTTTCCTTGCTAGGTGTGAGTAAGAACCAATCAGGAAGCAGTATCTTGTTACGTGGGCGACTTGAACAAACGCCCACAAACCAACATAGCGTCATTCTGCCCAGTCAGACAACAGATACGTTTTGCGCTGTGTTTATATTTGAACTGTCAGATTTATTCACAAAACTAGCTTGGAAAAACGTCTCGTGTGAAACGAGCACATAACAGCGATCAACGAAACCAGCGCTAGAAAACTAGTAGGCAAATCTAGCAGCGTTTCTAGCCTCGTGTGTAGCGGCCTTTAGATGTCTTTTTTTAATTTAGCTCTAATCTCATGGACTTATGAATATAAATAGGCGGACAAGAAGGAATGTGTGGCCTAAATATTGTGTCGCCGACATACATTCATTATGTGATGTTTCACAAAATACCCAAATCATCACAATACAGTGCATGTACCAAACCAACCAATCAAAAGTAGGCACCAATAAAACTTCCCCACCCGAGTAATAAGTTTCGTTTCTATATTCCTTAGTTCATATCTATAGCATTTTGCGTAAGTCCTGTTTCTATCGACGAAAATTTTGTATTTGATAACGACAATCTACAGAGCACTATTTTAACATATGTGAAAATATACATTTCGAAATGTATAATAGTTTAAAAATAAAAAAGTGTTATTTTGAATACTCCTATGTATTGAAGTGTGTTAAAAATTAATTGTATATCAAAAAGACTATATTTTTTTGTGGCAAAAGGGTATGGAAAATACGTGCAAAAAGGGAGATTGTCCACCCGTAGATTCATGGAGAATCGAACGCTTTCCGCACTTATAAATTGCACAATTTAACATACTATTCAATTTGAAGTAATATATTGAATACTGCTATTATTTGAATTTGACTCTATTCTATAAATAGAGTAATTGTGATCCATTGAAGTTAATGAGAGGTATTTGGAAAGAATTCCGTGGCATAAGGATCGAATACACAATACTGAACTTTTTAAACTTGCATTTAATACTGACGTTTCGATACTCTGAAGATGATACAAAACGTATCGAAACGTCGGTATTAAATGCAAGTTTAAAAAGTTCAGTATTGTTTTACTTTCGGTTCTTATGCCACGAAATTCTTCCCAAATACCTCTCACTGTTATCATTTTTTGAAGTAAAACTTCTTTAGGCACGTTGACTTGGGGAGTAAGCTGGTAAATGCCTGACGAAAGCGTTTACGGAAATCGGACGAGGCGAACGGTGCGTGATCGTTCGAGGCGAACGGAAGTTGAGAGGGAGATATAAGTTAGTGAAGATAGAGAGAGTTGAATGACACATACTTGGCTCCATCAGGTAACCGAAAATATAAGCAGTACTAACAATAGAATGACACATACTTGGCGCCATCAGGTGGCCGAAAATATAAGCAGTACTCTTTAATAGCCAGTGACAACGTTGCAACGTATTACTTTTGTTTTCATTATCTTTATATAATATTCTACGTTTAAAGTGAATAAAATTGTAAATTCATTTTAAAGTTCATATTTTGTGAATTTTCGGGTGAATATAAATAACAAATTATGGCAGGAAGAAGTTTTACTTCAGTCGTGTGATCTAAAGCACACTCGTCTTTTTTTTGGTCGACGTAATCAAAATGATTTTAAAATATATTCATACGAACAGAGAATTGTATTATTTTTATTTTGAAAACAACGAATATTTGTATTCTTTTGCGGCGCACAGAAGCGAGGGAGAAAAAATGGTATTATTTTTTTTTAAACATGTATTGTGTTACATGGTTACATCTATTGTATGTTTGCGCTGTACATATTGATGGCAGCACTGTATATATTATATAATATTACTATACTGTTTGCTTGTTATAGCTATATACGAGGACTCATTTTTAACTCACGCTTAAAAATGTACAAAGAAATATTCATTCAGTTTCGCAATTTTTTATTAAAAAAAAAATAGTTTTGACCCTCGGCTTCACCCGCGGCAAAGTCCATTGCAATTAAGAGAAAGAACATAACACAAGCAAATATTTGATATTTTAGTGTTAATATTTTTTATAGTTTGTTGTTAAACTTCGCTGATTTTGTGTGACAATGTTCCAAGCAGCCAGCAAACGGTAACGAAACCGTCACCCGCATGCGCAGAAAATAAAACGAAGCTGTTAGTGGCGAGTTTCGAACACGTTTTAGCTATCTGCGCATGACGGTGATGGTTTCGTTACCGTTTGCTGGCTACTTGGAACTTACCTAGTAGTAAAGTTGATCCATTCTCTTGAAACATGAATCAGGCGGTATATATAGCTGCATACCCTTTTTAGACAAAGAAGTGAGAAAATTCTTGTTTGGTGGTACCCTTATACTTGTCGCCCCTCAATATTCCATATTATAATTTAAACGCATATTCTCAACACGTCTTTTTTTATAAGTACTTAACAAATACTACAGGCTGCATCTTTCATTTCTTTCCGAAATGGAATATAGTAGAGTTCATGTATTTTCAACTGGTTTTATTCACATATTCAAATAAATAAAATTGTCAACCAATTTTACTATACTATATATTGACAAAAATAAAATTAAAAATCAATAATACAAAAAAAAATATTTATTTGAAGAGTTCTGTTCAGACGATAATCAAAGACTTGAATTTTTATTCACATATTTTTAAGTTTTTAGTTTCAACTTCTCACGCACAGTGTCTCCTCCTACGCTGCTCAGAAAATGGAAAATTATGTTTGACAACGTTCAACCTTAAATTTATACAAAAAATTTTACTCTCATAAATGAAGTTTTCTTTCTTTCGGCGATTTTTTTTAAATTTATGATTTTTTCTTTTACATTGTTTTTAGAAAAAGATCATTTTCCGACATTTATAAAACATAGCATTTGATCAAAACTAATTTATTAAATAATGCAACCTTGCATACTTATGTTCTTTTGAGTTAGTGCACAGTAAAAATTTAAATTGCACTTGCTGATGGCGGAGATTCAGTTTTATTTACAATTTTTCTTAAGTAATAATTTGACATATCATTCATTTCTAAATTTGAATGCCCAAAAATAGGCATTTTTGACGTAAAAACGTCTATTAATTCGTTAAGTACAGTGATA
This sequence comes from Xanthostigma xanthostigma, assembly GCA_963575645.1. Lineage (NCBI taxonomy): Eukaryota > Metazoa > Arthropoda > Insecta > Raphidioptera > Raphidiidae > Xanthostigma > Xanthostigma xanthostigma. The sequence goes on along the minus strand of OY754476.1, from coordinate 12,419,882 downwards.
GCCGGTCAAACTTTTTTCAGTTACAAAATAGTCCCTGATTTCAATCGATAATAACTACGACACTAATAATGCGTTAGCAACGATTGAGCCCACAACGGGTAGAGCAGATCTTTACGAGTTTGTCGCGCAGGATTTGTTTTGTCTGTGACGTCGTTGCACTAATGTAGGCACACGCACGTGATAGTCATGAATTAGCTTTGTGTAAAGTAGTAGCGTGGAAACGTGTTTAGCTAGGAAGTTGATTCGGGTGTCGTTTTAAAGAACTCGCGGAATACTACAGAACTAAAGTAAAACAACAAAGTCTCTGGGATATAAGTGAAAATTGGTATTTAATTGAAAATTACGAAATAGTTGAACATATTGTCTCGTGTGTTTCGCAAACATGCTCGAAATTTAAAAAAAAAACGCGTCACATCGAGAGGAATGTACTAAGCCTAAAAAAACGAGTGTGCTTTAGAGTTTAGACCACACGACTGAAGTAAAACTTCTTTAGCTCCATCTATATGTATGTATATATATGTATAATATATACATGTAAGAAATCACCGTTCGCGTAACGCTAGCAAACTCGCAAACGAACTACTGACTGAGATATATATATATATATATATTTCATGCACTGGCTATGAGAGGAAGAGAGAAAGAAAATGTGCGCGCGCACTGCTCTATCTTGCTTCTACAGTGTGATACAGAAAATAGGCTTGCACTGTGTCTTAGATATACGAAACGTAACTGCCTCGCCCGATCACACTTTTCGTAACGCTCCCGATCACACTTTTCGTAACGCTTTCGTCAAGCCTGCGTAAGGAAATTTTACTTCACAAGTCCAGTGCCTAGCGAAAGTGAGAGCTGCGGCAACGTCGAAAAGAGAACGAAAAAACCCAAACGCTTACGGATCTTGTGCAGGTGGTACAGGAAACAGTAACACGTGATGTTTTCACGAAAAACTTACGGCGCGAACCCGAACTGTCGTTATTTTCTTTGACAGCGTATAGCTACACATTTTGCTTGTACAGCCCTGTAGTGTAAACTGACATTGTTAGGGTGGCAACAGCTGCGTCAGTGGAAATTTGGTCAGCAGCAGAATAGTACGTAAATCAAGTTCTATCGAATGTCCGCTACACATATACGTATGTTTACATTAAACTATTTACATACATAATATGGCATATGTTTCGAACGGGACTTTCAGCGAAGCTTAAAAGTTCTACATATATTGCTAGTAGCTGATCAGTTCAACTCATAGATATATATTTAATAGATTGCGGATACACTAGCGCCTCCTGTACCTTTTAGAAGCCATTTTGTACGTGGAAAACGCCGTAAAAAGCGCGCGAGATTCAAAAATATTAATTATTTTATAAATATGATTTTATTGAGAAAAACAACAAAACTCACAGTAAACAGTCATATTTCTCTCCAAAACTTATTTTTATACTGAAACGTTTCAAAAATTACAAAATTGAGCATAAATATAATGTAAAAGCTTAGAACATTTTTCATTGTCAATTTGGCATAAGGTTGACAAGCATTGATGCCAATCTGACAATGTAAAATGTTCTAAGCTTTTATATTATATTTATGCTCAGTTTTGTAATTTTTGAAACGTGGTTTTGGAGCGAAATATCGCTGTTTACTGCGAGTTTTATTGTTTTTCCATTAACATCATATTATAGAATATTTAATCTTTTTGAATCCCGCGCGCTTTTTACGGCGTTTTCCACGTACAAAATGGCTTCCATATGGCTTCTAATTGGAACCATTCGGCACAATGCTCAAGGATAGGCATCCGCTATCTATTAATATATATCTATGGTTCAACTACCTCCGGGTACTATTTCACTCATTGCTCGTCCCTTTTTTGTCGTATCCTACGTTCCTATAATGAAGAAAAATCTATTTGACTTGCACACTTGCAATTTTGTTTGTTTATTATATATATTGAGACGCTGTTATAGGCCCTATGGGACCATAGCTGTATTTCTTTTGTAATGTTGACGCTATAATACAGACATCAGTCTGTCAAAATAAAAAAATATCTATCTATTAAGGAATTTTGTGTGTCTATTAAAGCCTCACCATTTAATATTTATCAAGAGTTCCAAATTTTATAAAAGAAGTTCCCAAGATATTAACGCGTAAAATATTGCTATACTTTTAACACTGATTGACTTATTAACACACTCATGAAAAACCTAGACCATTTCCTGTTGACTTAGAGACTTGAAATTTGACATGAAGTTACCTCATTGAGTGTATATAAAGGAAATAATCAAAAAACAGCACTTTATCTGTCGGGAATCAAGTTATTGCTACGATTACCTTCATATAATGCCATATAGGTACATGAAGTATGATATATAACTAAATGTGTCTAAATGATATTTATGTAGAATGTAACTTTACAAAAAGTATTGATACCCTACCATAAATGTGGAAAAAAAGGCCAAGTTCGGTTTGTCAACTTTTCCGGAAAAAAATTAAGACAATGTGGGTGCCAAGTTTTTACTTGGCTAGTTTTCTTGTTTTATACTATATACAAATAAAAAACTTGGCACTCCCTTAGATCTATTTTTTTTATTCGGCAAAGTCAATAAACCCACTTGTTCTTTGATCAGGTTTATAAAACCTATGATGTTAAATGAAATGTGTTCCTGTGTTCCTATACAAGTTTTCGTAGTTTTACATATTAAGTGGACATCCCTGAACTTACTACAAACCTAGATAATGTATACATCTGATGCCAAATGTTCATAATGTTTATGTATTAACAGCTAAATACATTTTCATAGGCACTATCAAACTACAAATCTCAGCGTAATATTACAATCGATATACTAATATTATAAAGAGAAAAGATTAGCATTTTTGTTTGTAATGAATAAACTCAAAAACACTGGACCGATTTTAAAAATTCTTGCACTAATAGAATGCTACATTATCACTGAGTAACATAGGCTATATTGTTAATCGAGTTAAATTAGGGATCTCCACGAAAACTCCAATAATAATTTGACTCAGAATTTGTCCATCCGACAAAAATTTTTGAACGGTAACGGTAACTCCGATCATCATGAAATTTAGACACAACAATCATTTCGGTAAACTAAGATGAACGTACGTACTCATGTACAACCCCCCCCCCATTCGTTCTTTTGCACCCGTGTGAAACCGCGACGGTCAGTCCCGGTTTCACCCGGTTTATCCCTAGTTTATAATAAATACCAAAGTTCAAAATGAACGGCAGTTTTAACTAGAACCGGAGCGTAGTCAAATTAAAATTATCCTGTTTTTTAAGTTTAAAAAAATAGTGTACCAAGTTACAATAAAATTGTCCAGCCAGTAAAAGAACTTTATAAACAAAATTGAACCGGCCAAGTACCTATACAAGTTAGGCTCGCACGAAGATTTCGTACCACATTTTTTTCGCATTACCTCTCCAAATCCCTCTTCTCTTTTTGGAAACAGATATCATACAAACAATAGCAACTGTCAAACAAGATATACGAGTAGGTATATCAATTAATGATGAGTTTAAAAAATTAATACCGTATTAGCCCAAATATAACGCGACTCCGAAATTTTCATAAAGATATTTAGAAAAAAGAAAACTCATAAAAGAATCCAAAGAAAGTAAAATTCAATCAGATAAGCATTTATTTAGGTAATTATAGTTAATACCACAGGTAACATTCATGTCAATATAATTAAGTAATTAAAACAAAATTAATATTACGTAAGTAACAACAAAAACCGGAAATGTTTATTCAGAATCTGAACTGTTTTCAGAATGAGAACTCATTGATGTCACTTCGGTATCGTCAGTATTTTTATTCACCCTTTCAGTCTCAACTAGTGATGTGCCGGATCGTTAAAAATGTATATCCGCTGATACGGATCTGAATACGGATATTTGGTTTCAAGATCCGCGAATACAGATACGGATCTTAACTTTCTTAGAGTACGCGGCGGTAAATATTGCACATCGACGTTTAGAAAGAGACTATATCTGTTATGGGAAAAAGTTATCGACCTCTTTAAGAGTTAACTCTCATAACAGATTGTCTCTTTCCAAAGATCGATGTGCAATATCTCATTATAAAGATAATTTTTTAGTACCTTTGAGTTATGTACTATTGGTATGGTACTCACTACGATAAATGTTTGCAATATAAAAGTGCCAAATACGATTTTAAAAAATAAAAAATAATCTGAATGGAATTTAACAGTTTTTCATTATTACCTATAATCACCTATATATATAAAATTTCATCTATGAATTGAAAATTAATGAGGTAAAAGATAAGCCAAAAACTAACGAATACGGATACGGATCTTTCTTCTTCTTCGGATATCCGCGGATACGGATATCCGGCAAATCACTAGTCTCAACCTCTTTAGGAGAATGTTCCTGTTTATATTACATTCAATTATTTAAACCCAGAATTTAGCGAGAGTCGATTTTTTAACGGAAAATAAATGGTCGAAAATATCGCGTTATATTCAGGCTAATACGGTATTTAGAAATTTGTAAGACCTCCTTTCTGACCACTAATATAACACACGGTATGTTTAACACTTGTTGATTTATTATTGCGGCCTTTTTACTTGACTTCTCCAACATTGTTTCCAGTTTCAGAGAAATCACGAAGTTAAATAATTTGTGACATCTGGTCAACATCTGATAAACTGTTGTCAATATATACCAGCTTGAGACAGTCAAGATAATGTTTATGACCCTTGTTTCAATAGGTTTGCCATGGCATGTTATGACCAAATGAACATGTATTCCTTTACAGTGTGTTTGTTTTGCTTACTCACTTTAGTTGCGCTTCAACATAATATTATTTAGTAACATAGTAAACATGGACAGTATATAATAATATAAAATATATACCGGGCGTTTCGAAATTTACGCACAGTGGCAAAAACTGAACAAAAAGTTTTATTACGATTTTTCGAGACTTGTACTTTTTGGGTTTATTAATCTGGCAAAAAGAAATGAGTTAGATAAAGATAACATTACAGCTACCTTCGACGCCAAAACTTAGCAAAAACTATTTTTTTTATGACATTTGCTACGGTTTCTGTAATTAATCTCTTTATTGTATTTTATGGCCAACACTTTTGGAGATATGAAAGGGCGAGACCCAATTTTTTAGAGCGTGATGTACCAAGAAAGGATGTCTCTCCTCTCTTTATTTCCGAAATTACTAAGTTTAAAATTTTTAATAAATCGAGCATATAAAAAGGCTGATATAATGATTACAGAAAAACTGTAGTGAATGATATTTTCGGCGTTGAAGCTCATAAAAAAACAAAACTACTTAATTTTTTATAAGTTTTGGCGCCGAACGTAGTCTTCTTGAAATCGTAATAGCTATCTCTTTATGTCTGATTTTTTTCAAAATCTTAGACCCAACACATTTGGAGATATAGACGGGAAAGACCTATTTTTTGGTGCTTGATGTACTTGGTGTAATTAATAAACTATTATAATAATTGATATAACCATAACACATAATTAAATTACCAATAAGTATTTTTATTACCAATAGATACTTACCTCTGTATGACACAAATTTTGTAACATACTGTATAGTCTGGTGTTAGTGACATTCAGTCGAAACACCCTTTTTTTCTTCCTTCTAAAAAAAATGTAGAAAATAACGGGAAGTGTGATAAATGGAAAATAGTAATGGTGCGAATGGCGTTTGTTATACTTATGACATAAAGTCGAGAAACGGACGTTAAACGCATTATTATTATGATTATTGTTATTATTATAAATATGAAGAGGCTTATTCTTTTTAGAAAAAATTGACGCCTGCGCAGAAGAAATATGCGCTGTAATGTTAATTTTTCTGTTATAAGTGTGTACTCCTGACATGGGTAACTATGGAAAAATTTCATGTTGCATATAGTACCTAAATAAAATTTACTACATACTAAATTATAATTTTAACTTTAGAAAAATAGGTTTGTTGCAAATTACGAATATATTAATTAGGCTTATTTAAACCGGCGGAAAATAATTATGACGCTGTCACCTCCTGACTTGCTGCCAATGATTTCGAATGTATTGTACATAATGTTGTAACATGTACCTTTTGTCAAACGTTTACAATGGACAGTATCCATCGACCAGTTTTTCCTTTGGCCGTTTTACAATGTTATTTGTGTTCGTAAATAACCCAAGCCACACATTATCCCCATAAAAAGTTGTATTAACCGGCGTTTTTGTGAGCATATATGTATTTATTTTACGTGAGACTGCTTTGACACAGGGCATAAAATACTGCTTACAAATTTTATTACTGTAGTTCGTACATACACTGAATTATAAGCTCTTCCATAAAATGCTGGCTGCCTTTTTAAATTCGTGCCAATTTAAATACACTCAATGAGATCTGTTGCTCTGATTTTATTTTATTTTTGTTAAATAAAAATACGAAACAATGATCTAACTGAAATTTGAAAACATAACAGATGTTGAGTTATGGGTTCGGCACAGATCAACTGGAACATGCTATCTAGTCTTAACTTTCAAGGAAAGGACTAAAGTTAGGGGTAGCAGTTTCAGCATTTTTTTCTAACACACAACAAATAGCCACTCAAATACAATCTCAAACGTCACACTAATTTTTGTAAAAGAACAGTTCTATTTTGAAGTTCTCAGTTAAATTTTTAATAAAATTCAAATGAAATGTTTTCGAATTTTTAATATCACACCTATTATTAAAATTATGAACAAGTGCGGCCCGCCTTTATTTCAATTTGCCACTATATGGCCCTTGCTTGCCAAAAGGCTACCGATCGCTGCCGTAGAGAAAGGGTTGAAAGGACTAAAGTTAGGGGTAGCATTTCCAACATTTTTTTTTTAATTAAACTTCAAACGAAATAATTTCTTTAAGTCTTATGAGTAGGATTTGCAACGAAAAACGTGGGACGCATTATTCGTTTTATCTCATTCATTGGTAACTTCTATCTACACTTCTTATATGACTGTCGCATGCGCCCCACGTTTTTCGTTTCAAATCCTACTCATAAGGCTTAAAGAAATTATTTAATACTTTTTAGCTCGTGGTATATTAAAAAAAATGTTATTTCTTTTATTATTTCTACATTTTCTTGTATTGTCATCTAGTTCTGAGTCAAGTTAAAAATTTTAGGTCTCTATCTCATCAGGAAGTTTATAATCAATTACAAGATTCCACCCGAACAGACATACAAGAAAGCGAGTTAATAAAAACGTGATAAAATACGCTTTATGCAATTCGATCTCAGCTCATTTTTGAAAGAAACTTTCTTTTGAGTTCAGTGAAAAATTTATAAATTCACCCAAAAAAACTAAAAATCTATTTTTTTCACGATCACAAAACATCACCAATAATAATAATTTAATAATGAATAAACTTAAATCTGTTTGAATTGTGAAAATCTCTCTGTCGAATAACTATTTTACTGCCAATTTCCTGCTGAGGAAATATTTCTGAAAAAAGTTTGTTGATATGCTGTTGTATTTTAAATATTAAAATAATTATTCATTTGTAGCGCAACATTGTTGCATGTAAATATGGTTTTAAAAAAAGCTTCATAACAATTTGCAAACCTCTTTTTACTCAGAGCAATAAATTATTATAATAATAATTTATGTGATTTTTTTATTTGACGTGTTTCCATTTTGACTGACTGTTTTGAAATGTATTTTTTTTATTTCAATCAGCAACATAAACGTCCGTCGTTAAATAAAATATGTTTCATTTTAATGGGCCTCCGTTATCTATTTATTGTTAACATTTATTTTAAAAGTTTAATTGTCATAATTTAAATTTAAAATAAAAACGACTTTGTTTAGCATTTTTTATACTTTGAAACGTTTCTTTTACTGTGCAATATATTTTATAACCTTTTTATTTACCTATACAAACTTTCACCCTTTCATTGTATCATCACATATGATATTAAACAATGATTAAAAACGTTTTGTCATCTTACGTATTAAATTAAATCATCGGACCTCATATCTTAGTTGCCCAATTTAAATTATTTGCCAGATTTGTAATCTACCCTAAAATAGTGTACATTAATAATTCATTTTGGTTTAAAGTTTTTGACATAATACCATAAACATATAAGTGTGCCCTTTCTCCTCAATAAAACGAAGAGAACGATGTATGTTTCATCACAATTAACACACTCAAATCGGTACCACAACTTTTTTCCTTCCCGTCTTTATATATGATTTATTAAATATAATTGAATTAAAGTTTATTGGTTATTAAGTCTTTACCTAAAATTGCGAATTATTTAAAAGAAGGCTAGGTACATACTCTATTGCACCACTTATATCTGCCAAAAAATTCAAACCAATATGATATTATTATTGCTCCTCACTATTTGTGGAAGAAATGAAACCAACTTTTACATCCAAGTTCATACAATTTTGACGGAAGTTTTATGATAACCTGAGCGTAACTGAACAAGTATAAAGTACTCTGAGCTTTAAGTTTGGGCACCGAAAAATAGTGTGCATAGTTCCGCTCCAACCGTTCTGGAATAATTTCGTACAAGCATTTTTTCCAGTCCAGATATTATACAAAATACCGAAAACTTGCAAGAAAACAAAATTAGAAAGTTTGCGAGTTTGTCAATTTTCAAACCTACAAAAGTATATGAATAACGGGAAATATAACTGTTTACATATTGTTCTTTATTTAATAACTGTAAATATTGACATTTCAATAAAACATTTTTATTGGAATTGTATCAAACAAAATGAAAAAAATTGTTAGATGCGAAAAAATAAGTTGTTAAAATAATAATAATAAATAAAAACAATACCCGACCAGACTTTCGACTTGCGACGTGTACTGTCTTAAATAATTGATACTCCATCCTGAATACTATTCCGTAAAAAAATTAATTGGAAATTAATCCACGGATACGATAAAAATTACAACTATTTGCAACTTACGTAAATCAAATTGTAATGTACGTAACTAATTTTTTAAATGCTCGATCTTTTTTAGAAAAAAAGGCCGAGGAAAACATTTAAACTGTAAAACTACGCTTTGGAGTGTCCCATTGCGATAAAAGGCTTAAGTATTTTTGATGTTTTTGTAAATTAGTTTTTCTCATTGACGAGGGTTAAAACCCTGTCGGATTTTTTACAAGAAAAATTCATTTAATAACTGGAACGGTCATATTATTTGATATCGATTTCAGTTCGTGTTTTAAAATAAAAAAACCCTTTCATTTTAAACAAATATCTACAGTTGAGTTACACTTTTTAACTTTAGAAATAATATTTTGTTTCAAATTTTATCAATAAAAGGGTGTTTTTCGTATATAAAAATTCATGTGCAATAGTTAAATCACCAATATTTTACGTTTTATGCTAACAGACAGTCAACCTAACAACTCGAAAACATAAGAATAATTACAGCTTAAAATGTACCTAACATGTCGTATTTCAAATGGTTATTACTTTTATCGTATCTATATATCTATATCTATACTAATATATAAAGCTGAAGAGTTTGTTTGGTTGAACGCGCTAATCTCAGGAACTACTGGTTCGAATTAAATTTTTTTTGTTGGATAGCCCATTTATCGAGGAAGGCTATAGGCTATGTAATATCACGCTACGACCAATAGGAGCGGAGCATCAATGAAAAATGTTGCAAAATATAACTCAAAATTTGTCCGTCCGACAAAAACTTTTGAACGCTAACTTCGATCATCATGAAATTTGGACACAGCATTCATCTCAGAAAACTAAGATGAACGTGCGTACTCATGTCCACTCGTTCTTTTGCACCCGGTGAAACGGAGCGGGACTGCTTATTATTAATATAGAAAAAAACTGTGTACCTCTGTTTAAGCACATTGTGCGCATGGAGGAGTGTGAGATTTGGCATAGTTAAACTTTATATCGAGAACGACTGGAGAAAGATAAAATTTTTGTATATGTTTTACAAATACATTAAATCAAATAAAACATACGATCATACACTGTAAAGAATTATTCATTGTTTACGTTCATGCACTGTGCAAAATTAGCGAAGTAAATGTGGAATAAATTACGGTCGAATTCGACCATAGACTAGATCGCTAGTTGCCATAGCTACCTAAATATTTTTATCATCGCCATTAAGTTACTCATTTTAAAAAGATGAAGAATCTTTAATTCCTACTAATAATTAATTTCTAATAGGAATAAGTTTTATGTAAATATGCTGGTGTTTAGATCAAACTGTCTTTGGTTCGAATCCCACCTCTGCTCATGGTTTTGTGGTATAAATTAACTTTGGTGCAGTTTTATGTACTTATAGATACAAGTGGTCTTAGTTTTTGAGCATCTATAATCTACAGTAAATAAAATAGAAAATAATACGAGAGAAGATTTTTGACTCGTACTGTATATATTTAAGCGTAGAGAACACCAACATAAATCAATTATATTAAATTAAAAACTCCCTAACAGGAGAAATGTGCCTTAAGCCGATTTTACATTCACAGATGTATGTCTATATGTAAATACGCCTTGTGGCTGCGATCCTTGCTAAAGTCCTTGAAACCTAACCCTAATTTCGGTCTAATCCATTCGGGCTACGGTGTAAAGTATCATACGGTATGTTCACATTATTTTATTACTGGAGCAATTACTTCAAAAACTGTAAAACCAATCTATGAATTGAGATAAATTTGAAAAATCCTAACCCAAAACGATCAGTTGATTAAAAAGAATAAAATTAATTAATATTTTTTATTCTTCGTATAAAAAGTAGCTGATATTTACGAACGCGTTGGGAACTTCTGAAAAATGTCCCCAACGCATTCATGAATAGAGTTGTAACAAACCGTATGTATTCGTTACTAAGTAACGGGTACATCGTCTGACTCAAAGTAACGAATCGTTACTGACAAATTTATATCGTTACTCGCATCTTTCGCATCCATGTCAGTTCGACTCGTTTGATGCGGTTATACATTATACGAACGAAGTCATACCGTATCACGTATGCGACGCGCCTCGATGCGATGGTACATGCTTGATGCTGTTTGTACACGATTGTATGTCGCATGAAAAGTAACGAGTAACGTAACGATACGAAAGTAACGGGTACTGGTTCTTTAAGTAACGAATACATACGGGTACACAATTTCTCGTTACTTTTACAGCTCTATTCATGAATATTATACAGCGTTTATGTTATAGATAGGTTGATTATAGATGCTCAACAGGTTAGGTTATCATGTACAGCTATTTTTTTTAGAAGAATAAAAATTATTAAATTATTTAACAGGCTTTTTAAACAAACAAGTTGGTAGTTTTGGGTTGTGGATTTTTTATAAATTTTAATTTATTTTATAGACTTTTAAACTAACCTCTATAACTGTTTGAAATAAAGCAAACCGCATTAAAATCGGCCTATCCGTTAATAAGGTATGATGCTACAGACAAGCATACGCACACACAAACATCGCGTCAAAGGCATTACACCCCGTTTTGCATCGGGGATTAAAAAACTAGTCAATTGCGTGTCGGACGAATTAAGATTCTGCGCTTTTTGCAAAACATTGTCATGACTTTCGTGTCTTTTTTTAAATTTATTTAGCAACCCTTTAGGAAACAACCCGTTCATGAATTTTTTTCAAACTTATTAACAAACTTTTGGCAAGTTAGGGAGGAAACACTTTGCAAACAACTTTGTATCGTTATAACTCGTTACTAGTGCTTCAAAATTAAATTACATGTTAAGAAATCATACAATTTTAAACGATACCTTACTGAAGGATGTACGTGAAATATTTATAGTGACCGTAATATTTTTTTTTATGTTGTGAACATTGAAGATATTTTCCTACGTAATTTTCTCCAAAATCGGTTGTAAATTTTAGGACCTATAGGACTAAGACAGACGGACATTGGGGAAAGAGTTCCTAGTGAGTGCGAAACCGTATCTTTATTGTATTTTTAGATAGTAAGTTATTTGGAACACTTTTATTTAATATTTCTATTGCTTTTAAGGTTCCGTACCTCAAAAGGAAAAAAGGAACTTTTGACCTGCGGGTCAGACACTGACCCACGCAGGCTTTTTAAATAATCCGCGTATTTATTTCTATAAACTTATTTTTTGACCCTCATTAAATTCAGCATATTTTTTTCTGTAAGTATTCTCAGTTACAAAAGTATATTAAAGAATTCGATTTTTACTATTTTTTCAAGGCATACCCCTTTAAGAAAATGCGATTTTTGACGAAACCCAAAATCTGTCGAAACTTTCGCAAAATCATCATGCTTACAGAAACTTATAGAAAGAAAACTCGCTGAATGCAGCATGGTCGTAAAACGTCGTAAGTCGTCTAAAAAAGTTTCGAATTAAAAAAAAAAGTATTTAACCATCCCCCCTCTCCTTTTAAAATACTTGTGTGGCCCACGAGCTAGTACAAAAAAAATAATAAACAAAATTTGACCCACTCCTTAAAAAGGTTCGCCATCACTGCCATATAGGATCACTTTGTTGTCCGTCTGTCTGTCAAGACTCTTAGGAATCAGAATCTATAGGGTACTTCCCGTTGACCTAAAATCATGAAATTTGGCAAGAAGCAATGTTACATCACAAAGAAAATAATGTTTAACATGCTACGCACGTACACAGTAACAGTTCTAATACAAAATAAGCGTCCGCTACCGGTGCGTTTATACAGCACAATATGAGAAGTCTCGCATACAACACGGTACGACAACTAGGATCTCAGATATACCCACGAGTTACAGTAAAGTTCAGTAGTCCATCTGAACTCATTGCAATTACATGCTTAGGTTTTTCGATGTTTTGGGACAAGTTTTCCAACGGCTAAGTGGGAATAATCTTTGAGATTCGATTCCCATGATGGACAAACTATTTACATACCTATAAGTTTGTACGGAACCCTCGGTGCGCGAGTCAGACTCGCACTTGGCCGGATTTTTATATTTACAAAATCGTATTTTAAGTAAATCTTTTTTATATTATCAATATTTTTAAAAATGCTGGAATTTTGTGATAGAGACGTTAACTTACAGGAAAGATCGATGAACTGCCTGTATAATATTTTGTGTACAGACTGTACATAACGCCAAAATGGGACGACAGGAAGTGAAATTGAACGGTACGATGCAGGCGCAATGATTTGCAACCACGAATGAGGAACCACAAAGGACTAGAGAAATGAATGTATTGTAAAATCTAATTGGGACTCAATGCTAATCTACATAATATTATGTACGAAGTGTATATCCACGTTGAAGCAACGATCAAGAATAGCAACGAAAGTAGAAATATCTTGCTAACACATAAGCGAAATAGTGAATGTCAAATTTTTAGTGATTTTTTCTGTACCCCCAGAAATTTATTGTTAATTCTCGTTTTCCGATACGAATCCAAAATCTACTCTCACAATAGCCTTGCGTTTGGTTTCCGATATACTTTCAATTAAAATACTTTTTTTAAAGCGTCCTGCGCGTCTCGTATTTCACACGAAGAAAAATGACCACTTTATTTGTACGTACTGTAAAGAATAATTAATTAAAAACGGACTACACAATAGTTAGGCTTGCTGGTCTATCTGGAATAATTCTACGGTAAACCACTGAACCACATTTGATATATTGCCCAACCCTGGTGTAACATATATGTACATGGTATTTGTGTGGGCACTAAAAATAACCACCCCGTAATGAGTACAATATACATTATATAAGGGTCGAGTTAAGCTCAATGGATGAATGTTCCTACACTACGCTGATGAGGCTATTACACTACACAATTCCATCCTATACTTTGTTCAAATTTGGCTTAGTATCATCACATCACGTCATCAACAAACATTCGAACATCGACAGATGTGTCATCTTTGACTGCGCCCTCTCGATGGAGCTGACTATTGAAGTAGAACTTCTTAGCTCGGGGTAACGTTGAATTTTCTGTGACGTGCGCATACTTGAAAATTTTGGAAGATTAAAGGATGAATCCTGATGGCATAGGATCTTGAAGATTAAAGGATGAATCCTGGTGGCATAGGATCTTGAAGATTAAAGGATGAATCCTGGTGGCATAGGATCTTGAAGATTAAAGGATGAATCCTGGTGGCATAGGATCTTGAAGATTAAAGGATGAATCCTGCTGACATAGGGTCTTGAAGATTAAAGGATGGATCCTGGTGGCATAGGATCTTTAAACAGGATCATCATCACTCTAAATTATTAGAGTTATTTTTCACAATCATACTTGAAAATACTAATGATGTGTAAAGCGGTCATGCAACGTCACCGACTGAGCACATTTGCCTAAACTAAAGGCCGCTGCACATGAGGCTGGATTCCTTGTTAGATTTGACTACCAGTTTTCTAGCGCTGGTTTTCTTAATTGCTTTTATGTGCTCGTTTCACACGAGACGTCTTTTCAAGCTTGCTTTGTAGGTAGGTTCGATTCGCGCGCAGTGATAAACTTCTACGGAGTGCGACGTCACACCTGATCTTATATTATAAAATTGCGTATTGTGTGCATAAAAATGCGCAATACATGTACAAATGCGCAATTCAGCTTCGAAGTTGTTATGAAATGAAGTATAACAGCTATTAACCGATAACAAATGGGTTAAGTTAAAAATCAGTTCTGAAATAAATGCGTGATTGGTTTGTGCATGCGTCACGCATGCTTTCAATAAAAATTCTTGTAAGAAATATTTCACCCAAAACAACATATTATTATCAATAAATAAAATTATCGACCAATTTTTCAGACAATATATTAACAAACAATATAAAATTAATACATTAACGTTTCAATCCGGATTTGGACCTTCTTCAGAATTGATCTAAAAAATATAAAAATAATTAATAATTAAATATAATTCGCTTTTTTATAGATTTTTTCAAAATTAATTATGATTATCAAAATAATGAAAAAATAATAACAAACAATTTTTTATTAATAAAAAATTGTTTGTTATTATTTTTTCATTATTTTGATAATCATAATTAATTTTGAAAAAATCTATAAAAAAGCGAATTATATTTAATTATTAATTATTTTTATATTTTTTAGATCAATTCTGAAGAAGGTCCAAATCCGGATTGAAACGTTAATGTATTAATTTTATATTGTTTGTTAATATATTGTCTGAAAAATTGGTCGATAATTTTATTTATTGAAGAGTTCTAATCAGACGTTAATCAAAGATTTGAACATATTATTATGATAAAGATTTTATTGGCTACAAAAAATGTTTCATAAATTAAATTGCTTTTTGACAGTTGCGCAAATTATAATACTCGAACTTTTGCGTGTACAGTGTGGAAGTTTAGTCTGGAATAATTCACATAAAAAAGTATTCGTGAGACCGTCGCGCGTTAGAAGTGAAACTTCTGAACAGTGGCGTAACCACACAGTTTGAGACTCTTGGCAAATTTTACTAAATGTTCAATAAATGTTAGAATCATTATGTGCTTATAGCGCCCGTGGCATTTTACCCGTTCTTCCATCATATTGTTACGCCACTGCTTCTGAAGTGCTAGCATTTGTTGACGACTTTATTATTTCAGAATTAGTAAATGGTTATGTTGAATTTGTTACCGTAACTAGAGAAAATGCTACGTATACACAGTACGCACTGCGCATGCGTGTAGAGCTAGCATGACGCTTTGACAGAGAGAGTAGAAACGATTCTCTCACTCTTTCCTCTCAACTGCCGGTCGAATTCAGAGAAGAGGAAGCGTTTCATTTATCGTCTGATTCAGGCCAATTTATCGCCCTAGCGCGTCTAAAAACCTCAGAACATCTGCGTCCGAAATCTTCGAATCTCTTTCCAATACGTCTTCGTCTTTTTTTTAATAACACTTCTCTATATTTTACATATTTGAATAGATTATCAAATTCTGATTTCAGCAATAAGCCGTTGTTTGACATTTGGGTCGGAATAAAAAAAGAAAACTATAAAAAATGCTCGTTAAAAAAGTTGACGTGTCCAGGGATATTAACCACAGATTATCTGGGATTTTCTGTATGAATTGTTACAGAATAAACTTCAACACTGTATCTTTTCGCTATTCCGAGTATAAAATTTCCCTCCTTATACTGCTCTAATTCCCCACACGATTAAATGAATGAAGCCAAAGTTCCTAGTCTCATGTTTCCATAAAATAGACAGTAGGTACATAATGTTTTGAGATATCGCTCACATAAGATATGTGTACAAAATTATCTTACTCTATAATAGTAAGTAAATATATTTTTCTGTTTGTTTATTGAGTCCTTGTATGTACATTAAATACAAACAAATTATGTCTACTGTGTTTATAAATACAGTGTGTTTCAGAATCATTTTAAGTAATTCTGTTACAGTTTTTTTCTCTCTAAATTTATAATAATTGTTGTCGGATATTTTGTAACTTTGTATATTTTTTTAAACGGTATCACTTTCTATAAATTTTTAACCGACTTAAAAAGAGGTTTTCATTTTGAGGCATACATTTATATTTTTTTTTGTTTGTTCAACTTCGCGGGCGGTTAACCGATTTTATTAACTTCGTTATATTCGGGAAGCTGTCGAGGTAGTCCTATATAAGATAAATAAAATTATCTAGGTACCAATTTTTCAGACAATTATATTAACAAAAATATCATATATATTAATACGCTAAGGTTTAAGATGTTTGCCTCCCTTTTTAGAAAAAACCATACAATTTCTCCACATAAATTATATATCATTTTACAGACAATTGCTTGCTCTACTAACATCGTTAACTAAAAAATTTATTATTGCTATTGTTTTTGTAAATTAATTAAACTCTGAACAACGTCTGCCATTTGACGGCGTAACGTTAACACTTCGATCTGTCATCTGACCTTCATATTGTAAATACTGCATACTGCCATCTGACGGGCAACGCTGAACAACGCTTTTGCTACTTGCGCCTCTATATGACTTTTTTAGTAAAATATTTCTTTTACAACAAAAAGAAGAACGTTATAAGCAGTGTGCAAAATTAGAAACGAATTGAATACCTGCAATCATATTTAAAAAATAATTTTGTAAAGTGATAATTATTATACTTATTTAGTGCGAATAATTCGCACAGGTCACGCTAGTATAATTATAATTCAATACATTACCGTTCCGATCCGGATTTGGACCTTCTTTAGAATTGATAATTTTTGATAAGTAGCCATGGATATATTTTTGTAAGTACCCAAAAAGAAAGAAAAAAAACTTCATTAAAAACAATATTATTTCAAAATAATATTATAAAGAGTATTACTTAAATTTTCCGTATCTAATTGAGCATTAAGAAAATTTTTGTTTGGTTTTATATGTAACATTTCTGAAACATTTCTTTTAAAGAAATTTGTTTCATTATCTAAAATTTTTATATTATCCCAATTAATTTTGTGGTCGTGATCGAATTTATGTTTAGTTACAACATTATGTTTATCAAGGAGTAATTTATGGTTATTTTGGTGTTCTCTTAATAATTTTATTTATTGAAGAGTTTTAATCAGACGTTAATTAAATATTTGCCTATATAATATAACTGTTACTTAAATCGAATTAGTCTTTTTTTCTAGTTTATTATTCAAAATATATCAAGAAAAAAGTCAATTAAAAACATGCCAATAAAAAATTGACAATCTTTAAAAAAAACACCTAAAACTGAAAAATAATAAAATGTGAAGGTGGACGCCCATTGAATAAATATTTTTAGTAATTAAATTGGAGTTTTTTTTCAGTTTTAACAGTTTTTCTTTAAAGAGGTTCAATTTTTTTATTAAAGATTTTTGTAGTCTAAAAACATAATAATAGTGAGAAAATAATTATTAGTACCTAAAAAATATGGAGAAATATATAAATAACTACATTTTGTCCGTGACTCCGCCCACGTGGGCATAAAGCGCTTTAAGAAAATCCATTATATATGTGGAGAGAATAAAATTAAGCATATGTATGAAGTACTCGTAATCATGGTAGTATTAAATATGTTTAATTTAATGTATTTGTAACACATATTATACATAGACTTTATCTTTCTTCGCTCTTTTTCCATATGAATGTTAATCTCACACTCCTCCGTGCGCGCCATGCACTTAAAAAGGGATACAAAGTTTTTTTCTTCACGTATTAATACATAAATAACTCAGAGATTATGTAAATATGTAATTTGTAAAGTGTACATAAATACACTTATAATTATATTTGACGCAATTCTCGGTTTCTTGGTATTGCATATCTCTTCTTTTTGTATATTTAACAATAATGCGTTTTTAATGTTCTTTTTTCAACATTTATCATAACAGACTATCTTTAATCTGCAAGTACTTTACCCATTATTTTACATTTTTCCATCTTTCTTTTTATAAATAGCATGAGACCGATAGGAAATTCGAAGGTTTGAGATGTTTGGTAATTCAAAATAATCTTTACGTTTTTTTTTATTTTCAACATTCGGCCTTTTAACTGTAGCTTCACAGACCTTAATGTCAATTTCAGTTTAGGCAACAGTTGGTAGTGTATAAAATTTCTCGAGTGATACTGGTACACAGCCCCGGATCTACGATTTTTTCGAACCGGAGCAGAAACTTGATAATGGCGCCCCCTCTCTCCAACTTTTGAGATAAGTTACTTAAAAAAACTTGCATTTAATGCTGACGTTTCGATACGTTTTGTATCATCTTCAGAGTTTTCAAATGCTCTCACATGTTATCAGTATATTGTTGTTGATGGATTGCGAACATGGTGTCACTCAACTATAAAAAATAACAACAACAATTGACAAGTTGAGTGACACCATGTTCGCAATCCATCAACAACAATATACTGATAACATGTGAGAGCATTTGAAAACTCTGAAGATCGAAACGTCAGTATTAAATGCAAGTTAAAAAAATTTCAGTATTGCTTCATTTTCGATCCTTATGCCACGGAATTTTTTCCAAATACCTATCAGTATAAATTAGTATTAATTTCCTAAAAATAAAAAAATAATTGAAATTGTTAACCAAACCCACAGAAAAGAACGCCTAGTAACATTTCTCGGCAGGAAATTCTATCTGTAATATACAATATTTATCTAAAAACTATTTGACACATTTGCCAAGATTTGAGTCAAATACACTCCAACCAAACCGCTCTGTATAAATATTGAATATAAAGTAAACGACCGGTCTCTAATTCAAATTAATTAACATTGTCATTCGTTGACTGTAGTAACCACACGACTCAATAGAGGGCAAGGAATAATGGTGTCGGATTTAATATGGCCATCGTTCAGTCTTCAAACCCCAGTCCAAACCTACCCCATCCCGAGATATGCATGATGATGGTGGGTTAGGACAATCGAATAATTCCCTAGCGGTCTAACAGAATCTCTTGCATGTATGTAAGCAGTTTACTTAGAACAAAGCAAATCGAATGAAAACAACTAACTACAAGTTCAACTACAGATGGGATATGGAAATATAGTCAATTTATTTTATATCAAACTTTGTTAATATCCAATTACAATACTGATGACGTCCATTAGATCTATTGCTCTGATTTTATTATAAACTAGCGACCCGGTTCGGCTTCGCCCGAATTTACTGATTGTTACCATTTGTTTGTTGATTTACGTTGCAAAATTGGTCTCCACGAAAAGCGCTTTTATGTTAACGCGATAATATATAGCCTATGTCCATCCTGAAGAACCATTTTATATATTAGTGGAAAATTTTTGAAATCGGACGTGTAGTTTCGGAGATTACCTCCTACACAGACCTCCTACATCCAAATTTACAAACATTACGTCCTTATAACATTAGTATAGATAACGTTGAAAAGCGTGGGGCACTCGATGAATTAAATGAACTATAGCAGACCCGGCCACGCGTTGCTGTAGCTCACTTTTAAAACGTTCAATTACTATTATACTAAATCATTTAATTCAGTAAAATTAATGTTCATTATTCAATAATAAAAAAATAAAGTTTTTTTCCGATCAAAAACCTACAGGATTGAGAAAAGAGCGTTAGGTTAAGAGTTAAATTTGATTTGCGAAGAGCTTTTCGAGATTGGTAAAAGCACGATCCAACAATGATACACAAAAAACTAAACACATGCGTTGTTTATATATAGGTAGTATTGTTTGTCTATGAAACTTATGTGACGTGGAAAGAATTGTAGTCATCAGATTTGCGTCTAAACTAATAGCTTTGAGCAAACAGATGTCGCTATTTGGTACTAAAACAGTTTTGTTTGCTTCTGAACTAATATTAGTACAGAAGCAAACAAACAGGTTTTTTGAGAAAATACTGTAATTTTGTTCAAAATATTTAATAAAAACTATTCTAAAGAGTAAGTTGCACCAAGCAAGACACATTTACAAAATTTCATTAAAATTTGTTCAGTGGTTTCGGAGATTAGTGCGGCCAAAATTGTGACTAGAATGTCGATCCGAGCTCGCTCGAATAATTTGGCTCGACAAGAAAATATAATCAAGATCAACAAATCTTTCAGAATATACCACTTTAATATAGCTGTTCTATTTTATCGAACGTTCATCAAAAGCTCAGAAATTGCGTGCGGAATTCCTGATTTGCTTTACGTTTTCTTCCAATGCGTATTCCCCTTTTTTTCATATCGTAATAATAATGTTCTTGATGCTGGTACCAGCAGACGACAGACTGATTTTTTTTTACTTACATCCGTTTCGTATTTCGATCGACGACGATATAAAACGCGTGGTAGGCCGATGATATAAAGACTTAGTCCGCCACTTCAAGTACGTACAATTATTCCCGAGGGAATTGCTTTCCGCACTCAGGAATGACACTAATGTCGGTAATTTTGAGATAGCTCTTTTCTAACGGAAATTTTATGTGCAAGTTATTTCTGAGCTGAACTTTCAGATGAAATATTGTTCTTTTTATCTTTATATTATATTATATTGATTTACAATTTTCTTTTTAAATCATTCCATACTAAATATATTTATTGTCATCATTTTCTACTGCATATAGTCTAAAAAATATATATTACTGATCGCTCGCTCCAGCTTCACTCGGTCAAGAATCTCTATTTTCACTCACTGCTTAAGTCCCCTGCACACGAAGCTGGTTTTACCGCTAGGTTCCTTGCTAGATTTCACTACTAGTTTTCCAGCACTGGTTTTTTTAATTGCTATTTTGTGCTCGCTTCACACGAGACGTTTTTACAAGCTTGCTTAGCAGGTAGATTCGGTGCGCGCGCAGTGATAGAACGGTAACAATAGTGCATGTTTATTGTCTCTGAACAGAACACACAGTATGGCATAGTGTTTGTTTGTGGGCGTTTGTTCAAGTTGCCCACGTGACAAGATACTGCTTCCTGATTGGTTCTTGCTCATACAGAAAAGAAAAATAGCTCCTGTTCTAGTTTTAAAACCTATCTTGTGAGCTAGCAGGCGAGCCCGCAGTGACGTCATTTCCAGGTTCGTACCCAGCCTATCGGCCAGCAGAAGTCCAAGCAGTGTTTCTAGCCTCGTGTTTCCTTGGTCGTAGCATAATCCTATGCTACTCGTCAATCAGTAGGCTTTGGAGCAACTTTATATAACAAACTTCCTGATAATTATCGCACTATTACCTCGAGTGCTTTCAAGAAAAAAATTAAGGATTTACTTCTTACAAATGGATTCTATTCTATCAACGAATTTATTAACTTTAAATTTTAATTTACTTGTACTGACATGTCAGATGAAATTTGTAATTTCCAATTGACAATAAAAATCTATTCTATTCTATTTTAAAGAGAATGTTTTAAATCGGTTCAGTTGGTCTCTAGTTTTGAGATAACACAGACAAAAGTTGTTCTTTGATATATTACTACAATTCATGTACATTTTATCAAAGATTTCATAGTTTGATACGAGTAGCGTTGTTAAACTGATTCCCAGTAATCACTGCTAAGCTTATTACAGTAGTTTGGATTAAATATGCTCTGCTCTCATCTGTAAAACATGATTGAATTTCTCAAACAGAGATGTACAACAAAGTTTCAAAGGGGTGAAGCAACAAAACAATCACTTAGCGAAACTCATCAGATAATTGGGTATTGTCCCATTCTTTACTAATTACTGAAACAGATTAATGGGGGGGGGATAATTTACCCGTAATTTTTTTTTTGTTTTTCAAAATATCAATAAATAAGAAAGTTATAGTTTATTAAAAATTGATCACCTATCTAATAAGGCGTGACGTCATTTGTCTGCAGTCCACGTACAAGTAACAAGGAAGTTAAGTAGATACATGACACATTTCCAAGTGAATTCGCTATTAAGCTACTGAATTTTTATAAACTTATAATAATGACAGATACTGCTTTGCATAGGTAAAAAGAAGCATTATGTATTATGCAGCTATGGACACACTGCATCTCAAGCTTTTGACGTCATTTACGGAATTGGCGGGTTCAAATATCAGCATAGTTTTAATATGCTTTTACTCTTTAATAAGTTATTTAATATATACCTCAGTATGTAATAATATGGTTTTGTAATTAGAATTTCCATTTTTTTTAATCACTTTTTTACCCAATTACAGCGAAGCCAAAAGGAAGGGTTATGAGTTTAGCATTTATTTTTACGGATGTTCCATCGTAACGCCAAAACTATTCATCCGATTTTGATAAATAAGGTGGCAAGCGATTTGTTATTATGGGCCGGTGAACATAAGCTACATTTATTTTTGAATTTTGGTCCCAGACGGAAGCAAATTGAAAACAAGTAAAAAATAAGTTAAAAAAATTAAATAAAAAAATAAGTTCAAAAACTAAAATCCGACTACTGAAATGTATGAAACAAGAAAATATTCTCATCTAGCCGTGGTCGTAATGCCATCTCATATATACGAGGCCCCTCTAGATGTATAGCGTGATGCACTTTGCCCTAGAGCTTACTACTGCTCTAATGTAATGTTTTGTTAGAGTAGGTGGCATATGACCACGGCTATCCTCAGACGAGAATATTTTCTTGTTTCATACTTTTCAGTAGTCGCGTTTTAGTCTTTGAACTTTTTTTTATAAAAAAAAATTCACATACTCAAACAGTCTTACTTCAAACGCTCAGTTAACAACACAAATAAATTACCTGACTGATTTGAACTACAGCTTTCATTATTTTTTTCTCATCGTTATCTTCAAACACCAAACTGAAGGTCTTAGTAGACCCCCCACCACAATATTAATTACCTTCTATTTTCCCAAATTGATTTTCCATTCAGAGTTTATTTGACGAGCCTTTTCAATGGAATAAAGAAGTTCAAATGAAAAATAATAATTAAAATATTAAAAATTTCTAATAACATTACGGTACGTAAACACGTGTTGGATTGAGAATCTCCTTTTTTAAGCCGATTATAAAAATTGTACACGCATGGAACGAAAACAAGCGCTGCACGTTATGGTATCCTACTTTGTGTCAACACTTTGTTGTATAACTTGCTACTTGGTTTTCGTTATCTCATGGTGTTAATGCGCTAATGAAATTTTCACTGAACTGCAGTTCTTCATTTCCGTCTTATAATGTTAGCTTGGTTTTCCATTTCGTATATCTCCAGCTTTTGTCTCATTTTGTTTAGGTACGAATAACCAAAAGGAAATGTAAGTGACTTAAATAATCATTTCAAAGGCCTCGGTCAGACCCGAGGGCAAATTCACTCAACTGTCTATTTCTCATAGTATTTTAATTTAATAATGTACTAGCTATTCTCCGCTGCTTTACTCCCGTAAAGTCGAATTTTCTCGCAGATTCGTTAAAAAATAGAGCTTAATGTAACGATTGACAGCTGGTCTTTGGATCAAACTATCGTGGATTCGAATCCCGCCTTCGCTCATACATGTTTTGTAATGTTGGTTGACTTCATTAGATGTTAATGACATTAGTTATAAACTACAATACATTTTGATACTATAGTCTTTCACTCCTTTCGACCAACATATATGTTTATAACGTGATACTACACTCGTAACACAGCTACTGATGCCGGCTAACTGCCTACTGACTGTTACTGATGCCGGCTAACTGCCTACTGACTGTTACTGATGCCGGCTAACGGCAACTCAGATCACACCACGCTGCTTAGTGGGATAGGGATACTCAGCCCGTATTCGGCCCTTATCGGTTGTCAATCTTTCTACTAAAAAATATCTAGGCGATTTTGCGTTTTTAAAATAATAGTGTATTTAGTTTAATATTATTAATAGTAATTTTTATGCAAAATGTACATTATTTTAACGTACAAAAATCTCAATAAAAATGAAGGTATTTTTATCAGTATTTCTTTTTATTAGGCAATATAATAATTACAAAAATATCAAAAACTAAAAAGCTATCTTCTAACTAATATTTTTAAACCAGTATTTGTCCGGTAGCGAAAATATCCCTTACGGTTTTGGATTCTAGTGACTTTAGTTATATAAATAAAAAAAATATATCGTTTTTGATACAATTTTCGATATTGGATATTTTGTGTCGATATATCGGATCAAAATATATCGGTTTTGAATTAAAAATATCGATACATCGATATATCGATACTTTTTTAACATCCTAAAGCTCAGTACTATAACGGTATCTTATTTCGATTTTTATTTTAAACAACAGCCTGCTTAAATCGAAAAGTCTTCGCGATGAAGTCTCGGACACCGCTTGTAGGTACAATAAGATCACAAAGTGTGTGATAAAAACGGTTCTACACCCTGTATTTATTGGAATATGCGTGGCAAAGCGTCTATTGTAGTGCATGAGGTAATATTGATTTTCGTGGAATATCAATAGAGACACACAGTGTTAGATGTTGGCACAAATCCACCGTTATTCCATGATCGTTTGAGTGTAAATGATATGGGAACAATCGTAAGAACAGAATGTGATGATATAAAAAGTAGATTTGAGACCATAACTCATTTGTCCATACACCGCTGATATATATACTTCCTTGAACGTGTTTTCACAGGAATCAAAATAATTTACGGAAAGTCCTGTAATTCTTTCAGAAAAAGCCCGCAATTAATATTTTATATCCGACCAAAACAAAATTTACTTAAGTACAGCCGAAACTGAATTTCGGATTTCGTCCTATAGTTTCGGCCGAAGCCAAAAAAGTTATTTTTTATACTTATATCTCAGTTTTACACATCTTTTTTTTTGAAGTTTTACTCGCATACTTAAATAATGTTCAAAAAACACCTTGCTTTACTTAAAGTTGCTTTTATTTACTTGTTGATTATTACAGTATTTTAACGAGCTATTAACTACAGTAGAACCTCTGTAAGTGGAACTTCAAAAATTCGACTTGTAGAGGTTAAGATTCATTCTAACTAATTTTGAGTTAGAGAACATTGCTGTGTTCGAGATACAGAGGTTCATTTTATTTTTTCGAGTTATGGAGGAAAAATATGTACCAAAATGACTTATAGGGACTTATATTTCGACCTACAGAGGCTTGAGATTTCGATTTAAGGAGGTTTCATGGCTTGAAGGGAAGGGAACAAAACATTTTTTCGCGTTTTGGAGGTTTTCGATTTATCAAGGTTCTACTTAAAGAGGTTCTACTGTATTAGGAAATTAATATAAGTAGATACAGATATTATCTATAGAAAAGTTTTAGTTATTATACATTTCATTATTAATTTTTCATTTCTTTGTTTCAGGTAAGAGAATCGCAATTCAGGATTTTGAACTTTCATTTGGACAGGTAATGAAATTCAATATCATAAAAATCGATTTATGAATCAATCTTGCAGATTATAGACGCTAAATATCTGAAGTCATCAGCGATATGTCAATCTTATTCACCGTTAGTCAACAGACAAATATAATCTTATTAATACATATATAGAAAGACAAGCTGTTATCCGCGAAAATATTAAATTATTATGAAACTTCTATTTTAATTTTTAGCCCAAAGGTTTTCGATAAAGTTTTAAGTTTGAATACCAGTAAAGTTTAATCCAAATTGGTACAGTGGTTCTCGACTGATTACGTACAAACAGACAAGAAATTCAGCTGTAATAAAGAAAACACGAAACACTTCAATAAACTATATTTATGCGGCAAGTTAAGATCTGTTTTTTTAATGATCTTAAATTATTTTGACGCATCTACTTGCTCGTGTGCGCGTACGTAGAAGAAATATTGCGTGCATTATTTACTTTTCCTTCATATTTATAAAATACACAACTATGAGAAACATGGCTTAATCTAGATTTTGGATTTGATTTAAAATTGTATTATTTCAGAAAAACTTTCTTCGTTTAAGTATTCAGATTGCGTATCTTAATTAAAAAAAACTTTTAGTAGTATTTTTGTACTCGAAAAATAATTTTCTCTTCGCTCTACAGTCACCTTCCCTTTAGTTGAACTACTCGGCATTAATAATTATAATAATAAATATGAATAATAGAGGAATAATTGCGCTGACCAAACACACAACTGTGAACTATTTTATAATATGCTTTTGTGTACTTGTTTTGTGAACAGAAATACTTAATAATAATAATGCGTTTAACGTCCGTTTCTCGACTTTGTGTCATAACAGACGCCTTTCGCACCATTACTATTTTTTTTTCTACAACACTTCCCTTTATTTTCTACAATTTTTAAACTTCAACGTAATTAATAGCAATGGGCAAATGAATAATTTTTTCGGAAGTTAGGATAAGGTAGACAAATTTTAAAGAGCATAGGAGTTTGACAGGTAATCGGCCATGGCCTTGAATAAGAAACCATCTCGATATTGATCTGGAATTGTTGAGGAAAACCATGGAAAACCTCAACAAGGTGGCCGGTACAGGAATTATCGTTTCTCGGCGAGAGGCAGTGGGAAAAATTCCCAGCCACATCTGCCCCCGCCGAGGTTCGAACCCGGTACCCCCCGAATGCGAGATTAGTGCTCTTGTGAACCGAACTAGATTTTTAGGTTAAAGCTTGACATAATAGTCAACAATCAGTTTGGACTTTTTTGATATTTTCTGGGGTATTACGTAACCACCAAAGAGGGGAGTATTTGTTTAGCTTTTTTTTGATGACATGGGGGACAGGGGGGGTTTAGATGGTGATGACGTCAGCAATATTTATTTATAACAATAAAGAAACTTGAACAGATTGAAAAAAATATATACCAATGTTTACGTAAGCATAGAGGGGAAGGGGGTCAAAGATTACTAAAACTAATTCATCAATTCATATTTTTTTGTTAATTATTGGGATCCTTTTTGTTTCTTTTACTTAAGCACCAGGTGTAGGAACACTATAAATTTTTTTTTTGTACATATAGTACATTATACAGTGTATAGTGAATAGTTTTTTAACTCGAAATTTACTACTGGAAAGTGCTGAAGTATATTTTTTTGTACTTCAAACTCAACCGGAACTGTACATGCAAATTATTTTTTTTAATTGCAACATTATATTATTTTTAACACTTTCGATAGCTCCATTTTTCTGTATAAATCAATATCCAATTGTAATAAGGTTTCATAAAAACATATTTGAAGGAAACGTTATCGATTTTGTAATTAAACAAACAGTAATATAATAATTATATGTGCATGTGTAAGAAGTGCTATGAAAAATAATTCTTACTGTTTGCTTCAATAATCGATAACGTTTTATCGAATATTTTCTTATGTAACCTTATGACAATTTTTATGAATTTATAGAGGAAAAAATGGAATTTCGAAAAAGTAAGCAAAAATGTATATACTTCCGGTTAAGTATGCAAAAAAAATATACCTCGGCAGTTTTTGATAGTAAATTTTGAGTTCAATAAAAAACTATATTTTTTTGTACCTGGTAGGATACAAGAAATTATTCACTATTACCACTATCGGTAAACAAGTACAAAGGTTATTTTTAGCAAGAAGTTGATAAACATGCGATGATAGAAACTAGACAGGGAAAACGAAATATCTGAGATAAAATAAAATTGGACAAAACATATAATAATTTGTTCAATTTTCAGATATGCTCAGATATTTCAAAAACTACTCGTTTTACTGTTTTTTTTTTTTACAAAAACTTCTCAAAATGAGTCCTTTTTCTAAATCCGTCAAAAAAATACAGGTGATCGAGTAGCACTGTAGATTCTACAATGTATAAACAGAATCTGCCGATAAACTTGCAGATTTTTTTACAGTAAATTAATTAATAAGTTTCACTTACATGCGTTTTTAAAGACTATTGATATTTTTTTAACGATAATAAAATACATTTCATATTGAAACAGTTGTAAGGGTACAAATTCTTTATATGTATAACATATACGAATATATATATATCCATATAAGGATGTTTTCTAAGAAAAAGGAGATCACTAGAACGGTTTCAAATTGAAGCCATCTGTCAGGATGAAGGACGAGTGAACGTGTAAAAAGTGCCAAACAGTTTCAGTGATGATAATCGGTCCACGTTCTTTGCCGTTTCCCTATATATACAGATTGTCCAAAAAGTTCCGCAACGCCTTAATATCTCAAAGATTAAGTTTTTTTGAAAAATGTTGCGAATGAAAGTTGTTCAACTCGTTGTAATGTATTTTTCAGTCACAAAAATTTCTCCTAAGGAGGTGCCTCCGTGGGGGGCAGGAGGTAACTCCGAAATTTTAAATGGCAACCGCATTTTTTTTATTGGGTCGCGTGATATGTAGCTTGAACAAAAAACAGTTTTGGAAAAAAATTGTGGTTGCCATTTAGAATTTCGGGGTTACTCCCTGCTCCTCTATGAGGGCACCCCCTTGGGAGGAATTTTTGTGACCGAAAAATACATTACGAGTTGAGCTACATTTTTCAAAAAAACTTATACTCTGAGATATTCAGGCGTTACGGGACTTTTTGAACACCTGTATATCTACGCATAAGTTTCCGAAAACGATGTTCATAATCACTTATGTTACTCTATGTTATGTTACGGTGCCGCTCCGTCTCGCATTTCAAACTGCATTCAAGTATCAAATTAATTATTGATGTAATACATGAAAAAATATATAACTGATAATAAATTCCCTTTAATTTAGACTGATACTCAACCCTTGACAATTTCATTAAAAAAACAGTATCAAAAAGTGCACAGTCCTTGAAAAATTGGGTACAAGGATTCTTTATATAGCGCCCGTAGACAGGTCCGGACTAGCCATATGGGTCTAGCGGGATTATGCTCGGTGTGACTCATCAATCATTATTAGTTTAGTGTATTGCTGAAGATGAGAGCATAGCTCTCGAAATGTACATCCACTAATAAACTTGTTGTGGTAAGAAGTAACTATTCTATATTTTTTATTAGATTCAAACCACAGTGCTCTTAATATTTTTGTTAATCATTATTATATTCACAGACTACTTTACATAATAATTTGTGTGTAACTGAAAACGTAAATGTAGCCATGTATTGGGATCCGTTATATGGACTACTCTATCTGGCGGCGAAACTTACAACTATAATCAGGTTAACATGATTATGAATCGTACTGTGGAATCGATACTGCTATAATCGTGAATTTTTTTATTATAATAATAAAAAACGTTGAATAAATTAATAAATATTAATATTATGGAACGCGAAGTTTCCCTTCAAGAAATTTTTTTTTTCGATTATTTGTATCAGCCCAATCACATATTGTGTTGATACTAGTGATGTGCCGGATCGTTAAAAATGTGTATCCGCGGATACGGATCTAAATACGGATATTTGGTTTAAAGATCCGCGGATACGGATACGGATCTTAACTTTCTTAGAGTACGCGGCGGTAAATATTGCACATCGACCTTTGGAAAGAGATTATCTGTTATGGGAAAAAGTTATTGACCTCTTTAAGAGTTAACTCTCATAACAGATTGTCTCTTTCCATAGATCGATGTGCAATATCTCATTATAAAGATAGTTTTTTAGTACCTTTGAGTTATGTACTATTGGTATGGTACTCACTACGATAAATGTTTGCAATATAAAGGTGCCAAATACGATTTTAAAAAATTAAAAATAATCTGAATGGAATTTAACAGTTTTTCATTATTATCTAATCACCTATATATATATAAAATTTCATCTATGAATTGAAAATTAATAAGGTAGAAGATCCGTAAAAGATCCGCCAAAAACTAACGGATACGGATACGGATCTTTCTTCTCCCTCGGATATCCGCGGATACGGATACGGATATCCGGCACATCACTAATTGATACTTATCATTTTATTGCATTTCAAAAAATCCATAATTGTACTGTAGGTAGACTATAAAGACTATGGGAAATTATACCCCAACGTCGTCATGTTTTTAAAGCTCCGCCCATTTAACGGAACCCAATACTCTTGAAAATGCACCATCTTAATTGGTACCGTAAACCGGAATTACTTTGACTTTGCGTATAATAATAATAATAGTAAAAGAATAATGTTTTACGAAATGGCTAGGTGTTTCACGAAGTGTCCAGACATTGCGTAAATTAATGTTCAGGTAGACGAGATGCCCAGCGTAGACATATTTTTATCGTATGTTTAAGTGTGTTTATCGTCTCCATTTTTGATATAAAAATTATTGAATAGCTTCCATAACAAGTGGTAGTTTAACTTATTCGCTTTCAGTTTAAACTTTCCCTACTCATAACTCCTGAGCATTAAAAGTTTTGTGTTATTTCAGTTTTGTTTTCCGTCGTTTGTACCATCCTCCTTGTTCCTGTATGTGTGTGCGTGTGTCTCGAATACCTACACGTTTTTTTACACAGTGAAAAATTGTTCAAGTTTTTTGCCTAACTAATTACACAATTTATTTGAGGAAATTTCTGTCACTTGAATTGCAACTCATCGGTCTTGAAAATAATTCGTTCAAAATGAAAAGAGTACTTTTTAAGTCCTGACTTTTTTATTTTAACAGGATTTATATAGCTTCTAAAATATATTTATAGCGCAGACGTAACGTCGGGAAACTTTTAAATCCTTACCAAAAGAAGATATAGGAATATTTTATTAGGATAATCTTCATAATGTCAAAAATGTGACTCTGAACTAAATGAATTGATTGTAAAACTTTTCATAAAAAAAATTGAACCGCCTCCAAAAATGCCTCTAAACAAATTAGTTTTCAGGTCGACGCCAATTTAATTTAGGATACTACTTTTGTTAAATTGACACCGATCTCAAAATGTAATTATTTTTCACTTTTTAATAGCTTTTTGTTGTAATAAAAAGTTAAATTTTTCACTTTTTAGTTTATTATGTATCTATTTTTGCAACATGGTTTTTACATGCTATTAACCGACTTCTTTCTTGATATCTATTTGATTACTAAACTAGAAAAAAACGACTGAACCGATTTAAGTAAAAAAAAAATACGGGACCATCTTAACATCTTCCTGAACTCAAATGAGTCAAAATCGTTTAAATCTGTTAGTCCGTCGAGAATTTGGGCTGAACAATATTCTATAAAATTATGGGCGTCGAATTCATACCCTTTTTTTCAAAAATAAAATTTCTCGTGCAGAAGTCCTTAAATAATAATATTAACGAAACGTTTAACTTCCATTTCCAGAGATTATAACGTCATAATTAATGACACTCGCACGGTAAATGGGTAAATTATTGTTTTTTTTTCAATAGTTAATGCTTATATGGAGTGTTTTTGTAGACCTTTCTCAATATCAGAAGTATTACCGGAATTCCGGAACCGAGACCCCAGTATCGAAACTAATTCCGGAATTTAATGATCCGATATTGGAAGCCCTAGTTCTATTTACTCAGTTTGTACAACTGTGTTTTTTCGACTCAAAACAATTAACTCGTTTAGTTCGCTAAACCCATATCTAAAACTTTGGGGTGAATATTTCAATGTCGCTAAGGGTTATTTTAAAAATAGAATTGTCGAGCTTAATCGATGTTTCCAATTAATCACAATTTGTTTTTCTCAATTCATGACTGTTAAACAAAATAAAACTTCGCGAAGTTCTAGAACAAGAAATATCAAACATTTTACATTGAATTAATTTTATAAATTAAAGACATACTTACATTTTGGAAGTTGAAATCCATTAGAGTACGAAGCAGAATTAAAACAATTTTGGGCCAAAAAAATTTTTCATAATTGTTTCAAAATTGAAGTGTAGCTTTTTACTTTAATATTAAAACATTTATGAAATTGTAAAAACATCGAATACGTAGGAATGAACTTAAAAATTTTATCAAAAGTGGTTTTCTGATAGGTATTTTATTTTAAATAATTTGGTGCAAGTGTTGGCTTAATAAAATACAGGGCGAGTATAGAAATCAAGAAGATTTTGATCATTTTAAGGGATATATTAAAAGGTACATTTTATTGTTTCCTGAAACAAATTTTGCATAACGGTGTATTTAAGCCAAAATGCGTGTATTGTCACAAATACGCTATTTTATCATGAGGATTTTGCACTGCAACTTGAGATTTTCTGGACTGCGCACTTTCTTAATTTTTTATTGAGGGTTCGTTTTATTACCTGTAATACTTAACATGAATTCCGCACTAGTCCAATTGCTGGTATTTACAAAAATAATTATTAATCCCTTTTCTTAATTGATTTATCTTCGCATTGTCAGGTAGATGTGCATTTGCTTTTGATGGAAATGTTCATTTTTCAATTGTTCTTCAGATTTGTTTTGTGGAGGTGCTAGTAGTGAAGTCTTGCTAAAGTTTCTCTAGCGTCTGATATTCACTATGAATCCCGTTTTTGAGTATAGTAAAAGAGGAAACGAAGTTTTGGTTTCGGAAGGTGTAAAGTTGTCCTTTTCGAAGGTTTTAAAAAATGGTGAGTCGTTTTGGCGCTGTTCTTTTAAAACTTGCAGAGCTGTTAAGTTTTATTTTTCTTTCCTTTGATCATACACAATTATTAATGGCCTGGTGCGCAGTTCGTGTAATAAAGATTAGGAGCCAGGTATACAGTGCGCAGTTCAAGGCACTCGGATTTTCCACGTTACATTAAATTACAAGAGTGCAAAACTTCGATTATTTATCAGGAATACCAAGTTTATGAGACTGGGTATCACATGATCTTCATCATCTACTGAAGAGTGTAACTTTTATTTCAGAAATGTACGTAGGTATAGGTACAGTCGGTTAAAATAGAGGATGTGTTTCTTGAAGCAGGAACTCTAAAAGTATTAATCAATAAATAAAATTATCGACCAATTTTTCAGACAATATATTAACAAAAAATATAATTAATACATTAACGTTTTGATCCGGATTTGGATCTTCTTCAGAACTGATCTAAAAAATATAGAAAATAATTAATATTTAATTCTAATTCGCTTTATATAAAATTCTTTCAGAATTATTAAGTAGTATCAAAATATTGAAGAGTTCTAATCAGACGTTAATCAAGGATTTGTCTAAAAGTATTAACCCTAACTGACTTTAGTTCCAATAAAGATGCAAAATTAATACTAGCACTGGCTCCAAGTTGGATAGATTAATTCCACAATGTAACTGTATCAGTACATTGTATATTTCTATTTCTATGGCCAATTTTTGTTGGGAATAAGTCTATTATTATTATTACTTACGATCTTCAGGTATGAATTTATCGAATTAATAAAGTAATACGAATAGTATAGTGGGAAGGTGCTGACTTTTCCCATTGAAGTGAAAAAAACGAGTTAGCGAATAATCCACACGTCCGTTAAAGACTCAGAAATGTTTTCAGGTTTTTGATCAAATGAATATCAAGCAGTTAATCACAGATAAGTCACTGGTGTAATGTTCCAACCTCTCTGAGAACGGTCACAGTGGCGTCACAGGCATGCGCAGTAGCTAAAACGAACCTAAATGTATCGGTTTTGACACACGTTTTAGCTACTGCGTATGATTGCGACGGTTCTGTTATCGTTCTCAGAGATGTTGGAACACAACTGATGTAAAAAACTGCACATTTTGTGAATCTCTGGATTAAGGCTTGTACATGAGATACGCTGTTGACTACTGATTGTTGTGTTAGAATGTTAGGAAGAAATAGAGAAGAAAATCGAGAGAACAAAACAGGAAACAGGCCTACTTACAAGATAAATAATCAGAAATCGCCTTCGGACACTTTTAACTTCCATTCGACATCAACACAGCACAATTTATTTCTGAGCCATTTATACAAAAAAAGAGAAAACATAAAATACAGTTTTGTAATCTTCTATTTTTCCCCAATGCTCTGTCACCTTTTTTAACTAAGATATATTAAAAAAGTATTGAAGGAGATTTATTTGGTTGAGGAACAATTGAAAAATAAGCTTTACCAGAGTATCGCTTGTGGCTAACGTTTCGAAAAATATATTTTCATCATCAAGGCCTATGAACATGTATAGTATTTGTTACATTTAATATTATTTTGATTTCTACATTACAATATATACATTACAGATCAAATAAAACTAAACATAACATAGGTACATATTGGATATCGTGTTCATCGAGATAATAATTAATAAGAAAAATCGCAGGATTGTGTCCACAATCTTGTGATTTTTCTTATTAATTATTGGGATGGTAAATTGTGCAAATTATTGTAAATAACATGATCATTTATTATGAATTTCAAGTTTTTTAAATTTAAAATTATCATAAAATAGTTTTTTAATAAAATTGTTCTGTCCAATGTAAAAATAAATATTGTACTGTCTTATGTATAAGAAAGACTTTCTATACAGACTACATTTTGTTTACAGAAATTGTTAAATTTTATTAATTATATTGCCATAAATGTTGTTTAACCCTTCTATGTTTGTTCTCTTATTGAATGTTAAATTTTTTTTGATGTAACACATCTCTAAAAAAAATCTTTTATTGCAAATTCGTTTCTTTATGTAGTATTTTTGGTTCATTAAAGTTAAAATTGTGATCATTAGAGATGGAGTGATGAACCAATGCTGAATGATTTATTGATGCCACATGGTTTTCCTGAAGATTTCTTTACATCATTTTTGTGTTGATAAACACGATTTTTTAAATATTGAGAAGTTTGTCCAACATAAATGGCATTACAATTACTATACATTATAAACTATAGACCAAATTCGATTCTAACATTTTTGAGTGTTTATATTTTGTTTTTGAGAAGAAATGATATGCAACTCGATTACAATTTATGTATGTTAATTTAAGGTTCGTTCCAAGCAGCCAGTGAACGGTTTCGAAACCGTCACCTGCATGCGCAGTAGGTAAAACGAAGTTGTTTTAGTGGCGATTTTAGAACACGTTTTAGCATGCGAATGACGGTTTCGAAACCGTTCACTGGCTGCTTGGAACGAACTTTTAATATTCTGTTTAAATACTTTATTTAATTTTTCAGACAGTTCTGTGATGTATGGAATTGAGAAATACCTTTCTGAGATAGTGTTGTTGTTATCATTGTTATCCGATGTATTTGTTCTTATGTGTGTTTTATTACATACGGACGTGGCTTGAATTGGTGTTTTGTTTAAATTAGTAGTAGTTGTTGTATGTGTGTTGTTTGTTGTTTTGTTATTTAATATTCGAAAGATGTTTCTGTATATTGGTTTTAGATAGGAACTACTAACAGTATTAAAAAAGATTATAATGATAAAACTTATATAAAAACTGTAACGTGGACCTTATATCATTTTCGTGTGTTTTTTGTCTATGTTTATATTACCTAGATGGAAAAAAATGTTTCCATAATGTTTATCACTCGAGTACAGCTAGATAGGTTTTGATAAAACTTGGTATAACTGATTACTATGAGCTACGGGTAATTTAAAGTAAAGGATACTTTTTATTCGGCTCATAAAAGAACTTCCGTGACAGCAGAAGTAATAATTTAATACGTCAACCGGTGGCTGCTAGAATAATTTAACCATTAAGATATTAAACATTAAAACACTTTCAACTAAACTTTTTATTGAAAATATTAGTCAATTTTTTCGCAATGGCGGCAACGTGCTAGAAAGCATAATAAAACTCTTTTGTCGCGTTCCGTTAACATATGAAGAAAATTACATCGTTACTTATTGATGGGAAAAAACATATCTTCGATAAAATTTTATATAGCAGAAAATAGGTCTTGTATTTTTATAACTTGTTACGATGCATTTTGCAACAAACATAGAATAGAGTTTTGTGAACCGACGCACCCTCTCATACTTTCAAATCACATACATATATATGGTACATATCTGTGTCCACAATTCAAAATGATGTACGTCACGATATTCCCCAAATAGAGAACTTGGTAAATTAATTATCAATTTGATTTTCAGTTCTTCAGTAAAAAGCCAATTGTAATGCCTGCAGTACACATTCGCCGAAGGATACCGAGACTAAGCGAACGCGAATCTGTACTGGGGAACGCTCGCCTGATCTCGTAGCGCACTGTCTCACCTCGCCATTAGAGCTGTAACAAACCGTATGTATTCGTTACTGAGTAACGGGTACATCGTCTGACTCGAAGTAACGAATCGTTACTTACAAATTCATTTCGTTACTCGCATTTGTCGTATCCATGTCAGTTCGACTCGTTTAATGCGGTTATACGTTATACGAACGAAGTCATACCGTATCACGTATGCGACGCGCCTCGATGCGATGGTACATGCTTGATGCTAGTACACGATTGTATGTCGTATGAAAAGTAACAAGTAACGTAGCGATACAAAAGTAACGGGTACTGGTTCTTTAAGTAACGAATACATACGGGTACACAATTTCTCGTTACTTTTACAGCTCTACTCGCTCCGTATAAAGTCGGTTATTTTACCGCGAGTCAAAGGAACCGAGTACGAGTATAGTCAGTACTAGTGATGTGCCGGATATCCGTATCCGTATCCGCGGATATCCGAGGGAGAAGAAAGATCCGTATCCGTATCCGTTAGTTTTATGGCGGATCTTTTACCTTCTTAATTTTCAATTTATAGATGAAATTTTATATATATAGGTGATTAGGTAATAATGAAAAACTGTTAAATTCCATTCAGATTATTTTTCATTTCTTAAAATCGTATTTGGCACCTTTATTTTGCAAAAATTTATCGTAGTGAGTACCATACCAGTACACAACTCAAAGGTACTAATAAAAAACTATCTTTATAATGAGATATTGCACTTCGATCTTTGGAAAGAGACAATCTGTTATGAGAGTTAACTCTTAAAGAATCAATAACTTTTTCCCATAACAGATAGTCTCTTTCCAAAGGTCGATGTGCAATATTTACATCCGCGTACTCTAAGAAAGTTAAGATCCGTATCCGCGGATCTTGAAACCAAATATCCGTATTCAGATCCGTATCCGCGGATATACATTTTTAACGATCCGGCACATCACTAGTCAGTACACACTCATCGCCTCGTGCGAATTTAAATGTATTGTTACAGGCCAATAACGAAGTAACTGTGATATAGTTCTGTTTTTGCCATTTTACTATGCAAAACCGTAAAATTCGACGTACGTCGTTTTGCCTTGTGAACAAAGATACATATCTCCATATGCAGTATACCTTACATATGTCACACGGTGGAAAAGAATCTAATAATGGGCGGTTCGGGAAAACAGAAGTGGTACGGCAATACCAACTTATACATATTTAGTAATATCTATGTAAAACATATACATTTTAGAAATGTAGGAATAAAAGAAAGTCTGGAATAGAATGGAAAATGATGATAGTAAACCAAAGTTGGATAGTTTTTTTATTATTTATTTTGTATCGCCAACCGCCAGGGCTATCTTAATTCACTACCAATTCAATATAAATTATTATTATTTGCAATAATAAATTGAAAATCAAAATTAATTTTTCTTATTTCAGTGGATTTTTTTTAAAGCGGTTCATTTTTTTTTGTTGAAAGTTTTCATTCGATTTTTTATGGCATCGTCTATACCACATTATTTGTTGACGACAACATCTATTTTTTGTTAGATATTTCTTTACAAACATACAGTATGTAATGCATATAACTATAGATCGCGAGACAAGATATTGAATTTCATTTTTGCTATTTAAATAAAAAGAAAATGAACAACATACCGTATTGTAGTCGGAAATACAGTCAATATATCACACACTGTATATACCGTGTACATCTGATTACAAGGTTCGATCAATTAAAAAAACGGTTTTCTCCGACGCAAAGCGTTGTTTGTATATATCATATATATATCATAGCTTATTAGCGGATGGTATAATTTTATTGCGGTTTTGTTCAGCTGAAAAAATGTTAACACGAAATGGTTCTTAGCTAAAAAGTTGAATTTAAATAAATGCAGAAGAAATATAAATTAAAATTATAAACTTCCAACCCAAAACGATCACTTAAGGCTCTCACAGACCAAGGCGCTGTGGCGATCGTGACTGAAATCAGATCCAGACACACCAAAGCGAATTTATCGCCTGATCGCGCACGTAGAAAAACTCAAAAAAAATTAAAATAAAACGTATAAGTATGTATATCAATAAGTTAAATGAGTTTAAGAGTATTCGTCCCTGCAAATACCCCCTGCACCCTTCATCTCAAATCTTTTCCCCTCGCCTAAAAACGGTTCGCGCTCTCCCGACGCTATTTTTAAAGCTAGAGGGTTCTGGTAAACGCCAAATGAAAGACAAAGAATCAAACTACAGATCCTTCAGGCGAATTTTTTGAAAAAAAATTCCTGAAAAAACTTACAACCTTTTGAAAAAAATAATAAGTTACGTAATATTTCACACGTACGCGAAACTGTTTTTCAAAAAATTCGCCTGAAGGATCTGTAGTCTGATTCTTTGTTTTTCATTTGGCGTTTACCAGAACCTTCTAGCTTTAAAAATAGCGTCGGAAGAGCGCGAACCGTTTTTAGGCGAGGGGAAAAGATTTGAGATGAAGGGTGCAGGGGGTATTTGCAGGGACGAATACTCTTAATAAATATGACTTGTTGTGAACTGGAAGAATTTTTACTTGTAGCAGCTATTTTAGAAGACAACGAAAAAGAAGACTAAGTTTTATTTTCTTTTATTAGTGTCTCAACTATTACGTAATAAAATGTATTTAATTTGAACAAATAGAAGTAACAAGTCATATAAAATTTTATGCATTTTAACATGCTCAATAATTTTTTCGGTAATACTCGACATTTTAATTTTATATGCAACTAATAGCTAACACAGCGTTCAACGGCCAAATACGACACGAAGCGTTTATCCGGGACGCTAGGATGAACGCTGCAAATTCCCGCCAAAATGACCGCGAACTTCTGTGCTTGTTTTTTATAAATAGAAAAATAGTCGAAAACTAGGTAATGTTGGAAGGTGTCACCCTGTATAAAATAATAATGCCATATTCGAATTCAGCGTCCTCGAAAACATATTTTTAGAACTTAGGGTTTTTTAAGATTGTGAATTCAATGGATATTCTTATATCTAAAACATATCTGTAACTAAAAATCTATTGGTTTGTAAGCTATGCGCCCATGTACACTTTTCCTTAGTGACCTTTAAACTATAAAATAACAGAGAACCAAATCCCATAAGGTTTGTGCGGAGTTCTTTCCTTCTTGTGGAAAAACAATGTTGCAGATTTATAAGTAAATCGTGTGTTCATCACACTGTGTATATTAAAATTGATGAAGAAAGAAATATGGATTTTGTTAAGAATTTTAAATATTCTGTGAACTTTTGAAAGCACCCTCGTAGATCAAAGACATCGCACAATGTGTATACACATCACGTATAAGGAATACGTGATCGGTTCTCCAAGCCACAAGCACCGGTCTCCCATTCCCATTTTTTCCCAACCACGGGGATCCATAGGGAATTCGATGTTTTACTTTAATATTATGTATATGATTTCTATGATACATATCCTTACAACATTGAAAAATAAACTTTTCGCTTATGCGTTCGTGTCTGCCAATGTTTGCGACAATTTGTATCTATTAGGTACATATCGTCGTTGGTTCTGTAATAGCTCTTATGTGCATAGTTGGCAGATTTTACGTTTTTTAGGAAACGTAGCTCTATACACTAGTAATACCTCCAAATTAATTTTGCAGTAACCAACAAGGGGAAGTAACTCTTATATGTAAAGTTATATCAAATAATTCCTCCCATGTGCTAATAAATCCGAAATTAACGTAAAATATTTTTTAAGAAAATACTTCATCTTAATTAAACACGTAGGTATAGTGAAGATAAGTATAAATTAGTAATATACCTCTGAAATTGCTAGTTCTTACCATGACATTCGGACATTTGCATATAGCCCATAGATTCGATCTATAAATCATAATATTCTGAGTTGTGAACGAACTATAGTTTGCCGTTTCCGGGTCCTTGTTACATGTTATTATTTAGATATAATGTCTACGCGATCGTTGATGATGAAACCGAATGCCGCAAACAGATTCGCGGTTTAACAGTGCCTCAAACAAGCATCAATCATTCCGGACATTCACCATCAAAACGGATGTGCTATGCGCACCCAACCTCTCTCTTCTTCTCAAATTTCCCTCTTTCACTCCTCCTGTGCTTTTGTAGCACTCGACTCGACCGCGCCTGTCACTCACTTGAACCGCAAGTCGGGATGACTGTCATCTAATGACATACCCGTCTCACAGACAAAACAAAACAATGCAACACTGTACATTAATAATAAAGCTGTGTTCACACCTCACCTCCTTCACTCCGATTCTAAATGTCTTGATTACTTAGATCAGAGATTCCCCAACGTATTTGGCTTACCGGCCGCTTTTCAGATAAAAAATTATTCGACGCCCCCTAGAAAGCGACCTTCCTTAAGTGAACAAACATAAAGATGTAGTGACAAAGCTTCTTTTATATAATATCTATATTTCTACCTACGGAACAGTAAAAAAATATTGTTGTAATACGGCTTGACGATTCAATTATAACATTTTTTATTAAAATCAACAAAAGGGATGTTCAAATTATATGCAGAAATTAGAAAATTGAGAGACCAAATAAAAAAAATACGAACGACATTAAAAATGATATTATAATGAGAACTGCGCAGTGTATAAGTCTGATTCACTGCCGTTTATTTATTAATTTTCGTTTCTATTTTTGTGTTAGGTACTAACAATCCACGATTAGTTATTTAACTATATTTTTCATAACAAATGTAGCAGATCGAAACGGTTTTTCAAAATTGTCTTATTTTTTTGTTCGTGCTTCTATCGCACCCTTAATTTTTTTCAACGCACCCCAATTTCTTCTGAGGATAAAACCATGTTGATCGTCGAAAATTTACAACATCTACTTATAATATTTCATACACTACACAGTGTGTAGTCCGCATAGTCTACTGAAATCGAACTCCGGATGCCGAGAAAAGACATGTTCTAGTAACGAAATACCATTCACTGACTCATCACGAGATCTCCAAAACTGTACGTCCGATTGACTTGAAATTTGGCATAGCTACTCCTTTCTCGACATAGACATCCACTAAATATACAAATCCTATCCAAAACGGATTTTTTACCTACCATCACATATAATATGAGTGTGGATGGTTGGAAGGTCAATATAATATTTCCAGAGAAAGAGAGGGAGAAAGGAAGATAGAGAGAGAGAAAAAGAGAATATGAAATGGTAAGTGAAAAAACCGTTTTGGATAGGATTTGCACAAAATCCGTTCTTAGTGGATGTCTACGTCGAGAAAGGAGTAACTATACCAAATAATGGAAATGCATCCGTGTTTCGTCTCAATCGCTTGCGAAGTCGCAGGTAACGGCTAGTATTCATATACGGCCGGTGACTGCTTATGCTGATTTTTTCCATATATAAATAAAATTTTCGACCAATTTTTTCAGAGAATTGATAATTATAACTCAATAAAATTGAATTATAATTATATATTTTTGTCAATATAATTGTCTGAAAAATTGGTCGATAATTTTATTTATTGAAGACTGAAGAGTACTAATCAGACGTTAATCAAAGATCTGATTTTTTCTACATTAAAAATGAATCAAAAACAATTAATCAATTGTAGTATTTGTATTTTTAAGCGACTCTCGTATTATTAAAAGATTCATATCGCGTACTGCCTTTCAATATACATATTATTATGTACATATTTCTGTATAGCCAATGCATTGTAGGGCTCGTAGAAACGTCAGAGGTACATATATAAGAGACGAAGAAGGAATGCTACATTATTTGCATGAAGTCTGGCTGGCTCCAAGAAATAGCGCGTCACAAGATTCCTATAATACGCTAGGGATATCCAAATGATTCGAACTCACGGTAAATAGAGTTTACCGGTTTTTTGTTTACTTTTCTTTATTTTAAAATTTTTTTACACGGCACCGTAGCGATACTATATATAATGCGCGATAAATGGTCTCTACATCAAATGATGTGATGAATCGACCTAGTTTTCACACGTTAACGATACCTTTATACAAGAGGTGGAGATGACGCCATATGCGATTGTTTGCTGATATCGTGCCATCAAATACAATTTGTTGTCGCTATTCCTGCACTGTATTAAGGAGCAAAAAAAATTAACATAATCAAGCTCCATAGCTGCAACAAACTCCCGGTTCCTTTTAAAAAACCAAAGAAAATATCAAATGCGATTTTCAATGTAATATTAATAAAATATTTTTTTAGTTTCACTTCATAAATGATGGTCTCAAAATTTTTTTTTT
The DNA here is from genome assembly GCA_963575645.1 of Xanthostigma xanthostigma. NCBI lineage: Eukaryota > Metazoa > Arthropoda > Insecta > Raphidioptera > Raphidiidae > Xanthostigma > Xanthostigma xanthostigma. The sequence continues at coordinate 12,377,215 of OY754476.1, read as the reverse complement.
AAAAAATACCTATATGCAAAATTTTTAAGAAACTGAAAAGGGTTTTGTATAAAAATAGGGTTAGAGTACGATAACTCGATGTGCAAAATATCCATTGGAAACAATTATTATTTTATATAGCATATGTTATTAGCCGTTTTAAGTGCCGAAAATTGTTTTTTTTTTAATTATTTTTTTACGCAGTGAAAAGGGGAAGGCGACTAGGGGGAGTTCTTTAAAAAACAATTACGGGGTCGTGTCGATGCGATGGCGTTTTTTTTGCGCAGTGAAAAGGAGAGGGCGTTTGAGGTAAGTTCTTTAAAAGCAATTACTAGGTCGTGTACACAAAGTGAGATGGTAATACAGTAATTCTACAGCAGTTGCTTTGACGTGTATATGTGATTTCTGATAGATTATATTCGAAAAATGACAGTTAAAGACGAAAAGTTTTTACGCATTTTTGAGGAAATTTGTGAATAATCCGCAAATTCAAAATTTGGCCACATCGAGTTATCGTACTGGACCCTAAAAATAAAAATAAACTTTTTCTGTTTCAAAATTTTGAAGCATCTAGAACTTGTATTGTTTTTTTATGTTTGATTTTTTTTCGAGTTAGTACATTACGCAAAATAAATAAAATATTTTTTCTGTAGGTACTTATTTTGCTGAATATTTACTACTGTTTAAAAACGGCATCTTTATCCTACCATCTTATGTAAAAACTAATTTAATATCAGTGTCGTTTTCAATATTTATATATTAAAACTTGTAGCTATGAACCTGTAAAATAAAAAAGATATTGTTAAAAGAAGAACACAAGTTAAACGCTAAAAGTATTTATTAATAGTTTTTATACGATGTTATAAAATCAATATTATAGCTGTTTCCCACGGCTTTACTCGCGTAAAAGTCGTTTTTGTGCATTATATGACCAAAATGAATGCTCTTTCAGGATTTGAACCTAATTTCATATTAGACACACAGAGTAAAAAATTATTAACTGTAAATGTCAGTGAAATTGGTCGTAAGTGACATTCTTTATGAACAACACGAAAATTTCAACAAGCATCTTATTCGTCGCTTAATAATTAGATAATTTCAGAATAAAGGCAAAAAACAAATTAAAATTTTAGCTTTCAATACCCTGTATTTCCGAAATTATCAACATTCTGATAAGCCATGTTTTCGCCGATTGGTCACCATTTGGCGTGTAATCTTCAACTTTCGAATTTCCCATTGTTAATGAATCACTTGTATATACAGAATGACTTTTGAGTTAATTCTTTTTTTAATAGCGTGTAGAAATCAAATAGACGAACAAATATTTCAAGTAACCGTTTTATCAAAACTCAAAAATGAAAGAAAAACGGACTTTCAAAGTTTTATTAAATTTTTAGATCGGTCCTGGTGTTATGTTATGTCACTATGGAAATATGTTATGTCATTATCAAGTATTCACAGAAATTGTTCGAATTGTCCCCGTTTTGTTGGACACATGCTTTTGTACATGCTTGTAGTAGCGATTAGGGCCTTCCGCGAATTATTTGGGATGCATTTCCGATTCATGCTATCATTTATTCGCGTGTGTGTTAACCGGGCTTATGAATTAATTAAATAAAATTTAAAAAATGTAGTTAAACTTTGAACGGCTGTCTCTCTTTTATTTTTGAGTTTTGATAAAAAAGTTACTTAAAATATTTGTTCGTCTATTTTATTTCTACACGCTGTTAAAAAAGATGAATCAACTTAAAAATCACCAGTATAATTTCATCCAAATCATCGGTGAGGACAAACAAAAATTCTGGAAATGCGTTCTTCCGTCAGGATATCGTAAAAAATACCTCAAGACTGAAAAACATACGAAAAAACTAAATTATAGATAAAGGTCTTGTTATTATTTTAAATATGGCTATTGATTTCTATTTTCAAACCATTTGTACAGATTGTCACACCTTCATTGTTGAACTATGAAATTTGATACTAATGGACTAAAAGGGTTGAAAAGTACATATTATTTACATCATTTTATATTGTTAAATATAGACTGACCAGTATATCTTAATATACAGAGTAAATCAAAATGTTAGGAGAGCGGCAATAAAATTCTCGACTTTTCGTAAAAGATTTTTCAATGTCTTTATTTCTCCGCTCCACTATAATCAAGAGATACAAACGTTTGAGTATGGTCATTAGGTACGATCAATATAATTTTTTATATTAATTTTAAAAGTCTATGAATAATTGTGATTTAAAAAAAATGTTGTTTATACAATTCATTTTTTTTAAACTTGGATATTATGCTTCTTTGCTTATAAACAATGATGTGCTGATTCCAGTAAATAAAAGAAAATTTCTATCTTTTCTAATCTAGAAGCACTACAAAAAAAGTACGCAATAGCTTCTAGATCAAAAGAGATATATAAAGACATTTTTTTTCGCTCATTTGGATTTAATATGATTTTTATAAACATATATGTCGCCGGGATATTGTCAAATCCGTGATTTTGTAATTTCACTAGTGAAATTACAATATCACGATTGACAAAGACTCGTGATATTATAATTTCACTAAGTGAAATTATAATATCACGGGTTTGACAATATCCCGGCGACATATATATTTACAGGGAGTGAAAAATCCACACCACCCGACCGTCCGTTTATTAAAACTGCGTGTATTTTGAAAACGGTTCATTATATTTAAAAACCGTTTCTACAGTTGGTTAGAACTCTAATTTTACTATTTAAATATGTAAAAATAAATGTTTGGAAACGTATACGTATAATGTGAAAAATAAAAAAAGTTATTTTTCAACACTTTACGAGTATGGTTCAATGTTTCTTTATGACGTTATCACGTAAAACTATCGTCTGTAAACCGACTTTACAGACAACCAATTTTTTTAATAATGAATTGCACGGAATCAAGAACGGAATCAGGATTAAGTCACAGGTGTACGCTTAAGTATACACGATAGAACAGAATGAACAAAACCAAGATTGAGTTCCCTAAGGCATTTCAATCAGCTAGATAAACGCAGTTAGCGTGTAAACTAGTTATTTACAAATCTCATGTTGTGAGTCTTACTCAGTTGCCGCGTCGTCAAGCCTCCAGCTACCGCATGAAGACCGAACGTAACCTTGCACAGTTTCCTCTTCCGCTAACAGCTCCTTCCTCTTTTTTCTCTTTCCTTTATTTTTCTGTCTCGCACAAACATTTTCGTGGTCTAGATATATATATATTTTTTAAATATTAAATCGATGGTCTACCATTTAGACAGCACGATTTGTAAATTTTAATATTTTTCCAGGCGACTAACTATGTGCAACTAAAAAAATAACTTGACAGCAATTAAATGTTTTGGCAATAATTATATTAGATGAGCTTCAAACGCAAGGTATTATAACAACTAAATAATGACTGGTACTTTAAGGTAACGAACATAATTATTAAACAAGTCACTTGAAATCATAGGCGAGGTACTATAAATAATGACATGGCGACAAAGATTGCATTATAACAACTAGTGACATAGGGCGGGCGTTCGGGGGGAGTTTTTTAAAAACAATTACGAGGTCGTGTTGATGCGATGGTGTGTTTTTGCTCAGTGAAAAGGGAAGGCGTTTGGGGGGAGCTCTTTAAAAAACAATTACGGGGTCGTATCGATGCGATGGTGTTTTTTTGCACAATGAAAAGGGAAGCCTGAAAAATACCAACAGATCTTTTAGAACTTATTGAAAGAGTGAAACCCTACTGTTTTCGCTATTCGACTTTCGATTATTATTATGACGGACCACCATAGAATTCCCGATATTCCGGTGAGCCAGTTCAACCCTGTTGAGTAGAGCAAATAATATTAAAAGACATTTGCACCTAGATAATTTTACTTGAATAATTTTTCTGAGAAAAGAAGAATTTTCAAATACACGTAAACTTTTTCTTTATTTTTAGCATCCTGAAATAACTTTATAAAGTTGATTCGTTACTGTCATGTTCTGTGTACACATTTTGTAAGTGAATTTTGTAGCACGATTTTTTTTCTATTCGTAGGTACTATTTTAAAGTTTGTGTCTCCAATAAGATTGCTGAGAATCCAACGTGTATCCTTGTAACTTTGAATATATATTTCGTACACTGTCTTATTGCATTACTTCCACGAGATTTCTTCGACTTTCCATACACCAAATCAAGCTGGTAAAAATCGTATAGTTTAATAAAAAAATACACGTCTTTTAAAACAAAGTAGTGTATCCGTGCAAAACTATTTGCATTATCTTCAGATTGTTTTAAAAAATCAATATTTTGACACAGACCTACGACAATAATTTTATTCCTCTTGCATTAATTTTCATTTACCACCTAACCGTGATTGGAGTCGGATATAAAAATAACTTTTTCTTTGAATTGAGGAACCCTATGTACATCTTCACGCTGTTTTGTTTTTTTCTGAATCTGAATTTCTTTGTGAGCTCATTTTCTTGAGTATTTATCAGGGTTTGTGGGTATTTTGTATTGATATCTAGATATCTTGTGATAAAACTTTATATACTACGTAGTAGGTACTATTGATGTGCCGGATCGTTAAAAATGTATATCCGCGGATACGGATCTTAACTTTCTTTGAGTACGCAACGGTAAATATTGCACATCGACCTTTGGAAAGAGATTATCTGTTATGGGAAAAAGTTATTGACCTCTTTAAAAGTTAACTCTCATAACAGATTGTCTCTTTCCAAAGATCGATGTGCAATATCTCATTATAAAGATAGTTTTTTAGTACCTTTGAGTTATGTACTATTGGTATGGTACTCACTACGATAAATGTTTGCAATATAAAGGTGCCAAATAAGATTTTAAAAAATAAAAAATAATCTGAATGGAATTTAACAGTTTTTCATTATTACCTCCTATATATATAAAATTTCATCTATGAATTGAAAATTAATAAGGTAAAAGATCCGCCAAAAACTAACGGATACGGATACGGATCTTCTTCTCCCTCGGATACGGATATCCGGCACATCACTAGTAGATACGTAGGTACTGGGTATTCAAACTTAAAGACTATAATAAACAAATAAATTTAAAAGCAGCGATTATCTCTCAAATACACCCCTGTTCTTTATTGACAAAATTCTATCACCTTTGATGAAAATTAAAGATGAAAAATCATTTTTCCGTTGCTTTCAAAACAGAATATTGGTATTTCATCTTTAAATAACATGTTTCTTTTTCTAAACAGATATTACCATAGCGTTGATCGCTATGTTCTTTACTCAGAATAAAAACTGGCATTTTTATTCGCGAGCGTAAATGAGATTATAAAAGTTGCTTGAAGCATTCACGGATTTTTTTATCATCCTTATTTATATAATAAAAGTTTGAATCTCCAAGCCAGCCGGCTAGGGGAAACCTATTTATCCCGCCAAATATTTTTACTTGCTGCATTTTTGCGAGGGCAGATTGAAAAATAATACTTTTATTTTTATCTTCAGATATCCAAATATAATACTCAAGTTTTTAGTGTTTTTTATGTTTCGACGAGTTGTAAAAGCCATCTCGTCTCTTTTACGACGAAAACTTACCATTCTCGTTATTGTCTCGTTACCCGATACGCTCACTAGTTCAAGTTTTATAAATTAAACTATCTAGTTACAATTTTATAAATTTACCTCAGTACTGTTCACGGTACTACTGTCAATTTATGTCACAACTATTTGTCGATTGCTAACTCGATGAAGCACAATGTATAACTGCTTGTCCACTGAGCTATCGTCGTGGTGTGTATATGCGCTGGATAGTTCTTTCTTTTTCTTGCATTCATTGTGGTCTGGAATTTGGCAACAAAGCCTTTTTTACTTACGCATGTTGTTATTGTTTGAACAATCAAGCCGATTATTGCCTCACAACAATATGTGTATCATTGTTAGAACAACAAGCCGATTGTTGTCCCACAACAATCTGTGTGTCATTGTAAGAATGAAGAGCCGTTTGTTATCTCAACGGGCAGCGTGTAACATTATGAAATAGCCTTTTGTAAAATTTATTGAGATTTAACTCTTAAATGATTTAAGTATCGGTGACTTTTTTAATCGCTCCTCGTATGTTTATATAGAGAAACTCAAGTCAGTAATGAACGCGAGGGGGCGATTCGTTAGAAGTTGGAAGGCGACAGAATTTGTATCATTTTCAAATTAGCTTTAACCACGCTTTGGTTTTAAGTACTCTGTTCTCGGTCAATTCACTAGTGGATTAATTAGAACTCAGTTTAATAGTTCTCATTCTATTTATTATTTCGTTAATTCTCGCTCTCGCGTCGTTTTGAAGGAAATATTTTTCCATATTTAAAAGAAAAGTTCTTTGCATACAAACTGTTTAAAATGTAAGGATTATAAAATAAAATTATATCTAAAGGGCATCATCAATTTTACTAAGGGATTTTGACCAATGCAGTTAAATTAAACCATTTCACGATATGCTCAAAGAACGTTGACTGCTTTTTTTGTTCATATGTTGCTCGGGCTGGGCAATGCTGAGAGCTTAGTGCTTGCAATAATGCTTTAATTTAAAAATTTTGAAAAAAAATACTTTTGATGTCGTTTTGAGACTAAATATTATAAAAAATATTATAAAAAATCTAAAAAAACACGCAATAATAGCAAACCGAACTAAAAAGTAGAAAATAATTATTACAAAATAATTCAATTATAGTAAAAAAGCGTAGGGTGCCCATTACTATATTTTTATTATAACTAATTTAATAATTGGCTATACCAATGAAATAATTGTAACATTTAATATCAAGCACCCCACGCTTTTTGCTATAATTGAAATATTCTGTTAAAAATTATTTTCTACTTTTTAGTTCGGTCTATTAAAGTGTGTGTTTTTTTTTTTAGTTTTTTAATTTACGAAACAAAGTTCAGTATACCCTCAGTCATGACCAATGATGAATAAATTTTGAAAATACATTTCGAATCTAGTTTTGAGCACTGATTCGTATTGCGGGATTCCAGTGTGCAGCGCTGTCTAATCTATACTAATATATAAAGCTGAAGAGTTTGTTTGTTTGTTTGTTTGAACGCGCTAATCTCAGGAACTGCTGGTTCAAATTGAAAAAAAAAAATTTGTTGGATAGCCCATTTATCGAGGAAGGCTATAGGCTATATAAAATCAGGCTACGACCATTAGGAGCGGAGCATTAACGAAAAATGTTGCAAAATGTATCTCAAAAATAAACTTCTATTCAGGTGAAATTCACTAACTAAATATACTCACATTAGCATTGCCAGAATACAACGCCACTAGCTCAATCGGTAGAGCACGCGACTGTCAATATCAAGGTCGTGGGTTCGAGCCCTACGTTGGGCGAATATATTTTTATTTTTTTTTTATTTTCTACATTGCTTTCTTCTAAGGCTTACATTTAAATTTATTTTAGTTTTATTTAATTTAAAAAAAAAAAATTGTTAGTTAAAAAAAGTATAAATACTGCTTTTTATCGACAAAAACTTTTGAACGGTAACTCCGATCATCATGAAATTTGGACACAACATTCATCTCGGTAAACTAAGATGGATGTGTGTACTCATGTTCCTCCCTTCCTCATTCGTTCTTTTACACCCGGGTGAAACCGGGCGGGACCGCTAGTCATAACATAAATTTTCAAAAAGTCATTTATTCATTTTCACAGTACCAAGATAAAACACATTTACAAAATGAAATTTCAACTTAAAAATACATGACTTTTAATTACACAAATTAATCCTCATTAAACAATGTATGTTCCATTCATAAAACCGACATGTTATGTTCATGCGGTGTATAATAATTACGACGGTAAAATAATGATGATAAATATGATTTTATTAATGGCACTAATGATAATAACAGCGTAATATTTATTTTATGTGCGTATATCACTACACTGGTGAATGTGATAGTGGTATGGTGGTAGCGAACGCGTTAAATGGAACGCATTCTGTTTAAATAGATGAGCGTAAAATGATAATGACAGTGCGGAGATACTGAAGAGCTTTATAGCCCTGCAAATACAGGCTACAATCCAGTTACATAATGGTGAAGCGTATCAATATCAACACGCTAGACATATCCGATTGAGTTCAGATGTGTTAACTAGTTCATATTTTCTTTCGACAAAAATTCCACTTCAACCAAAACCGAACCACAGGCCTTGTCAGAGTCAATTGTTAAATATGATTATTTAAATAAATCACACTCCACGAGAAACAAATATTTTTAACGTTCAGAAATATTTTTAGTTTGTTTGGCTTCTGTAGGAAAAGTACGATTTCGGCTAAAAAAACGAACATCCACGCCGATCGTACTCTATGACCAAGTAACGGAAGATTCGTTCGAGACTATCGACACTTGAATGTTTGTCAACGAATTTATGAGACTTTGTACAAACTGTACCTGCTAACAACATGGCGGTCTATTATATATGCGCGGCTAGACGCTACTGTTGTGTATTGTTGTATAACTGCACGAAACTCTTGATTATATTTATATGTATTGATAAAACTCCCTTACACACTCGAGTAAGACATAATGTAGGTACGTGTTTCATTTTAGCAGAAACGAACGAGACGTTCTAATGACAGGACGACAGTGTATTATACTTGAAAAATCATTCATTAAAATTGTTAACTTTTTTCGGTAAAAGAATTAAATTGGTGAGAAGTAAAATCATATATGTATATGCATCTGTGCTTTTAAAAAATCCACTATCTCTCTCTGGCAAACAGGAAATGATATGCTTTACCTATAGGTACTATATGACTATTGTATGCATTTAACAAAAGTGATTTTAACCATGAGTTGATATATTATCAACATGAATGTAGTGCTTTTAATGGTGAAATGGGCTACACGGAAGTTAGGAGATAGTTTATATACCTACGGAAAAATATTCTTATAGAATGTCATTTGCATTTTACATTTTCAATAGACTAAAGGCCGCTGCACACGAGGCTAGAAACGCTGCTAGATTTGCCTACTAGTTTTCTAGCGCTGGTTTTCTTGATTGCTGATAAGTGCTCGCTTCACACGAGGCTATTTTTCAAGCGTGTTTTGTGGATAGATCTGGTGCGCGCGCAGGACAGTTCGAATATAAACACGGAGCAAAACGTGTCTGTTGTCTGGCAGAATGACGCCATGTGGGCGAAGTGCCTACGTGAAGATAGTGCTTCCTGACTGGTTCTTGCTCATACCTAGCAACAAATCTAGCAGGGAAAATAGCCCCTGTTCTAATTTTAAAACCTATCTTCTGAGCTAGCAAGGCAGCCTGCAGTGACGTAATTTCCAGCTTCGTATCCAGCCTATCGGCTAGCAGAACTCCTAGCAGCGTTTCTAGCCTCGTGTGCAGCGGCCTTAACGCCTAATGCTGCTTGCAGCAAGTATTGTCAGAAAATTTTATTGACGACGACTTTAGAATGTAATCATCTTATACAAGAACACTCTAACGCCACTGTCAAACTCTCTGTTATGTAGAACATTAATTGATCTATATTAGATATCGTGTCCGTTTTTCTTATTAATTATTACATTGATTTGCATAAAAAGTTTGCTTTTTAAGCTAAATTTTGATCAAAATGCGTAAAAAATGTTGAAAAATTGTGCGCAGTATCCAGCAGGATCGATTTGAAGTTCTATTTTGATTTTCTTGTTCTTCGGAACAAAAAAGAACAACTGATTTTTTTTCGAAATATTTCCGAAACTATAAAGTTTAGAAAAAAATTTCTTTTACACAACTTTCGTGGAAAAATTGGTAGAATAATAAACCGATATGAAAAGTATACCATTATAAGAGAAAAACAACGTTCTAGCGCATATCTCTTCTGCGTGCGCGGATCTTTTGCAAAAACAACAAAGCACTGCATGTTTACATCTTCCCAAAATTTGGTTTCGATCAATTCAGCCGTTCTCCTGTATCGTGCTCTTAGAATTACTGCAGACGAAAAAGAAAATGGCGTACCGACTGTCGGAGAACGTACCTACTTGTGTCTTATGCATAAGGAATACATTTTATTAGCGCGCAATTTTGATTATTTTCAAATTTGATTTTAAATGAAAAAGTAATTTTATTTTTAAGCAAAACGGCGTGCTATATTTATCATTTAACAATAATTGCACTAGCATATTCAGAAGTCAGATTATTTTGAGCCGGTTCAGAGATTCAGATCCTATATGGGATCCAAATGCAAATCACTAAAAAAATCCGTTTTTTCTCAACTCTAAATCCACGTACGCTTTAAAGCAAGTATAAATACGGACTGAAAACGGCGTACGAGGAAGTACTGAAAATGGTGTTGCTTTTGCTTTCAGGGTAACAGTATGATGTTAGAGTAAAATGCAGGGGCACGATGTTCCATAGCATAATAACACGGGCTTAACAGATGCTAATTTGAAGATTTCAACTCGAGTTGTGAGAGTAGAGATAGCAAGGGGTGTGTACTTGGTATTTTTACCTTTTCAAGTCAAGTCGTATATTTAATAAACTAGCGTGACCTGTGCGAATTATTCTCACTAAATAGGTATAATCATTATCACTTTACAAAATTATTTTTTAAATATGATTGCAGGTATTCAATTCGTTTCTAATTTTGCACGCTGCTTATAACGTTCTTCTTTTTGTTGTAAAAGAAATATTTTACCAAAATTGTCATATAGGGGCGCAAGTAGCAAAAGCGTTGTTCAGCGTTGCCCGTCAGATGGCAGTATGCAGTATTTACAATATGAAGGTCAAATGACAGATCGAAGTGTTAACGTTACGCCGTCAGATGGCAGACGTTGTTCAGAGCTTAATTAATTTAATTAATTTACAAAAACAATAGCAACAATAAATTTTTTAGTTGTCGATGTCAGTAGAGCAAGCAATTGTCTGTAAAATGATATATAATTTATGTGGAGAAATTGTATGGTTTTTTCTAAAAAGGGAGGCAAACATCTTAAACCTTAGCGTATTAATATATATTATGATTATAGACAGCCCGTCCAAAATAGAGGACTTGATTGTATTTAGAAGAATGTCATAAAAATAAATGAAACAATTGGGATTGTTTATAATATTGAAGTGATACTTTTTAGACTCGCTAGAGGGGTAAATTGACCCTTCTCCGACATCAACCGGCAGTTGGGAGAAAAGAGTTGGAGAATCGATTCCACTCTTTCTGTCAAAGCGTCATGCACACTCCATGCGCATGCGCGGTGCATACTGTGTGTATACATAGCATTTTCTCTTGCCACTGTAACAAATTCCACTTAACCATTTCCAATAATCCTGAAATAATAAAAACATCAACAAATGCTAGAACCTAAGAAGTTTCACTTCTAACGCGCGAGAGTCTCATGCATATTTTTATAAAAAAAAAATGGTTGTCTGTAAAGTCGGTTTACGGACGATAGTTTTACGTGATAACGTATTCCGCTCGAATATCATATTTAATAATACATAACCTAAATTTTAGTAGCTGTCAAACATGGGCCGATCGTGCTTCTCTATCGCTTATACTGCGCTCTCGATTGCACGCACAGGGTCAGGCGGAACGTTAAGGCGTTACACTTTTTCGTGCGTGCAGCTGGTGTTTCATCAATTTATAAGACGTTATCACGTCAAAAAACAATTCAAATAGTTCTTTCTCACTTACTTCCGGCTTCTCGATCGGATAGATGAAACCTGATTCATACATGTATGTTCGGTTGCTCTGGATATCTCTAAGCCCTATCGAGCAATTCCGATCAAATCGAAGTCATAATGTTAAAAACAATAAAAATAAAAAAGAAAAATAGTGACAAAAAACTTCAATACAAAAATAGTATATCTAAATTGATTGAGTAGAGTCCGCTGTCGAAAGATAACGTCTTGTTGTGAAGCAGATTTTTTCGAGTATTTTATTTTTCGGCTGATAGTTGATTTTTCGAATACTTGCACACCCCTAGTATATAGGTACATATAAAATGTAAAGTATACTCTGACATAATACTGGATACATTCATAAAGTCTATGTTATATCCAACAAGTGTGAACGCCCATTTACATTCATGCAAAATGCTAATCAAATCCAGAATATACCTACTCATATTGATTTAAATCCTTAGCTATAGAATACGTTAAATTACAGGCAATTCCTGCTTTACGAGATTTCACTTTGCAATCTCCTTATCAGAAATATTTGTTTTTATTTATTTATTTATCAAACACACCGGGCTGTGTAGCGTAGTGGTGAGAGCACTAGACTCGCATTCGGGAGGTACCGGGTTCGAATCCCAGCTGGGACTTTTTCCTGCTGCCTCTAGCCGAGAAACAGTAATTCCTGTACTGGCCATCTTGTTGATGTTTTCCATGGTTTCCTTCAATCATTTCAGATAAGTATCGAGATGGTTCCTTATTCAAGACCATGGCCGATTACCTGTCAAACTCATATTGTCAAAAATTTGCCCTAGCTTATCCTAATGTCCTAAAATTCCTTCCTTCGCTCATTGCTATTAATTAAGTGGAAGTTGAAAACTTGTAGAAAATAACGGGAAGTGTGATAGATGGAAAATAGTAATAGTGCGAATGGCGTCTGTTATGACATAAAGTCGAGAAACGGACGTTAAACGCATTAGTATTATATTATTATTATTTATCAAACACCAATAAAATATCACGATAATAGGCTATTTTGTAAATTGATTCCGTACCTCAAGGTTATAAAAACGTAACTTATAGAATCACTTGTTTATTCGTCTGTCTGTCTATTTTTATATTCGTAAGATTTTTTTTGAAGAACGATCAAGGGTATCAAGTTGAAATTTTTATCAAATACTAAAGTCTATAACCCCATAATCGTGTAAAAAATTCTTCCTTCTACCTTAATGCAATACAAAGATGCAGCCTTTCTAAAAGCACATGTTTTGATACTCCCTCATCAAAATCTAGATTCTTGAAATTTAGCATCAAGGAAGGTATCATCGCACGGGTAAAGGAAAAAAGCAAAAATCATTAATTTCTAATTCTATGTGGAATATTTATATTTTAGCATGAACGGGGAATATTTTTTTGTTGAAGTCACAACATTTTATAACAACAGATAATCTCAAGATATATATACAAGTTAGTCGAAGAAATTTCATTTTCTACTTAAAAAACTATTTTGCAGTGTGCTTTCATACTTTTTTGCATAGAAACTTCATCGTACGGTATATTAAAACTTCATAAATCTTCGTAATATTCTAGCACCTGCATACCAGCTCGAGAAGTACGCAATATTGCCAACTCGAGTATATCTAATGCAATAATAATGAAAATTAAAAAGTGTGATATTACCGAAGGCAATACCTACTTGCATTTACATGGAATATTAGAGTAATCGTGTCAGATAATATATTGCTGATAGCTGTACCATTTATCTTCTTGTTCCATTATCACATTCCAATAAGTATAGATCTTTGAAAAAAAAAATTATAGAAAAACAATAAAAATAATGTCACGTACAAAACATAATAAAATTGCTATATGGAAACGATTGGTGTATTACATCTTCAATATTTTGCTTTTTGTGTAAAGACGCTTTGTTGAGAGACTGAACACAGGGCCGCACTAAGGGAAGGACAAATGGGAGGACGTCTCCGGACGCATTGAATGACGTACGTTTATTGCCAGGCTAATTACAACTCGACAAATATGAAATCCATACTTAATAATACTATAAACACGGAAGTAAATCTGTCTGTCGGTCTGTTAAGCTTTCACGACCAAACCGTTGGTCCGATTGTGATGAAATTTAATACAGAGATAGTGGAAGGACATAAACTACTTTTCTTTTGTTTAATCAATCTCTGATAGTTGTGTGAACGAAGTCGCGGGTAAAAGCTATATACATTAATATTTTTCGAATACAGCAATTTGGACGGCTATTATGAAAAATACGAAAAATTTACACGTTACCAAATTTAAAGAGTTTTATTGAAGAAATATTTTAGCTTTAGTGGATTTTTCATTTAAAGCATCGTTTACAAGAGACGGTACGAAAATATATATTTTTAGCGGAATTTTGAATTTATTATTTAATATTCCAATAAAGCTTATTTTTTGGAATAAAAAAGTTCCTTATCAATAATGTCAAAATGTTGCAAATAGATGAGATATAATTGATTTAATTATTTTGGGTTACCCGCCTTACTGATAATTAAAGTCTTTTAATCCATATGCATTTTAACGCTAATAAATATCTTATCACTTTATTCGGCTATTATGAAAAATACAGAAAATTTTGTTTTACCAAAATTAAAGAGTTTTATCAGAGAAATATTTTGGCCCAAGTGGATTTTTCATATAAAGCTTCGTTTACAAGATATGGTACGAAAATATGTTTTTTTACGGAATTTCGTATTTATTATTTAATATTCCAAAAAAGCGTATTTTTTTAACAAAATAGTTCCTTTTCAATAATATCAAAATTTTGAAAATAGATGGAGCTATAACCAATTTAATTATTTTGGGTGATTTTGCGCTACACAAGATTTTATATGAACTACCACGTAATTTACTTTACTGTACTTTACAGGGATGCTAATAAATCATTAGGAAGACACATTTAGTTTCACAATTTGCAATTAACGCAAAAATTGGTTTAGGGGAAAATCTCACAGTTTAATAGTTTCTTGGTTCGATGTCGAGAGAAAGCAATTACGGATATAACCGCTTTCGATGCACTGAATTCTAATTCAACCTTTTATATTGACTGCAAAATATACCCTCATAAAGGATATATTTGATTGCTTGGCATTTCTTTCTGTTCATCTGACAATTATTTGTACCTTCCACGACTGCTGCTAAACCCATGAACAAGTTTTAATATATTATAATCTATAGGTACTAATATTATAAATAGAGTATGAATTTTGTGAGTTTGTGTGTATGTAGAGAGTAATCTCCGAAACTACTCATCCGATTTCAAAAATTCTTTCACCGCTATTTAGAATGAACCTTCAGGGTGGACATAGGCTATATATTATTGCGTTAAATTAAAAGCGCTTTTCGTGTAGACCAATTTTGCAACGTAAGTCGACGAAAAAACGGTGGCAATCTACAAAATTCGGCGAAGTCCAGCAGTTTGTTATTCTTTCTTATTTTCAAACTTTTTAATACAAACTTTAACCATGCAAACGTTTATTAAACGGCACTACTAAAATTTAATTATAAAATTTAACAAATAAATGATGGAAAACGTCAAATTGGTGGCAAACTAGTCATTCGCATTCGGGAGGTACCGGGTTCGAATCTCGCGGGGGCAGATGTGACTAGGACTTTTTCCTACTGCCTCTCGCCGAGAAACGGTAATTCCTGTACCGGCCATCTTGTTGAGGTTTTCTGTGGTTTCCCTCAATAATTCCAGATAAATAATGAGATGGTTCCTTATTCAAGGCCATGGCCGATTACCTGTCAAACTCTGAAGCTCAACTTTTGCCTACCTTATCCTTAATTTCC
The DNA here is from genome assembly GCA_963575645.1 of Xanthostigma xanthostigma. Taxonomy (NCBI): domain Eukaryota; kingdom Metazoa; phylum Arthropoda; class Insecta; order Raphidioptera; family Raphidiidae; genus Xanthostigma; species Xanthostigma xanthostigma. The sequence goes on along the minus strand of OY754476.1, from coordinate 12,361,742 downwards.
TAAGAGCTCCTTCATTCGCCCATTGCTATTAATTAAGTTGAAGTTTAAAAATTGTAGAAAATAACGGGAAGTGCGGTAGAAAAAAATGGTAATGGTGCATAAAGTCGAGAAACTATTATCTATTATTTAGTCATTTTTGTTGTCAGTATTTTTAATACGGCTCAACACTATTTGATGATACAGATTATAAACTATCAATTATTTACAATTATGATCGTGTGCACGACACACTACATCTAGTCAGCCAATTGCAAGCTTAACTCAATTTCTATATTTATAATTCTATTTGAAAAGTCGTATCTTTGAATATTTTTTATTTACAGAAAAGCTTTCGAAATAAAAGATTGTTTCATAATCTATAATATGTAGGTATAATGTAGATTCTAATAAAAAAAATACGGGACAATCCTATTGCTACGATTTTTAAGCATTGAGCGTATCATTTTATATCAAACTAGCTGCTACCCGCGACTCTGCACGCGATTTTAATGAAACAATGTTTTATACAACAGTAGTGAATCCCTCGGATTCACCGAAGTACAGTATTCATCCAAAATTAACAGACATTTGACATTTTTTTTTTAATTTGTAGATTAAATATTCAACCTCTTTAAGGGATAATTTTTCAAAAATCCTTTCTTACTGTTCACCTGCGTTACATAAGGAACTCCTGTGCAAAATTTCATGCTTCTAGGCCCACCGGTTTGGGCTGTACGTTGTCTGTCAGTCACTTAGTGGGCGGCTGCACACGAGGCTGGTTTTGCTGCTAGAATAACTGCTGAGAATTGTGCTGGCTGGCGTGCTGACTACAAGAAAATAACGTCAGCTCGCGTACGAGATCACAAAGTGGATGTCTAAATTAGTACCGGGGCTATTTTCGTGCTAGTTTGCTCGTTTTAAGCAAGAACCAATCAGGAAATAGTATTTTGTCACGTGGGCGACATGGACAAACACCCAAAAACAAACACGGCGTCATAGTGTGTGTTCTGTTCAGAGACAATAAACGTCGACTTTTGTTAACAGTCGACCTGTCACTCCACACGCATCAAACCGATCTACAAAGCAAGCTTCAATACATGCATCGTGTGAAGTGAACACATAAAAGCCAACATCAATACCAGCTCCACAGCATGCTTGATATATAGCAGCCAAATTTAGCAAGGAATCTAAACTAGCCTTTAGAATTTTATTAAGTAAAAGATGCGTTTTACTTATAAATATTTCGTACAAAATCAGACGCACTGTACATGTGAAAATACATTAAAACATTTTTTTTTATCTGTATAAGTTGGAAAATCGTAAATCTGTATCACAATACAGTTCAGCCAGATTCGTGCCGACAAATAATCATGACGCTCTCACGTTCAATGAAAAGACGCTTTTCATAATTTCCAATGTTGCCTACAATAATTTGTAAAGAGTTCTCTCTTTCTAGTTTTACGTATCTGCAAGAGATGTGAACAGCTTTTTTTGTATATTATGCAGTTACAGTTAAATTCTTAATAATTGTTTCTCAGTTTTTAAAATTCCGTGTACCAAAATCGTAGAAACGAAACCACTATCATGGCAAGACTTCGTTGTCAGTTTGTCTGTCTGTCTGTAATCTGTATGGCAAAGCCTATTTTTCAGAAGCTGCATATGTTATCATTACAATTACAATTCGTCATAACGGTAGATACTAGTTTTAAATTTCGCATAGTTCTAAAACTTTTGATCTATAAAATCAAGCAAGCATACGTACCTCATGCGCTGAGGGTTCCTTACATAATTAGCTATACTTTTCGTGTATTCTTACTATTCTCTTTATATGCCTGCTTTTTTGTAATTTTAGACTTATTTTTTTCGGAGTTGAGGGACGAAGAGGCATTTTTTGTTACATCACGTTCCTTTTATCTTTGAAAGAAATAATTTTAAAATGTTGAAAATATAAACGCCTATAGAGTAGGTATAGAGTATAGACCGATAAATACTAAAACTATAGTGAATGATGTCTCAGCGTATGAAATACGTTCATCATGATCATTTTTTAGTCAAATAGAACCCTTATGATATCTGCCTGTTACAAACGATTTACTCAGGAATCACTTAATGACTTTTTCCAGTCATCGACGTCTTGGTACAGCCAATTTTTTGAACTCATATGAGATTAAAAATTGTAGAACTTAACTGTAGGTTTAAAATCCGTAAAGACATGAAAAGGGCAAGGGAATAAAAAGGTGCTACCAGTTTGATATATCGCAAACTTCTGTTGTATCTATTCTAGGTATATAAAATCTGTTTTCAGAAATAACAAATATTTTAAAAAAGGAAAGAAAAAACAGTAATCAGTTTTCTTCTTCAGTAAGTCATGATCTTATGCAATCTATATAAATAAAAACGTAATGTTCGAAATCGCAAATCTCCGAAAGTTCGTCACCGATTGCTTTAAAATTTTGACACAACGTTGCATTCGAATACGGGCCTGTTTTTATACACCTATTATATAGATTCTTAATAGATGTTACGCCTGTGACAGGTTAAAACAATGAAATGCTTGCCAGTTGCACCCGTAACAAATAAGTTCAGCTCAGTAAATGATTGAGCTATGACGGCTAATTAAATAGTGATACAAACATAAAACTTTTGAATAAGTAAAATTATAAACCAATTTTTTCAGACTGTATATTGACAAAAAATTATAAAATTATACAGTAGAACCTCGATTATCCGAGTCGCAATTATCCGAGCTCTGGAGCCAATCTAATGAGAGGTACGCGCGTCTATGATCCGGATTAATCGAGCCACTTAAGACCCAATATCCGTATTAACCAAGCTTCTAAAATATAGTATGTAATGTAAGTACATATTTCCATTTAAAATCGTCGGGGCGATAAAATAAATTATTATTAATAATAATATTTACATGGTAAAAACGTTTATAAACCGTTTAAAGTGCATTTGTGTTTATTTTTTTAACGAATAAAAAATAAATCCGGATTATCCGAGTTTTCAGTTATCCGAGTAGGATGTTCCCCATGTTACCTCGGATAATCGGGGTTCTACCATAATTCAATATCTCAATAAATGACGTCATTTATTGAGATATTGAATTATAATTTTATAATTTTTTGTCAATATAGGCTGAAAAAATTGGTTGATAATTTTATTGATTTGAGGATTTCTATTCAGACGTTGAATCTAAGATTTCATTAAAACTTTTGAACTATGAAGTAAATATTTTCTGGCGGGCGCTAGTTGAATTGAACTAAAATATGTTGTTTTCGTAAGTATAGGTACTTTACATTTTTATGCCGCACGTTCTTCAGAAAAGGGCCGCCGAGACTGCTAGACCGCCTCTGAGTGGACACCTGGTCTTCACGGTGGACACATTTGTGTCCACGGGAGTCCACTGATACAAAATAAAAGTATAGTATAAACAATAAAAATAGTCGATAAATCAAATATAAACGAATATGAACTGTAAATTTGCAGTTTGAGGAAAATGTTCATTGAATCATTTTAAAAATTTTATCACGTGAATGTGAATTCTGTTCCGAATCAAAAATACTTATATATATTTTGCACATTGTATGAAGAAGCAATGAAGCATCACTTTGCTATAAGCAAAACAAATATTGTGCACTAAACAAGCAAACATCTTCATAGATATCAACCGGGTGATCGAAAAACCAAACCGGTTTGATAAAACACGAAAGAAAATTATCTCTTTTAATTTAGACGACTACTTATATATTATTTCGTGTCTGAAAAAAGTACTATATTGCACATAGTCGTGTCCTTTTTACACGCTTTATATTAGTTTCACTTGTAAGTTTGTATGTATGTTTGTAAACTCCGTTTTGGACTACAGCAAGTGGTTTATATAGTGGTATAATATGCCAGCACTTAAGTACAGATGCTAGCCGTGCGGTTTAAAGCACGGGTCTTCGCTGACGTCAACTCTCGGAATCACGGGTCGTTGGTGTTAATCCCGTCCACGCCGAAAAAAAATTGTTTTATTTTCGGCAAATTTTTGACAATAAGTCGAACTAAAAAGTGGAAAATAAATATAATTGTGAAAAAAACTCTAATAATTTATAGAGATGATGATCCTGTATCAAATGTTAGAAGATTAAGAAGGACGAATCCTGGTGGCATAGGATCGATGAATAAAGCAAATACTGAAGGTTTTTATTGCATTTTTATTATCTGACGTTTCGGCACACTTTATGCCATCTTCGGAGAATCTAAAAGATTTAATATATAAAAGTTTCAAGTTATTTTTGTTACATTTGTTATTGTTAATGTTATTGATCTTAAAGTTGTTGTTGTTAAATTATTGTTGTTAAAAATTAAATTTTTTTTTTATTTATTTTACTTCCAAATTTTAACTTTAATTTTTAACAACAATAATTTAACAACAACAACTTTAAGATCAATAACATTAACAATAACAAATGTAACAAAAATAACTTGAAACTTTTATATATTAAATCTTTTAGATTCTCCGAAGATGGCATAAAGTGTGCCGAAACGTCAGATAATAAAAATGCAATAAAAACCTTCAGTATTTGCTTTATTCATCGATCCTATGCCACCAGAAAATAAATATAGTTTAAAAAAAACTAAAAAACACGCTTTATATCAAACTAAAAAGTGAAAAATAACTATAGTTTAAAAAAAAACTAAAAAACACGCTTTATATCGAACTAAAAAGTAAAAAAATATTTTTTTTAAATTTTTATATTTTTTAGATCAGTTCTGAAGAATGTCCAAATCCGGATTGAAACGTTAATGTAGGTATTAATTATATATTTTTTTGTTAATATATTGTCTGAAAAATTGGTCGATAATTTTATTTATTGATGATTAATGTGTCAAAACATATTAATTTTACCAAAAAAAAAGAGGCAAAAAAAGTATGATTAGGTACAGTATACATCCTGTATCAATAGTACATAGCACGTGTGTACAGACAGTATATATATAGTACAGCGGAGCACAGCATCAACACTGGCCAATTAAACCGAATGCAGATTTAGATCATTAATATGCTTCGTTCGTTGTACGAACTATTTGTTCATGAGGTTTTGTGATCCGTTTACCGTACTCTGCCAGCATAAATAGTAAATTGCTATTGTACAAAGTTATGCCATCAACTCGCATATTAAACATCACCGAATTTGTCAACTCGAATCGGAATCGTCGTGAGTATTATATTTTGTCATTTCTTACACACTTGATATTTGAACTTCAATGTTACCAAATCAGTTTTCATAACCCTAATATTATAATAGCGAATATTTGTTTGTTACGCTTTGACGCGTAAACCGCTGAACAGATTTCGATAAAATTTGGCAAGGAGATAGATTTCATCTCGAGGAAGGACATAGGATGACTTCTGTCCCAAAAAAAAACCTGAAGGGAGTAAAATAGGGGATGAAAGTTTATATGTGGAACCCATCATTTCTCAAGTTAGGGATATGAAAATTCATATTTAGACTTTTGGTAAGAAATAAAGCATTACGTATTTCAGCGTTTCTGCAAAAGTCATCCGTCAAGAGAGTAAAATAGGGGATGATTTTAAAATTCACACGTAATATATATTATATAGCACGCAAAAACTGCTAGCGAAAACATCAAAGCGTATAAACATTGTTTTTTAAAGTGGTACGGCTCCACTCTGTTGTCGCTAGCCCATTTCATCTCAATCACGTGCGGAGCCGCAGGTAGCAGCTAGTAATTTATAAAGACCAATGCGCACGATGCTAGTCTTGCCGCTAAATTACAAGCGTGCTGTGGTAATGGCTTTTATGTGTTCGCCTCACACGATGCGTGTATTAAAGCTTGCTTTGTAGATGGGTTTGTTGCGCGCGCAATTATAATTCGAATGTTAACAAAAGTGAACGTTTACTGTCTTTGAACAGAACACACATTATGACGTCATGTGTGTTCAGGGACGTTTTCCCATGTCGCCTACGTGACAAGATACTGTTTTCTGATTGGTTCTTGCTCAAAACAAGCATACGCGAGTCCGCAGTGACGTCATTTCCATCCTCGCAGCCGGATACAAAACATGCAGACAATTGTGTAGAGATATATTTCCAAAACCACTGACCCGCAAGCAAAATCAATAGTAATGATATGCGTTTTTCATCTGGATGTCATAAAAAATGATATTTTTTACATTTTACGTTTCTTAAAACAAATTTCTTATCTTTTATGCATATTTGTTTTAAGATCGCTGATTTCTAAATCCCAGTTCTGTTCAAAAGATATTTTATTTTGTCAATATTATAAAATATATAAAATATTTCATCGGCTAACACCTCTATGTAGACATATGTAGGAATGAAACAAAGTGGCTTATCTTCGAGTTATTGGAAAATCTATGAACATAATAAAATAAAACCAGTCAAGTGCGAGTGTAACTCACGCAACGAGGATTCCGTACAACTATTAAACGAGTAAATGAAAATTATATTTCAGTAAATCTTGTCCATAGCTTTTTATGACTAGTAGAAAAAGTTTATAATAAAAACAAAACTTTGCTACCTAGTACTATTTTTGATAGTTCCAATGAAAAAATAATTTTCAAAATTTTTAACAATCATTAATTTGGATTTAAGCAATGCATAATCTGTGAAAATGTAAATTTTCTATTTTATCCCGTTTCAGACAGACGAACAGGCAGACAATAGGGCTGCGTTTGGGCAATTTGGGTACGGAACACTCAAAATGAGTATGGAGTTCCAAGCTTTAACTCTTCCAGGTTTGGTGGTCACTGGTCAGTTATCAAACCACCTATTCTAGGCTTTTTTAAAACATATTTTCACGCCATCTATTGACAATTTGTGGTTAGTTTTTAATCACCTTATTCCATAAAAGCCTTAGGTGGTATTTTTTTAAAAATTTTTTTCATAATAAATAAACCCTAATTAAACTTGAAATGCATTTGTTTTATTTATGAAACTATCTTTAAGAAACCGTGGCTGAAAGAGTTAAAATAATTATAAATTAACAATTTTAGTCGCTATAATATGACATTTGGGCGATATTGTTCTAGCTCTGTTCCAAGCCCTCTTCTAACGGTAATAGAACCATCACAGTCATGCGCAGTCGTGCTCCAAAACTGATACAAATAGTTTCGTTTTAGCTACTGCGCATGACTGTGACGGTTCTGTTACCGTTCGCAGAAAGGTTGAAACAGAGCTGTTATAGTTACAGAAGAATACGCACAATATTGTGTATATATTTTTCAAAACCACCGATTCGGTTGCCATCAAAATCAATAAGCCGGAAGTCCTTACTGCGGCAAACATTTCATAAAAATTTAAGCCGCACATTTTTGTCATTATTGCCAACAAAATACAAACACGTGTACGCACAGTCGCCGTGCAGAAAATCACTGTTAAGAATACTTAAATTCGAATCTGACCCTATCTCGGACAAGATTTTCCGTCTCCATCCGCCATACTTCCATTTTCTTCCAAAAATAAAATTCAACATAAACCACATTTTCTTGTAGCCGTAAATATGGTTGTATGTACAAAACTTCTTCGGAATTCCTTGTTACATATTTCATTTTGTTTGTAAACGTTCGACTGTACTTTGAACATATCTGAAGAGAAGTTTACGCGGAGTGTGAAGACATACCCTTCCTACCAATACAGTAGATAGAATGTAAATTTTTATCTCAACCGAAATATTATTTTACCATTTTTATCATTTTTATATTAGCAGAGCATCATGTGTTCAGATTTTCTAGTCAAGCATCAGATATGGATTTAGTAAGTAAGAACTATCGACTACCTATTCCCCATTTCGGATTAACTAACTCCGTGAATCTACAGCCTAAGAAAGGCATTGGTTTTCATCACCACTTTTCTCCATTCGATACAGTCGCGAATTAGGACCTTTTGAAGTTTTCCTTTACGTTATCCAACCAGCATTTTCTCGGGCGTTAGGGAAAACGTCTTCCTTATTTCCTATAAAGACATGCCGTGATCCCTAGCTGTCCGGAGGGCGCTCGTCATCTCATATTTGAGCTAAAACTGTCCGCTGTTGTATATGAGCGAGTGGTCGCGAATATCTGAGAATGCTGTTGATCCAATTATGGATTTCTCTACGAACACGAATGGTCAAAAAGACATAAGGAGGCATTCAATGTTTATTTGCTTCCGCTAAGTCATTTCCGACGTTTTTTTCCAGTCAATTTTCTGTCTCAAAATAAAAACCAATTATGGAAATGAAAAGGGCGATCGTCTGAAAGATACTCGAACCTTAGTTAAGGCAACAAATACGTTTTAGGTTTATGAATATGACATTTTGGCATCAAACTGTAATCAAATAAAATAAAAACTTTTTTGAAGGCTGTTAAAAAAAAGAGAAACATATACTATAAGAACATCTTATAATTCGGTTTTGGACCACTATGTATATTGTGTTTAAAATATTATAGAGAAAGAATTTTTCGCGTGAAATTCCTTTAAAGCAAAAATCAGGCTTCAAACGATTTATTTCAGTAAAAAATGTACGAAGCATCATTTAAATAAATATACCGACTGTAAAATATCATGAACTAACAAATATTGTATTTCATTATATCGCATCGAACTGATTTCTTTTTTGTTTGTTTATAAAACAAATGCTGTGATGAAAAACGTCCACAACTTACTAAGGATATTTTCTTTGTTTCAGGTAAACTGCTGTTTGAAAATGTTTGAAACTATCACCTTTACTGTAAGTTAATTTATTTATACTTTTTAATTTTTAAAATTTCATTTTATTGTGTTTTATGCAGTGTAATAGATCTATGTATTCTTTGTTATCAAAAATCTTTCCAACCACATTCTTTACGTTGTGAATTAATATTTTTCAAAAATTTGTAGTCAAATTATTTTGACTAATAATAACTGTCCAAAAATTTATTTTTCGTTTTATTTATTATCAATTTATTAATTATTCATAAAAAATGAATGCATCATCTATAATTTGTCTTTTTAAAACACTTAGTTTCAATTTTCTAAAAATCATAAATAAAAATTTAATTATTTCTTATATACAGGATGAGTTTTAAGTTGATGCTTTTTTTTTACAGCGTGTAAACATCAAATAGACGAGCAAATATTTCAAATAGTTTTTTTTTATCAAAACTCAAAAATAAGAGAGAAACAGCCTTTCGAAGTTTAAATAAATTTTATTAAATTTTCTTTAATTTTGAGGTCGGTCCTGGGGTTATATTATGTGGCTATGGAAATATGTTATTATTATCAAAAATAATTGAGGCACACACAATTCTCTCAAAAACAGAACAATACACATACTTGATAATAACAACTTATTTCCATAGTGACATAATATAACCCCAGGACCGACCTCAAAAATTAAAGAAAATTTAATAAAATTTATTTAAACTTCGAAAGGCTGTTTCTCTCTTATTTTTGAGTTTTGATAAAAAAACTATTTGAAATATTTGCTCGTCTATTTGATTTTTACACGCTGTAAAAAAAAGCATCAACTTAAAACTCACCCGTATACAAATTTATCTATTAAATATTTCGAAGACAGTTCAGTGTAAATAAATGAATACGCGGTGTTTTATTTAATTATTTAAAATAACATTCATTTACGTCAAGTAACTAGCAAATTCAGTACATATTTCGGAAAATATTTGCATCCGATTTGCTATAAGAGAAACTGAATCAAAAGTGCTAAAATCCAAATTACTTGTACACAGTCCATAGCCGATTTATAAGAATATAGTTTACGGTTATCGTGAAAATAACTTTTTCAATTTTCACATATTCTGTAGCGTGTATTTTACGAGTCCAGCGTACCGTAAATAGAGAGTTCAGAGTTCATTTGCTGTGTATATACCAAATGTTTCGTTGCGACGGCTAAGTGCGTCATCGCAAGAACGGTTCTTATAAAATATCCACCCTTGGAATTTTTTCAGTCCGTTGAACCGTCATTTGGTACTCTCACGAACACACATTATGCAACTAGGCCGGAAAGTTAGTGATTACGAACGAGTGTGACGTTTGACTTCCAGAACGCAACGAGCGGAAATTATCGAGTCGATATCGCCAATTTCTCCTGAGTTGAAATAGGTCAGTTAAAAAAACAATTCCAAAAAATTTTAATTTTTCTTTTATGACAATTTTTTGAGCGCTTTCTGGAATAGGTATCCCATCATCAGAATGAAATTAAAAAAGAATTCATGTCAATTCCTTATGCATCCATTTTAGTTTTAATGACGAGCATTATCGACTTATTAAAAAAAAAAAATGATACCATATTTAATAAGTCGATAATGTTCGTCATTAAAACTAAAATGGATGCATAAGGAATTGACATGATTTTTATTTTAATTTCATTCTGATGATGGGATACCTATTCCCGAAAGCGCTCAAAAAATTGTCATAAAAGAAAAATTAAATTTTTTTGGAATTGTTTTATTAACTGACCTATTTCATTACAAACATCCAAACTCATCGTCACAATCTTAAAAGTTTCTCCTGAGTTGATAGTAATTTTTTAAAAAAGTGCATGGAAAAACACCATTAAAAACATAAGAAAACACCGTAAACGGATATTGTAGGTGAGATGAACTGTAAGAAATAATGTATAATCATCGCGTAAGAAACGCCCACTATCGCTTACTTTCGACCTGAAAAGATTTTTCATCACCGGAATGGAAAAGCTAACTTTCGTCCCCGAAAACAAGTATGTAATACTAGCTTTTACTCGCAACTTCGTCCGCGTGGAATCAGTGTGTACAATTGATATAATTGATTAAAAAAATCATAAATTCTAGCAGGATTAATTTAAAAGGGCCTTATAAACAATGTTTTTTTGCTTTACCATCTTTTGCAAAAACATAAAGATTTTGTGCATTCGATACACGTAAGCAAGCCGTGCGAAAAACATGTTTTTTTATATGAATGCCAGCTACTTTAAATGTTTGCCCCTGGACTTTGTTTATTAAATTAAAAAGTATAATTGGTATTCGTGGTATTAAAAAACTGTCTCTTTTAGATTTGTCATTAACTATAATAGCCCTAACAATATTTTGGCCCAGATGAGAAAACTTGTAGATATGTACCATTACACAATTTGAGCGCATCAAGATTTCGCTTTAAAGGTACCTGAACATCCACTTTATTTTATGAGAAAACATTTAAGCCCCAAAGGAATTAATTTTTGAAAAAAAAATATCCTTTCCCAGAGTTTAAACTATCTCCAAATTAAATTTCATCACAATCGGCCCAGCGGTCTGGCCGTGAAAACGTTATTTCATTCAATATTACAACCGCCCCTTCATCCTCAAAGGGGTTGAATTTTGAAAATAAAAGCCTAATTCCCCCAGGTTTCAAACTGTCTTCATATTAAATTTCATCACAATCGGCCCAGCGGTTTAGCCGTGAAAGCGTAACAGATAGACAGACCGAGTTACTTTCGCATTTATAATATTAGTATGGATTTGACTTTCGATGTTCATATTTCAAAAAAAATCCCGGTTTTGTCGTAGATCGTGTTTCATTGAACAGTTTGTATAAATTAGATTGCACTGTAGACTGTGGTCACATTATGAGCTTTGCGCTAAGAAATACACTTATTCGACAGTTCTTTTGCCCAGCTAAAGTCGTGACCAATGCAGGGTTTCTTATTGTCACCTTTCCATAATAAAAAATCAGCGAGGAACTCAAAACTGAGAATGATTAAATAAAAAATAACTCCTAATTTACAAAAGCAAAAGATGCAAGATTCAAACATATGTCTGGTCTTCCATCTAGGTACTCATTTACAAGAGACAATTTACGGACACTTCAAAAATATTTCAAATAATCCAGGATTAAAGTCTACCATTCAATAGTATAAGCTAATTTTAATAGTGGTGGATAGAGCTTTTAAACTATATCTATGAATATTATGTTTAATCGTATCACTGATTTTATCCAAATGCTTGAGCGCTAAATACGAAAAAGGCTTTTAAATTAGAGTAAAAACGGGGAATAACAAATGTTATGTGTCTATTACTGTATGGATATTAACGTTAAGATTATTTGACTCGTTAATTTTTAAATATCCATCTAAGAAAGCGATGCTCATATCGCAAAACTAATTAACTTTGTTGGACTCGGCATTTGCGGCGCTCTTGAGATAATAAAATCCGTCGAGGAATTTGATCAGTTGCTTGGCTCATTTTTGTATATCCTGTTTTTAAATTGTTTTCAATTGACGTCCGATTTCCGTAAACGCTTTCGTCAGGCATTTACCAGCTTACTCCCCAAGTCAAGCGTACCTAAAGAAGTTTTACTTCAAAAAGTCTGAAAAACTATTCGATATTTTTTTTATTTAAGTTTAAATTATACTACAGTTAAAAATGTCGTTTTTCAAAATTTTGAATGACGCGATGATAAATTAAACTATTTTCAACTGTCGGACTTGATCGTGTCTGCACGTGTTTGTCCTCTTTTGTGGGGCCCTGTTTTTTTTAGAGATCAGTGACAGAGCACAACAAAGCCAAAGTGGAACTCTGATCGATCAGTATTCTGACCATCGCATACAGTGCCGATAAAATGCTCTATCATCCGTATGCCTGTCTTTCTTCTGTCATACTCATATCACGGCAATATCAGAAAAAGAAAAAAAAAAGTGTGTACGTGAGCAGAGGGTGCGTGTGAGTTGATATGGCGTGAATCGTTTCCATCCCTCGCGAATCTGAAAACTGATTCATATCACAACTCCCTTACCAAGTCATCCATCAAAGACATATCTATATACTAATATATAAAGCTTAAGAGTTTGTTTGTTTATTTGAACGCGCTAATCTCAGAAACTACTGGTTCGAATTGAAAAATTTTTTTTTGGTGGATAGTTATCGAGGAAGGCTATCGGCTATATAATATTACGCTATGATCAATTGGAGCGGAACATCAATGAAAAATGTTGCAGGATGTACCTCAAAATTAGTCCGTTCGACAAATATTATCAGGTGAAATGCCTTAACTATATATTGCAATATTAGCGCACGACGGTTACAGGTCGAATAGCTCAGTCGGTAGAGTGCAAGATTCTTAGTGCCAGGGTCTTGGGTTCAAGCCCCACGTTGGCGAATATATATATTTTTAAAAAGTCCGATAGTGTATCAATAATTAATTAATCTATTATACATTCATATGTTTCTTAAAGGTACCATACTTAAAATCGCTATAGGTATTGAAACGATTACCTTTTGACTGTTTCGGATAAACTCACGTAATCGTCTTGTAATATAATTTAAACTATTTGTGCTAAGTATTGAGACAATTAAATAAATAAATTTTAATAAAATTAATAAACAATTTAAAATATTTATGTTGAATGTTTTATTATAAAATTGTCGTGAACAAGATATCTTAGAATGTACACACAGAAAATTTCTGATATCTTAATGTGATTGGAATTGACAAAGTGAAAAATAATCAATTAAACGACACATGCAAAAAGAATTTTGGATCGGTGGATCACCAAGTACTCTAGATTCTCCCTGATGTGGTTTAAAGGAAATATTTCAGCACTTTTTCACAGCTTATTTTAATACATTCTCTTTCAACCTTTTAAAACCTACTGTTTTTTTTTCAGACAAAAAACATATTTTTTCTTTATTTCACGGCGTCGTTCAACATGCCAAAACCAAAATTGACACGCGCAAATAGACAAGTACAGTAAATACCCAATTCTAATTATTACGTCTAAACTACGTACAATGTAATCTAAAAGTTTTGAATCGTTACAGTATACCGTTTAAAGTGTAATTTTTGTGATTTTAAACAAAATATTGACCTTAGCGGGAAATATATTTCATATTAAATCAAGAATAGATTCAGAGATGAGTCGAATCTTTGTTCGGGGGCATCGACTCATAGCTATAATATTTAGAAGTTCGTGCAGAAGAAAGCATTAACGGCGAGCTTCAGTAGATTCGAAGATGCGTATATTTTTAACAATACAACAGCTTCTTCATAATACCTTTTTTATTCGAGAAAAAAATGCGTGCAACTGAAGACTGAAAGAACCGCATATTCATTCTTCTCGCATCGCATATAAAAATAGATTATGTATACATTACATTCATATATATACAGACTGTATCTGAAACGCACGAACACAAAAAAACGCTTATGAATAAAAAATTAATCATTTCAGAAAACAAGAAACTCGACTGCACAAAAATGAAATTATAACTAAAAGTCGGAAAATATATTTTGTCCCTTTCTTTTGCATTTGAATGGATCCTCACCCGCTGTTGAGACTGTCCGACTTGTTTTCCTCTTTCTAGTTATTAAATTCATTGTTGTGCAGTCCGGTTTCTTGTTTTTTTTTTAATAACTTTTGAGATCTCGCATATCAATTTTTTTTATGTGAAAGATCTATTGGCGCGTTTGGTATAGCAAAACCATGCCATAACGGAAACGAGATCACGCTCTCTTATGCCCCCTCTACGCCACCGCTCTCGACTTCCTTGTGTGTGCACGCGCATATACTGTACACTAGTTGCTTCTCTGTGTGAGCTGTCACAACTCACACAGAGAAGCTGCGTACTGTGTGTTTGATTATAGTATGCTTGACACGTTCACCGCTTGTATATACACACTTTGTATTAGTTACAGGGCTATATTTAGTCACTAGAATTTCGTTAGTTAACGGGGCGAAATTTAGTTACTAGAATTTCGCTGAAAAATATGTTTCACATCAGCCAGACGTCCCACGATGGCTCCTAATTTTTTTTTACCCAATCTAGTTTGTTGTTCACACAAAAGCGTAATGATCTTTATCGGAGTCAGAAATAATATAATAATGACAATATTTAAAGGGTTGTTGTTTATTGAATATCAGTATATTATTATTTTTAGATATCCGTTTGTGGAAACGTAAGAGAAGAACGGGATGTGATTCCTACTGCGAACTGGAAATATTTCTTTTCGTAGAAATAATATTATTAGTTGAAATGCAATTTATTGCCTTTCACATGTGTGCAATGTCAAAACATACAGAATGCTACAAAATATTTTGTAGTTCTTCTCTTAAACACGTACTCGCCCCGTGCATAAAATCTATGCCGCTTATATTATGCATCCCATGCTAGTAAGTCAGTTGTGCTTCAAATAATTAAGTGTCAGTTTGTTTATGATTTCTCATTAGTTTCTGATAAAAAGGTTTTTAAATTGTTAACATTAATTGACATTACTAGAAAATAAATGGTTTCCATGGTTTCTTTCCTGATACTACGAAATTGCAATTAATGAAGTCGCATACCCTTTAGTAACAATACTGTATTAATTATACGATGTCTTTTCTACATATTAAAATTAAATCAATTTTTAAATAAAAAAAAAATAAATTGTGTAAATAATTTTATTTATTTGAGGGTCCAGTACGATAACTCAAAGTGTCCAAATTTTTACTATTTTTTAAGTCATAGAAAACGCTAAATTTTGACCTTCCAAAAAAAACTTTGCGTGTTCTCAAATTTCCTCAAAAATACGCAAAAACTGTTCGTCTTTCACTGTCATTTTTTTAATCTAACCAATCAGAAACCACATATGCACCTCACAGTAACTAGTGCAAAATTACTGTATTACTATTTTACTTTGTATAAACGACTCCGTAATTGTTTTTTTAAAGAACTCCCCCTAAACGCCCTCCCCTTTTCACAGTGTAAAAAAACGCCATAGCATCGACACGACCACACAATTGTTTTTTAAAGAGCTCCCCCAAACGCTCTCCCCTTTTCACTGCGCAAAAAACACCATCGCATCGACACGACCCCGTAATTGTTTTTTAAAGAACTCTCCCTAGACGCCTTCCTCTTTTCAAAGCGCAAAAAAACGCCATCGCATCGACACGACCTTGTAATTGTTTTTTAAAGAACTCCCCCCAAACGCCTTCCTCTTTTTACTGCGCAAAAAATATTTATAAAAATCGATTTTCCGCACTTAAAATGGCCAATAACACTGTTATATGCTATTTAAAATAATAATTGTGTATTTTCAACGGATATTTTGCACATCGTGTTATCGTATTCTAACCTTTATTTGATTCTTTAAGAGTATTCGTCCCTGCAAACACCCTCTGCACCCTTCATCTCAAATCTTTTCCCCTCGCCTAAAAACGGTTCGCGCTCTCCCGACGCTATTTTTAAAACTAGAGGGTTCTGGTAAACGCCAAATGAAAGACAAAGAATCAGACTACAGATCCTTCAGGCGAATTTTTTGAAAAACAGTTTCGCCTACGTGTGAAACATTACGTAATTTATTATTTTTTTCAAAAGGTTGTAAGTTTTTTCAGGAATTTTTTTTCAAAAAATTCGCCTGAAGGATCTGTAGTCTGATTCTTTGTCTTTCATTTGGCATTTACTAGAACCCCCTAGCTTTAAAAATAGCGTCGGGAGAGCGCGAACCGTTTTTAGGCGAGGGGAAAAGATTTGAGATGAAGGGTGCAGGGGGTGTTTGCAGGGACGAATACTCTTAAGATTTTTTAACATAAATAATAATCATAAAAATCCACATTCTATATTCACATCGTTTTGACGTATGTTATGCGACTGAAAATAATGAACGAATTATGTGATCTAATATTAAAAACAACCACAAGACATCAAGCCAGCTTTTGTAGTTATTTTTTGTATTATTCAATGTGTTCTCACCAAAGATTCCATCAGTCATTGGTAATTATGTGGTAATAAAAATTATGTGGTTATAAACGAGACGTCGTAGAATCGTTGGCTGCGAGATATCAGGGATAATTTATCGCAATTTAATTCTACTTTTAAGGTCATTGAGGCTATCCCACGAATAGAAAAGATTTCATTTCTTTCAAAAAGCAATATTAACGTAAACGAAGTCACGGCTAGTAGTTTCATAAAATAATACTAAATAAATCTTTCCACAAGTCAACTAAATTCTACAACTACAGACGTACCAGCTTTGTTTTAAATGAAGGAAAACTCGAAAAGGTTTCTGAAATACATCTGCTAAAATATTTACAGCGAATGTCGACGAAAGTTTTACATATATTGAAAAAATGCGATTAGTGATTAATTTATTCTTCTAGAAATATGTAAACAGTAATAAATTTTGTTGACATTTAAATATCTATTAGTTTTTAAAATTATTTTTAAAGTTTTTTAAACCGAGAAATTATAAGCGCAGTTATAAAAGTGAATGAGCAAATTCATTTATTTTTTATTAGAAGATAAACGTTTATTTTGAAGTTATTTATCTTTTGAATAAATGCTAAACATTGACGAGTGAAAAGATGTAATTTATATTTTTGAAGTAATAAAATAACGAAAGTTTTGTTTGTCTTACAAATCGTGCAAAACGAAATCGGTTCAACTAATGAAATGCCACAAGAAAATTTACAACTTATACAAACTTAAAAGATAATGAAGTTATGTAGTACACTAATGGTTAGATTCAGGGCTTAGAAAAACGTTTTAAATAATTAATTCGATATCGAAAATTCTAGCTTTTCTCTTCAGTAATCTAGTTATGGTCAAAGACTATTATTTTCTAAAAATCATTACCCCTACAACCCCTGCATAACGCGTTTGTAATATAATTTTGACAAAAAAAGTGTGTGTGTGTCAGCTCTGACGCACGACTGGAGTTTACTCCTTAGATACGCTGTGTAATGTATTCCATCTCATTCTTTCGCACCTTAAATCCTACAGATCTATATGTTTGTCTCTATACACTATACATATATACAAGATTAGTCTAGCATCGCACAAGTGTAATGTATTCCATCTCATACTTTCGCACCTTAAATCCTACAGATATATATGTTTGTCTCTTTTGAAGCGGACGAGCGTAACGCCACACTTAAAGCGGTGGAGCGTAACGCCCCACCAATTGATTTTATTACTCATAAAATTTCCGTACGGGGCCTTATAACTCAAAATCGTTTCTTAAGGAGTAAACTCCAAAAAATAAGTTCAACTCAGTAAAAAACCGGAATTTTTTCGCGTCTGCCTGTCGCAGCTCCGAATCTCCTTGAAGAAAAAAGTTGAAATTTGGTACATATAAAGATTTAGATGACCTAATCACGGAAGTATTTCAGAAATAAACAAATTTTGAATTTGGAGATTTAATGTGAGAATATTAAAAAAATTTTAAGTGCATCATGTGACGTATCAAATTAAAGGGTTCGTTATGAGAAACACAAAAATATTTTTTTTATAATTTTAAAATGCATAGCTTAATAGATATTAAAGAAAATAGTATGTAATAAACAAAAATTTCATTTCAAAAATTAGCGTAAATTTAAGCAAAATTGTAGTAACTAAACTTCGCCCTGTCATTTAACTTAGCAATATATAACAACGCACAGTAAATTAATTATTATTATTTATCCACGCTAAACTACATAAACAAAGAAGCCATGTTATAATGCAACGCATACACAGAGGAAACGTTACTATTACTAGTAACTAATAAACGTAACGACGTATCATCACGGTGTCGCGCCATCACAGCGTCGCATCAATTGCACGTTTTTACTCTCAGTAACGCGCCATCAGTTGTTTCACATCAGAAAATAAATACATAACGTAACAGAATTTCTTAACACAAAAATTGGAGACAAATTAATTTTGGTTTAGATACGACAATATGAGTCCAGGGTCCTATAAAATGTGAAAATAATTCAAGTCGAAGCAAAGCCTAGCCCATCCTGTTTAGGTTCAAGTATACAAAGATTAAAGTGGTAGCACTTGTACACCGTGTACACCAGTGTTTACCAACTAAAAAAAAAAAAAAAACAAACAGTAATTTTACCAACTTGAAAGTTACCAAACAATTGTTAATTTCCGTTAATTTTGTTCGATATTTCTTCATAAAACAAAAAAATCTTTTAACTTGAGAAAACAAACTACCATTCTTTATATAAGGGGCGGGCAAATATTTTGATCGTGGGGCCACATTGCTGATGAAAATTTGACCGTGGGCCAAAAATTTGGAGAGCAAAAAAAAAAGATCCTTTCATTTCCGCAACAAAAAGGTCTTTTTTCGTCTGTTGTGGCCCTTGATATTTACTATTTTTCTAAAAAAATTTTATGCGCCAAATTGTATTGGCGAGCTATTTTTGCTCTTAGTAATCATTTATAAAATGCTTCGCGGGCCGGGTCCGGCCCGCGGGCCGCCATTTGCCCAGGCCTACTTTATATTTTGGGTTTTATTCTTTTATTTAAAAACTTACTTAACTAATAAATTATTTTTGAAAAATTACTGTGACAATGCGACTTTATGATAATATAATTATAATATATACAATATATTTTTTTTGCACTGGTGATAATTTCAAATGTAGAATTTATATTTTAGTTTTTTTTTCTAAAAATCAATGACACCAATAACGCGACATAAGCTCTGTTCGAACCTCTCTGCGAACGGCAATATTATCGTCACAGTCATGCGCACTAGCTCAAAAATCAACACGAACAGTTTTGTTTTGTCTACTTTGCAACGCTGTGACGATAATATTACCGTTCGCAGAGAATTTGGAACAAAGCTATTATATGCGCAGACACGAAATCAATCATCTCGAACTAATTCAAGTTCAATTTCATTTAATTCGTGCTGTTTAGACATGACGCGTATCGTCTCCCACCCCGGCCACAAATTCCGAAACGCTATTTTAATCGAGAAACAATCTCCTTGATTGAAATGTTAGGAAACACTGGTTTCTATCGACCCTTTTGTGATAACATTATGAGTTTGACGTAGACCAACCGGGGTAGATTGCATAGAACAGACAGGCTCATAGACGGCTCGTCATATTTTGTACGCTCATAAAGTTTTAATCAAATCTATATCAGAACAAAAAACAAGTTAAAGCAATTAAAATGCTATACTAGAGATTATGTCAGTAATTTGAGAATTAACTAATATGCCACTATTTTCGAAATAATTTTAATACTTGATATCTCAACAGTATTTTATTGTTAGTATATCCGTCAAGACTAAACCAGCCGTCAACAAGGAGGACATACAAGTGCAAATTAAAAAAATTTCAGTCTCTACAAAGAATGCGTATGCCCTTTTGATGCTCTAAATCGAAATATAAATTAATACGTTCCGAATTGTCCACCCCTGTTTTAATTGAAGCAATATTTGAACAATGTAAATAAGACGCTATTTATGTCTTCGTTTAGTTTTCAATTGGCTAACTACTGCCGACGTTTTGTGCTACAAGTATGTAAATATTAAAAATCACTGAGATTCAAATACTAAGCGTTTCGTATTCATTTAACGATCTGCGTTCTTATTATTTTTTATTGTTAACCTGTCGATGCCAAAAGATGCCATTATAAGTTTGAAGCATCTGTCTATCTGCATGTTTGTAGTATCGTAGCTCTAAAAGGAAGGAGCCGATTTCAGTGCGGTTTTTTTTAGAGTTGGCTTTGCAAGATGGTTCTTATGTTTTATGGAAATAAATATGGTTATTTCCAAGGTCTCCAACTCTCATAGCAGTTTGCGATCACTATTACAGCTAAAAACTTTGAATTTGAAATCAAATATTCCGTTTTTAATTAGGCTGTTAGTTTTAAAAGTAATAAATAATTAACTTCCACAATATCTAGCATGACACACCGCCTAGTTCTTTGTTTGGATGAAATATGTTGTTCATAAATGCATCAGAAATCACGGTAAAATAATAAAAATATATAATAATAATAATAATAATGCGCGTAACGTCCGTTTCCCGACTTTATGTCATAACAGACGCCATTCGCACCATTACTATTTTCCATCTATTACACTTGCCGTTATTTTCTACATTTTTCAACTTCAACTAATTTATAGCAATGGAATTAAGGAATTTTAGGACATTACAGTAAAGTAGGCAAATTTTGAGCATAGGAGTTTGCCAGGTAATCGGCCATGGCCTTGAATAAGGGACCACCTCGATATTATATCTGGAATTAACAACAAGATGGCCGATTCAGGATTTACCGTTTGTAGGCGAGAGGCAGCAGGAAAAAGTCCCAGCCATATCTGCCCCAGCCGGGATTTGAACCCGGTACCTCCCGAATGCTCTCATCACTACGCTACACCACTCGGTAAATATTGAAAATAATAATGTCTCAGCGGTTTCCAACGCATTTATGAATTAAATATTTCGTCCAAACGAAAAAATAGCCGGTAGCAAAAACTTAATTATATCTTACATTGCTGTTTTGCGTCGGGGTTTTAATATAATATTTATATTCACTTATCATGCAGTAATACCATTGGAAATTGAAAAGGAATTAACATTTGAAAAGTGAGAAGAAGGTGTGGATATCTGGTACAAAAAATCAATGCAATTCGCAATCCTTAATTTGAAAGACTAGATAGGGTAGGACGGGGGAATGGCGTTCACTTAAGGAAAACATGGTGTATTTTTTAAATTATTTATTATAAATCAAAATTAAGAAGATTAACAAAGTCTTTAATTATCGAGTAATCAACAATTTAACAACAAAAGCATATATCTTTCACCTACTAGTAGTAGGAAAACATTATTAAAAAAACATGTTTGAGCGGCATTGCCCCTGACTTTGGGTAATGCCGCTCAGGGTCTCATAAAGTAGTGTCCCCAATCCAATCCGGCTGTTTTACTGCTTTGATCATAATTGTTTTTGATATTGTTGCGCTCAGCAAATTTATAAACAAGTTTACGCAAATCTGCAACACTGAGTCCATAGCATAGCGAGCCCAACAACTTAACTTGTTCAGCACCTAATTAAAAATTAGATCAGCGCGGCCGCAAACAAAGAAACGCTTTTCACGGTCGCATGACGCGAGCTGACTGTCCGATTGCATCGCTGTCTATTAGAGGCCCCCTCCCCTCGCACTTCACGCGACGTGACGTGTTGCTTGCTACGTTCATTTTTGACAGAGTTACAGAGGTGAGCGCCATTACCCAGTGAGCGCCATTCCCCCTCCCTCCCCTACACACAGCGATGCAAATAAAAGAATCACTTGTATAATCCTTATTTTCAGCTTCGTTTAAGATTAAAGCCGCCTCTGTCTGTACTCTTACTGTTGAGTTCACACGCCTTAAATTCATTTTTCATTTTACTTAGAGCTACATATTATACGTTGTGCCAAGTGCCTACTACCTCCGCAAACCCTTAACCAATCTTAAACTTCGCAGCATCACACACCATCATGCTTCGTATACACCATTGACTTACAGAATAGACTGCGCATTTCCTATCAGAAGGACTTCAGATAGCCAAGCGCTGTTTATATGACGTCACCATTGCTCCTTTATTACAAACTCTCAGTTGTCTGGTTCTAACCCAAGAACCGAAAAGAATATCACTTGAATGTCCAAATATTAGAAAATGAAAAAATGAACTAGTGCTAAGTCTAAATAAGCCTGACTGTTTGTAGAAAAAATAGAAACTTGGAAATATACTTAAATGAGTGTCCACTGTAATGTAAGCAAGATAAAATAAGGTATCTCCCAACGTCTACCCCTTTATTAAATAAAGACATATTTTTCTTGTTATTGAAAAACTTTTATACAAAAAAAAGTTTTAAAACTTACCTTTAAAAATTTTTATTTCAAAAACAAATTTAAAAACTATTCAAATAATATGATTATGAATTTTATGAGCTGTAACTCAACGATTAATTATTTTCACGTGGTTGTCAATATGTGAAACAAATTTTAAACATCTAAATTTAATTCCGTCTGTTTCTACACGTGGTAGTATATATTAGTAAAACAACAGATGGAAAACGCTCCGCTATAGCTTTCAACCTCTTTAAATATTGACTTACAGTAAAGCTTACAGAATCACATATATAAAATTCGAGTGTCCGTGTGTTCGTAACACTTCTACTCCTAAACGACTAGACCGATTTTAGTGAAATATTTTTTTTATTTCTCACATAAGAAACTTATAATCCCAAATGTCAGTCTCTCAGCACCTTATAATAATAATGCGTTTAACGTCCGTTTCTCGACTTAATGTCATAACAGACGCCATTCGCACCATTACTATTTTTTTCTACCACACTTCCCGTTATTTTCTGCAATTTTTAAACTTCAACTTATTTAATAGCAATGGGCGAATGAAGGAATTTTTAGGAAATTAGGATAAGGTACGCAAATTTTGAGCATAGGAGTTTGACAGGTAATCGGCCATGAATAAGGAGCCATCTCGATATTTATCTTAAATTATTGAGGGAAACTATGGAAAACGTCAACAAGATGGCCGGTACAGGAATTACCGTTTCTCGGCGAGAGGCAGTAGGAAAAAATCCTAGTCACATCTGCCCCCGCCGAGATTCGAAGTCTAGTGCTCTCACCGCTACTCCACCCCTCTCGGTAGCACCTCTTAATATCTTTATAGGTATCTAATCGAAACCAAATTGATGTACAGTTCTGCAATCACGAAATGCTTCTATGTTGGAATGTATTTCGCCATCCAGCTTTTTTTGATTTGCAAAATGTTGTACTGTCTATTCTTTAAGTCAATATTATGCATGATACCAAGCTTCTCCATCTATACCTACAATTTATCAATTTCAAGACAAGCTTTATCAAATTTTATAACTCTTTATTACAAAATATTAAATAATCTGATATATTAACTTTTGCTTTAAGCAACCACTTCATTTTTAGGCGTATCGCGGTAAAAGTTTTAAGCGTTTACATTAAAATGTTTTATCAAAAAATAAATCAATTACAAAAAGTTGAACTTACTCTGATACTGAAAAATAAGCAAACTAATTAATCACATTTAGGTCTAGCAGTAGGCACCGACAAGTAATTCACAAAAATTTATAAAACCGCTCTAAACATGTGGAAAATAAATTTGGTAATAATACTCTCTGGTGACAACTTAAAACTTATAGAGACTCGAATTATTTGTTTACATTTTTCGTTTTTAACTACAATCAACATATTTTGGTTATTTTAGATGCAGTTATTCTAAACAATTTTATAAGTATGTTTAGCTTGAGACGTCTATTAGAGGTAAGTGTTTATAAAAAAGCATTTCTCAGTATGTTTTTCTTGAAAAACTATACTTACAGCCTGTGCAGTACGAAAGTGAAAATTAAGTAAACTATTATGTACCTATACAAAGTGACCCATTTTAATGCAGGCATCGACTCTATGTTTAATGAAACTTGCATCAGTTGCATAAACGCCTACTTAAATCGAAACCTAGTATGCCTGAATCGACTCCATGTTCATGCAACACAAGAACAGTAGGTTAAGTTATTTTCTAGGCACCAAGTGCTTGACGAATAAAATGAGGTACGTTTTGCCAACACCGGTTTTATTAGCAGTAATTGGGGCACTCTTTATACTCCATAAAAGCAAATCAAAAAGGAAATGGTCAAAAGGATGGTTTATAGAAAGAAAGCGTTATTCAAATGCAAATTTATTGGAAGAGCTAAAAGTACATTTGTATTCCAAAGACATGTATGCAGATGATAAATGTTTATGAACTCTTCTCAAAATACACGATCACTTTCCATCTTACACACACAAACAGCAAAGTAACCTCTAAAATGGCGCGGGAAAATAAATTAATATCGTCTTGGCATCGACGCAATCCTATTACACGCTGAAACTTGCATCAGCATCACCGACTCGGCGTCGTGGCTCGCCGACCAAAATGGGATACCAGACTCTGCATCGCTGCAAGCCGCAACTGATGCCAAATACGTGATTCAGTACTACACACACTGCTACTTGCATCATGAAACATAAGAGTCGATACCTGCATCGCAGCTTGTAATCAAGGTGTGTAGGCCGCTTTAGATCTTCGTTATTTCACAAGATACGAAAAAATGTATTTATTAAAAATTGCTCAGATAAGGACATAATGCAAAATACATTACATTATGTTCTTATCTGAGCTTAGTAAGTTTTAATAAAAACATTCTCGAAAGTAGCGCTTAATTACAACGTGGCGCCACTTTCAAGAAAATAACATCAAATCTTTGATTAACGTCTGAATAAAACTCTTCAAATAAATAAAATTGTCGACCAATTTTTCTCAGACCAATATATTGACAAAAAATAAAAAATAACAAATCAATAAAAGAAAACACAAAATGACGTTTCGATCCGGATTTGGATCTTCTTCAGAAATATCTAAAAAATATAAAAATTAATTAGTATTAAGCTATTGATTAATTATCATTATTTTTTGATTCATCAAACTTTCAATCTTTCGTACAATTTATTAGATAATAAATAGCTTAATTTTTATATTTTTTAGATATTTCTGAAGAAGATCCAAATCCGGATCGAAACGTCATCTTGTGTTTTATTGATTTGTTATTTTTTATTTTTTGTCAATATATTGGTCTGAGAAAAATTGGTCGACAATTTTATTTATTTAAAAAATAACATCAACTTTGTTTTTTTTTTTTTAAACGGAAGCCCATGTTTTTATTGGGCCATTAGATAGAGGAGAAAAAATGCTACGAAAATCGTTAGCACTATTTTTCGATCGAATCCCTTTTTATCACGTTTTTATTAACTCGCTTTCTTTTATATCGTCTTGTATGTCTGTCCGGATAGAACTTCGTAATTGATTTTAAACCAACTTCCTGATGAGACCGTATTCAAATCCTTTCAGTAGCTCTCAAGATTAGCCGTTTAACCGCGACTTTGTTTTATGCTATGTAAAAATAAAGTGTATAAAACTCTGTGTTTTAATATATTTAGAATTTAATATTAGTACAAGATTAATAAAAAATTCTCTTCCCGATCAATCATTTCACTATATTAACTAGCTGCTCCCCGCGGCTCTGCACGCGATTGTGATGAAACACGGTAACGACAAAATTAATGGAACTTTCGACTATATATATTATATATAGACGAACAAATAAAAAATACCTGAACAAACACAGAAGTATGATCTAATTGGTAGAAAACAATTCTTTAAGCGCGTGTTGAAACACAACCATCCGCCATAGCCCGCGCGACAGGCAGCCTTTGTAATAATAAGTCGTTGGAGATGGAAGCGGTGAGTGGAAGTTTTGGGTTTCAATCCCGGCAGTGATATTGTTGGAAAGTAAATTTTTCTTACGTAATATTGTAACTGTAATATGAAATCTAATTAATTATTGACATCAATTTTTTTTCAATGCAAATGTATTTGGACGAACTACAGTTTTTAATAGCCTAAGTTACTCCTTATAACATTAGCTAACTACCAGTGAAAGTCATTTAGGAGATTAGCCGAAACAAACAGACAGACAGACAAAAACTTTAAAAATTGTTTTTTGTTATAAGTACCTTATATATGCATTTAGTAAAAAGCTGTTATTTTGACATAACAAACAGACACTTCAGTTTTATTTATCTGTATAGATTAGGCGACTTTTGACACAATTTTATTTCTTCTTCAGAATTTTATCAAAACAATCGCATTTATATAAATTTATATAGTACCTATCTTCAGATAATTGTTTGTTTAAATTTAAATTGTAAAATACTCTTTATCTTGATCAATGAACAGATTTAATATGAGCGGTTTTTTTTAAAACAACTGCATATTGTTAATGGCCGCCTTGAATTATTGAGTGTTGAGTGCTGTTGACGCAAGCGTGAGTATTTCAGCATAATATAAATATTTGATGTACTGTTCGCTGTTCGAATGCACATATAAATATTGCTCACATTTGGATTGACCTGCGCCTAAACAGACAGCATGACGAATCACCTAACGCCAACGATGGTAAAACCAGAAGGAAAAGCATGAGGGTACAATAAATTGACAAGCTGTGAGAAACGTGCATGAGACGACTAAATATTTTCATTTACTATATTATGGTTTCATCATAGGAATAAGACCAATTTGTTTAATTATTGCTTTAATAATCTCGATAGTTACGATGGTCAATTACATCATCAGGATGTTAATTTTTTAGGGGGTCGTTCTCATTGGGCTAATCCAAAAATATTATTATTATGATTTTGATAATAACCATTCAGAGAAAAATAACTGCGTCGAAGTTTTTATTTCTATTTGTAATTTATCTATATTCTGTATCTATACTAATATATAAAGCTGAAGAGTTTGTTTGTTTGGTTGAACGCGCTAATCTCAGGAATTACTGGTTCGTATTGAAATTTTTTTTGTTGGATAGTTCATGTATCGAGAAAGGCTATAGGCTATATAATATCACGCTACGACCAATAGGAGCTGAGCATCAATGAAAAATGTTGCAAAATATGACCCAAAATTTGTCCGTCCGACAAGAACTTTTAAACGGTAATTTCGATCATCATGAAATTTGGACACAACATTCATTTCAGTAAACTAAGATGAGCGTGCGTACTTATGTCCCTCCCCCCCATTCATTCTTTTGCACCCGGGTGAAACCAGGCGGGACCGCTAGTTACGAAATAAAGCTGGAGAGTTTGTTTGTTTGAACGCGTTAATCTCAGGAAATACTAATCCGATTAGAAATCGTTTTTTGTATTAGATAATCGGTTTATTCAGGGAGACTCTAGGCCATATAACCTAAGGCTATGACCCTAAGAAGCGACGGTGGCGCGTTAAGTCGGGGGGCGGTTAGCCGCACGCCGAGAATTAAACATTATCGAGAAGTGCCGAACTTTGAATGCCCAGGTCAGTGAGATACCGTACACGGCTTAGTCATGTAGTAGGCTCCTTATGCACCAGTTATGCTTCAGCGAACTAATTTTAGTTAATAAACCCGGGCGAAGCCGAACTGAGCCGCTAGTGGTATCATAACAAAGGACTGTTGTTCCCGGACAACGCCGAGTAAATCGGGATAAATTCTATTTAAAAAGTCTATCTTCATTAGGTTAGTTATCTATAAAAAATACCCAGATAATCCTGGAGGTTGGAAATACATCTTTGCAGTCACAATTACGGATATGAAAATATTTACAACAATGTTTTCATTAAAAATATAGACTGTCCTATAACTTTAGTTGATTTTGAGGTTAAACTGAACGCGAATAATTTATAGTTACGATGTCGTGGTTGATGAATGAGTTTTAGAAGGGAAGGTTAGTGCTTAGCTAAATGTACCACATCAGCTCCTTGACACCGGTCTGCGATCCTCGTTCGACAGCCTCCCAGAGGACAACTGCTTTCGTCCTCCTCCACTTGTGTACACTTCTACACGTACTTGCTGTATAGATAATGATTTATACAGGCTGTTTCACAAACCAAACCTTGTATATTACTCTTGAAATTGTTACATTATACACAGTTGAAACCGGATGTGTGATTTAACAACGTATCATGTCGAATTGCTTCCTTTCTGGGATTATTATTACAATAATTTAAATTATGGTTAAATATTAGAATGTTTGTCCGTTCGCGTCGAAAACTCTGTATAACTAATATTAATTCCTGGCCAAAACTAACTCTGGAATCGAGTTTTCTGCTATATTTAAATGTTTATCGTCAGCATCGAGTATGACGAAGGTTTGAAGAAAGATTTATTGCTCTGTGCGGGCGTCGAAGCAAATTTCTTGTCAGAACACCAAATTATTTCCTTGCAAAGATATAATATTTGGTGTTCTGGGAAAGAATTTGCTTCGATGCCAACACAGAATAATTACAATAAGATAATGAAGACAGCAAATCGTTCTTTTGACCTTCGTCATAGTCGTTCATGATCATCAAACAGTTTCAAATTACTTATCGTTATTTCATAAAAATGCAAAAACATACTTCGAGTTCAACTTTTCCTTTAATGCTAAATATAGCAGATAAACAGAATGATGCGTTAATTTTGACCAAGAATGGACAAAATTGTCTGTAATTTTGATTTTTTTGTATATTTTCCGAATTTGTTGTTCGATATCACAGAAAAGCGTTTTTCCAGAATTTCCGGTTTTATTCGTAAACGACTTAGCGAGCTTGAAATATAAGTTACTTGTCAAAGCCAATAAAAAAAAAACGAAACGAAATCACGCCGGAACAACGAGTATTTTAATAATTCATTTTTAGAAAAAAAAAATATTTATAGAACCTTTTCCAATGTTTTGTGGGACCCTTAGGTTCCAGAGAACACTAGTCAAAGAGAAAACAACATTTTTCGCAGATAATACATTCTTATTATTTTGTGTCCATTGTTTAAGTTTTTTGGATCGTCTGTATTGATTCAATCGAGCTTGTGGTAAATGACAATGCTATAGAATGGGTTGATTGTTAATTAGGAACACATTAGATTAAGGGCGAGCGATATTTAATCAAATGCCATTGTTTCACAGACTACTATCATGCTATTCTTATCAATGGCATTCGATTTTAGAATGAACCTACTTCCAATTATACAGTGTTTCACAAAAATATTTCTAGAATATAACAATTTATATTGGAACAAAGTATCCAGTCTAAAAAGTCAACAAAAGTTTAAATTTCTTTCTGAGAAAGATATTTCTACTTTTAAAAATCGGAACATTTTTTTCCTTTTATATCCATCATTAAAATTTTAATCCATAGTCCGTTTTTATTTTTTTATTTATGAGTTGTGGCGTTCAGAACGAACTATGTGTTTATTGGTTTCGTAGTTGCTTATATATCGTTTTAAAACCTTATTTTAATCTGAGCCGAAGTGCTCTGTATTTCTGTTATTGATATTCGCGATTTTATACCACTGTCTCCTTTAGATTTGCCACTAATTATTATAATAGCCCCAACAATATTTCAACCCAGATGAGAAATTTGTAAACGTGTACCATTACACAATTTGGGTGCTTCAAGATTTCACATCAAAAGTATCGGAACACCCAGTTTAAACCTTAATTTATGAGAAAGCATTTAACCTCCTTAGTGGTTACTTTTTGAAAAAAGTGTTTTATATCCTTCCCCAGAGCTTAAACTATCTCCATATTAAATTTTGCCACAATCGGTCCAGTGGTTTGGCCGCGAAACAGACAGATAGTTACTTTCGCATTTATAATATTAGTATGGATAAAGGGTTGTAGTTAGTAAGCGTTTATTCGTGTTAAACCTAAAAACATTGGGTCACTGATTTACCAACGCGCATACGTCATACCAGTAAAACAATTTTTGAATGAAATGTTTCCAAACAGATGGAGTTGTTTTTTTGTTTTATTTTTGTACAAAGAAATTAAAATAATGATTTATAAGTAAGAGCTTTTTATTATTATGAAAAATCCAAGTAAAATAAAAATAAATCAAAATAAAATAGAAATCCGCAAGATTACCACGATAATTCAATAGAAATAACAATAAATGCAGTACTCTGATACAAGTATTTTTTCCCAATGCTAATTTCCCTATGTGCACCTTACGCGTTTACATACTGTATAATATACATAATGTACGTATGATCTGTTACCAGTCGTAGAAAGGTAGAAATCAAAGAGACTCTTAAAAGCATTGTCGATTGACGCCTGTACTCAAACTCAGGGTTGAACCGCGAGCCGCATAGCTGATTAAAGCACAGATGCACTTTATTAAAAGAAGTTCCCGCATAATCTCCCTGTTCTCGTTCCATAAATGCAAAACCAAGCAAATTTTAAACCAGACATGCATAATCAATAGTTATTGGTTATTTCACCATATTTGATAGTTTCTGAAGTCTCATTTTTTCAACTGACTTTAAAAAAAATGTTATCATTTCGGTGATTACGTTTGTATGTTGTTATGTAAATTTGTATGTACGCGATAATCACAAACTACTAAAACTTCTTTCACTTTTTGGAAGTATGCATAATATGAGCGAAAATTTAAGGGCAAATTGCTGAATATTAGTAATGAGCAAAATTAGTCTTTGCCTTGCCGTTTTTCTAACACCAAATCCGTACCTATTTAAGTGACTTTTAAGGCAGCTCATTTTTTTAACTACTAAACTGTTTTAAGTAAAAATTATATGAGATCATTCTGTCATCTTTCTGAGCATAGCGGCGCCAAACTATTCAAATTGATTAACCCCTCGAGAATTCAAGGCTGAACAAAAATAAAAATATCTATATGTTAATACGAAAAAACTTGGTACCCCTTTTTTAAACACATTGCGCGCACGGAGGAGTGTGAGATTTGGCATAGTTAAAGTTCATGTAGAGAAGGGGTGCAGAAAGATAAAATTTATATATAATATGTGTTACAAACGCATCAACCTTAATTAAATAAAACATCCATTGCTTATCACTGTAAAAAGTTAGAGGAATAAGTACGGAGTGAATTACAATCAAATTTCTATTACCTGGGCGACCACCAGTGTATATAAATATGTCTGGAATGAATAGATAGATAGATAAAAATTTATTAACAAAAAATTTACATTCTATTTACAAATTAAAAACAAATATTTTGTTAGCAGCGTTCCTTTTACCGGCTGCAAGGTTGAAAAGAATACAAATATAAAATAAACGTTACTATTTATTATTTATGGGAAAAATTTAAAAAAACCCAAACTATAGAGAAAAAAAACTGGAATTAATAAACTAGCACAAAGCTTGTGAACTGCACTGTAAGAGTCTTCAAGACCAAGACCAAAAATTTGACAGCACAAGATCACCATAGTCTTGTTCACTATTGTTACCATTTTGTTTAGAATTGTATGAGGCCAGACATTGTTCGCCGATTTTATCCTGGTATATACCAGCACTCTAAATACATTTTTTTTTTATTTAAGCAACTTTTAAAAATCGAATCATAATGCCTTTAGAAAGAATGCAAAAGTGTTTTCTTCTTTTTACGAACACCTTTTGTACGTACTAGTCAATTACAAATGGGCGTAAATAAACTACTATGACTAATTAAAGAAACCGTTTCGCCGACATCCAATGGAATGAGGAACAAAGGTGATAGTAAAACGGAAAAAAAATGTATTCTTTGATAAATCCGACTCTATATTTTTAAATTATTTCTATCTTTAAATTGAAGTTCTAATATAGTTTAGTGAAAACTTCGTAGTTGTCTTTAAAATTAAGATACTTCCCATCCTTTTTTGATCGTCCTCGTTTTCTTTCATTTCACGCTAACACTTCGCTGGTGTGATATCACTCATCGCTGCTAACTGCTTCGAGTCCCATTGGAGTTGTTCCTAACTTCAACATTTCTCTTCCATATAGTTTCACACTATTCAGGAAACAAGTCGTTACTCAAAGTGATTCTCAAATATTAATGAAATTTTCACTCTGTGAAGCACACGTTTGCAAATTAACATGTAAAAAAATGTATTCAAGGTGAATACTTTGAAAAAGTCATGGAATCTATATATAACCATCTGCGAAGTTGAACTCTCCGTGGCAGATTTCATTAACTATCAAGACATGATTATTTATTATATAGTCATACGACTGTGTTAAAAAATTCTATCTCATTTCCATATAACTGAAGAGTTGAAACCAATGCCTCTAAATTAACGAAAAAAACGAAAATCAGAGAATTTTTTAGCCAAAGGCTGTGAAGTAGAAATTAAAATGTCCCGTGAGAAGAACAAAATATATGTTCATTAGCTTTTATTCAAAGACGTCTTAGGAAAGTCAGAAAGTTATGGATAGTTGAATAGTTTTAAAACTAATAAGCTAAAAATAGTACATACCTACTTTAAATTTCTACGAATCGTTTGTTTTGTTTTGAATCAATAATTTGATTTATTTAATTCAGTCTAAGTGGGTTTTACTGTAGTACTTGCACCATTGTTAATAAATGGAACAGCTTTAGGCCAACTTAAATCAAATACTATTTCCCTAGTTTTGAGTATTATCTACAATGTATATAACTATGACCACAAAGAAAAAGTACGTATGTAGATATTTTGTTTAAATGAGTCTCATGACGACTCTCTTTCTTGTTGTAGATTTTAAAATTGCATAATATTGGATCTAAATTAGAAAATTTAAAAAAAGGAGAACCGTTAGTGTACATTATACATTAGAGAAGAGAAATACACGCGAAATCTATAGAATATTATTTTTTTAATTTTTAACTCTCAAAATACGGATTTTTGTAAAAATAAAACCGAAGTAGATTTTCTGGAAATTGACGCATTTCCGACCCCCAAGTGATAGAGGTTAAATCATTCCAAATTAGTCATAGTTTCTTCTCCCGACAAGAATACGATAAATTACCGGTCACTCTGTATATAAACAACGTTCACTACAGAAGTGAAACTTCACAATCTACATCTTCACACATTTCCGTTACGGAAAATTCTGTGTTACTGCGAACTAAAAAGTTTCAATCGAAAAGGTCTGAAGAAATACATCCTTCTTTAACAGTCGAAGGTAAACAAGTCAACATAAGCGCCTTTGTTTTGTGACCGCCGATATGTATATTATATACATTACTTTACTTTAGTAGATGCTATATTATGTAAAGTGGTAATGCTGAGCTGTAAGTTATGTAAAATGATACGAGTGAACTGTCTTTGAGGATTGGTTTTGTGGGCAGAGCTTCACTTTATTTCTAGTCTTCACTTTCACCGCATAGCTCTGACACACACACAATCCTACACGTAATTTCTAAAACAGTTGCACATACAGGGTTCTGTCATTTAAAACAATTAGCTTAATTATTTTTATCCATTACTCAGTTTAAAAAATCCCAGCCAATTGGGCGACGAGATAATTCCAACTTCAAAATGTTGACATTTGATATAGTATAATAAAGAAAATAAAACTTCTGATATCGCGTGAGGTGACGCGAGTAATGGCTAGTATTCAATGTTATATTCGCTATTCGTTGCCATGGTTACCTACATAATATGTTCCACGTCATGTGAAAATTAATCAAAGCATGCAACTAGTTTATTTTTGACTGATCTACAAAGAAAAGAACAGCTGATTTTTTTTTATTTTCAAAACAGTTTCGGAACTATAAAGTTTAGAAAAAAAGCTTTTTTTACGAAACTGTCTTGAAATAAGAAATAGAATTATAAGCCGTCATGAAAAAATGTACCATTTTTATATAAAAATCACTGTTATAGCATATATCTGTTCTGCGCATGCGCCGATTTTCCCCAAAAACAATAGGACTCTTCACATTTGCATACCAAAATATATCCTCTCAAAATTTGGTTTAATCCGCTCATCCGTTTGACCTGTATCGCATTCACAGACTAACCGACTAACAGACGCACAGAGTTTTTCCAAAAATATGTTTTTTTGGATTCGGGGGACCTCAAAACGAAAATATATTGCAAAATTTTTGAAAAGTGGTTTTTGACCTAAACTAGAACCATTCCCCACTTGTGGGTTGGATTAGAATTGTAAAACTGTATTAATAATAATTAATGTATTACAATGGGTCCCGCTTTTTTGACCAAGTTTATATTGCGCGATGATTGGACAAAAATCCTTACAGAAGAAGTATTTTTATAAGGGTTATGTTATATGAAACATTTTTTTGTTTATAAATAATATTAAGAAAAACGCTGTTAAAAAATACATAAAAAATTCCAAAACAAAATATAATTTCATAGTTTGCCAAGTACCATTTCAATTCTGGGAGATATTTTTACGAACAACCACGTTCATTTCTAAGTTATTGAAGAACAAAGTGAGAATCTACTGTACAAATATTCTTATTTTTTTTAAATTGA
Source organism: Xanthostigma xanthostigma (assembly GCA_963575645.1). NCBI lineage: Eukaryota > Metazoa > Arthropoda > Insecta > Raphidioptera > Raphidiidae > Xanthostigma > Xanthostigma xanthostigma. Next base: position 12,327,183 of record OY754476.1, on the reverse strand, counting down.
TAAGAGGTATTTTGGAGCTATACTGAAATACAAGTTATTTAAAGTTTATTTTTTTTAAACGAGAAATGTGAAAAACATGAAATCTTTCAGACAACATTTAAATAGTAGAGTTATACAAAAATTTCACATGTGTACTTACTTTGGAAACAACAGAAAATTTATGCCTTGGGCACACGTGCAAAGAACAAAATTGGTATTAGTATTTTGTAGTTGGGTACATATTTTACTTGGTATACTGTTAGTTTGTCAAACAGTATGGTAAATGTACAAATGATCCACAAGTCACTGTTCATTTAAAAAATAATATAGTGCCCGCGGTGAGAGTTGAAGCCAGGCACGTCATCAATAATATTATAGTAGTGAACGCCTACTTGCCCGCAGACAGTGTCGTGTGGAATCAATTCGACGCATATCCATTTATAGCGGTAGAATAAAAATAAACCCTCGACACACATGGATCTCCGAAACAGCCAATAGCAAACTAGAAGGCGGGCGCAATGCGTTCACGTCACAATGACGTGGTGGCTTCATCTTTCGCCGCAGCTATTCTACCTTCGCTTAATCTGTATGGTTAATCGTGTTTACTTTTCTTCCGATCTCATTCTGTCTGTTACGCTTTCACGGCCAGACCGCTGAGTGATTCTGATGAAATTTAATATAGAGATAGTTTAAACTCTAGAGAAATTTACCTCTAAGGGGGTTAAATTCCTTACCATAAATTAAGGTTAAAAGTGGGTGTTCCCGTACTTTTAATGCGAAATCTTGATGCGGCCAAATTGTGTAATGTTTACAAGCTTCTCATCCGGGTCGAAATTTTGTTGGGGCTATTATAATTAGTGGTATATCTAAAGGAGACAGTGTTTTTATACCACGAATACCAATTATACCAACGGATTAGCATTTTCAATTTAAAAGATTACAACTTCCATTAAAAACTGCTTTCGGAATAATTATAAACAAAACCCAGAGGCAAACACCTAATAGTACCTGCCTTTGATTTATAAAAAACCATGTTTTTCGCCCGGCCAGCTCTACGTGGCTTGCTCACGTGTATCGAATCCACAAAATCTCTATGTTTTTGGGAAAGATGGTAAAACAAAAAACATTGTTTATAGGGCCGTTTTAAATCAGTCTGGCTTGAATTTATGCATTTCTTAATCAATTATATCAACGGTACACACTGATTTCACGCGGACGAAGTCGCGGGTAGAAGCTAGTATATATATATTATACTAGCGGTCCCGCCCGGTTTCACCCGGGTGCAAAAGAACGAATAGGGGGGAGGGACATCTTAGTTTACCGAGATGAATGTTATGTCTAAATTTTATGATGATCGGAGTTACCGTTCAAAAGTTTTTGTCGGACGGACAAATTTTGAGTTACATTTTGCAACATTTTTCATTGATGCTGCGCTCCTATTGATCTAGCGTGATATTATATAGCCTATAGCCTTCCTCGATAAATGGGCTATCCAACAAAAAAAATTCAATTCAAACCAGTACGGACATTAGCGCGTTCAACCAAACAAACAAATAAACTTCAGCTTTATCCAAGTGTGTAGACTTTCACGGCCGGTGTTGATCGAAATCTTCTTGGTTTCCGGGCTTGTATGCCGTGGTCCATTAGTAATGAAGAAGATTTGAAACTTCAGCTTTATATATTAGTATGTTCTACTGCAGTGATTCTATACTTCGTAGATCATCCTGTTTGTGCGTACATAAGTCAAGTTCTCAACCCTCTACACTCTACAGTCTGCACTTTACTAGTGTAACTGTACTACACTACACCAAGTTGCCGCCGAATGTCGGCGTTCAGTCATCACCATCAGGCATCAGTGTTCGCGCCTAACGCCTAGGGGATCAAGACCATCTAACCCGCACCAAGGACCCGTTTATACCGTTAAACAACACACGCACAAATCAGCGCTTTTCAAACGTCACTTTTTTATTGTCCACTATATTTTTTACTTAATATTTTCCAAGGATGGGTTGAACTCGAATACAGACAGCGTCAAAAGCTCTTCCGTTCTTATGAACAATATATGTTTTCAAGAAGGATGGAACCTTTCATGTGAAGTCAATGATGCGCTATATTATTGTGACTTTATTATGTGAAGTTAAATTTTATATTTGGACAAAATACAAAAATAAACTATTTATTACATCCTTAAAAATATTTAACTGCAATCATATTATCAATCCAACATTTGCACCAAATTAAATATACCCTTCAGTATAAATATATCCGTACTGGGAAACAAATAGTTTCGTAAAATTTGGAAGTTCTGTTCTGTCGGGTTAATTTTAATAAAATTTTAGCAGAACATTTTAATATTTGCTAAAATAATTAAATTTCAATTTTGAAACGATTCAGAGAATTTTTTCGGTGTTTTTGGACCCGAAAACATTTTTCAACTACCCGTATAATGATCCAATTGAGCTTTTTTTTAATAGGTTTCGACGATGATGAACTTTTCGTTAATATCAATCAGACTTTTAACATACATAAACAATTCCAAAAACGGTGCCAAATTGTTCAGAATGATATAAAATGTCGAGGAATTATCCAACCCCTAGGTTCCGCCATCCAACCGATGTCAATAATATATGTGCATAAATACATATTACATAATATACAACCCCCAATTTAAATTTCTGATAGAAATTTAATGAATACTTTTTTTAATAGTATACTTTTCAACAGCGTCATATGGATCACTTGTAAATTGTGAAATAAATTCGAACCTTCACTCCTCTAGCGACGCCCTAAACGTTGTTCATAATGTTAATAAATGAACCATTGTTCTTAGCAACTTGCATCAATTTTGACGACGAAACTTACTTAACAGCAAGAAAGTTCTATAAAGCGATTTAAATCGATTTTATTATGACATTTCACAATGGTCTTTAGTAAACAGTGGAAAGATACATTATACGAAAACGTTCAGAACCGTATTAGGAAAAAAATATTGCAAACCCCAGTATAAATCCCGATATAAGGAAATTTTTTGACGTGATAACGTCTTATAAATTGATGAAACACCGGCTGCATGCACGAAAAAGTGTCACGTTCCGAAATGTGTCACGTTCCGCCTGATAGCTACTAAAATTTAGGTTTTGTATTATTAAATATGATATTCGAGCGGAATACGTTATCACGTAAAACTATCGTCCGTAAACCGACTTTACAGACAACCAATTTTTTGTTAATATATTGTCTGAAAAATTGGTCGATAATTTTATTTATTGTATTATTACTTATCATCCAAAAGTGATTTCTAAAATTAATCTTTTTTTCTGTACGTATAGTTTTCTTTTTCGTAGGGAGGCTAAGTGTTAATAAAATCGATTGCTTGGAAAATATTTAAAATCTTAAAATTCACTGTTTTCTGATTTTTTCCCTTATATACACACAATTACTGGACGCCAAATTTGAACTTTCTAGGTCATCTGGAAGTGGGTTAGGTTTTTAATCTACATATCAGTGAGTCAGTCAGTCAGTAGTCAGTGATGAAAATGCCGATTTTCAGACGTTAATATCTCATTAACCATTTGAGCTGTGTTTGTGAAATTTAGGGTTCTAGTTATTCTAAGGGGCCTTAATAAATAAACCAAATTTCATGTGTTTATGTTAAATAGATTTTGAGTTATTAAGGGGTTAAAAGTGGCTCCAAATGGTTCGTGTAATATAACACACGGCTGTTGCTTCCTTTTTCATTGTTGAACTTGACTTGACAGCTGTGGCTTGTGCACAACTGCGGGTAAAAAAATTTTAAAATAAAATTAATTTAAAGAAAAAATAGATTTTCATTTCAAATCAGAAAAGAATACTAAAGTTTTTTTTATTAAAAGTATTATTTTCTCTGGTGGGCGGTTTTGAGAATATAAGTAACTGTATAGATGGTAGGGTAGGCCTTGTAAGATTGACACAGACTGAGATGACAAAGCAGGGAACTGAAGGAACGAACAATACTTTCTCTAGCTATCTAGTTAAGTTTTATCATTCTGATTTGACCCTCTTGACTCGCTTGTCTTTCCATTTCCCTCTACAGTATCAACGGTAAGTCACCGTCGCGTCTCCCCAAACACGGCAAATAAATGTTACAGGAAATTGAACACGCATGTGACAGAAGGTTTTTACTCACTGCCTCAACTGGGTTCACATAATACCCCGGAAATGAATGCACAATTAATTATTTCTACGCAAATTGTGTTCCAAATTAGAGAACGACTTCTCTAAATTATCAATGGGTATATATTATTATAAATAACAGAACCCCTGTTCAATATTTCGTTTTCTTACAGTTTTTTTATATATAGATAAAAAACGCGTATCCAGATTTTTCCGAGTATGCCAGTGTCACTTGAACGACTGAACCGATTTTTAAAAAACACTATCCGTTGATTACGAGCCGCAGATTAAGGCTCATTAGTACTTGTAATCAAAATAATAATGAGTTTAAGTCCGTTTCTCGTCTTTATGTCATAACAGACGCCATTCTCACCATTACTATTTTCCATCTATCACACTTCTCGTTATTTTATGCATTTTTAAACTTCCACTTAATTAATAGCAATTGGCGAATGAAGGAGTTTTAGGGCATTGGCATAAGGTAGGCAAATTTTGACAGGTAATCGGCCATGGCCTTGAATAAGGAACCATCTCGATATTTATTTGGAATGATTGAGGAAAACCATGGAAAACCGCAACAGGAATTACCGTTTCTCGGCGAGAGGCAGCAGGAAAAAGTCCCAGTCACATCTGCCCCCGCCGGGACTCGAACCCGATACCTCTCGAATGCGAGTCTAGTGCTCTAACCGCTACGCCACCCTGCTTGATATATTTATAAACAAAATGCTACGTGACCTACGGCTGTAAGTTTTTCGTTTCCTTGCGGTTTTTCAGAATTTTTTTTATACTTAAATGAGGAAATGTTTTTTGTCCGCTTGTACTGGCATCACTGATTTTTATGAAACTTGGTATATAATAATCAATAGTTATCCAAATTTGAACCATACTAATAAATAAACATAATCATTTCCTACTCACAAAATTGTATGGTTATTACAATTTCCAATATTTTCAGTTCGTAGCGTGAATCGAGCTTTATACTGTGCTTAAAAAACTATATAGTTTAGATTGTGCGAACCTTTTTATTCGTTAGACAATAAATTGAAATTGATCGTTCTGGAAGTGTGAATCAAACTTTATGATCCGACACACAAGGGGCCGATTGTGTGAACCTTTTCAGTAGGATAGTCGGGAGAGGGTCATGTTATTGAAATAGGGCTATTCACGTCATGATGACGTCATAAAGATAGACATCTGGTAGAAAAAGCGAATCGAACCCGTGATAGCCGTTTAGTTCACAAATAAAAACGCCTTCTTATGCCAATAGTTTTATATCAACCTGAGAAAAAAATACTCTTTTTTCTGTACATATATAGTATATTCCATATTATGACTTTATTGACAATTGAGCTATGGATTCGAACAATAATATTATATATTTTGTAATTTTATTTGTCTACTTTTGTCGCTACAACATTAGCTTTTTGGCGTGTATTCACATGGGCATATTCGCTCCTATAGGCGTTATGTGAGTTCCTATTTTACATAAAAAAAATTAACAAACGTGTTTTCTTCGAGCTCTTTCGAAACGTGAGTGTGTAGCAAAAAATATTATTGTTTTTTTTTAATTTAAAATCCAAAGGAAAATAACGCTTTATTTAATAACATCCCGGTTCCACGGATTTTTTTGGTCGATTATTTTTAGACACATTTGTAGACGGTTTTTAAATTTTTATCGCAGGAAGATGCGCATTTTCATTTTCTTGTTCAGATACGATCAGAATAATTAAAAAACTAAACATTTTAAAGCTTGTTTTTCGAACTTTACGAACACAACGGCAATAAATTAATGATACGTGTTGAGACATTCCACGGCGATATTTATTTTCGATAAATTCGCAAACCGATTCATACTCAAATCTCGGTTTCCGGACTTGTAGGCCGTGATCCATTGGTATTTCTACCTGGCGTTTCGTCTACAACTGGGGTAGACATTATCAAAGAGAAACTGTTTTAAATGATATACTTATCTTATGAGAATATGCTACCTGGAATTAATATCCCCAGGACTCTTCGCCTCAAATCCTTTTCCCTCACCTGAAAACAGTTACAACTCTCCCAACGCTATTTTTAAAGCTAAAAAGTTCAGGTAAACTTCAAATGAAGAACCAAGAATCACACTATATCTTACAGGCGAAAAATTGAAAAAGAAATTTACCGAAAAAACGTACAACTTTAAAATGTATATAATATTATAAATTACGTAATATTTCACACGTAGCTCTCAGCTTGTTCCCCCGAACACTTCAGCTTTAAAAATAGCGTCGAGAGAGCTGTAACAATTCTTAGACGAAGGGAAAGGATGTGAGCTGACGAGTGCAGGGAGTATTTGTAGATAGAATATTTGTCGGTAGCGGATTCAATAAAAAATGATCGGCTCTCGTAGTTTTTATAAAATGGGTAACCAAATCCATCCCTGAATATTTTTACTAGACGCCTAAAGTGTTAGAGAATCAGTGCCAGTGCAAAAGAAACCGCCTAAATCTTCACTGTCTGTAAAAATACGTGCTAGATTTTTTGTTTTCCTTACTTAAAAAAACAGATGTAAATGCGTTAGTCGTGAGGCAGTTGACATATTTCTTCACATTATAAAAACAGACGCTAGGTACAACGTACCCATTTTTCTAAAAGATAAAACATAAAATATAATATTTATGTTATTTTTCTATACTTTAAATAACGCGTGCAATATTTTTAAAATTCAGAAGTTGTCTTTAAAAATATTCCATTACATAAACCGGGTAGACAAAGACCTAGAGAAATGATAATAATTTTCATTTGTATAATAAAAATTCTGATGAATCATTGAATTGCGTATTATGTTGAATTGCATAACAACGATAAGCGATGTTTTGCAACCGATCACCAATGTTTTTGACATCGCTAGTTAATTGCGATCATATAATATTTAATAATTTACTATATTTTTCTGTCCACTCAATGTGCGGTAAACGAAGGCAACAAAGCGTATCGAAAATATATCTGCGTCTCTTTCTTCGATGTAATTCCCTGATTTCTCCGATGATAGGATTGGTTGATGTACTTGCATTCAATCTGAATAAAGTATCTCTGTTTCAAAAACTTTGTCTTTTTCTATGACGTTAACATGGGCGTACCCAGCTTTTGGCCCAGGAGGGGGCAAATTAGAAATGTCTTAAAAAAAGACAGAATTATATGTTTGCACCCTAATGGTTCGATTGCGATTTTATTCCAATGCTCAGTATAGAATAAAAGTATATGGTTGCGATATATCATTCAATGTTTTTCTTTCGATGCTCATCCCTACCTACTTGAGGGTTAATAAGCCGTTGTGAAATACAGTTTAAATTTAGAATGTATGTGGCGTTAAAACGGTTTTACAGTGTTTCACAAAATGACTAACATATGTATGTGAAGGTACGAAAAAACACCATAAACGATTTTGTATTGTGGTCACAGATATTATTGTAACTATTAGAGTGCGGAAAGTAAGGGTTTTCGACAAATCACCAGTGAAATGAAAATATTGTATAGCGAATGACCTCAGCATTCGACATCAATTCAAAAGGAATTTGTAATGTTTGAGTTTTGTAAGCTTTCTAGAGACCGCTGCAGCTTTATGGTAACCCATAAAGCTCTGATGACAATGAATAAAAAGTTTCTGTTGTGATCATAAACATGTAATTTCAAGATAAACTCTCTAATAAAAAGTTGATCATTATTTGCCTCTGAGGCTTCTAGCAAACTTTCTGTACAAATATACACCGTGTGTCTTAATATTCAGTTAATATCACTTTTACTTTCCAATCCTTTGAAAAAATTGGTTTTTGTCCTACCTCCTATAAAATAAATAGCTGCTTTTCATGCATGCGTGTCAGTCGTAAAATAACCCATTTCAAGCTGGTGATGCGAGTAAGTATACCACTCACCGCGCACTAAAGTAATAATATTTTTTTCAATTTATGATTTTAAATAATAACTATAATTAAAACCACAATACTTTTAATATTTCTTGTTACTCCAGCTGGAGGCGAACAATGGTTCCCGATCGCATTTGGAAACATTGTGATTTAGAAGCGTGCTTGATCGATATGTAGTCTTCACGGCTACAACTCACAACAATTAAATTTAATTTAAACCAATAAATTGTTTTCTGAGATAGCTCCGCAAAAAAAAAATAGTAACATATATGTATATTAATTATCCAAGTGTGTAGGCTTTCACGGCCGGTGTTGATCCAAATCTTCTTGGTTTCCGGGCTTGAATGCCGTGGTCCATTGGTATTACTACATGACGTTTCGTCTACAACTGCGGCTGACATTATCAAAGGCGATGTGGTAGCGGGCGAAGTGTCCTTCTAGGCTGCTCACAGGGAAGTGAGCAACCTAGAAGAACACATTTTATGTATTATTTTTGTGTTCGCTAATAAAAAATAAAAAAAGAATTACATGTTTTAGCATTTTTGCAAAACCAACTCCCAAAGAGACATGCGAATTTTGAAATTATTCCTTGTTTTGCCTCTTTGAGGGATGATTTTGCAAATACGTTGAAACATGTAATTCTTTATTTCTTACCAAAAGCCTAAATTTGAATTTTCATATTCCTAACTTGAGAAACGATGGGTTCCCCATACAAACTTTCATTCTCTATTTCACCCCCTTCAGGTTTTTTAGACAAAAGTTAGCCTATGTCCTTCCTTAGAATGCAATCTATCTCCTTGCCAAATTTTATCGATATCTGCGAGCCCGCAGTGACGTCATTTCCATCCTTGCAGCCAGCCCGCCGGCCAGCAGATATCCCAGCGGTGATTCTAGCGGCAAAACCAGCCTCGAGTGCAGCGGCTTTTATACGATACACTTATGTGACGCCAACTTGCCCCTTCGCGAAATTCACAAAACTTTTTATTTCAAACATGTATTTCAAAACAATACACCAGAGAACTATTTAATTTGAAGACTTGATGTTTTCTCAATTAAATATAAAAATGTTCCACCCGGTAGATGTGATATATATTATGCTTGTTGTCTCTAATTTTTGTACGCTAGTCAGTAGACTATTTTGGTTTCTTGTTTCAGCTTTTTATATTTTTTGTACATATAATTCATCGCATTCCATAATACAATGAAAAAAAAAACATACTAACTCATTCAACTTGCCAATTTACTGTATTAAATTTGTTTATGTTATGTTTGTGTTTACTATTATTATACGAATTCATATTTGGCGTATTAATCAACTTAATTTTCTTTATAGGAAGTATAGATTTACGAGAATTTTTTAGAATGAATAAAAATTGTATACATATTGTGTTTAATATGTCTTAAGATTAATCATGGCAGCGGAAAAGACGGTGGAAAGATCACTCTAAAATAGCGTCAAGCCGTCTGAAAATTTTTAATTATCGATTGTTTAATAACCCTTTGCAATGTATAAGTTTCGTCGACCCATAGAACCCTTCAAAAAAGTCTATTCGCCACCAGTGATTATAATCGATAAAAAAATAGACTACTGGCATTTAATATAACTAGTGGTCGTCAAGTAGTTTTAAAGTTATCACGATCACAGTACGAGTGGAGAAATTATTGGAAATTAGAATTTAATAGCTAACTTAGTGATCTCAAAAGTTAGCAAAGTTATTAGACGCGTGGCCTATATTTTGGAAGAGGTATTCGAGTTAATTGAAAGAAATCAATACAAATCTCAACATTACAGCATATATCGTTTTTCGACGTAAGGCAGTACTAGACAAAAATCTTGTCACATTATTTTCCACCGGGATTTGAACACAATACCTTCCAAGTTAAATTTCAGCACTCACTACTTCAATAATATTTACTTTTTTATATCAGTGGTTGCTGATTTATGATAACGTCAAAAGTTTTAAATTTTGAATGGCAATTTTCTTAAATGTATCTACAATATTATAAATAATATTTGAAATTCGTAAACAATGTGTTTCAACAACTTATAATTCAGGCGTGATGAACCTCTCATTACCAACGGTGGTATAAATAAATGTATGAAGTAAAATATTGGTGTTCTCCCACTTGCGGTCGTGCCATTTGCGGTCGGAACAATTTTCGTCCCAGTTGCGGTCAATCAATATGATAAAATACAAATAATGTCAGGGGTGGTCTCACTTGCGGTCAAAAAAATAACTTTATAAATCGGTAATTCCAAATTTCATACAGTAAGAATAAATCATTAAGTCATCTAAACAATTCCGAATGCAATAATAAGCACAACTAATTTAAATTCTTATTAATAAAGGTAATATTTGTCTTTATTTTTTATTTAATTCATCATTGATGCGATGGTGTTTTTGTTGCGCAGTGAAAAGCGAAGGAGGTATAAAATTAGTTTATGTCGCGGGATTAGGTCACTCATCTCGAACTGATTCATTGACGCTGATGACCTCAGTTGTTGAGCGTTTATAATTTACTATCTGTTTATCTATTGAGCGGAATAATATTCAATTCCATAAATGCTTTTTAGATTTTGTCGTGTATCATTGTTCTCTTCGCAGTCGCAAATTTCGAAAGGCGCGCTCTTAGAACTTTCAAAAAAAAATATATAAAAATGACTAAGACTCAATCATTGATTCATACTTGCACAGAATCAAGTAGTATTGTTTGAATTGAACATAAAATATTAAAAAATCAAATCACATTTAGAGACAATAAATATTTTAAAGAGAAAACATTTCTGACCGTAAATAACTCGCATTCTAATTGTTTGACAGTTCTAGCTTATATTAATCATAACGAACAATTGTTCTGGAATTAAAAGGGGTGATATTTCTTAATTAAACTTAATACAATGTTGCTACCTTCTGTTATATAGCGATTTGCGACGCCTTGTGTATACTTATGTACAGTCTACGAGAGAATTATTTGTACAGTAATATGCTGAAATAAAACTGAACGATAAAATAGTTCTCGACATATTACTGTAGAAAATTACACTCTGTCTTAGAGTATTGAACAATTTATAAGGATAAGGAATTCGTGAAAGAAAATAGTTAGTGATGATTAATTTTTATGAAAGCGAGCGATCGTTAGCTGTTATATTTTAAACTAGTGGTTGGTTCGTCCGCGTGGTATAGATTATATATTGTACCCAGTGTAATTCTTTTGTATAAAATCCACCACCCATTGGGGTAGTGTGTTCAATAGATCGTCGGATCTGTATCTCTTTATTTTCTAAGAAGAGTATTTTTTCCCGCGTCTCACGTTTTAAGTTCAGAGATATAACGTATCTTTTATGAAGGTTTCCGCTCCCCTTTTCACCTTTTTGGATAAAATGTAGCTTAGATCACCGCTGACATAGCCTGTCTGTGAAGTACCATCACAATCGGTTCAGCCGTTTTGAAATGAAGCTTTCCACTCGATTTTTCATCTTCTTCGGGGTTATTTTTGAGATAAAATGTAGCCTAGATCAATCGGGACATAGCCCTTTACCAGTCTTTTATGTGTCATCAGCCATATTGGAGATTTTTATCTGCCTGTCTGTCCGGGCAAATCTTCGATACGGCTGAACCGATTGTGACGGCACTTCACAGACAAAAAATCCAGCCAATTGGGCGACGGAACCATTCCAACTTCAAAAATGTTGGCATTTGATTATAATAAAAAAAATAAAATTTCTGATATCGTGTGAGGTGACGCGGGTAATGGCTAGTATTCAATATGATATTTGCTATTCGTTGCCATGGTTACCTACATAATAATATGTTCCACGTCATGTAAAAATTAATCAAAGCATGTCGAACTAGTTTTTTCTGACAGATCCATAAAACAAAAGACCGGTTGATTTTTTTTATTTTCAAAATATTTCCGAAACTAAAGTTTAGAAAAAAAAAATTTAACGAAACTTTCTTGAAAAAATAAATAGAATAATAAGCCGTTATTAAAAGTATACCATTATTATATAAAAAACACTGTTATAGAATATTCTGCGCATGCGCCGATTTTCCCCAAAAACAATAGGGCTCTTCATATTTGCATACCAAACATTCTCCCAAAATTTGGTTTCAATCCGCTCATCCGTTTGACCTGTATCGTGTTCACAGACAAACAGACGCACAGAGTTTTTTCAAAAATATGTTTTTGGGATTCGGGGGACCTCAAAACGGAAAGATATTGAAAAATTTGTACCTTTCCCCACTTGTGGGTTGGAATGGTAAAGGTGATCTAGGCTATCTTTTATTTCAAAAATTTCAACATGAACAGGGGAGTGGAAACCATTATAGTCTGGGAAGTGCCGTCACAATCGGTTCAGTCGTTTCGAAGATTTGCCCGGCCAGACAGGCAGACAAAAATGTTAAAAACGGTCGTTTACGTTCTGATAGCATGCAAATAACTGTTCGAGCTCAAAAAATGACAGTTATTTGAATATTTCAGACAGACACTTCAGTTTTAAATATACGCATGGCTCTATAGATGGGATTGGACAAAATGTCTCCGAAAGTGGTGCAAGAATCTCCACTGCTCAGAGTGTTCACAACGGTAGTTTAATAATAGTGTCGCATATTTTGTAAATATACCTTTAGTTTTATTTGAATTTAATGTAAAGAAATAATGTCAAACTTCGTAATTTTAATTTAGCGTAAATGTACGGTATTTAAATCAGAACAATAACATCCAAAATCAAACTGCATGCAATCAGATTAAGTATGTACCGCGAGCATCACTTGATAAAAACTTAATTCAAAAACAGACATCTAATACAATAATGCAAAGTACAATAGAAAACAAAGTTTTGTAATCGAAATAAAAAAGTTCGAAGATAAAGTTGTACAACTTACTTTTAATAATGCATTTTACCACACAAGTACCAATATGCAGTTAAAAAGTTTTTACTGCAGCAGCGGGTTGTAGTAGATTTTCAACTGAAAAACAGACTTTCTCTGTTATAAAGATTCGTGTTGTTTTATCAGCACCTGTCAAACAGTTGTATAGATTTAATTTTCATTATGTAAACAGACTCTGTAGCCCCCACCGTTGCCTAGTCCCTCAGAATAGGGTATTTGACACTATAAAAAATGATTAAATTACTGGCTGCCCGGCCCGGTTTCACCCGGATGCGATAAATATAATTCTTTCGTTTGCGGCCCGGCGTCTGAACTATTAGTTGTTAGCAAATTCTACCAGATTTCCTTCTGAACTAATAGCTTTGAACAAATTCTATCAGATGTCGCTACATGTTACTAAAACACGATATAGATACACTTTGTATATAAGGATAGTCTCTCTCACTCCCTATCTCCCTGTTTCTTGCAATAAAAAAATTAAAAACGATCCTATAGTGTAAGTTAGACCAAGCAAGACACATTATAAAATTTCATTAAAATCGGTGCAGTGATTTCGGAGATTAACGCGGACGAACATCATAACACGAATTTTTTTTATATAGATAGACTAGCGGTCCCGACCAGATTCACCCGGGTGCAAAAGAACGAATGGGGGTGGGGGGTACATGAGTACGCACATTCATCTTAGTTTATCGAGATGAATGTTGTGTCTTTTCAAGATGATAGGAGTTACCGTTCAAAAGTTTTTGTCGGACGGACAAACTTTGAGATACATTTTGCAACATTTTTCATTGAAGCTCCGCTTCTATTGGTCGTAGCATGATATTAATATATAGTCTCTATCCTTTCTCGATAAATGGGCTAACCAACAAAAAAAAACGCAAATGCACTCCGGGAGTGCTGGCAGAAGTGAAAACTTGAATATTAACGTCTTACGAATTTTCGATCAAAATGGTTTGTATCATAGATTGCATTTTTATGTACGATATTTCAACGCTAGATGTCTAACGTTGTATAAATAAAAGTTTTCCTCTTACGCATTTTCGATCAGGACACGTGACCCTGACGCGAGTTTAACATTTTTTACCCATTACAAAAAAAGTGTACAACGCCGCTAAAGAAGTTTTCACTTCAAAAATGTTTTTTCAATTCGAACCAGTAGTTTCTGAGATTAGCGCGTTCAACCAAACAAACAAACACTTCAGCTTTATATATTAGTATAGATTGATAAATTAAGCACCGATTAATATTCAGAAAAAATACCTGCTCCCGAATGAGAGCTAACTTATCGTAACTTTGTTTTCGCAATTGCACGGATCTACTAACTTAGTTTTTATTTATTCATTGTGCGTTAAATGATTCAGACTACGGCAAAACTTGTTATATATCTCGGATTAATAGGTATAAATAAACTATGTAGATACAGTGCCGGATTTTGCCCAAGACCCACCATTCTCAGGCGTGGGACGGCCAGTTTTTAGAATTTTGAAAGAGAATACTTAACAACAAAGTTACCACTCATCGAAGCTCACAGACGAGCACGTGCTTTAAAAGGAGATTTAAATATGTCTTGCATTTAACAGTCTGTTATTTTACAAGTGTTATTTTTTATTCGTCATAACAACTGTTTTTTATGTTAAGAAATAACAGATACGTATAACACAATAATAACAATTTTATTAAGTCAGTTTTGTGTTTACTATTTAGTAACGAAAACCGACAATGAGTTGTGTAATCTCTATGTGCGGAACGGTCAAGATATCAGACTTGTTCGAAAACCCTTTTTATCATAAATATGAGGTTTGTTCCAAGCAGCCAGCAAACGGTAACGAAACCGTCACCCGCATGCGCAGTAGCTAAAACGTGTTTCAAAACCGACACAAACAGCTTCATTTTAGCTACTGCGCTTGCGGGTGACGGTTTCGTTACCGTTTGCTGGCTACTTGGAACAAACTTATGTAGTATGCTTTATTGAACTGTTGTAAAGTAATAAGCAGGTTGTTCCTTAAAAAAACTTAATTTCGCGTCATATCTTACAAGCGCGATTTTATATAAAATATTTGTTGATGCCAAAAACAATCGTCATATAATATAATTTAATTTTAGTAATTAGTACATTTTTCCTATTTTTGATAACAGCAGAATTAGATTAAAAATTTGGAATAATTTATATGGAGACTTCAACGTTGCGTTAAGCGGGGTGCCCAAGATATTAGATTAATTTATTGCTCGTGTATTCAGTATATTTTGACATTTTTCAAAGACAGCTTTTTAGCGAGAAAAGTTAGTTTTATTGAACTATAAAATAATAAATAGATTGATCCATATAAAAACTTATACCGTATCTTATAAACGCGACTTTATATTTAAAAGAAATAAGTTCAAAAACTACTGGAAAGTTGAAACAAGAAAATATTCTCAATTGAGGATATTTGAGGTCATATGCCACCTACCCTAACAAAACATTACATTTGAACAGTAGTAAGCGATCATAACTCATAGGCTCTAGAGTCTAGGGCAAAGTGCATCACGCTATACATTTAGAAGGGCCTCATATATTATATGAGATGGCATACGACCACGGCTATCCTCAGATAAGAATATTTTCTTGTTTCATACTTTTCAGTAGACGGGTTTTAGTTTTTGAACTTATTTTTTGTTTAAATTATTTCTTTTTTGAACTTATTTTTTATTTGTTTTCAATTTGCTCCCCTCTGGGACCAAAATTCAAAAATAAATGTAGCTTATGTCAGCCGGGCCATAATGACAAATCGCTTGACACTTTATTTATCAAAATCGGCTTTGTAGGTTTAGGCGCTACGAAATTAAACTTAGATAGTTTAAATCTAAAATTATTGAAAATATTGATCTCATATCTATGTTTTTTATGATTAACTACTTGAATTTTTTATATTTTTGTATTTTAATTTGTTGCACTCACTTATAAAAAAAATACCAGTAATTGGTTACTCATTGTAACTGTTGGTATTAAAACAAATATAAATACAAACATACGTCATACATAGACTGCTAAACTCATAACCCTTCCTTTTGGCTTCGCCGTAGTCGGGTAAAAAATAGTTAATGCCAAAACATTCTACATATAATATAATTCAATTTTGGTAACTTATAATGTTTTCCTAGTGCCGCACGCATCAAAATCGATATTTTACCGTAATTTTGTTTTAAAAAAGTTTATAATTTTGTCAGTAATTTGTATCAGAATGTGTACACAAGAATACTTTATGAACAAAATAACATTTAGGTATTTCTGGGTTTATATATAGGAATTGATTTTATACAATGGTGTCATCGAAGTGTGAAAATGATAAAACTGTTATGGAGCGAACTTATAACATTGTATTGTAATTACATCTTTCTTCTCTAACAAAACAAACAATATTAGTTCTGAACTGACGTTTAACAGGCGTAACGCGTTGTCAAACTGTTTTTTCGAACTCCATAACTAAACGGTCGGAACCCTATTATTCTTATTGTGGGGCAAACAAAACAGTTACTAAAACATAGAATTTACCAACCAGAATGGACTATAGAAACATAAATTTATTAAACGATAATAAGACCGCGTTGTCATCTCATCATTTCGACACTGGGCATAAATTTCTATTTAATGAAGTTTAAATATTAGATAAAGAGTCAAATTGGAAGAAACGCAATTCAGTGAAATGTGTTTTATTAGAAAAAACAATTCCATTAATTATTTATAGAACAAACACTCAAAATTTAAGTAGTCAGTACAACTATGTTATGAAATTGAATTAACTTTCGAATTTTTATTATTTATTATTTTTATTGTTTAAAAATTTATACATAAACTTGTTGCCATGTTTTTGTCTTATGTACCTTAACTTTTATTAATTGCTACGGCTAGTAATTAATGTTTATTTTCATAATTATTGTTTTGAATTTTCATATTGTACGTAAAAAAGTCTAAATTTATACACGAAACGTCGTACATTAATAAATCTAACATTTTGTCCCCAATCCTGCGATTTTTCTTATTTATTATTATCTCGATGGACACCATATCTAATATATGTATCTAAATAAAACTTGCAAAGCTGTTAAGTTTTATTTTTCTCTCCTTTGATCATACATAATTATTATTATGATTGCCTGGTGCGCAGTTCGTATACTGTGAATTTTTATGATCTTTTGTACAGTGCGCAGTTCGTGTAATAAAGATTAGGAGCCAGGTATACAGTGCGCAGCTCGAGGTCGTCGAGAAAATTAGGGTCTTAGTGCTCATTGGTTTCAATCCATATGTGTTGTCATTAACATCAAAAATTTTATTATTAGCGTCGGGTACAGTCACGTAACTGTATGTGGAAAGTGGAAACACAGACAAATACCGATTTTCAGTTCTCCCCTTCTGAATACGCCGCTGCATTGTACAAATAGAACTATAGATGCGTACCTACTACGTAACTGTTGTAGTTCCCTATGAGAGTGTTAGAGGCATAGCTATTCGCAAGAGAAAAAGCAATGGGAACGATTACTGTAATATTTCAATCCGTCCTCCCTACTGATTTTCCACAGTTTCGCCAAACGTCAGACAATTTATTTTCATTGTGATAGTGAACACTTTTTCTTTATTTTTTTCCTATTTTTAGATTATATCACAATACAAAAGAGAGAAACTCATACATATACATCGTACAGACTTAAGTTTAATTTATAAATTAAAATTTTCAATCAGTTCAAATAAATATCAGACATGACGAAATTATAAGATTCCCTGTTTTTGCCATTTAGCTACTAAAAACGAGTTCTTTGATGAAAATTGTGAATACAAATGATAAAAGTTTATCCACCTCTATTGCATAGATAATTTGAATGGATTGTTTCTTTGTCGTTAGAAAATATAATAGTGTCTTTCGAAAGAGAAAATTAATTTTATATGTATAAGCGAATTGCTTCAGTCGAAGCTTTTAGAGAGGTAGGATTTTACTAATGCGTTTGAATTCAATTCAATATATACAATCGTATAGTTGTATAGCACTAGTATAGCCGTAGGGTGCTTTGTGGATCAGAATCAAAGTAATTACACTATCACTCCGTGCGCTTCTGCATTCGCTTTGTTAACTCCATCAAGGTACATTCTATCCTACACTACATACGCCGGTGTAATACACTACTTGCACTAGTATTAGAGTTGGGAATAATCGTTGACTTAAAATAATCGAAAGGTTGTTATTCCCATTTTGATAATCGAATGATTCACTCAAAATTATTCCTTCGCCTGACCTATGACAATAATACAAGGGATGAATGAATGCATGTTTCAACTATCGAACGAATTGGCTCTTGATTTCGATTATTAGACATGAGAGAGTCTACATACAATGCTTCATAATACAAACGCAAATAAAAGAGGTAAGTAATCAAAGTGTGCTATGCATTAGAATCTCGAGTGGTTAGTTACTTTTCGAGTGAAAACACAATTCATCTATCTATGCATTCCAATGTACAAGATGCATTCGGTATGATTTTTATAACGAATTAATTTCGCTCTAGTGTTCGATTTTGAGATTTGAAACAGTCACCTGCATGCAGTACTTCATAGAAGAAAGGTAGATCAAAAGACATCAGTAATCATATTCTATACTAATGCAGTTTGGGAGAAACAATTAAAGCCGCTGCACACGAGGCTGAATTTGCCGCAAGATTCCTTGCTAGATTAATTATCACTCAAATAAAATAATTAAACGGGATTTTAATCTGCAAGCCTGTGGCAATAAGATGAACTAGGATTATTCGAAAATATTGAAAATTGGATTATTGACAGACTTTTAATTAATTTGTAAATTTCTTGATTTTTTTTCGATAATTTTGCGTCGAAAAAAATAGAACCACTCAGAATATCCAAAAGATCCTAGTTTATCCTACGACTATACATGTGCCGAATCTGCTATTCTTTCAAAGCAATGGGGTTAAACCGTTTTTGAGATAGCGTGGAGATAAATTAGAAAAACACAGTTTAAAGAAAAACGCTCACCAAAACTAACTAGAATTGATATATAACTCAAAAACGGAAAAAAGGATTTATCGGGTCTCAAGTAACAAGCTGACACGTCACAATAGGCTCGATGCCCCACCGCTCAGCTGAACATCTCCTCTTCTAACACTTGTATCTTTCCAACAACTTCGAATATTATGAAATCATTTTACAAACATATTCTAAACATGTTTAGGAATCAATTTATGTACACACAAAAAATCGATGACCCCCATAATACACTAAAAAACAACATTTATCACATCCCTGTTCATGTAAAGTGTGCGAGTTTATAAATAGTCTAAATTGTCTTGAAAAACTTTCTGTTGTTTATATTTTACTTTATATTTTTTTTCCTAATTAACAGGTAATTTAAACTGACGAAACAATTCTGTTCAGAACTGAATTTATTCGCCAAAATTATCTTTTAATTACTTCAAAGAGTTTCGTAGGAAAAAAATAATCAAACATTTTTTTTTTTAAATCTAATTAGCTTTTTAAACATTTGCATAATATGTGTGCAGTTACTGAATATTTAACACTGTGTATATTATGTAAGGGTTTTTAAGACAAAACCAATTTCCAGCATGTCGCACACATCAAGCGTTAACGTACATCTCATATACTGTGTAGTTCACACTACACATTACAGAAATGAAACTTCTAAACACATAACAAACACGAATGTATATGAAAATGAATTAAGGTATCAGCTTTCACGATGTCAAAAATCATTAACTTTCGAAATCATGCGGAAAAAAATCAGTTCAGGGAGCAGGAAAGGTATTTAAGCGGTTCGTCAAGTTGTTTTCGTCTTTTCATTAGCCATTCAGTCGCATGAATATTATCTACTGCGCGTAAAAACTTTTCACTTCAAATATTGTAGTAACAAAACTAATACTATCGACTGTATTTTCTTATTCTATACACAAACAAATAATAGTAGGAGATCAGCTTTTAGAAATATATACCTTCATCAGCTGTTATTTGTTGATGACAAAAATTATATGTTAGATAATATATACGTTGATAAATCGCACATGGGTTTCCTAGCTATATCGCGAACCGATGCTGTAAAATTAAATAAATTCTAATTAGTTTTTTGGATCAACTTCCCCGATTTGTTAATCATAAAAATTGAGCCTAAGATGAGAGAAAATGACACAAATAAAATGTAACAAAACAAATTAATAAACTCAAAGTACACAGAACACAACTATTTACAAGGCATATTTGTGTGGATGATCTATATTTATGTATAGAATCAATGGTATATTCCAATTCTTTGTGTCATATTCTCTCATTTTAGGCTCGATTTTTATGATTAACAAATCAGGGAAATTGACCTAAAAGTTAATTATAATTTATTTAATTTAACAGAGTCGGTACGCGATCTAGAAAGGCAATCTATGTGCGATTTATCAATGTATATATTATCTAACATATGATCTTTGTTATCATCAAATAACAGATGAGGGTATATATTTCTAATACCGGATCTTAGACTATAATAGAACTATTATTTTTATCTTTTCTCGTCGCTAGATTGGAAAACATAATAATGTTTATCCAAAAATATTTTTAACAAAAAAATTGAACCGACTTCAAAAAATATGCACTAAAAAGTAAAAAATAATAATTATTGTTATTTTTGGAGTCGGTGTCACATCGGAATTTGAAGGTAGCAATTTAAATCTTACATGTCTCTAGTTCTCGGAATAGATTTCATTTTGGCTGACACCGACTCCAAAAATAACAATAATTATTATTTTTTACTTTTTATTGCATATTTTTTGAAGTCGGTTCAATTTTTTTGTTAAAAATATTTTATTTTTCTCTTTTTAGTGTTAGAAAAAGTATTGTAATGGGTAGGCGTGCCTTTGAAATTTAAGAGTTTCCCTCGATTTCCCCGGATTCCACCATCAGATCCTGACTTGGTTCCGATGGGACCACCTCGGAAGTGCACTCTTTCGAATAAAAAAAAATTTTGAAAATCGGTCCATAATTGACGGAGAAATCGGTGAACATACATAAAAAAAAATAGAAAAAAATACATACAGTCGAACATAGAACCTTCTCCTTTTTTGAAGTCGGTTAAGAAGTAACAACAGGAAGAAATCGGGAAACGTTTGCGTTTCAGAAAATGGACACGCTGCATCTTCTTAAATGATGCAACAGCCTGTACACAAACATTTTATATAGTATATTATGTATTTATGTACTCACCTGGTCTTGTAGTGAACTCATTAAATACCATACTTTTTCTCTGCCATTCCAGTCATAGCTCTGGGAATTTAATGAGTTTAAAATACAATAAAGTAGGTACACTGCTAATTTAATAAAAACATTTTTTTAATGAAATCATACACACATACAAACAGACACGCGCATGTACATTTTATTGTTTTATACAAAAATTAATCATCTGTCTGACCATAGGCGTAGTTATGCTTAATCCTGAATTGGCCAGGCCAATCAATGACCTATATTTGATAACAAACATTGAGATGGCTTCAAACTGTTTGGCACACCGCACTCCATTAGCTAAAGGCCGCTACACACGAAGCTGGTGTTGCCGCTAAATTCCTTGTTTGATTTCGCTCCAAGGATCCAAGCGTGCTATGGCGCTGAATTTCGTGATGGTTTGTGTTCGCTTCACACGATGCGTGTGATATGTACATTTAATTATCTTTTTGGTTTCACTGTACATTGTACTTTTAACCTAGATTACGTAAGGTTAGTTTTGTAATACTTAACAATTTTTTTGAATTTAAATATTTTTGAACTAAAATCAGTACAATTTTGTATTCGCTAGAATAAAGACATTTTCAGTTTTGGTATATTTGTCTATTCTTTTTATGAAAAAACATATTAGCGTGTTTTGAAGCTGAGTTTGTAGATGACAGTGACAGTGATCGTTTACCTATTATTATGAACACTATGACGTCATGTTTATTTATGACGTCCCACGTCGCTCACGTGACAAGATACTGTTTTCTGATTGGTTCTTGTTCAAAGCCATCACAGAAACAAGCTCTAAAATAGCCCCGGTTCTAATCTCGAAGTCCAGCTTGTAACCACGCACGCAAGCCCGCAGCGACGTCATTTCGATCCTCTCAGCCAGCACAAGTTCCAGCAGTGATTCCAGCGGCAAAACCAGTCTATGGCGCTGAATTTCGTGATGGTTTGTGTTCGCTTCACACGATGCGTGTGATATGTACATTTAATTATCTTTTTGGTTTCACTGTACATTGTACTTTTAACCTAGATTACGTAAGGTTAGTTTTGTAATACTTAACAATTTTTTTGAATTTAAATATTTTTGAACTAAAATCAGTACAATTTTGTATTCGCTAGAATAAAGACATTTTCAGTTTTGGTATATTTGTCTATTCTTTTTATGAAAAACATATTAGCGTGTTTTGAAGCTGAGTTTGTAGATGACAGTGACAGTGATCGTTTATCTATTATTATAAACACTATGACGTCATGTTTGTTTATGACGTTGCCCCACGTCGCTCACGTGACAAGATATTGTTTTCTGATTGGTTCTTGTTCAAAGCCATCACAGAAACAAGCTCTAAAATAGCCCCGGTTCTAATCTCGAAGTCCAGCTTGTAACCACGCACGCAAGCCCGCAACGACGTCATTTCGATCCTCTCAACCAGTACAAGTTCCAGCAGTGATTCCAGCGGCAAAACCAGCCTAGTGTGCAGGGTATATATATTTTTTTTTTGTTAGGGTGGGTAATTAATTTCTAATAAAAGTTAAGACATTAAGTTATATAATGTATCATTTTTTCGTCCGTAAGTCAATTTGTTTGTTTGCGTTGAACTTGGAGACCGTTCGTACTGCTTTAGGTTATAAACTCGCACTAAATTCGGTAACTATTCAACCGATTTTCGTCTGATTTTCAAAAACAACTAAAGAAAATATTTGAGAAGGCTGTAAACTATCGTAACAAGAGTTATTAGTGAAAACGCTTTAACAAATCAACAGTTTTTTTAATAAGTTTGATACCAAAGTTAAGTAAATTAATGATTCTCAAATATGTATTTTATTCTAAATACACATTTTTGTATGTATTACGTTCAAAATGATTTAAAAGCGGAAAGATAATACCAACTTTAAAAAATCAATGAACTTTGTAAAATGCAAAAAAAAATGTATTGTACCATACGAAGATACTAAGTTAATCTACAGTAAAGTACTAGGGTTAAGTAAAATATTAATCATGAAGGTATTAAGAAATTTCTGTCAAATCTCACAGCATGGAAGCACAATTTTTTTTTAACTCTATAGGCTCACTCGGTTTTAATTTATTATTGTCAACAGCACTTTATGATTTCAAGGCTACTGTATTCTTGAAGTCCTGATCGATAACACAAAATTCATTTTGACCACTAAACACGTCTTTGGCCACAGTTTCCGTTAATTTGTTCCTTCCACATGAGCTGGAATCCATCGAAACCAAACCTCTCACCAGGTAATATAGCTTGTCCTGAATTAGACAAGCCAGACGAACAAAATTCTTGGAAATCCTGGAAAGCACTCAAAGAATTGCTGCAACTTTGCTTACAATTACCTGGGACATTTTTTCGCAACCCTATTTGTGACGAAAGTACATATTATGTGTCTGATGCATACGTTTTCACGCTTAAACTGCACCCGGCGTGAACGGTACACCACGCTCTGTGTAATGTTGTGTCATCCACTTGAGATTCCCACAGACCGAAAAACTGACGACTGTGGTTATGTGACAAACAAGCGTATCAGCAACATACGCTGCGGGGTAGAGATGGGACAGGTTACGTCAAGCGTGGGCAATTTACCTGAACATCGGTTGTTATTAAAAAATACTTTACAAAATTACTGCATTAATTGCCTATGCAGCGAGTTATACTGATTGTGGGGTAGACAGGGTGAGTTTGCAGACATGGGAAATTATACTTGGTTACCTGAACATCAGTTTTTTGCACTACGACTATAAACCTGTTTTATAAAATTAATGCATTAATTACCTATGTAACGAGCTAAAAAGTGGAGTAGACAGGGAGATTTATTCGACGTGAGCAATTAGACTACTTATTAAGTGTCAAACATCGGTTATTACACTATGTGCATATCTGAATTTTTTTCATTTATTACCCATTCTACGCGAAAGTTGCAATTTTAATTAAATGTTCAAAGGAGCGTTTAAATTTACTGAAGCATTTCTAAATTAATTATAAAATTTTTACATTAATTAATTTATTATTGTTATTACTTTTTTAACACAGTTTTTTTTATGAAAAGTAACACTGTGGAATAAAACAATTTAAAACCCCATTATTCTTGGGTTCAGTATTAAAAAATGAAAAATAAAAAATCAACGTTTGCAATTATTTTAAAAAAACTTATATACAATTGAAAAGAAATGTCTTATTTTTTTAAAACAACCCGCCACTGTACGTATTTAAGTTTGATTCTTTTCCTGTACTTTCAGTACACTTTGTCATTTCTTATCTCAATAATTTTCAAGCCATTTACGTAGATGCTCTACTAGTAACCAGCTATAATAATGTAACATCGTAGTACGCCCCATGTGCGAGGGATTCAGAGCTATTACCATTTTTCTGAAGAAAAAAACACCGTTTTATCGGCTTTTCTTTGATTTATTTCTTCTTACTAGCAGTAAACGGGCGAATGGAAGCACTTACATGGCATATTTTAATTGATTATGCTGATCATCAAGGTATGAGAGAAATCAGTTTAAGACGGTTTTTTTGCTTTATATATACCATTTTAAATTTCTAGCAAAATATATTATAATTGTTTTCTATAAAGACTTAAAGGAGACATATAATTATTGTGTCGGACGTCGCTTAATTATAATAAAATAAATTTTTATCGGGAAGAGGTCTTTTTGCAAGCTTTTATTCAACTTTACATGTTTGTCGGTCATTCAGTCAGTTTGGATCAAATCTTACAAGTCGATTTTGAATCACTTCCACTTGAACTATAACTTTGAAATTTTGCATACTTACGTAGTATCGATGACAGTAATCTGATAACTATGACCTGATGCTGCATTCAGGCTAATTAGATCACTGCAACTTTTTAGACGTGTTTTGGTCGGCTGATGGTTCTGATTGTTCATAATGCTATGTGCTTATAGAGTAGATGACTAAAACGGAAATAAAATATAAGTAAGAAACAAGTTTTAATTAAAATGTACTGAAACATAAAAAAAAAAAATAAATTCATTTTTTATCATTGTTGACCTGGCCTAAAACTTCTGACGAAAAGCTTTTATATTTCATATTCTCGAAAACTTGTGTATAAAATAAAATAAGAGGTATCTTGCACAAGATATAAAAGTTAAATAAAACTGTAGATTGCGAGCTTTTAGGTCAGGTCAACAAAAAATGATTTTATTTGTTTAATTGTTTATTTTCGTCGTTTTGGAACATTTTAACAAAAGCTTAATTTTGAACGGTTTTTTACTTTATATCTTTTTCTTTTCATAATACGCCAAATATTACCATGATTTTTCCGAATCGAAACCAATATAAGCTCTTATGTTTGTCGTGAGTAGGGGGGGACGGGGTCAATTGTAACATTTTTAGCATTTTGATTTGTAACCCACGAAATTTATATATTGCCTTTAAATTTTAAATATAAATAGGTAGGTACTGCGGCGTTACTTGCAAAATAATATAAATTACATAACAACCTTAAATGAATCAGCCTGTGCATAATACATATAAGATATTCATGAAACGGATGGTCATAACGAAACTAAGACAAAAATGTATAGTGTCTCTTTACGGGAGTCTAGGGAACATCTCCTTGGATGAGTAGCCTATTTCTCAACATCCCTACACTAGCACTGTCCCTTTACGGTAATAATTTAAACTTATTTCCACACAAACTTCGGTACTTCAGGGATACAAAGATATACATGCGTACAAACTATGAACCAGAATGTTCTATCTTTCGCCACGTCCGTCTTTTGCATTAACCTATAACTCAGGCAATGGCTATAATAATGTTAACATTCCTGTAGTCTGCAGCAGTAGTCTGCAATAAAACCGTTAGCTTTTATTGCCGAATTACTCACGCCAGCTCATCACAGTATAATATTATACATATACATTTATACAGGGTGGGTGTCGAAAAATTATTACCAAACTTATAAATAAACAGCATGGCTACCGTCTCGAATATGGGCGTACTCACGGGAGGGCAGAGGGGGCAATTCCCCCTCTGGATTTTGGGAGACATCATAAATCGTTTTGCTAAAGATCTTCGAAAATTACTTTTAAAATAAATGTCTAATTTAAATTAAATTAATGCATATTTAATACTTATGTTTATTTATTTGAATATAAAACAGATTCTCCCGCGGGCGTTTCCTCTACACACTACATACACCTAATGTTTCGTGTAGGTGTCTTCGTGAAGTGTGTACGGCAAAAAAGCGAGGGGGACCCGGCTTAAGAAATTTATGATTTGCCCTCCCCCCTGAGCCAAAATCTAGGTACGCCCATGGTCTCGAATTAACAGGTGTTTATGATATTTTTTTAAGAAATGAAACCGCGTTCCAAAACTTCTACTCGAAGTAAAAAATAATTACTGACTACTTATGTGCTTAAGGAGGTTGAGCCGTTTTACGAAGATAATGAAAAAAATCTGAAATAAAGCTTTTTTAATAGATTTTTTTATGACAAAATTTTCTGTCAAAAATCCAAAATCATTAGGAGATTTATAAAGTTAAAAATTAAAAAAAACTTTTACATGTAGTCTTATGGAAAATATCTCAACCTAGCATGCAAACGGTACATTTTAATTTTTTGCAAATAACCAAATAATGTCAGCAGTTCCGAAAACTATCTATGTAAAGCATCGATGTCTTACGCATATTTCAATATTTTTTCGAATTTAATTAGGAGACTTTTAATCAATAAAAAAAATTATTAAACCTTAGCACTTTTCGATTATGGACTTTTATTATTGACAGATTTAACAATTTTAACTGAATTTTCAACTTTTTAATGATTTAATTTTAATTCTTATTACTTCTTGTTTCTTTTTTTAATTATTTACTGCAAAAAATATGTAAAATAGAGATATTTACATAAATTTATTTTTTTTAACCTAACTTTGTACAAAAAATACAAAAGTTAGTCCATTAAGTATAAAGTACTGAAATAATTAATTAATATTAAAAAAAATTATTAATTTATGCCTTTATGACAATAACTTATTGATATGTATCATCAACTTATAAACTATAAAAGTTCCCATTTAGAATTCGACTTACTTTTGATTGGGACTGTAACGGATCAACCTCCTTAATAAATTGTTGTACAATCTAACAATGTGAAAATTGATATAATAAAAACTATCTTTCCCCGTGGCTTCGCTCGCGTTAACGTCGGTCTTTTAGATGTGCTATGCACGAACCATATAAGACTTTTTTGTTTCCTAATGTGCAACAAACACTTACGAACAGACGGACGAAATTTCTGAAAATGTCTAATGCGATCTATCAATTGTGCATATAAGTCTAGATTTAGTTAAATACTTGCAATATTACATATACAGTGTAAACTCTTTATAACGAAACTCAAGGGACCGAGCATTTTTTATCGTTATAGAGAGTTACCGTTATATGGAGTGAAGAAAGAAAAACAACCAAATTAACAATAATCTTCAATGTACTGTATAATCTCTTTATAACGAATTTTAAGGGACCGAACATTTTTTTCGTTATAAAGAATTTTCGTTATATGGAGGGAAGAAAGAAAAATAACCAATTTTCACAAAATTAATTTATTCCAAACACATATACAAACACATATACCTATAGTTTGGCATCATCAAGTGCTTGTTGAATAGATGGTGATGGTTCAGAATGGTCCTCTTTGTCTGTAAACATTTGCTGACGCCTAAATATGAACATATTTCTTCGTAATAGAGAATGGCTGTTGCGTTATAAAGAGGGTATTAATGTATAGGTTTTAAGGTAAACCAACCAAATCGTACAAATTTCGACGTTATAGGGAGTTTTTCGTTATAACGAGGGACGTTATAAAGAGTTTACACTGTAGTTATACGTAGTGATAAAGAAAATTAATACTGTGATTGGAAACTATAAAAAATGAGAATTTTATTATTGGATGTCCATTTTGAAAGCTTCAGTAAAAACTTAACGTCAGTTCTTATCTGTTTACTGAATAATAAAAGTTGTGTGGTTAAAAGAACTGGCTAATTTCTTGTTTGTTAATTATTGATAAATGTGTAGGTAGATATCCAGCATTGCATCTTCAACTTCCAAAACTGATGAATCAAAATGAAAGGAAAGCTTCGCTGCCTTCTGTAATCTGTTCCCTTTCTTTGTTTCACGTCATATGTACGAAGATACCTATATAACCTACTAGGCTTACAATTAAACACCCATTAAAGCCATTAATTATGAAAATGTCTTTACACCCTGCAAAATAAAACTAGAATACTTAAAAAGAGGAAGTAGAATAGTATAGAATGATTACTTTATTGAAAACCAAAAGCGGTATAATAGAGTCAGACATAAATAATAATTTTAAAGAATAGCTTCTGTTGCTACATTGTTGAAACACCCATTGTTACATGGCTATGTTAGAAAAATTTATTTCTCAAACAATGTCACCATCGGGATACGAACCCCGAATCTTTCCACTATCGCGGCGGACTGAGTTACATTACTCCACAGTGACACAGTAAGGTCAATTCATCATTCCAATATATAGCCATTTGTAACTGTATATTTCACATCATGCGAGAGCTAATTTTTATCTTAGATAACGTCAGATATGAACCTTCACAGAAGTGAGAACTGTGGGTGAATCAACGATGAAAGTTGTTTTCTTATATTAATCTGACAGAAGCTATTCTTTAAAGTTATTAATAGTAGTACGCACTATACCGTATTAAAATTCAAATAAATAATAATAATCGGACAGATTTGTCTTGGAAAAGTACGTAAAAGATTTATCTATCTGTGCCGTAACTGATCATTTTAGGAAATGTGTAGAAGTTTATGAAACGCTGACAGAGTCTTTAAAAGCTCGTTTCATGAACTGTGCAAACGATTCAGTTACAAATGATTCTTACAAAAATAATTTGACATTTAATATAAAAGAAGCCTCTAAATAATGGACAGATTTTCTGATCTACTGAAAATATTTTCCTAACAAAAGCATTTTTAAACGCTTTATATTAGTTTGGGTTGTAACTATGTATGTATGTAACTAACTATGTATGTATGTCCGTAACGGAATCTTTGAGCATAATTTTCACCAATTTCCCGAAGTCTGATTAATTTGAAACTTTGCATACGTATCAAGGACCGATGACAATGCAATAATTTGATAACAGTTTCCCATTATCCTTATTAGGACCCCCAGGATTAATAAATTCTTTTAAATCTTTGAGCATAATTTTCACCAATTTCCCGAAGTCTGATTAATTTGAAACTTTGCATACGTATCAAGGACCGATGACAATGCAATAATTTGATAACAGTTTCCCATTATCCTTATTAGGACCCCCAGGATTAATAAATTCTTTTATAGATCCTCAAACTAAAAAGTGAAAAATAAAATATAGTTTAAAAAAAACTAAAAAACACGCTTTATATCGGACTAAAAAGTAAAAAATAATTGTTTTAAAATAAGCTTAAAAAGCGTTGGGCGCTCGATGTACGAAAATGTGGAACAAAGCGCCCCACGCTTTTTAAGCTTATTTTAAAACAATTATTTTTTACTTTTTAGTACGATATAAAGCGTGTTTTTTAGTTTTTTTTAAACTATATTTTATTGTTTAACATGTTAATAGACTCAGGAGATTCCCGGTGGGGGCAGATCTAGTTAGAACTTTTTCCTATTGCCTCACGCCGTGGGAAAATTTGTAACGACCATCTTGTGAAGATTTTTCATGATTTCCCTCATTAATTCCATAATTGAATTTTGAAAAAAATGTAAAAAAATGGCAAGTGTTACAAACTGATTGACGCATATTTTGACTTATGACATTATGTCGAGAAATGGCATTTCAAATCTCAAATATGTTACCCTCCTCTCGACTAGGGCTCTCCTGACGCTATTTTTAAAAAGAGTTCCGGTAAACACCAACACTTCAGGCGAAAAGATGATTTTTTCTATGGAAAAACATTCAACTTTAAAAAAAATAAATTACGTAATAGTTCACATATTATGTAAATAAAACTGTTTTTCGAAATTTTTTTTCAAAAATACGAGCCGGTCGTCTATAACGCAGAACCTCTATTTCGGAAAAATCTAAATTTTCCTAATTTAAGTATTGTTGTCTCCGACTTTGATATCTTCAACTGTTTCACTTACTGTACAATCTATTTCTACTGCTTTAAATTTTTCGTCTATTAATTGTCATTTCTGTCAAAATATAACAAAGTTTATAACCCTCGTGTTAGCATATACTCTCAAAAAGGCTTTATTATTATTATTTCGCATTTTAACGGTGATTTTTTAAGATCAAGGCTCCCCAACTTTTTGGGAAGCACATTAAAAGTTGCCACTCCAACAGAAGAAAGTAATATAATAATTTTGAAGCTAGAAGATTGGCGACATTTACTAATTACATGAACCGCATTTCATTTATGAAAATGAAATTCACTGAGAATGTAGGTTTGTCGTATACAATAGTGGACAAAGTATTGATCACTTTTCAAACAATCAGCTTCGAAGGGGTTGTCCAATACTATTCTTTTTTGTTGGAATCAAAATTACAAAAATAGATATGAAACAATGGTTTGAGAATTATTCGGAAACTTTTTCTATGATAAAATTCCCGAAAGTGTGCCGCTACCGAAATAACTTAGATAAATCTGTAGTGATTGACTGTATCACGTCTACATATCTATACGAACCACAAGGAACATGATTTATGTACATCTCTTTCTGTAGATAAAGAAGTGTGACTCGTCGTCTACGTCTTATGCCCAGCAACATAGATAGATATATTTATTTAATTCGTGTTTACAATTAAGAAAACTCCGGGTTGCAATGCGAAAACCTGCTTTTATAGGCAGTGTAGCTCTATTGTATGAACTTTACTTTGTTTTTGGACAAAATTAAAAAATTACCCCTTAACACATCCCTTAAAACAACATTTTTTTACTTAATTTCAATACTACATATCAATTCAACATCTGTACCAAATTAAATACTCTCTTCAATATGTAAATCTATATCAGTAAACTTGTGTTTTCATAAAATTAAGTCCGGTCCTGTCGGGCCGATTTTTTTTAAAGTTTAGCAGCACATTTTAATAATTACTAAAGGGTTAAATTTAAAATTTGAAACGATTCCGAGAATTTTTTCGCTATTTTTGGGCCCGAAAAATTTTTCAACCTCTAAATACTACCCTTAACATGGCCCGATTGGTCTCATTTTAAATAGGCTTTGTGGGGAGATAGATTCCAGCATGTGGACCAAATTTCGTTTAAATCGATTAAGTCTGTCGAGAGTTATTGTGGCCATATACATATATATAAATATTTCCAAAAATGGTGCCAAACCTCTTAGGAGGCTATGAAAAGTCGAGAAATTTTGATCCAACCCCTAGGTCCCGCTATCCCAACGACGCCAGTAAGGTAAATACACTAAGAAGGACATAAGAATGAAAAAGTTTGTGTACATTATTTGTTTTGGCGTAGTGTCCTTCTAGGCTGTGAGCCGCCTAGACTGTCTACCGCAGTTGTAGACGAAACGTCAGGTAGAAGTACTAATGAACCACAGCCTACCAGCCCGTTAACCAAGGAACAACACTCGGATAGTAATTTTTGTTCTGGACTGTACAGTGTACGTACAGTACACATACTATCTGTAGCTATATCTACTAACTAAGCATTTCTCTACCCAAAATAATGTTCACATTCTGCGGTAACGTTATGGGCTTATGGCCGTGTACTTGTAGAATGTAGACTCAATGTTGAGAGAAATACGCACAGAAGGTACCTACATTTAGGAGCCATGCGGTCTTTTTCTTACATATTGCATAGGTAAAATGATTTTCACTCTCCTTCCTATTGTCGAACTGTACAAAGTGTCCTTAAAGCAGCACGGATGATTTTGATGACATATTTCTTTTAAAAACTTCTTCATTTGTATAGGTAATTATCATACTCTCTTGTAACAAAATATGTAGTCGCGGCTTTTCGACATATTAAATTTGAAAAAATAAACTTTTTTTAGGCGCGTTTTATAAATTTCGCGAAGAGGCTACTCGATAAGTTGGCTTTACGAACAAGACGTTTTTGCGCGGCCTCCTAAGTTCGTTTATGCAGTATAGCACATCTACGCATAATACCTATAACAAAAAAATACTTTATATATACCATACCTATTACAAAAATCACATATTGCAAGAGCTGTAAATTGAATAAAAATAAATAAAATCGTAACCTTGATTGTAATTGTACAGTTTTAAAGATTTCTAGAACGCATTTTCAGTTTTCGTTATTTTTGACGTGATAACGTCTTATAAATTGATGAAACTCCGGCTGCATGCACGAAAAAGTGTAACGTTCCGAAAAGTGTAACGTTACGAGAGCGCAGTAATGTATTATTAAATATGATATTCGAGCGGAATACGTTATCACGTAAAACTATCGTCCGTAAACCGACTTTACAGACAACCAATTTTTTTGCCTGTTTATTTATCTGCATCTATACAATCTAAATATATAAAATTCCGGTGTCACAATTTTGGCTGCGCTAATCTCCGAAACCACTGAATAGATTTTAATGAAATTTTGTAAATGTGTCTTGCTTGGTGCAACTTATGCTATAGGATAGTTTTTATTAAATTTTTTGTACAAAACTACGGTATTTTCTCAAAAAACCTGTTTGTTTGCTTCTGAGCTAATTTAGATATGAAACAAATAAACGACACTTTTTAGTACCAAATAGCGACATCTGTACACCGACACTAAACCTCAATCGTTCTGTTATCTAACAGAAACAAGACAAACTAAAATTTCCGGCCAAATAGATAAAAGTTATGCGACCAAAACGTGAAAATTTTTATTCTTTGAATAACTTTGAAACTACTTGACCGATTGACTCTAAAATCTGATCAAATCTAAGCTTTCGAAAGCCGTAGTAAGCTATCTCAATCGATTTATCACTCTAAAAATATCGTACGACAAAAATTTATTTACACACACGGACACCCATCGAAAAAAAGTCGAAATTGCTTTCTAGGACTCTAAAACGTCGAGACCTGATAAAACTCTATTTTCGAAAACCAGACCGAAATCAATAACTCCCCTTTATTTGGAAATGTTCAATACCGGGATGTTAAAAAAAAAGCAGTTATGCGTTAAACTTTCATATCACTTTCTCGGTATGTAGTAAATAAATATCGTATCTACTACGGTTCCAAGTTGCCGTTTGGAGCCGACGCGACGGGATAATCAGATTTGGCATGATTTCACGCTAATCTTAGACACTGATGAAAGTCTGATTGAAACCTAAATCCCTAAAGTTCTCACACACAGTCAAACTTTCACTAAACTACGTTCACAATTTATTGCTTTAAAACACGTCGTAACTTTAGTTTAAACTTTGCTGAACATATTATTGGTATTTGATTATGAAAGCTAGACTATTCAACCTCCACAATAATTGACTGAATATTTTTTATAACATACAGTGTAAACTCTATTTAACGTCACTCGATATAACGATAAACTCCTTAAAACGTCGAAATGACTTAACTCTAGTTGGTTTACCTTGTTGCTCATACAATGCTACACTCTAAATAACGACAACAATACGCCATCTTTAAGCAATAAATAGTACTTGTTTTTTATTGTGTTGCTTTGTTGTCGGCATCATACGTACCTAAGATTCTAAGGAATTCGTTCTTTTGTTTGTTGGGATTATCTATATGTTAATTTGTGATAGTATGAATGTTTGTTGGTCAGTTATATTTTATATATTATGAGTAAATACATATTATAGTAAAAAAATATAAATGGATTATTTCTTCTCTCCGTTTAACGACAACTCTCAATAACGCCACAAAGTGCACAGTCCCTTGAGTGTCGTTATATAGAGTTTACACTGTATTAGAAAAGTAATTTTTTTATTAGATTTTGGTCAACGAAAAAATATCATACACAAGTTGTAATAGAGATTAGCTAAGAATAAAAGTAATCATAAATTTCAGGTGTATTCAAAAAGTCTGTTTTTCTATACGAAAATATTTTACCCCTTGTTTTACGACCATCTTCCCTACCTGACTTTAATTAAAAATCGGTGCAACTATTTCTCTATAGTCGCTTGTTTATTTTCGCTAACTTGAAATAAAATGTAAGTAGGTACATTGTACATTCTTTTATAGTTCGTTAGTTAGTTGTTGAGCTACGCGTTTTCTGATAATAAAACAATTTTTTACAGACAAAAATAAAAGCTACTCTTATAAAGTATGTATTTCTTTTGAAAGCTCTAAAAGAAAAAGTTGTAGGTTAAAGTAACGTTAATTAATTATTCGCAAGCTTCGTATGTAAGTGTTTGCATCTTTCAGGCAAACCGTGTTAAAAAAAATGATGAAAGAGGATTCCGTCTGTTTTCATATTTAGTTGCTTCGATTGTTTGTTTATCAATTGTTTCGTTGCCAAAACAGTTGATAAACAAAACAGTGAACGTGTGTAACTACACCATAATCACGTGGTGTCGAACATAGCAGTAACAGTAGATCACAACATGGTGTGAGTCCTTAAACTGATATATAAACAAATGACCCGATGATAGAAAAGGATAGAGACAGGAACAGCTGTCAGATCCTGCCGAGACATACAACGCCTTATATACGTTGTTACATGGAGTAATCTATCCAACTCCCTATGCCTATATCGTCGTCGTTAAAACAGAACGGAGTATCTCAAAATTTAGCCAAAGTTTGGTCTATCAAATTACAGTAGGGTCACGCTAATCCGGCAGGGTATGTTGCATGCAGTTGTCGGATTATAGAGTATCTCCCTAAATGTGCGGTAATCCGGCATAAGACGTGCTAACTTAAATATAATTAGGACGGAAGAAGTATTAGAAAACGAAAATATAAATAAACAGAGAATCCTAAGTCTTCAGTAGGTATATACATAATAGTGTAGAACGTCACGATGAAAGAGGTTGAGGATGTATAGGTACATGTTCATAGGCCCTGAAGATGAAATTAAATTTTTCGAAACGTTGACCACTATCGTAACATTGGTAGAGAGAATCTTAAGCTCGGGCATAGGATTAGACAAGGGCTGAACTAGCGCAAGTAGAGATGACACAAACGGGTCTTTTTAGTGATCTGCATCTTTGCATCTGGATCCCGTATGTGAGCCGGCTCCCTGAACCGGTTCAAAAAGAGCCGAGTTCTGAATATGTTATTCGAGTCAACTGAGCCAACTGAGTTAGTTGAGTCAAGTCAATCATATCACCTAATATCATGCCCACAGAACAGTTCTGTGATCATGCCAGTGACTGACTCACATATTATAAGGCGGGGTTTTACAGATTCCCATGCATTTGCTCAACCAATCACATGCTAATAGCTAAATATATTATTTATTGAATTTGAATTCAAGTTCAACCATATACTTACACACAAATTTAAAGTATTGTTTGGGTATCATATGCGTTCATAATAATTTTTGTGATCCGTGGTTGTTAATAATACATTATTTAAAAAATGAGCAGCCGGAAATATAGTGAAATGTGGAACCATATATTTATATAATAATGGAACAATATTTACATTTTGCAGTACTTTCGCCTAAATCTTCAAAATCTAGGCGAAAGTACTGCAAAATGTAAATATTGTTCCATTGTGTGCAAAATTTCAAAAGGATCAACAGGAAATTTAGCTCGACACATGAAAAATAAGCATCCCTTAATTATATTACGATATGCAATACAATACTTTAAATAGTTGTGACTTAATTAAGTGAGACACTGTCGTATTGGACCGCCAAGTGCATAGTGAGTACACTGTATAGTTGTATAATGTATACACCTATATAGAATGCATAGCCAAACATATGCATGAGTCATTTGAGCTGAGAGATACTTCTGGTTCTGTGTGTTCAGTGTTTCACTGAGTTATGCGGATCCGTTGAGCCGTCGGCTCATAAAAACGTGAGCCGGCTCTCACGGATCTTCTGTCGGAGTCGGCTCTTTGAACCGGTTCAGATCTGAGTTACCCAAGCCTAAGCGCAAGCTCTTTGTAATATATTTTTATCGTGATTTGAGCCCCAAATAGACAGTTGTTTGAACGCAGAAACGTGTAATTTTTTATTCGTGATGTCAACAACTAGAAAGAAAGAAGACTCTAGATGAGTTCTGTGATAATGAGTCCTCATCACGTTTCAGTTAGCGGGGAAAATCTTGATCCAAATGGGGAACTGTAATAAGCTGAACCTTGAATTACGCCGAATTCCGAAGCTGTCTAGACCCAAAAATTAAAGTAGGGATTTAGTCCGATTTATGTACTAATATATCTGTTTCCCAAGTAATAATTTGAAGGGGTGGAAGGGCGAAAGTCTGAAGTTCCTCCATTGCTTCAAATCCACATTACGTTTTATTATCAAAAGTATATTATAAATTAGTTTTGGGTTCTTTGTCTGTTTTTTAGTTTTTTTCAGATTTTTATGACACAGAAAAGCGAATTTCCAGAATTTATGAATGAACATTCACGCGAGCATAACCGCCGATACATGCTAGTGCAGAATGTAATGTTATTTCAGCTAATTGTGTCGTAATATGAACAAAAAAGTTGAAGACTTTTAGACGAACCCCTGTGAACGTCCTAAGTATTTAATTTGTTTGTGGTTTTTATCCGACATCTTTTCTGGCCTTCTCAACGAGGCCTATACGAAGCCGGTCATATTATACCAACACTATATTATACAGGTCACCAACTTTAAATGTATTTACAGAGAAAAAACATAACATCTAAATTTTACTTCATATCTTAATTTTTGACATGAAAAGAACCGAGATAATTGAGACGTTGGTATTTACATTACTTTACCAGTTAAAAAATTACATAATTTTTAAACTCGTGAATTTTTCAATTGAACTTTCGTTTTATTATTTTAGATAATAAATGAAAAAAAATAATATTACTATTTTAAAACATATAATTTCCCACAATTTTGGATTAAGTAACTACATATATTGTTGAACAAAAACAGATCATTATGAAAATGTAGATAACACAACAATAAAAAAGTATTTAAATATCTTAGATAGGTAATTTTCACAAGAAACGAATAAGATGGCATCATCAAAAAACTTTTATCTTTACTTTTTATAACTTTTAAGAGAATATAGCATACTTTTCCCATCCTTGTTTTGTGTAAACGACTTAAGCCATACTCATCAAGCGAATCTGAATTTCGGAAACGAATCAAAGTTTGCAAACAATTTTCGTTAACGAATACCCATATAACTGAAGATTCTAGATTCTAGAACATTTGCTTTTGTATATACCGGTATGTATAGTGTGTTCCAGGCTAGACGCAAAATACGAGTCCCAATATTAACCATTTGAGTGCCAACATGATTTTTAGAGAACTTAAAGTGCCTTTTTGACCGTGGATTTATATTAATCAATCAAATTTATTTAGATCCGTGATACACGCGCGGTGCATGTAGATTCGTCAAAGAATAAAATAAATTAGTACAAACATTTGATTTCTTTTATATTTTTTATGTCAGCAGGTAAATGATTATAAAATTTGTGACCCCAATATCTAGGTCCTTGTTCATAAAGAGCTGATCTGTGTTTAGGCGTTCTTAAGTCCGAGCTATATCTTGTGAAATAATTATGATCTATGTTATTATGTTCTAATTCTGTGTAATTATTTTTTGTCATCAAGCGTCTCTAATTCCAAAAACAATATATAAAAATCGATAAGTGTGAAATAGAGATTGTATTAGTTCGTGTGGGAGTAGGGTTTCCAGGTGTCCGGCTTTTTACTGTCGTGTCCAGCCAAATATTTACGTGTTCGGCTTTTGGTCTGTGTACTTTTAATTATAGACTTTTTGATATTTTTTAAGAGTTTGAAATTGTTACTTTTTAATAAGTAAAGATCTTTTTGTTTTGACGTGATAACGTCTTATAAATTGATGAAACACCAGCTGCACGCACGAAAAAGTGTAACGTTCCGTTCCGCCGTAACGTTCCGCCTGACTCTGTGCGTGCAAGCGAGAGCGCAGTAATGTATTATTAAATATGATATTCGAGCGGAATACGTTATCACGTAAAACTATCGTTCGTAAACCGACTTTACAGACAACCAATTTTTTTATCCAAAAGAATGGATTGTTTATTTTGTAACAAAACTGTGATTTACTATTTAATAATAATTCATAAACAACTTTAATACGAACCTAACATTTAGGGCAAAATGTCCGGCCTAATACAGCGCTGAGTCCGGCTTTTGTATTTTAGAACCTGGAAACCCTATGCGGGAGCAAAATCTCAGTCGCGCTCCTGACATTTTCGACCAGTGTATTGAGGAGCACTTGGCACTCAAAGGGTTAATAGTCAATAACATTCTCCTATAAAACTATTTTTTGTCCAATCACCCTATAAAATAGCCACTTTCATGCATGTTAAACGGTCGTAAAATGTAACCGATTCTACTCCGGTGACGATTCGGCCGCTAAAATAATTTTATCGTCCGCTTAAACCGGACGAAAAAGTAAAATTTAATTATTTTAAGACTAGCTGAGCTACGAACCAATACAGCTGCAGTGAAGGCACAAAGAGCGTATTTAAATATATTAGCTACTAGCCGCTACCCGCGGCTACGCCCGCGATTAAGATGGAAATCGACTTTTGACATGCATATCAGGGGTTGAGGTATTGCACATATTTTGACAAACAATTTTCTTATTTTTCGTAAAAAATTTTTATTTTTTTTTAATAAAAAGTATCCTATGTTACTTCTAATACCTTCAAGAGTGTATGTGCAAAGTTTCATGATGATCGGTTAAGTAGTTTTTGCGTGAAAGCGTAACAAACAAACTTACATTCGCATTTATAATATTAATATGATAATGTTCCAACCTCTCTGCGAACGGTAATATTATCGTCACAGTCATGCGCAGTAGCTAAAGCAAAACTGTTTTGTATCGGTTTTGTGAAGCGCATGCGTCGAGTTTGCACTGTTTTGTGACTTAAAGGACAGTTCTAGAACCGTTCTAAACTCGGAACAGGTTTTAGCTACTGCGCATGACTGTGGCGATAATATTATCGGAGGTATTATCTGCAGCGGCCTGTTACTCATTTAATTAAAGCTTACTACACAAATGAAATGTGAAACAGTCCTAAAAATGAGTTTTGAAAATACTGAAAATGAAGACAAAAGCCGTCATTTTATAGAGCGCGAAGATAAAAATACATACAAAAAAATAAACTGTGTGTCAAGAATGAAATACGATTTTGAGTAGTACGACTGTAACAAGTACATTTGTTGACAATCGTGTTCCTTACTCTGCAATTATTTGATTATTTATCCGTTAGTTCTTAACTTTCAGACTTCAGTTTGCTTTCTAGATAAAACGGTTTAATTTTTAATAAGTAACAGTTTTCAAAGAAATGTTAAAAGTTTATATCATAGAAGTTTATTTTGTGTATATTCTTGAACACACTGTATATTTACAATACTTGTATATTAAAATTTGGTGCGTGCACTTTGCAAGAAAAATTTTAATACAAATTGATTTTTTGCGTCCCATATGTCAGAATTTATTTATTTATCTTAAACAGCGCACACTTAACTAATGTTATTAACTGACTTGTTATAGACTTTTTCTTAAATTAATCAAGGAGCACGGCAGTGCCCCCCGCCAAGTTGGGTTCTGTATCATCCTTTTCTCGAAGCGACTCACGGCACTTTTGATCCCCATGTAACTTCGTTGCGGATAAAGCTAGAAGTTTGAATTTTTAGTGATCAAGAGGACATACTATAACTGGCTATATTATCAATATACTTAATAATTATACCTTGTAGTTTAAAGTAGTGTAAAGATGTTGATAGGCAATTGATTAGATAACAATTTATAACAAAGTTCTTGGACAGGTGCTTCCATAGACACTAACTAAAAAAACTGACTTGGTTTTACATGAGATCTCACAACTTTTTGTAGCGGAAAAACTGCGTTGCGAGACTTGGCATTTTTTTACATTTTATGTTTTTGATGGGATACATTTTAAACACATTCGCTTAAACCGTATACGGGCTATGATGATGCAGAGAAAAATAAATATTTAAAAGATTATGTGTATGTGGAAGATAATATCCGAAACCACTGCACCTCTTTGAAAAATTCTTTCACCTCTAATTAGAATGAACCCTTAGGATGAACATAATATATTATCGCGATAAAATAGAAGCGCTTTTCGTGGAGACCAATTTTGCAACGTAAGTTGGCCAAAAAACGGTGGCAATTTACAAACTCGGGTGAAGCCGGACTGGGCTACTAGTATACGATAAACCAAATGAATGGCCTCTGATACGTGTCTACATTCTGAATATTAAACTGACCCTGGAAAAAAATCCTAGAGTAGATTCCAATTTATTTTTTAGACGCTCGATAACAGAGGTCATTTAGGTCCAGGAGTAAATGAGTGAGCGTGGGTTAGTGTATATATATAGATTTAACCTTATCTAGAGAGTAACGCATGTTTTCCTGTACCTTCCTTTCTTTTTCCATTTGCAACAAGTATAATATTATGTAAATGGAATGAAATTTAAATCGTTTAATACATACAAATAATGCATAAAATTTTAGATATTCTAGAAGAATTACTGAAGAAGTAAAAGTACTTTGAAAACCTTTTTGAAGTTTAAAAAAAATGCTGTGTATTTTATAAGCTAGCTGCAACTATTATATCTAAAGAAATCCCAAAAAAATAATTTTAATTTTAATGATATGTGTTTCAGATCTATTAATTTTATAATATTATTTTTCAGAGGATAATAGATCAATAAAGATATATGCTGTTAAGCTATATTTTTAATCGCAACGTTTCGTTTTATATATTAAAACTTCCTCAGGCTCTTAAAGAATAACTTAGCGATTAAAAATATAGCTTAACAGCATATATCTTTATTGATCTATTATCCTCTGAAAAATAATATTATTTAATTTTAATATTTTTCAAATTTACGGTACTTACAGTCTACAGAAAAACACGCTGTTTGCAACGGCCAAACGAAAATTTGTGCTGTCTTTTAGTTCATGAGCAGCGCTTAGATTTTTTTCGAGAAAATTTAAATATACCTTGTTAACTAAAAGAGATAAGCAGGTTTTCTCTTCCTTACAGGAATAAGCGTACTTTTTTCTGGAAGTACATGAATAATAATAATAATAATCCGTCCTTAGAACTGTTTAATAAATTTCGAATATTGATGTTTTTTAAAGTAAAATTATAACATAAACAAACTCATATCAGTACTATCTTCAGTTTGTAACGTGTTTTTTTTTTTCATAATAAAGAGAGAGAGAGATTATGAACGTTCGGCAAATTATCGCCTTATATCTGTTTTCGCCGACTTCAAACCTGGCATCTTTTAAATGCAAAAATGCTTTATCACTACATTTTTGTCGCTGTGTCAAGAAACTAAACTGAAAGAAAGTTCAAGAAAAATAAAAAAAACTATAGAAATACACACCGATGCATCTTCTAAATTTATTACGTTCACGACGGTTGTTACCCCCTGTATATTGTGCCTTACGTGGTGTCCAGCGTCCATGCTTACACGTTTCAACCACTACTACCAACAACACACAAAACCATCACCTACTGACAGCCACCCAACTACTTCACGTTGCTTTCAACATTCTGTTAGAACACAGAACGTGACATATGTGTTTAGTGGTTTACAAGTTATTTTACCTACCAAGGGTTATATTTTTAAAAACAGTACGCGACTTTCTTCGAAATATATATCGGTTTGTTTTTAGCTACCAAGAAAAGAAATTTCACTAAATATTAATGATACCGTCTCTGTAGTTTTTCAACGGTGCCTTTCTCGTCTCGACAGCGACAAAATATCGACCATTTCATGATCTTGACTCGAAATAATAATAATAATGCGTCTAACGTCCGTTTCTCGACTTTATGTCATAACTAGTGATGTCCCGGATCGTTAAAAATGTATATCCGCGGATACGGATCTGAATACGGATATTTGGTTTCAAGTTCCGCGGATACGGATACGGATCTTAACTTTCTTAGAGTACGCGGCGGTAAAAATTGCACATCGGCCTTTGGAAAGTGACTATCTGTTATGGGAAAAAGTTATTGACCTCTTTAAGAGTTAACTCTCATAACAGATTGTCTTTTTCCAAAGATCGATGTGCAATATCTCATTATAAAGATACTTGATTTAGTACCTTTGTGTTAGTTGTGTGGTATTTAGGGTTATATACCCTAAAGACAAAACCCTATTGCACTCACTATTCTATCTGTTTGTCCTAACTCTAAATGCTACAAAAGTGAAATTAACATATAATTACGTAAGAGAATGATCCAAACCCAGAAAAATAATATTTATTATCTACAATGCAATCAACAAGCTAGCCAGACGAGACGAAGACTACAAAAAAATGCGTTGCATTTGTTTCCGCTGAAGTTTAAACTCTATCTTTTCTACAGCTCGATTGTTCAAAATAAAATTAAAAAATGTTACAATTTAGTGAAGTACATTGTTTTGGAACTGTGTTTTTAATAGACCACGTCCCAGCTGTAGATGTTACACTGTTTATCAAATATTTAAATATTCTGCTTAGAATGCACAAGGCGAATAATAATAGTTTGGTACACAACATACAATAAATGCAAGCATATGCACTAGCTCTAGCATATAAATTGATGCAGCAGAATTCAGAATGTCAATTTATTACATAACACTGCAAAATGCATTTTAT
Organism: Xanthostigma xanthostigma; assembly: GCA_963575645.1. NCBI lineage: Eukaryota > Metazoa > Arthropoda > Insecta > Raphidioptera > Raphidiidae > Xanthostigma > Xanthostigma xanthostigma. The sequence continues at coordinate 12,284,237 of OY754476.1, read as the reverse complement.
ATATCTCAGCCATTTATTGTCGCGCCAACGTTTGTCAACTGTTCAAGTACCTATGTCTTCATATTGAGCATATATTCAGAGCCAGCACACTTTACCGCTTATATAGAAAATGTATTCAGCTGATAAAGGAAACCAAACTTGCTAGATCTTATCTTCATCAATAAGTTGATGAACAATTCATTCAGCCTTTGAAATTTGCGATCGCAGCGGGAAATAAAACGTCGTGAGAGAGACAACAGTGATATCAATGGAAGAATCAGTTATGATCACTCATAACTGATTCTTCTGACTCAAAACATGACTAAATTGTGTTTAGTCATGTTTCGAGTCCAACGCGAGAAACTAGATCGTTCTCCCTCGTCGGGGTTTCGTAAATATTTACAAATTATATACAGAAACCTTCCTCGTTTATCGTTCTTTCTATTAGTGAAAACCGTATCAAAATCCGTTCGGTAGTTTTTGTGTATTTCCGAATAGAAGCAGTGTTGTATTACGCCAGTAGAATTGCGACTTGGATATGTGGAATGACTGGAAGTCTTCAGAGCCGGATTTACTGTGTAGGTGTTATAGGCGGCGCCTATAGGCCCCCCCCCAAATCTTAGGGCCCCACCAAAGTGAAAAAATTGAAAAAAAAATGAAAATGAATGAAAAAAAATTAAAATGATTTTTTTTTTGGATTAGAAAAAAAATTCATATCATACAAACATGAAAGCTAAAAAATTGTTAATTTTTTGTTCAAAATTCTTCGTCATAATTTCTTTTAAGATCTCCAGAAGGTGATAGAATATTTTCATTTTATATAGGTAATATAATAATTTTTCATATTATTTCAAAAGTTCATTTTCAAATGCTATTCTTATTTCAATTGATTTTCGTCCCCTTACATAGGCGATAGCTCCCCCCCCAGGGTCCCGCCTACGGGCCCCTTCGCTTCTTAATCCGGCTCTGGAAATCTTCTAGTATCATAACACTATATATATTTCACTGCACTGTGACTGTACTGATTTTATAACATTATGATAGATACGGCTAACGCGGTACTGTCATTCCTAACATTTTTATTTTTACGGCTACAGCTACCGCGCACAAACGTGTTAAAAATATGTGGCCCTATACACCTGGTGTTCTGCAGAGACGGCCCTGCATGCATTATATAGATAGCAAGGTATTTCTAAAGTGGACTCATTTATATACGAAGTGGTAGATATGGACAAAAGTTTCTAGTGGAAAAATAAAATTTAAATATCACTCATTTTGATTTTATATATTTTTTCTATTATCCGCTGTAATAAAAAAGTTCTTTGAAGTTTCTATCGTGATTTTTATAGAAATTGATACACATACTGGTAGCCGCGTAACTTTTAGTAAAACCTATCAAACTGTGTAGTTTTGTATGCTTATTTTTTGCTATACGCTAGTTTTAAAAATAAATAATAATACACCAACATCAAATGTGTCAAAATCAGTAAGCAAGCTACTTTTTAAGTTCTAAGGTTATTTACTTATTTTCATATACATAGGTTAGCAACTACTTATGAATTCAATAATGCGGACGACCAAAGATTGCGGATTATTTTTTTCATTACAACCCCCTTGATATGTGTACCAAATTCTTATCATGTAAAATACAATAAACTACGCGACGTCTTTATAACAACTAAAAGCTAATGATATGAAATTTATCTTTTAAAAAAATTGGTTGTCTGTAAAGTCGGTTTACGGACGATAGTTTTACGTGATAACGTATTCCGTAATACATAACCTAAATTTATATAATAATTATAATAATTCGAATGTATGATATTGCATCTTTCGCTTCAAATTTAGGTAAATTTTATTAAGTAGAATAATAAAACACTATAAAAAGTACACTATTATTATATAAAAAACAACTATGGCATGTATCTCTTTTGCGCATGCGCCGATTTTCCCCAAAAAATATACAAAAATTTCTAGTAAAAATAGATAGATTAAAAACCGTTTTAAAAACTATATTATTATTATATAAAACATCATTATAAGAGATATATTCTTTTACGCATGCGCCGATGTTCCCCAAAAACAATAGGCCACTTCATATTTGCATATCAAACATCCTCCCAAAATTTGGTTTCAATCCGCTTATCCTTGGTGTCGGAATGATAAGAAATGTCAAAAGTGACGTTTGCAACTGTCAAAGTATTATGTTCTAATAATAATTAGTTATTCCAATAGTTAACTTAGAAGGCGTTGCATTTCACAAAATACTAATGTCAAAAAATTGAATTAAACATTAGAAATGCAGCCGTTTTCATGTTAAGACAAGACATACGTTATTTTCTAATTTCCATGTACGGCAAACAAAGACGACCGACCGCGTCGCGCCATGCATTAGACAACATTGCATTTATACAGCTATTTTTCTATATAAATTTGTATAAAAAAACTGTTTAGGCAAATTCTGTTATACGAAATCTATGTAAAATGTTCTCCTCTTTCGTTTAAGACTGGTTTCAAACCGATCTGATTTAAATTGAGCGAGAAATTAGCAAAAAGCACGCACAGGGTCAGGCGGAACGTTACGCGTTAGGAACATTAGGAACGTTACGTTACACTTTTTCGTGCATGCAGTCGGTGTTTTATCAATTTATAAGATTGGTGATTCATCAATTTATAAGACGTTATCACGTCAAAATGTACTGAAAAAGTAAAATATTACCTTTTTTCGTTAGCTATAGAATTTTAAAATTAAAATCGTTGGGCGTTTCTCGTTCAATGCGTTTAGTCTTATATTTTTAGTAGCTTTCATAAAATTTCTTATAAGCTCTGAAAAAAGTTTTTTATCAGTTTTCTTAAAATAAAATAATCAACTTCAAAACAATATCTGTTAATGACAAAAAAATATTTAGTTGTAAAAAAAAACAAACTTATAAAGAGAACAATTTTCTATTGAATTGATTTTCTATCGATATTCTTTCGAAGTTCACAGTTTACAAATATTTTATATAATACTAAATACATATTTTTAAATGTTAAATGTGATAAAAGCACGTTTTCTCGTAAATAACGGAACAATAATTGTATTCGTTTACGGCGTGTTACAATAATGTGCATAAAATAATAACTCTTCCATTTAAATTGAACAAGCAAACAAAGTATATGCAATTATATATATACATACATACAAATATAATCATTGCGAAACGCTCGTCAGTTTGTTTGTTATATCAGCCGTTTTGCTCTCTTTTCAGTCTTCTCTTAGTTCGATCCGATCATGTTCTATCAGTGAACCAGCTCCCCCACGCCTAGAACTCCATACCACCACACTTTACCCGACACGTTACCTCCACCGTCATTCCGCAGCTTTCCGTAGCATTCTTTTTAGAGGATGTGCAAACTTTCGTGACACCTATTCAATCACCAAAATCTCTCACTTAGCATTGAATATTTGTACTACTAAAGATCTTAATTGTCAACCGTCTATAATATACATTCAATCTTTAGCATATTTACAACCCGTTTTTATAGCTTTTTGCAGTTATTTCAGCAATCACAGCAATTATAAAATGTTTTTTGGTTAATCCTGCCCTTAAATCTTTTGCTAATCAAATAAATATCTCATTCTGTAACTTTATCAATCTTTTTAGACCATGCCGATACCTTAATATACACTTTACTACGGTCGACCCGCTACCTCCACCATACATTCTATAGCATATTTACAGTCCGTTTTTCTAACTTTTTGCAGTTATTTCAGCTATCACAGCAATTATAAAATGTTTTTTGGTTAATGCTGTCTCTAAATCTTTTGCTAGTAAAATAAATATCTTATTCTGTAACTTTATCAATCTTTTTAGACCATGCCGATAAATTATACACTGTACTACGGTCGACCCGCTACCTCCACCATTATGCGGTAGATAATGTTTTTCTTGTAATACTAGCTTTTTACACCTTTCACTCTCAAAATATCAACAAAATCTATATAAAATGAAATCACAAACAGAAGATACGCGGATAGTTTATATATTAATCAATAAATAAAATTAACGACCAATTTTTCAGACAAAACCTATATTATTTTTTCAATATTTTGATACTAAAAAACTTTAAGCGAATTTTGTTAAAAACTAATTAGAAACTAATTATGAATTAATTTTTATATTTTTTTAGATCAGTTCTCAAAAAGGTCCAAATCCGGACCGAAACGTTAATGTATTGAATTTATATATTTTTTGTCAATATATTTGTCTTAAAAATTGGTCGATAATTTTATTTATTGAAAAGTTCTAATCAGACGTTAATCAATGATTTGAATTTATGTATTAATGCTGATTATTTTTGAGAAAGCTCTTTTTCTGACATTAACAAGAAAATATAAAATTCTTAAATTGTTTTATTAATACACAATCGTGTTAAAGTCTCACACCTAAGTTTGCCCGCATAAAATTCCGTATCAATCTCTTGATCTCCTTCATAAGTACTGAAAGATTGTTCAAGGCGCTTTCTCGTTTCATACGTTTTAGATATCAGACATGTTGAAGAACGTCTTGAAGAATCTAAGTCTAAAATATTTCAAAGGGAACTTGTCTTTTGTTATTATTAATTCATACATCCTTAATCGATGATTCCATTCGCAAGTTGTTCGTTAATTACCGGAATTGGAACAAATGCCGTACGCTGCTTTAAACACGGTGAACAATTGAATATAGAAATAGGTATGGCATTGTACCCTTAAGTTGTAACGAAATTTTACTGACATAAAAATGTTTTATGTACGAGCTGATTTAAAAAGACGTCATTTTGGCATGTATGGAATAACTGAACCTTTTATAATGAACCTGTTCTCGCAAATTTTTCTAAAATTAATTTTAAGATTATATTTATGTAGATATCAGATTTTAAGAGCTTTATAATTTCATTTTCTTGCTATATTTTTTTCTTTGTATTTTAGAAAACGTGTTTGTCTGTCTGTCTGTTAATACCACCATCAATAGAAACTCGACCCGACAGATTTTAACGAAACCTGGTTCATTGTCTACTAGTACCCAAACTTACATAAGGTACCGAAACTGAAAAAATAGTGTCTGTCCGTCCGTCTGTCACAAGCTCCCAGAGCTAATAGTATAAGTTAGAATCTTGAAATTTAGTATATAGTTATTTATTCCGTTTCGATCATATTAAGATACTGACAAAACCGCCAATATCGCAAAATAATTCACAAAGGTAAATATCATAAAATACAGTAGGACCTCTGTAAGTCGAACTTCAAGGGACACGTCAAAAAAATCGAGTTATAGAGTTTTCAACTTATGAAGAATTTCGACTTAGGCGAATTTTGTAACGAAATATTCGACTTGTAGAGATTAAGACTCATTTTAAATGATCGAGTTGTAAAGATTGTTAAATCAAACATTGCTACTTGAGATGCAGAGGTCCAATTTATTTTTTCGAGTTATGGAGGGAAAATATCTACCGAAATGACTTATATGGACTCACTGATTATTTCGACATATAGAGGGTTGAGATTTTGAGTAATGAAGGCTTTGGGGCTTGAAGGGGAAGGAACAAGAGCTTTGGAGGTTTTCGACTTATCGAGGTTTGACTTAAAGAGGTTCTACTGTATATTGATACATAGTTAGTTTTATTCGACCGTTATCAGTAATTTAATGAAGAATTTATTCATAAAAAAATTATTACAAGTAGGTATACTTGTAGCGTGAGTGACGAAGTAAAGACTGTGTATTTTACATTACACACTACAGAAGTAAAAGCACACACACACACACACACACACAGTATCGACTCTATGGAATCAATGTTCGTGCGTCGTCAAGGACCCTCGTGGTTTGATCCCTAGAGCCTTTTTCTTTACAGTGTTTCGTAACACTTTCAATCTTATGAATCGAATTTGCTCTACCGCGTGCGAAAAGAAGCTTTTCTTCAATAAATCGGAACATTAGAAGATTAGAACAATTCATTCGTTTTTAAAACTCAGAGTTGCGATTTATGAAAGGTGGCATTTAAGTTTTAAAAAAATACTTAATCAGCAAAAAATATTAATTAAGTGATAGAAATGTGGTTTTTCAACTCTATTATATAAACGTTAATCTTCCGTAATCTCGGTCAGACGTCAGTGATGGATTTACGTCTAGGCCCGTGAGGCCCGGGCCTAGGGCGGCAATATTTTAAAGATTCATTAGAAAATACTAAAGATCTGCTCTATGCACAAAACATAACATACACAATATACCTATTACATTCACGGAATATTCACGTTGTTTATCCTATAATGTAGACATTGCTTTTTAAGCATCCCAGCCAGGGCCGGATTTAGTATGGGGCCATGTGGATCCGGACCCATAGCGGCAAATTTTAGGGGCGGCAAAACGGTAAAAATAACTGGAATTTGAGAAATAATATTACAGTAGATACTATGTTTTGTCTGGAACAAAACTAAAACTCAATTCCAGTTTTACAACAGATGCGTATTAGCATGCGATATAGTCATGAATGAGCTAATGCCAAGTTATACGTTTGACTCAAACTAAATGTACGCCTGTACACTGAACTGCAGTAGAGCGGCTCCGCGCCGGCGTGTTCGTATTAGCATGCGATATAGTCATAAATGAGCTAATGCCAAGTTATACGTTTGACTCAAACTAAATGTACGCCTGTACACTGAACTGCAGTAGAGCGGCTCCGCGCCGGCGTGTTCGTATTAGCATGCGATATAGTCATAAATGAGCTAATGCCAAGTTATACGTTTGACTCAAACTAAATGTACGCCTGTACACTGAACTGCAGTAGAGCGGCTCCGCGCCGGCGTGTTCGTATTAGCATGCGATATAGTCATAAATGAGCTAATGCCAAGTTATACGTTTGACTCAAACTAAATGTACGCCTGTACACTGAACTGCAGTAGAGCGGCTCCGCGCCGGCGTGTTCGTATTAGCATGCGATATAGTCATAAATGAGCTAATGCCAAGTTATACGTTTGACTCAAACTAAATGTACGCCTGTACACTGAAGTGCAGTAGAGCGGCTCCGCGCCGGCGTGTATGTGTGTGTGTGTGTGAGAGAGAGAGAGAGAGGCGGCCACCGCTTCGGGCAATCTCGAGTACATTCGGGGGCTGTGTCAGTTGATTGTGTGAAAGGAGGAGGGGACGCCGGCGCGCCGCCCGCTGCTTTGTGCATCCTCGACTTCGTTCGACGGTAAAAATATTGCAAATCCAATGTAAACTAGAGAAATTTTTGATTAGGAGTCTTTTTAATCGTGGGGAGGGGGCGGTAATTTCGGGGAGCACATAGGCACAAAATATGTAGATCCGGCCCTGATCCCAGTTACAAATTATTCGGGAGAAAGATCTTTTTCTACCCTGAAAAATGTGAAAAGCTATTTACGTGCAAGTATGGGCCAAGATATACTTTTACCTTGCGCATTATTAAGAAATAATCGACGTTTCCACCCGAACTAAAGCCAGGAAGAAAAAATTAATATCATAAGTGATAGTTGAAAAAAATGTATTTATTATTATTTATCTTTGATAAATTATATTTCAATTAATAAAATGCAATACATAATAACTTAAATATTTGAAAATTCGATGTTTGATTTTGATAATCACTTCCACATAGATTATTTGTGTACGTTAAGGAATTGAATTACAGAGACTTAACTGCAAATATTGCAAACTTTATTTTTAAGTTACTGAAAGTCAACTACGCAATTAATCGTTTATTATTAGGTATTTTTAATGAAGATGGTATCAGGTTCCGAAAGGAAAGCAACAATATAAGAGAAAATTATTTTCAATTAATGTTACTGCACAGTAAATCTTAACTCAGCCGCCGCGATAGTTTCGAGTTAGAGTCCCGATGTTAAAATATTTGAAAATATTTTTTCTTATATAGCGTTGTAACAATGTAATAATAGCAATAGCTAGATTTGACTGTGTATTTAGTCTTACGAACTAAGTATACCGTATTCAAATATTTGAAATTACGTTAATATTAATATATATTTTATGTATTTCAGGTAAATGGGACCGATGTAAGCAGTTCACCACATGCCGATGCTGTTCGCGAATTCTTGACAGCTCAAGAACCGATTCTAGTTGAAGTGATGCGTCGTACATCAGGCAGTAAGTTCTTCGACAATCTGTCACCGTCATCTTTCGAGGCTAAGGAATACGCCGATTCTCTTGAACCATACATCGACGTTGAATCGCCGGACAAAGAAAAGGACGATAACGAACCATCAACATCAGCTTACGGTCAAAATCAGACATCCCAAGTATCGAAGAGTGTACAAACATACATTACTAGTTTAAATTGGTTTGACGAAAGTCCAATCTGTGACAACAGAGAATTACCTTTGGAAGATTGGCTGGAACAAGACATTCAAGACATGAATTTAGAGGTAACAATGATAATTATTTCATTAAAGTATTTTGGAGGGAACGTTTGATATATCACGTCATTTTCATAGCCTTAATGGGATTCTATCCCTTCGATATTGAACCCTAAAAAATACAAAATAATCAATTGTATTTTAATGTTTATCCTTCACTCTTTTAAAATCAAGCTTTGAGGCAAGTTTATGAGGGTCAGTTTCGTTAATCATAATTTTACTTCTTGCTCCAAGGAAAAAAGTGGCATGTGCATTGTTTAGTATTTAATTGATTTAAGCGACGTAAGGGTTGATTGTTTTTTGTTGCAGGAGGTAACATTGCGCAAAAATACCAGTGAAGAAAGAATTGGGTTGACTGTATGTTACAGTTCTGATGAAGCGGATGCTTGTACAGAAGTTTACATTAGTGATATTATTCCCGAAAGTGTGGCGGATAGAGACGGAAGATTACGCCAAGGCGATCAAATCTTACAGGTATATCACTTTAATTTATTCTAACTAATAATTTGATCGTTTTTATCGTTTGATTAGACATTACTACATTGTCATCTCAAAACATTTTAATTAAATTGTTTATAGTAGCTACTGTTTGCTACAATTGTTAAGAAACACCCATTGTTACAATGCTATCAACATAGAAAAATTAGTTTATTTTTTCAAACAATGTCACCGTCGGGATACGAACCCCGAATCTTTCCACTCTCGCGGCGGACTGTGTTACATTACACTACAGTGACACAAACTATCAAACTATCATTCTAATATTTATAGCATTGGTAAATGGTAACCGATTTTTTCACATCATGCGAGAGCCAATTATATTAGTTAACGCTAGATGTGAACCATTACAGTAGTGAGAGCTATGAGTGAATCAAAGGTGAAATTGTTTCCTTACATTAAACTAAACTCATCTAAATTTTAATTAAAGTCAGTTCAAAATTATACTCCAGATCCAAAGTTAATGCACCACTCGGTTTTTTTTTTGTTATATTTCTAGTGTTTAAGGAATGGTTGAAACTGGATGAATGTTTTGTTTTCTGATGAAACTAAGGTAAGCTCGAAACCATCAAATAGTCGCGAACGAGTATAACGAATGCCTAGGCCCTAAAGAAAGATTTGCTACCTACAATATCTCTGCAACTCCATGGACGTTGACACAAATTCCTTCTCGGAGCACCCTTACAGAGATATTACAGGTATCTCCAGGTCTTCGTCATACTAGGTTATGAACATCTGGTCATTTCAAAGTTTACACTGGTTTCAGCTGTAAACAAAACATGCTTCCAGTCTAATTTTTCCTTTAGAATTGAAAGCAAAGCAGGGAAATCGAGTGGTAGCGACAATGTAAGGTATTTACTGCATATAATTATTTATATATTTTTTTATCTTTAAAGGTAAATGGAAAGGATGTAGCCACTAAAGAAGAAACCGAATCACTTTTTGCAGAAAACAAAAATGCCGTGACTTTACTTATAAGCAGATGTATTTATCAGGTATTATTTTTTTATAATCATCCCACTGACATGTATATAAATATATACCTATATTGATAGCGGACACCTTAGTCCCCACTACCCTAATAACTTAAAATTGAAAGTCCAATATCTAGATGAGATCGTTTCCGGGTATACTCGGTAGATGTGTTCGCGTCGCAGCGAACTTGAATGCTTGCCCAAGTGATAATTTTTGCAAGGCGTCGAGCAACTAGTTTTGACCAGCGTAACTGAACGTGAGCATAAGCGCATGTCCCGTAAAAGGTCCATACAAAATGACGAAGATTCAATTGCTCTTCCCCCACTTTGGCATGACTACTTATACATCGAGACTTATCCTTGAGCCATTCGAATCAATGGATGTCTGTAATGAAATTTAAACCGCAGTAACAGTATATTAGATTAATATTATCATTCTTTTTTCACTTTTATACTTATTCTTGTACAACTTTCAGTTTTAAATCTAGATTTAAAAAGGTCATTTGTTTTTAAATAAATGAAAATTTGCTAAAATCAAGCGATAATCTTAAATTTAGATTTACAGCTGAAAATCGTAAGTATCAGAAACTCTTCATAACAGAAGTATTGGAGTTTAAAAATGCGGTTTCAAAAGTGTAAAAATGATTTAAAACCTAGTTAACTTATTAATCTACGCCGGTACGAATTGCTATTAGTGAAATTGTTACCGAACATGTAGTAGCACAATATTTATTAGATTCTAAAACTATATGCAGCGATGTAACTACATTACAAAGTCATGTCAATTATAATTACAACACGTACTATGTAGGAACCAACCTAGAGTTAGTTAAATAGTTCATAGATTAATGAAATGTTGTCCCTAAAGCGGTAATTAAATCTCTTAACAGCTTTAGTTTACGTAATACAGTACGAATATAGCAATTTAGGTTTGGTTAAAGAATATATAATATTTTGCTGCAGGATGATGAAAGCTTACAATCTCATGAAAATTTAACTGAAGAGATGTGCGAGCCATTTTATGGTAACACATCGATTGAAACACAAACAGTAACAGAAAAGGAACAGATTCAAGTCGTTAATGCACCCGTTTCCAAAATTATGATAAGCTGTGATTCTCAACAAATAATGTCTACAAATTTTACGAAGCAAATCCAAAGACATGATTCTGATTTTTTTAAAAATGAAATACTAAATAACACTAACTCTTTAATACGTAATAAAATAGAAAGTATTAGTCAAGAAATAGCTATGCTCGATCATAGAATGCAAAGTATACAGATAATAAATAAAGATAAATTAATTTCCGAAAGTTCAGAATTTGATATTGAACATATATATGAAACAATACCAGAATCTATTGATTCAGAATTAGAACCAATATATTCGTCTCCATACGAATCAGAAAAGGTTACGGGAAAAGAACAATCTGTTGCTGAAAGAAAGGATGGAAATACAGTACGGAATACAAATGAAAAAACATTAGCCAAAGTGAAAACTTGGTCCAGAGCAACATCTAGCAGTGAGGAAGAACGTGAGAGCCGAGAAAATAGTTCCAGTGCTTATAATACCGGTGGATCCAGCAATAGTAACCCACTTACATTGAAACTCAATTGCAGAAACACGACAAACCGGTGAGTTACTTATAACGAAATTTATAAAAATTATTTCTTTTTCATACCACTTGTATATTCACCTCGGTAATCCTCTTATTCTGAGAAGGGCTCCCTGGCCAATGCCTACGGCGGCCCCCACATTATTGAAAGTTGCGCATTTATAATTGATAAAAAATTTGCGCTGGGTCCCTGGCTACAACCTGACTGACCACCCTCTTGTGAGAGGTTTCCCTCCACAGCAAGACAAGTTCAGTATTAAAACTAAACAGTTGAAAAAAAACCCGAAAAAGTTCAATTAAGACACCCCTATCGTTAACAGTTAAATCCTGGCCTATAAGAGCCCACAATCAAACCCACATTTTTATAAATAAGACATGATGACCTTCAAAAGCAAGTGCGACACAGGGAGCTCCATTTTTTTTTTTAGTTTTGATCAGTGTTCACAACATTGCATGTGCTTGTGTTAATTATTTTTCAATAACAAGCATTAATATTATTTCAGATCAATGCTGCAACTATGTCCGCCAACAGAGAAATGGTCTGAAACTGAAAGAAGCAAAACAGTCGATAGTTTTACAAGACAAGAAAATCGATATAAGAATACAAAAGAACAAAGTGTTAACTTAAACAAACTAACTAGTCCAATGTCACCTCACAGTACGTCCGGGGCACCGCCAAGACATATACCTGCCGATACAATGTACACAAATGTGGCAAACTTACAACAAACTATATTATTACAACAACAATTATTCAGACAAGAACTTTGTCGCCAAGGATCTCAGTCTCAAAGATTTGTTGCCACGCCTACTACCAGTTTTACAGCGCCTAGTTTAAGTCAGTTTCAAATCGTCAGCAAACAGCATGTAAGTATGGAATTTAGTATGAATGAAAACAATTGCCTACTAATATTTAAAATGACCGAAATGCAGCAAGTTCAACCGTCTATACTCTATACAGTTCTTAATCTGATTAAAATTCTCACGCTGTATATGCTTTCTCTGCTAAGATAGCTTAATAAGCCCTTTGATTAGCTTCTTTAAAGAACTATATTTAAGACACGTTATCGACTTTTCGGAAAGCGTAGGTATTGAAAGAATTTGATTGTGTTTAGATGTGTGTCAGTGTATTACAATGTCCAATTCATTTGTTTGTTTGAAGATGTGTTGCAAATGTTCTGCTCAACAACAAGCAGAAGCCAATGTTCGAATGGAATGGAAGGTAAAGAGGCGACAAGACGGAACCAGGTATATAGCGAGAAGACCTGTTAGAAATCGTATTCTTCGTAACAGAGCCATTAAAATATCGGAAGAAAGAGCTGGTCTTACCACAGAGGATGAAACTAATTCGGAATTAAAGGTTGGTAAGAAAAGGCTCCAATTGCCAAACCGATAATGTATTTAACTTTTATAATACAAAATAAAATAAGCTGAAAAACATTTCAACATTTTTAGATTGGTCGTTATTGGACAAAAGAAGAGCGTAAAAAGCAAGTTGAACGTGCGCACGAAAAAAAGCACCGTTATGAACCGGAAACTTGTAAAACATGCATTAAATTTCAAGTTCCAGATAATAATATTGATTCCCAAAAACAAGTGCGATTACCTGAAAAATGTCAAATTTCACATCCAACCTCTTCTGCAGTTAAAAAGCCCGAAAAAAAATCTTTACGGAAAAAAATCCACAAAGAAGGCTACGATGCAGATTTTCCAACTGTACAAGAAATTATTGTTCATAGTGCTAGAACTAGTCATCCATCAAGTGGAAAAATGATGGGACTTCTATCTGTTACAACAGTTTAAATGCCAATTATTATATAATATTTAAATCACTTTGCATAAACTTTATACAGGCAAGCCAGTTTTGCTCTTTGCTTTCCTGAATCTCCATCTTTCATTTTCAGCTTTGTCATCCAGCTGCTGTGTCTATTGAAACTATACCTTTATCTCTATTTATAGTAATCGATTCCTGTTTTTTTTTTCTTTTTTTTTTATTTTATGACGAATAACTTAGATCTTGCCTTGTCATCCATATTATTGATAATCCTGCTTTTTTACTATTAACAAATTAAGTGTCAATCATGTCAACTAAAATCTCGACTGTATTTTAATAAACACAACAAAAAGTGCCCCTATTTAAATATTGAAATTCTATAAATTTTAGAAATGTAAGTGTTGTAACTTCTGTCATATTGTTTCAGAATAAATATTTATCCTCTAATATTTCACTATTAATTTACTGTTTTAAAAACTAGCTTTTACTGTTAATTATTCAACTGTTATACTCCTTTTCACTGCATTATTGATAAAAAATAATGTTGTTTTCATGGACGCCAATTTTTTTATACGGAAAGTGATTTTATTTCGACTGCATAACTTACTGATTTTAACAAAAGAAAAATCATAGTTTATGAAAATTAAATAGAAAAAAATATCCATTTGTAAACAATTTAAGCCCAGTACAGTATCCTCTCTTTAATCCGGCGCTCGATAATCCAACGAGTATTACAATTTACCGGTATTTTTTTTAACAAACAGAATGCAGAATGCAAAACTCATTAATTCGCCAGTTCTGTGCATTGTGATGTTTGTAGTCCGCCACTTACGCTAACAAAAAACATTGTATCATCTGCCTCGTTCTATTTAAAGGGTATAGCCGGATAGATATGGCGAGTTGGCCCCCAAATGGCAACCTATATCGAAACTTATGTTTTAATATCTAGTTGATGTACGAACTCTTTTTATATATGTGTTACCCCCGCACTCCCCTTTGACCTTGAGTTATAGAGCAAAAACCAGCCTACCTACGACTATCGTTCAAAGAGACATATCTCGAAAACTAATTGAGCTAAAGAGGTAAAACCAACGCGAGCATTTAGGTAACCTTTAAGAGCACATTTTATATTTTTTTTGGATTTTTGCGATTAATTACACACAATATTAAAAAATAAATAAAAATATAATTTTCAATTTTTCAGTGTTCTCTGTGACTTACAATCACTGAAATAATATATATTATGGCACTTGATATGCACTACTACACATTCAAATTGCGTTAGAAAAAAGTTGGTGCAACACTTCGAAAAAAAATTTTTTTGACGCGCATCACATCATATAAGGAAACAAACTTGACATAATACACACATATATAAATATTTTATTAATTAAAATTATTGTTAGAATGGATTGAATGAAAATATAAACAATTTTCAGGAAAATATTGATTTCATACGGCGCGGTGCCGGGAATTATACGAGCGACAGCGAGTTCGAACTTAACGTACTTAAGAGTTAAGACTTTATTTATTTACACCACCATGGCATCATTTTCTGTCGGAAGTAGCTTTTATTTATTATTTGTAGCTATTATTTTATTTTGTTATCTATAATAATGTCAGATAATATGTGTAAAAAATAAGGCTCTTCGTAAGGTTACTGGTTATAAAAAAGTTATCAAAACTGACAAAGACGCTAATTTGTTTAATTAATTTAATGAAATTATGACGTGGTGGTGTAAACACAAAAACAGTCTTAACTCTTAAGCACGTAAATAACAAGCAGTGCAAAAACAAGTACAAACTCGCTGTCGCTCGTATAATTCCCGGCACCGCGCCGTATGAAAACAATATTTTCCTGAAAATTGCTTATATTTTTATTCAATCCATTCTAACAATAATTTTAATTAATAAAATATTTATATATGTGTGTATTATGTCAAGTTTGTTTCCTTATATGATGTGATGCGCGTCAAAAAAATTTTTTTTCGAAGTGTTGCACCAACTTTTTTCTAACGCAATTTGAATGTGTAGTAGTGCATATCAAGTGCCATAATATATATTATTTCAGTGATTGTAAGTCACAGAGAACACTGAAAAATTGAAAATTATATTTTTATTTATTTTTTAATATTGTGTGTAATTAATCGCAAAAATCCAAAAAAAATATAAAATGTGCTCTTAAAGGTTACCTAAATGCTCGCGTTGGTTTTACCTCTTTAGCTCAATTAGTTTTCGAGATATGTCTCTTTGAACGATAGTCGTAGGTAGGCTGGTTTTTGCTCTATAACTCAAGGTCAAAGGGGAGTGCGGGGGTAACACATATATAAAAAGAGTTCGTACATCAACTAGATATTAAAACATAAGTTTCGATATAGGTTGCCATTTGGGGGCCAACTCGCCATATCTATCCGGCTATACCCTTTGTGATTAATTATAGCGCGTCTGCATTAGCGTTGTGTGTGAATTTTTATTTACATTACACCACACAGTAATCCGGCACTTCCACTAATTCGACGCTATCTTGGTTTTCATGGGGCGGATTAATGAGAAAATACTGTATTGTATATGATCGAATTTTAAATTATTGAACGACACTAATATCAATTGTTTCCAGTGGCGTGACAATAGGGTGGACAGGACGGGCAAAATGCCACGGGCCCCCGGTTCTGGAAGTCTGTGAGCACAGGACGATCCTAACATTTATTATTACAACATTTAGTAAAATTTATTAGTTTTGTATTAAATTAATTAAAGTTACCTACTAAAATACATACACAAATTAAACAAAAAAATGTATAACGTTGGTTGAGCTTCTTTACATTGAGGGATGGCCCCATCCGATAAATTTGCCACGGGCCTCAAACGGTATAGTTACGCTACTGATTGTTTCGATAAAATTTCACTTTTAAATGTTTGGCGCCTATGATTTAAATGTAGAATTCCGGCTTATACTTTTAATAACTAAATAAATGTGCGTATCCTTCTATAGATAAATTTTATTTAAAAAACAACAATAACGATATTTTTTGTACGTCGAAAAATACATTCATTCATATCCAGATATTATCTACATAATATGTAATTTTCTAGCGGGTGTCTGTCTGTCTTTTCGAGCCTTCCCAAAAGTCACCGTTAATCTAGGAAGCTGAAACTTACCATACTTATAGTATAGGATATAAATGGGACAGAACGGAGATGGATTTTCGATAGAAATCAGTTGTTTTGTTTTTCTTCGAAAAAAACATGTTCACCTCCGTATTTTTTAAAGATATGCTACCCGTTGAAGACAGGTGAATCCTTTGAGAATTTCAACATAAATTAGTCAAAGAGATAAATAATTTCATCAGCTTCGGCAATTTTATGAGTGAGCATGGTCGCTATACAATCTGAATGTTTTTGACGTGATAACGTCTTATAAATTGATGAAACACCGGCTGCACGCACGAAAAAGTGTCACGTTCCGCCTGAGCCTGAGCGTGCAAGCGAGAGCGCGGTATAAGCGATAGAGAGGCACGATCGGCCCAAGCGTCGACTTGTACGCATTTCTCTCTCTTCTCGCGTGACGTCAAAGAGTTCATCAATGTTTCTTTATGACGTTATCACGTAAAACTATCGTCCGTAAACCGACTTTACAGACAACCAATTTTTTAATTATTCAAATGATACGTCATTTATGTAGTCTATTCTGTCTATGTAGACTGTACAGTTTCCCGTTTTATTTATATTATAGACAACAGTGCCCTAACTTGGCATTTCGTAAACTGGTGTTCGTGAATATATTCGTGGATGTTTGTCAGCGCCTGCACTAAATTGTAATCGGATGTAAAAAGGCCGATGAACAGTTAGTAACTCGACATTGAGTTTTTTTTTTGTAAGGGAAGTCGGCAGTAATTTCGCTAAGCTCTAAGGAGTCCACAAGTCAAAAAGTTTGGAAAACGCTACCCTAACTTATCAATCGGTAAAAAGTAAAGTACACAATAAAGTTTATTTAAATTGGAAAAGTTTAAAAAATGGAAAACAATATAATCACCCATAGAATAATAAATCTCCCTTACTAACTGAAGAATAACATTACAGAAGTAATATTTGAAAACATTAAAATTAAATCCTAAAATAAATTAGGAAAGAAACTTGTAGATTATATACGCTCGACAGCTTAGGTCATTATAGAATGTTTGTAATGGGAGACTGTTTTCATTGCATATTTGGACATATTTATAATAATTCATCACAATAATTAGATTTCTAGAAATGAAATATTTTAATTTCCGCACAAAATTTAAAAATCTATATTTATTATAGAATAATAAAAATGCTGAAACACTTTTTTCGGGTGCAATATTTGTGGAAAAATGAATTAGATTAATCTATTTTATAAGATCTTCACAATAATAAAGTTTTTCTGTTAACATATAGGTAACGCTTTTATACAAATAATGTACGTTTAATCTATATTTCAGTTCGCCTTTCTTTAATCTATTATAAATATTATATATTGTATTTCCCTGTTGGTATTATTGTATAGCTGATCTAGTCATACTCAAACACAAAATCATATTAAATTGTATATCCCAGGTTTTCTCAAATTTTTCATGAGTTTAAATTGTAAGAAACAGTGCAGTACCTATTTAAACTAATAATTTGATAGTAGTTCTGTTCCAAGCTCTCTGAGAACGGTAACAGAACCGTCACAGTCTTGCGCAGTAGCTCAAACCGTTACAAACAGTTTCGTTTTAGCTACTGCTCAAGACGGTGACGGTTCTGTTACAGTTCTCAAAGAGCTTGGAACAGAGTTATAGAATTCGATCACACATTTCATATTACCTATAAGTACTACGACATTTTCAGTACCTATAGAAAACACAGAACACAATTCGCACCGAATATATAAATAAACATCAAGTTAAACAATGCTTTTTTAACCGTAATAAAAAGACCTGGGGGAACTTTTTTGATTTTCTTTACTTATCCACACAACAAAAATATATTTTAGGTAATTACATTGTACAAATATTGTATGAAAAAATTAATTTGAAATAAATTTATAAATGATAAAGTCTAAGTTTTTGTGATTTTTGTTGGACAATTTCAGATAATTTCTTAGATCCGATTCAAATTGGGCAGGCTTATGAAAAACAACACGCTGAATTCAATGAGCGCACCCAGAGGTCTGTGTTAATTACCGTTTCAGAGGTAGGGCCACCAGAAGTGCTTTTTTGGAAAATCTGGAATGAGTATCGAATACATTTCAAATTCGGTATCCTGATAGTAAACGACGAGCTCTGTATCTAATACCGTTTCGGAGAGAGAGACGTTCGAATAAAGTTTCAGTGTTTAAACACACTGCAAAATATGCCCACCGAACCAAAAGTTGAGTTTATTTTTTAATTCGGCGGGTCCTTTCGTGTTTGTATAAGCCGCCTGAACCAGAAAAGCGTCATTGGAAAATGTCGAAACTCAACTAAAAACGCGATTTTTCCCATAGTATAGCCTTAGTTATTTTGTGATTTTTTTAAGACGATTTTGGACAACCTCTCGGATCCGATTCAAATTCGGTAGGTTTATGTAAAATGGCACGCTGAAGTCAGTAAGCCCCTCCGTTGCTTCGTATCACTTACCGTTTCGAAGATAGGCCCGTTCGAAGTGTTTTTCTGGAAAGTCTGGAATACGCATCGGATGCATTTAAAATTCGGTGTACAGATAGAAAACGACACGCTGAATTCAACTAGCACACCCGGAAGTCTGTATCTATAACCGTTTCGGAGATAGAGGCGTTTGAACGTCGCTTCGGTGTTAAAAAACACTTGCAATGCCCGCCGAACCAAAAGTTGAGCTTATTTTTTGATTCGGAGTGTTATTCCCTGTTAGTATAAGCCGTCTGGTACTGAAAAGCGAGTTATTGGAAAATCTTGAAAATCGACTAAAAACGCGATTTTTCCCATAGTTATAGCCTTAGTTATTTTGTGATTTTTTTAAGACGATTTTGGACAACCTCCTGGATCCGATTCAATCTCTGTAGGCTTATGTAAAATGGCACGCTGAAGCCAGTAAGCCCCTCCGTTGCTTCGTATCACTTACCGTTTCGAAGATAGGCCCGTTCGAAGTGTTTTTCTGGAAAGTCTGGAATACGCATCGGATGCATTTAAAATTCGGTGTACAGATAGAAAACGACACGCTGAATTCAATGAGCGCACCCGGATGTCTGTATCTATAACCGTTTCGGAGATAGAGGCGTTTGAACGTCGCTTCGGTGTTTAAAAACACTTTAAATGCCCGCCGAACCAAAAGTTGAGCTTATTTTTTGATTCGGAGTGTTATTCCCTGTTAGTATAAGCCGTCTGGTACTGAAAAGCGAGTTATTGGAAAATCTTGAAAATCGACTAAAAACGCGATTTTTCCCATAGTATAGCCTTAGTTATTTTGTGATTTTTTTAAGACAATTTTGGACAACCTCTCGGATCCGATTCAAATTCGGTAGGCTTATGTAAAATGGCACGCTGAAGTCAGTAAGCCCCTCCGTTGCTTCGTATCACTTACCGTTTCGAAGATAGGCCCGTTCGAAGTGTTTTTCTGGAAAGTCTGGAATACGCATCGGATGCATTTAAAATTCGGTGTACAGATAGAAAACGACACGCTGAATTCAACTAGCACACCCGGAAGTCTGTATCTATAACCGTTTCGGAGATAGAGGCGTTTGAACGTCGCTTCGGTGTTAAAAAACACTTGCAATGCCCGCCGAACCAAAAGTTGAGCTTATTTTTTGATTCGGAGTGTTATTCCCTGTTAGTATAAGCCGTCTGGTACTGAAAAGCGAGTTATTGGAAAATCTTGAAAATCGACTAAAAACGCGATTTTTCCCATAGTTATAGCCTTAGTTATTTTGTGATTTTTTTAAGACGATTTTGGACAACCTCCTGGATCCGATTCAATCTCTGTAGGCTTATGTAAAATGGCACGCTGAAGCCAGTAAGCCCCTCCGTTGCTTCGTATCACTTACCGTTTCGAAGATAGGCCCGTTCGAAGTGTTTTTCTGGAAAGTCTGGAATACGCATCGGATGCATTTAAAATTCGGTGTACAGATAGAAAACGACACGCTGAATTCAATGAGCGCACCCGGATGTCTGTATCTATAACCGTTTCGGAGATAGAGGCGTTTGAACGTCGCTTCGGTGTTTAAAAACACTTTAAATGCCCGCCGAACCAAAAGTTGAGCTTATTTTTTGATTCGGAGTGTTATTCCCTGTTAGTATAAGCCGTCTGGTACTGAAAAGCGAGTTATTGGAAAATCTTGAAAATCGACTAAAAACGCGATTTTTCCCATAGTATAGCCTTAGTTATTTTGTGATTTTTTTAAGACAATTTTGGACAACCTCTCGGATCCGATTCAAATTCGGTAGGCTTATGTAAAATGGCACGCTGAAGTCAGTAAGCCCCTCCGTTGCTTCGTATCACTTACCGTTTCGAAGATAGGCCCGTTCGAAGTGTTTTTCTGGAAAGTCTGGAATACGCATCGGATGCATTTAAAATTCGGTGTACAGATAGAAAACGACACGCTGAATTCAACTAGCACACCCGGAAGTCTGTATCTATAACCGTTTCGGAGATAGAGGCGTTTGAACGTCGCTTCGGTGTTAAAAAACACTTGCAATGCCCGCCGAACCAAAAGTTGAGCTTATTTTTTGATTCGGAGTGTTATTCCCTGTTAGTATAAGCCGTCTGGTACTGAAAAGCGAGTTATTGGAAAATCTTGAAAATCGACTAAAAACGCGATTTTTCCCATAGTATAGCCTTAGTTATTTTGTGATTTTTTTAAGACGATTTTGGACAACCTCCTGGATCCGATTCAAACTCTGTAGGCTTATGTAAAATGGCACGCTGAAGCCAGTAAGCCCCTCCGTTGCTTCGTATCACTTACCGTTTCGAAGATAGACCCGTTCAAAGTGGTTTTCTGGAAAGTCTGGAATACGCATCGGATGCATTTAAAATTCGGTGTACTGATAGAAAACGACACGCTGAATTCAATGAGCGCACCCGGATG
This sequence comes from Xanthostigma xanthostigma, assembly GCA_963575645.1. Lineage (NCBI taxonomy): Eukaryota > Metazoa > Arthropoda > Insecta > Raphidioptera > Raphidiidae > Xanthostigma > Xanthostigma xanthostigma. The sequence goes on along the minus strand of OY754476.1, from coordinate 12,262,943 downwards.
TCTGTATCTGTAACCGTTTCGGAGATAGAGGCGTTTGAACGTCGCTTCGGTGTTTAAAAATACTTTAAATGCCCACCGAACCAAAAGTTGAGCTTATTTTTTGATTCGGAGTGTTATTCCCTGTTAGTATAAGCCGTCTGGTACTGAAAAGCGAGTTATTGGAAAATCTTGAAAATCGACTAAAAACGCGATTTTTCCTATAGTATAGCCTTAGTTATTTTGTGATTTTTTTAAGACGATTTTGGACAACCTCTCGGATCCGATTCAAATTAGGTAGGCTTATGTAAAATGGCACGCTGAAGTCAGTAAGCCCCTCCGTTGCTTCGTATCACTTACCGTTTCGAAGATAGGCCCGTTCGAAATGCTTGTCTGGAAAGTCTGGAATACGCATCGGATGCATTTAAAATTCGGTGTACTGATAGAAAACGACACTCTGAATTCAATGAGCGCACCCGGAGGTCTGTATCTATAACCGTTTCGAAGATAGGCCCGTTCGAAATGCTTGTCTGGAAAGCATTGGCGTAACTAGGAGTATGTGCGCTCCCCCACAGATTTCTGAAAGTGCCCTGCTATTTTGCACCAGTTTCCATCTTTCATATTTTTGGTAAAAAATGTCACTTGTACGCGTTTTTTAATTGAAATGTTTATTAAAATAATATATTTGAACTGTTTGCATGCAAATATCGTGCAAATATATGCACCTCCGACATTTGCACAAAGTTTGCACGAAATTCGTTCAAATGTCTTTTTTCGAAAATTTATCATTTTCATCGAAGGGACTTAAGGGCGCCCTTGGCTGTGGCGCCCCCCCCCCCGAAACGCAGGGCCTGCGGGGGCGTTATTTACGCCACTGCTGGAAAGTCTGGAATACGCATCGGATACATTTTAAATTCGGTGTACAGATAGAAAACGACACGCTGAATTCAACGAGCGCACCCGGAGGTCTGTATCTAATACCGTTTCGGAGATATGGACGTTCGAATGTTGCTTCGGTGTTTAAACACATTTCGAATGCCCACTGAACCAAAAGTTGAGCTTATTTTTTTATTCGGAGTGTCATTCTAAAAGCCGTCTGGACTAGAAAAGCGAGTTACAGGAAATGACACTCCAAATCAATATTGAATGTCTCCAAAACGATATTAGATACAGAGCTCTGGGTGCTTTAAATGAATTTTAGAAAGTCATTTCTATCAACATACCGAATTTGAAACATATTCAATACAAATTCCAGACTTTCCAGAAAGGCACTTCGAATAGGTCTATCTTCGAAACGATAAGTGATACGAAGCTTGTGGGTTTGGTGACTACAAGCCTACCGAATTTGATGGGGGGGGATATTCAAAATTTTATCCTTTTTTAGAATTTTCCTGCTGCATTTGTCTTGCATAGACAAGTTCTATAAAAAATATGTACCTTGAACAAAAGACAACGTATTTCATTTAGGACATATCTATGCTAAACGACTGAAGCGCAGAAAAGTTCAAACTAATGACTCTCAAAATATTCCGTCAGATGTCACTAGTATACACAGTGTTGAACTAGCGACACCTAACAAATTTTTAGAAAAGCTATTAGCTTAGACTTTTTTGCGCTTAGACATTTTTTGTTATTTGTCGCTAGTGTACACTATTTGTAAAAGCTATTAGTGTCCTTGTTGTAATACGTTGTACTCTTGTACAAGGTACATATTTTCTATAGATCTTGTCTATGCAAACGAATGCTGCTGAAAAATTAATAAAAATAATTGTATTAGAGTTGCAGACTGCAATTCGAGTTGCTTTGTATAATTTTAAGTCTATTTTCGAATCAGTAGCGTGTGCAAAATTAGGCCTAGCACACATGAAGAGCGTTCAACGCGCGTTTACAACTTCTATACAATTGTATATAACTGTTTACATGATAACGCGCGTTATCATGTAAACAGTTATATACAATTGTATAGAAGTTGTAAACGCGCGTTGGGCCAACGCGCGTTGAAAGCCTCTCATATAAACTAGGCCTTATATTTCTCGACCAAGTCGAAAAAATCTAAAGTTTTATAACATTATTACCTATAGTTACATCTTTAACAATTATTTGGATTAAAAATGATGCAGAAACAAAATTCACACTGATCTAATTAAAAAATGTCAACATGCAGTTTTCAATAAACCCACATTTAAATAAATTAAGTACTTATTTTACAATTCGTTTAACAAATTAAGTAGCGGTTACTCACTCACAATAAATTAAATACTAATGCAGACATTTAATATGCAAAAAACAAACCCTATTTAATTCATTCGCTCTCTTCTGAAGTAAAAGTAAGTTCAGTTAAGGAGAAAAATATTAAATAACAAGTGTAGAAAAGGAGTAAATAAATAAAACAATGTTAAAACCATGACCCAATAACTGTTTTTTACTTGAATTATAATGGTCGAAAAAAAATTATGACCTGTTTTTTATAGTAATTTTTGTTTTTTTAGAATATTCAACACAGTGGCGGATCCAGGATTACGGCAAGGGGGGGTCTTGAAAATTTTTTACTCCTTTTGCGGAGAATTCATGAAAAACATGAAAAGCTTTTTTTTTATTGCGCAGTAAGATTTTAATTTGGGATTTTTGATTCTCTGGAGGGGGGGGGTTGAACCCGAACCCCCCCCCCCCCCCCCGTGGATCCGCCACTGATTCAACAAGTTAATATAAAGAACAAACATTTCTACCTCGATTATGTAGCCCTAATGGTACAATTTCTGTTGCTGTCACTGGAATAAATCAGTTATGCAATTTTTATTTTTGAAAGAGGCGTGTTTAAAAAAATACAATAGATTATAGCCACTCCTACTGAATATTGCCGTCTTAAATTATAATGCAATATCTGATTTTTTTTATTTTCAGAATTCGTGGACTATCACCAGTGCCGTAACCGAACAGGCAGTAACTAGCCTTTTCTGCGTCCGGTGCGAGCTTCAATAACTGCGCTCTTGAAAAAAGTTTTAATCTTAAAACTTAGTCCTGCTCTGGTCATTTCTGCGCCCCTCCAGAGTCTGCGCCCTGTGCCTGGGACCCTCTGACACCGTCCTACTTACGGTACTGACTATCAAATACAAGCTAAATAGCACAAGCTTTATCCAAGCGTATCGGTTTTTAATTTTCGGGATTGCAGGCTTTGATCCATTGGTATTTCTATCTTCGTTTCGTCTACAACTGCTGTTATCAAAGGCGGTGTGGTAGCGGGCGAAGTGTTCTTCTTGCCTCTTGGTGACTCACAGGTAAGTGTGTCGACGACCAGTATTCTCCCTTCTTTTTTCCGTAGTTGACCGTTCCGCATAGTGCTAGTGTTCAGATTTTACTAAGATTTAGGTCTCATCTTTTCGGTTGAAATTCTGCTCGTGTTTGCATATTTCTATGACCTCCCTGTATATGCGCGAATAGAAATACACAAACACGCGAAAAATTTCAACCGAAAAGATGGGGGCTAAAACCTCGACACCAGAACTGAGACATATACGCATTGAGCATTGAGATATGCGTTTGTAGAGTTCCCGTAACTCGTAAAAATGTTAAGCAATTCAAAGTCATAATAAGTAAAAAAATGTTAAATTGTTATCTGTATAAGTTAATCCTCGAGCTTGAGGAAAACTCTGTTTAAAAACACATAAAACTAAATTTTCATTAAGAAATGGAATATATATTTCTCTGATTATGTGCACTTTTCATGTTTATCTAAAATAAATATATTGCAGGTTATGTTGCACCACCGATTCACCTTCTTCGTTGAAATATTAATTATTTTTTAGACTAAATAATAGTTTTCAGCTAATAAACAATATCCTCTAATTAAATAGCTCAAAATATCTGAAATATGGCTTTTTAAGTACCTATATGTATGCAGAGCTATGTATGACACAAACAAACGTCACTATCACTAGTACTACAGGGCTTCTGTACAATTATGAAACGTCAAAGATAGCCTAAATGCGTAATGAGTAATGACTAATGAAGCCATGCCCCGTTAGTGACTATCGTAGTAATCACTTCCAATTAAATGTCTCGCATTTTTAATTAATATTTTAACTCCTCACTTAATGTCATTTTAATTGACAATTTCTCGTGTGTAGGAATTATTAATTTTAAAAAGTTCAATTTGTGTAATAGTCACTTTAATACATCGCTCTTAATTAAAAAAATAAAACTGAAGTTAAATTATGTTCTTTGAGTTAAATTTGATATGATGGTTTGTGTTGAAACCTGGTTGTAGTTATCTCTGCTTATATACACCGTTTTGTATAATCAACAAGCGTCTGATAATTGACTGGTTGCCTAGTAATATGTAAATCAGGTGTGTGAATTGTGAAGTGTTATTAAAAAAGATGGCGTGTCCGGTTGAATGGTCGAAGTTGTTAGTTTATCTGTTATTTTTTATGAATGGTTGGATTGTTAAAACAAGTGAAGGACAGATAGATCCTGGCGGAAGATCCTACAATCGTGACGGTGTTTACGTTCCCTTAAATCCTGGCGACAGAGGTTATTCTACATACGAACATAACAATAGAAGATACGGACAATATTATGGGCGCGGGCAATACGGCCAATTGGGCAATAATTACAATAGACAATATCCTTTAGATCCTTACGGAAGGGATAATCTTAATTATGATCCGGTAATAAACAATTCTTTCATAATGCTTACCATATTTTTTATCCGTTAAATATCATCAAGATTTATAACTGTGATAAACAATTTGAGTTCCTATAACAAAGATACAAAAATAAAATTTGGTGTTTTATATACATATCCAGCTGCTGTCTATTTAATTTGACACAATAAGAGTTTACTAAATTTTATAGAAGTGCATTTACATATTCTCGGCATAAACGTAATTTAACATTTCATAACTAACCAGAGCATTTTTATTTTGCATACAGCAAAATCCAGACAGTACACTTAGATTACCAGGAATATTGGGTGGCTGGCGGTCAGATTTACAAGGGAAGCAACGCCAAGATAGCTTGCAACTTCGTCGTGATGTATATGTCAATACAAATTACGGACAAGTCCAAGGATTCAAAGTTTATTTGTACGATGACCCAAATCCGGAATCGGGATATAGACCCTTGCCCGATGTCGTTGAAAGTATTAAAGGTGAATGTACTGTATACCTCGGAATACCTTACGCTCTACCACCAACGAAAGAAGGCCGCTTTCGGGTAAATTATTATTATGTTTGTAACGTATTAGTGATGTGCCAGATATCCGTATCCGCGGATATCTGAGGGAGAAGAAAGATCCGTATCCGCGGATATCCGAGGGAGAAGAAAGATCCGTATCCGCTAGTTTTATGGCGGATCTTTTACCTTATTAATTTTCAATTCACAGATGAAATTTTATATATAGGTATAGGTGATTAGGTAATAATGAAAAACTGTTAAATACCATTCAGATTATTTTTTATTTCTTAAAATCGTATTTGGCACCTTTATATTGCAAACATTTATCGTAGTGAGTACCATACCAATAGTACATAACTCAAAGATACTAATAAAAAACTATCTTTATAATGAGTTATTGCACATCGATCTCTGGAAAGAGACAATCTGATATGAGAGTTAACTCTTAAAGAAGTCAATAACTTTTTCCCATAACAGTCTCTTTCCAAAGGTCGATGTGCAATATTTACCGCCGCGTACTCTAAGAAAGTTAAGATCCGTATTCAGCTCCGTATCCGCGGATATGCATTTTTAACGATCCGGCACATCACTATAACATATTAACATTTGTTATGCTTTTCATAATGATTCTATGATTCTCTTTTTAATAGCCCCCCAGACCTCACAAGGGATGGCAGCTCATACAAGCTGTTGATTTTGGGCCAGCGTGTCCCCAGCCAGTGCAATATGTTGGCCATTCCAGAGGAATTAATGATATGGATGAAGACTGCTTATATTTAAATATTTACACTCCATCGGTACTTATTTTATTTGTTTTATTTTTTTTTATTTAAAATTCGCAATCGAAATTTGAATTATTTGAGTTTGTAGGCAAATGACATGAAATTTCCAGTGATGATATATATACACGGAGGAGAGTTTTATCACGGCGCATCGAATACTTTTCCTGCACATATAATGGCGACATTTTACAATGTTGTTGTGGTTACCATAAACTATAGACTCGGAGCTTTGGGTATTTTTACGCTTTTTTTTGTATGATAACAATTACAACACATGTATTTTATAATTGACTTTTATAAATCATTTTTGATAGGTTTCCTTAGTACCGCCGATGGAAATTCTCCCGGTAACTATGGTATTTTAGATCAGGCAATGGCGATTCGATGGGTTCACGACAACATTAAATCTTTTAACGGAGATAAGAATTCAATAACACTGTTCGGTCCAGATGCAGGCGCTGCTTCTGCCGGCTTATTAATGTTTGCTCCGCAAACTCGAGATCTTATCACAGGCGTCATAGCTCAGGTATTTTGAATGAATAAAGACAAGTTAGTTTTTATGAACTGATAAAAAATGAAATTAATATTTTTAGAGTGGATCAGCACTTGCCGATTGGGCACTAATAGTAGATAAATATCGTGCTCAAAATACAAGTAGAGTTTTTGGGCTTAAAATGGGGTGTAATATTGAGTCATCGTGGAAAATTGTAAATTGTTTAAAACAGTCTCGTACCGCTATAGAGATTGGAAACGGTGACACACGACCCGATGTGGGAACATTTGCTTGGGCGCCTGTCTTGGACGTTAATCTTACTATTCCATGGTACGAAGGGTGGCAAGAACCAGACTGGCATTTTATAAAAGACACACCGGAAAATCTTATTAAAAGAGGAGAGTTTAATAGAGGAATTCGTTATATGAGTGGTATTACGATGCAAGAAGCTGCTTACACTATTTGTAAGTTTTTTTTTTTTTTAGTAGAAGACGTCTTTGCATTGTGCGAGATGTTTAAACGAAGAATGTTTTTACTATCGATACAGATAATTGTAAATCTAAAAAAATATATTTTTAAATGCAGTAACCAACACAAGTCTAGCGCCGAATTATGATATTGATGAAAAATTTTTCACGCAGAAAATATGGGAACATGTTCTGCAGTATAACTACACATTAAATACACTGGGAGTATTTGAAGCCATAAAATATATGTATACTTATTGGCCAGATCCACATAATAAAACGCACATAAGAGATCAATATATAAAGGTAAAATAATTATTTATCTACTTTTATTCAATTTAAAAAGTTTTGCAATATAATATTTTTTATCTTAGATGCTGTCCGATTTCCTATATGTGGCCCCGCATGATAAAATGGCAAAATTATTAGTTGAACAGAAAGTTCCCGTTTTCTTATACGTATTAAATACAACGGTGGAAACCTTAGAGCTGAAAGAATGGTACAAAGTCCCGCACGATATGGAGAAGTATTTTCTAACCGGCGCTCCTTTTATGGATGAAGAATTTTTTCCCGAGAGGTCTAGAATTGGACGCTACCAGTGGACAAATGCGGACAGAAATATGAGCCATTTCTTTATGAAAGCTTATACCGATTTCGCTAGATACGGGTATGAATTATTGTTCGATACACTTGCTTTGTCGGTAAATTTTATATTTTAATTTAAATCATATTTTTCTTTTGTTTTAGTAATCCGTCTCGTGAACGTATACTCGGTATTCATTTTGAACAAGCTTATAATGGTCAGTTGAAATATCTCAATATAAATACTACTTTCAACTCGTCGGTGTTATTAAATTATCGACAAACAGAAGCAGCGTTTTGGTCTCAGTATTTGCCCACTGTGATTGGTCGGCTAGTTCCTACATATCCGCCAACAACTGAGGTAAAGTAAAAACAATGGAAATTCTATTTTTTGCAGTTCCTGAATTTAACTTATTTGGAAATGACAACTTTGCTCGCTATTATAAATATTTAATTTCAAGTTTATTTTGGTTTTAGTGGTGGTGGGAACCGCGCGAACCTTTACAAATAGCATTTTGGAGTATGTCGGGGGCATGTCTGTTGCTGATCGTATTATCAGTTGTTTGTTGTATGCTGTGGCGAAGCGCAAAGAGGTAAGCCAGGTAAAGCATTTATAAATGATTCTATGCATGATAAATAAGGAATGTTTGACAGTTTAAGGTCAATTCACACATGCGGTACTGTGCGCCGACTGTGTCGTAGCCGTGCACCGACTGTGTTGTGTTGTGCATATTCACACCAACCATGTTATTACGTGCCACAGTTGGTTGTTTGTATCATGGATTCAAGAGAGGAGGACGTGGTGATAGCATGCGGAGCGTATCTAGTATTAACGGAAGAGGTGAAAAAAAGAAAGAGGAAGATTTGGATTAACCGTTTATGGAGAGCTAGGGAGGAAGAAGGAGAATTTCACACAGCATTTGCTCGACTCAAAGATGATCCAGAACAATTTGTTCGATACTTTCGCATGACTTTCTTGAATTTTGACAATCTGCTGAAACTTGTAAAACCAGACATACAAAAAAAGAACACAAAGTGGCAAAATCGTGACACCCGAAAATGAACGAGCACTGGCCGAAACATGACGACCGCCCTCTGGTCGCCTTCCAATAGTTCTCACTAGAGCGGTTATGCACGTACCGTGCTCCTACCGTATCGGACCGTAACCTTGAGAAATCGCTTTCAGAGCGGTCGGAAGCAACACAGTCAGAGCACAGTCTGTACCTAGACCTACATGTGTGAATTAAACAGTGCAATTCAATACATTTTCAATGGAAACTTCAGGTGATCGATTTAGTTCAAATCAACACAGTCGGCGCACAGTACTGCATGTGTGAATTGACCTTTAAAAATTTTTACAACTTTTTTATCATTTTCTTCCTAAAATCTGTTCTATGATGTTAAAAATTATTTTCTATCGTGTGCCAATAACAAATAACATAGAAAATATATTGTAATGAACATTGAATCGTATTTACGAAAGGTAAAAATTAGTTTTTTAATAATTTAAGGTAATAATCAGTTATATATTTACGATTTAGCCAATCATTACAAATGGAACAATTACTGAGGTAAGAGTGTAGATCCTCAATTCACGAAATGTAATCAAAAAATCATTTAGAGACGTAAAATTTTATTGCGTTATCTCGATAATTTTATAAACATTGGTGTATGATTCCGTTACAATAACAAAAAAAAAACAAAAGAACACCACATATACAGCAACCTTCTAAATGTAGATGTCATCCCATTTACTAACATATATGTTTTGTTGAGGTTATCTTAAATAAAATTTTTGATTATAACCTTTACTTTGAAGTAAAACTTCTAACACTGTCGTTTGAGAAATATCCGTTACGTAAACTTGTGTATGACGTCGTCATCTGGCAGTCTTTAAATAGCAGAAATCAATCACAAAATTGGTTTACGTTCATAGCTATGTTTCACCGTTGATCTGTACAGATGCATTCTGATGCCGCCATCTATCAGTCGATGCCGTCAAACTGCGTAAACAGACTATAGACCTTACTGAACGTTACTTTCATCTGAAAAAAGATCTGAGTTACTCTCAAGTCACGCCTAAAGAAGTTTTACTTCAAAATAATCGTGTGCACAGAGATTAGTAGCGTCACAGCATGGTAAATTATTGCATTTTCCATAGCAAGACTTGTATTTCTATTTCAAATAAAACAACAGTCAAAAAATAACTATTTCATTGAAATTGGAAATATAAAATGCATTATCTAATAACAAATTATAGAAGAGGAATTTTTAACTATGTTTTGACAACATTGTACAATTTAACGATTCGCATGTATTTCAGATTTATACATACATATCATGTCGATATTCAAAGTCGCTTTTAGCTACCGTAGGCGCCATAAATACTATAGTATAGCTATTCCAGGTCATGCACATAGCGAATTGTGACTATATTTTTGGTTCGGTGAAGTTTAAAATAATTATTTTACATAGAATACAAATTTTTATTGTTTTAGACAATCGGACAGATATTACAGTGATGATTTATTTGTTGTTCACGAAAATCAAGACCTTGAACCAGGTATAGATAATAGTACGCAAGCAAACAGAGATTTTTATGAATATCGTGATATGCCAGTGGCATCAAACAAATCCAAATCGGAAGTCGTTAATAGTCCTATAAAAACTACTAGTACCCAATCACTACACACAGACAACGCTATCTTGTTGAAAGACGCACAAAACTTCAGCACTAGCAGTCCAAATGAAACAGACAGAAAAGATAAAAATTTACCTTCTGCTCAAATAAGTAAAAGGAAAACGCAACTTATTGAAGGGGTACCTCAAACAGAGGTATAAATTATGTAAATACAATAAAGCATCCAGACCACAGACTAAGAAATACAGGTACAGAGCTTTATGCTCAGAGAATGAAGCTGTATCGATGCCTTCTTTTGATCGGTTGCTCCTGTGGTGGTTGGTTACGGTTTGGCGCATGCGCTGTTTTATGAAATGTCACACGATGATTGGAAGTCGGTGGCACTCGACCAATAAAATTAAGATATCAAATTCCTCCTCAACGTTAGATTTCGATCCCTTCGTCTATTGACTGCGCTTATACTCCGTCCCTATATTCCTTAGACCGTGATCTAAACCCTTAGTAATACATATTTTTAGGTTAATTGAACTGATTTTATTTTTATATATTTATATGTATAGTTTTGGATTCGTCATTTCAGTAAAACCATATGACTAAATATTATCACATACTTGTATGGTAGTACAGATCTTTTTGATTTTGCATAACCTAATAAATTAGGCTTACGCAAAACAGTTCTGAATATGGAACTGACTTGGAAAGTTTTGTTTGTTCATGGTTTCGTGAAACATGTCTGCGAACATTAGAGCTGTAACAAACCGTATGTATTCGTTACTGAGTAACGGGTACATCGTCTGACTCGAAGTAACGAATCGTTACTTACAAATTCATTTCGTTACTCGCATGTTTCGTATCCATGTCAGATCGATTCGTTCGATACGGTTATACGAACACAATGTGTTATACTTACAAGTATTCATAAAGTACGAAGGCATGACTCATGTCGTATCACATATGCGACGCGCTTTGGTGCGAAGCTACATGCTTATTGCTTGATGCTGTTAAGTACACGATTGTATGTCGTATGAAAAGTACCGAGTAACGTAACGATACGAAAGTAACGGGTACTGGTTCTTTAAGTAACGAATACATACGGGTACACAATTTCTCGTTACTTTTACAGCTCTAGCGAACATGTTTACGTGAAACAGAAACGATCTCATTCACTGACACCTTTGCGTTGCAGTAAAGAAATTATATTGTAAGTGTTAACCTGTCCGGGGAACGTCTTGATTCACTGTTAACGCGGTTTTTCCCACCTAAAACGTAACTTCGGGATGTAAGTTACAGCAGAGCGCCGATTATCCGAACTAATTGGACATGGGTGTTCGGAAAACCGGTGTTTTCGGATAATCGAACTGTATTGATTCGCACATACATACAGATATACATACTGTATATTTATGTATTGGTGAATGAAGAACATATTTATTTATAATAGCGGTCCCGCCCGGTTTCACCCGGGTGCAAAAAAACGAATTATATAGCCTATAGCCTACCTCGATTAATGGGCTATCCAACAAAAAAAAATTTTCATTCGAACCAGTAGTTCCTGAGATTAGCGCGTTCAACTAAACAAACAAACTCTTCAGATTTATATATTAGTACAGTGGTACCTCGACATACGAGTGCCCCAAAATATGAGTTTTTCGAGATACGAGCCGGCGAGCGAGTGATTTTTTGCTTTGAGTTACGAGCGAAATTCGAGATACGAGTTCGGTTTAGCAGGTTTAATGACACTTGCCTAACTCATTTCCGGAACATTCTGAGAGGGAGGAAGAAACAAACCTCCTTGGACATGTTTTTTTCTAAACGGCCTACAGGTGAAAGCGAGAAAAATGTAGCGAAAAAGGCAAAGACCAGTGAGGATATCTAATTTATTTCTTTACATTCTCTTTTTTGTTTTTGTACAATAAATATTTGTCATTTATAAATACGTTTTTATTATTCAAACTGGGGTGACATTTTGGGGGTTTGAACGGATTAATGGTAGTTCAATTGTTTTGTATGGGGAAATTTGCTTCGAGATACGAGTAATTCAAGATACGAGCAAGGTTGCGGAACGAATTAAACTCGTATGTCGAGGTACCACTGTATAGATATATCTTTAATGACAAATTGAAATTAAACAAGAAAAGTGCAGAGTCTTGTAATAAAACAGGTACATACTAGGTACAACATGGAAGGTGGTAGGCACGGGCGCAGTAGTTCAGTTGATCGACGTTCAGATAATCGACGTTCCACTGTATATGTTTGGTCTGTGCATTGAATGAAATCCGAAATCCAAAATATTTTTTTTATGTGTGTTACAGTAAAAACAGTTGCCTATTTGTAATGTATTGCATTTATTAAGTTTTATATAAAGCAGCTGTAAGTGTGCATGAATAATTGAAAAAGTTTAACTGTTAAAACAAATTATTTTTCTCTAGTGTAGCTAGGTCTTTTTTAGTCCCGATGTATTCAGAATTCGAGATAACATTCCTGAACTCAAATTCGAGATTTTCTATGAAAATGATGTTTTTAGTGACCATTATTAAACAAAGTATTTTTAGATGTAAGTTTTTTTTTTTTGAAAAATACAATTGACACTTACTATAATGTGCTTACGAATCCCGAGTTCTTTTGTGAGTCTCGCTATTACAAAAATGTAATCCCGATATCACAAACTGGTATTCCGACGTTTCGGGATTGGAAGACCTAAATGTAATATATTAGTCTTTATTGTTTAATTTGTGTAAATTTCATTGTTTACTAATCTATTTGTAGTAGATTTGAGCTGATTTAATCAACTTAATTTTAATTAAATTATGAAATAATTTAATTTTATATACTTATTCAAAGACGAGTATTTTAAAATAATCTTTAATGTGTTCAATAAAGGTTTAATCGGTATTATAAAAAAAGGAAGCTACGATGGAAGGAAGTATTTTTTTACATCTACTTGTCCACCGTGGTTTTTATTTAAATTCTTTTTATAGTTATTAATGAAACTTTGCCTATATAAAATATAAAAGCTTGTGACTTATTGCCAGACAAAAATGTAAAATAACCGTCCCGATAAATTTAAAGTTTTGGTAATAAGGTTTTAGTATGTAAGCAAATAAACTATTACTTAGTGCCTATTATAAATTATTGAAGTTCTAGTATTTGAAAAAAGACAGTAAACATTCCAAAAACGAATTTAAATTTACAATAAAGTGATATTTACAACTGTAAAAGCAAACATGTACCGTCCATGAAAATTGTTTTGTACCTATTATATAAAACGCACAGAAAAATTTATTAGAATGTAATTATACTCTTTATTTTATTTAATAAAAAAAAAGTGTAAGACGAAACCCAGTTGTATTATTTGATACTAGAGTGACCTGTGCGAATTATTCGCACTAAATAAGTATAATAATTATCACTTTACAAAATTATCTTTTAAATGTGATTGCAGGTATTCAATTCGTTTCTAATTTTGCACACTGCTTATAACGTTCTTCTTTTTGTTGTATTACAAATATGAAGCTCAGATGACAGATCGAAGAAATATTTTACTAAAATTGTCATATAGAGGCGCAAGTAGCAAAAGCGTTAAGCTAAACCGTCAGATGGCATCGTGCAGCATTTCTGTGACGTTGTTCAGTGTTGCTCGCTGTTTCAAAATTAAAGCCGTTAGATGGCCCGTTGCTGTACAATTCATTTTTGTGATTACTTTTTTGTGCAGTGCAGCGCCCCCTGGGGCGTAACTATCGTAATATCTATCTAAGAACCATCTTAGATGAATTATAAACAAGGTACAGGAAACCGCATCTGAATTGATCACACCGTTTTCCAGATAAATGGCGACATTGATCAAGTGCACAAACACACACACAAACGAACAAACAATCTCTCACCCTAAACGCATATACATGCTCCGTTCCGTCGTGGGTAAAAAAGAGGAATTACACACAACAGTCGGGATTAATAAAATAAAATAAAGGGGACAGCGTGGTGTAATGGTCAGCGTGCTGGTTTTTGGATCGCACTGTCGTGGGTTCGAATCCCACCTCTGCTCATGGATATTTTGTTTGTCGTTTAGACCCAGCTTTGATATTTAAATTTACTGGCCAGATACTAAGAGGTAGTGCCACCCCCAAGTGATATTCTCTTGTATATGTGCATATGCTCTATATATGTGGATATATACAATTGGATATACCTTTAAAAAAAAAATAAATAAAATAAAAATTGTTAAAACGAATAGTTTATTTCAATATATTTACAAGGTAATCTCAAAATAATTATTAACTTAGTTATTATGTAATGTTTATGTATTTTAAATGTTTAAAATACACTATTTTATTTTACATTAAAAATATACACGAACTAATAAATTATTTAAGACATATTATTTAATATACTGAAATGTCGTCTATCTTTATAATCATCTTCAAAATATAATTGATAATACTAATACATTATAAAAATACTTATATATATCACAAAAATATTCATTTGCATTGGTGAATGAAGGAATATAAGTTTAAAATGTAAAATATAACGCGTACCACCTTAACAAACAAAACCTGGCGCCGCCATTCAAATGTCAGTAATTGCAGATCAAACAGTTCTTATAAAAACAAAATAAAACACTAGAATATCAGAAACAAACGACATTTCAATCTCTATCACTGACGACAATTGCACTGATTACTAGTTAATTCTCTACAGTTTGACCGTATTTAATATACAATGTGTCCATGTAATGAATATTTTTATAAATGAACACATCCTACAAACAGATATAATAGAGAAACGGCGATGACAATAAAAAAACAAATATCACTGCGTAATATATGGTAGCGGATATTTTATAAAACTATAATAAATATAACGTGTAAACGCGTCAATATGTGAGGTCCTAAACTCGGTAAAACTGTTGATTTTTAATAACGTATTATTCAACATCCCGAAGGAAACGCAATATGGCACGGCCTTTTATTTCTGAGTGACTTAATTTTCTGATTACTTCGCTGGCTTCTTCGGCAGGAAAAACTGTGTGCGGCGGTGCCTCTATCTGGAAATATAAATACAAGCTGTTATCCAATATGCATTACAGACACCAATGGCATCCGTTGTCGAACGTCTATAATCCACAATCTATCTAACAATACAAAAAAATGGTAAATGATCTCTGTCTTTTCGTTTCTTTCTTGCGGGTTATTCAAAATTTTCGAGTATTTGTGTACGATAGACAAAATTTTTGTCTGTCTGATTGTATTGCCATCACCCAAAAACGTTTTAATCGTGCACTATCAATCGGTACAAAAATTCGAAATATATAAATGCGATCACCCCAAGACCCACACAGAATTTTTGACGTGATAACGTCTTATAAATTGATGAAACACCGGCTGCACGCACGAAAAAGAGTAACGTTCCGCAAGCGAGAGCGCGATATAAGCGATAGTCTCTCTCTTCTCGCGTGACGTCAGAGAGTAGTGTGCGTTCAACATTTTTTTCGGCTGTTCCAGCGAAAGCTACATCTGACAGATGGCCAGATAAATTATACGGTTTGTTAACAAATATATAATATATATACATTCTTTTAAATGTCTTTTATAATTGCTTAAAAATATTTATTTTGCTTTGGTTGATCAAATTATTAGTCGGTAAAAATATAGTTTGACAGCTACTACTTATGTATTATTAAATATGATATTCAAGCGGAATACGTTATCACGTAAAACTATCGTCCGTAAACCGACTTTACAGACAACCAATTTTTTTTACTTATCGCTCAGACACCCCCGAAAATATATTGCCCCACGCGCGTGTGTTTCGCAAATGTTCTGAGTCGGTCTTTAGTACTGGGTATTGACGTTCACGCGGGCGAAGTCACGTTATCTTTCGGTGTTTAAAATATGAATACACAACAGCAGGCACAGAAGTGTCAGAATCAGCAATTCCAAAGTGAATTCGGTTGTTAGCAAAATGTATCCAGAAGTTTTTTTTTACACGCGGTTAATTTTATCTCTGAAATTAATTAAATTATTTCTAATGATTACCTCTCCTGAAGCAACCAGCTGAACCAATTCATGAAGTTGATCTATTGTTCCATTCGATACTGGTTTAATTATTTGTTGGAATTCTTCAGCACGTTTAGAAAACTTTGGCAGTAAACGTTCAGCAACTTCTTCACTAATGAGAACAACACCACCCTGTGAAACGAAAAAAAAATAATATAAAACTCATATTTTAAATAATTGTTGGTATCAGTCTATGCTACGAGAAAATATAAAATTCAAAATTATTTACATTGCAGAGACACTGAAGTGACCGATTGAGTGAACGTGACGTTGTGCCAAAGTCAATGACTATGTCAACTGGACCTTTGCATGCGTCTTTTGTTCTTTCAATCAATTGTTTTTCATACAGATCTTCATTCCACTGAATTACATTGACTCTGAAACAATACGAAAATAAACAATAGAAAAAAGTTAATTGTGTAATAATTTATGTATGTAATTTTCAAAATTCTATTGGATAAAATTTGTGAATGATATTTACTTGGAAAATTCTTTACAAAGAACGAAACCTTCATCTTTCAGACTAGCTACAGTGATATGGACTCTGTCTCTGTTGACGCTAGAGTTGAAGTGATGTGCAGCAATGCGTATTGCCCAAAGGGCTAAGCCGCCAGTGCCAACAATTAATATCTTGCACTGTTGATTATCTTGACGCTCTTTTAACAGTTTCTCGACGTATTCATGTGCCGTAAAAACTGCACTTTGCGCAAGTAGTGCGCCTGTCGGAAGCATTGCCGCAACACTCAAGGGCATCGAATCTGGTATTGGCACCAGATATTTCAAATCTGGAACAACGACGTATTCGGCATATCCATGCGGTATTCCGTCGTATGGATAAAGCACGACGCGTTGTCCTACTGAAACGGCCGGAGTCCCGGTGCAGTCGGTACCGAGTGCGTCTACTGTGCCGGCTACCTCGTAGCCGGGAAATAGGGCTCCGTCACGGACGCCGTGATGGGCTGGACTCAATCCTTCGTCAATTGACTGACGGCTCGATGTGGACGAGGAGGCGCTCGATATCGAGCCAGATCGTCGTAGCCGATAACAGGCACCGGCACACACGACTCGAATTCGGGCACCCTCAGAAGGAACGTCTGGCACGGGTATATCATTGCTGAAAACGCAATCCTTGATCATTGGACCCGGAGATTCGATTGACACTTGCCGACACAGCTTGTTCATTTTCGTCTGTTGTTCGCTACAAAACAAATTAATTTACTCAATAATGCTGCTAATGGCGGGTTATTTATGATACTGTTAGAACTTAATATACATACAATACATAATGCATGTATACGTATGACTGTACTATTTATTATTATGCATAATTAAGCAATTGTACTTTGGACTCTGAACGAGGCGGTGGGTTTTATTTAATGGAGGGTCAAATGCGAATAATTTTTAATTTTCTCTCAGATATTATATTAGATACAAGAACGTTACTATCATAATCAGATTTTTGTGTAAAAAGTCTACCTAAGTACCTACATATTCGGCTTTTTATATATTGTCGATAAAATATTAAATACCTATGTGTTATATTGTTATTTATTACATTATTAGTTATTTCATTTATAAGTATCAACAGACTAATAGTTAATAAAAAGCAAGCATCAATTATTATTATGAAAGATAACTCTAATAATTTAGAGAGATGATGATCCTGTTCAAATGTTGGAAGATTAAAAAGGAAGAATCCTGGTGGCATAGGATCGATGAACAAAGCAAATACTGAAGGTTTTTATTGCATTTTATTGTCTGACGTTTCGGCAATATATTGAATCTTCTAGATTCTCCGAAGATGGCATACAGATTGCCGAAACGTCAGACAATAAAATGCAATAAAAACCTTCAGTATTTGCTTTGTTCATCGATCCTATGCCACCAGGATTCTTCCTTTTTAATCTTCCATTAATTATTATTTTGATTAAAAATAATATACGTTAAATGTCTAATATGATCCCGATGAGTACAATAAAATAATTTTTCATTACAATTCTAGTTTTTAAAATAAATTAAAACATGATAATACACAAAAAAAAACGATTATCACCTCATTTCGACTTTTACTCTTTCACTAGCAACTAGTTTTTAAATGAAATATTGTTTTCGTTGTTTGTAGACATCGGTGCACAATAATGCCAATGAAAATAATATTATGTAAATACTGTATTCTTCGCAAAATTTGTGAGTGGGTTCACAAGTGAATGTTTGGAATATGTCCAAAATATGACTAATATTTTATCATTTAGGAGCATGTACATTATCGCGAGGAGAGAAATTTAATTTTTTTAAATTATAACTGATATTCAAATCTTTGATTAACGTCTGAATAGAAATCTTCAAATAAATAAAATTGTCGACCAATTTTTCTCAGACCAATATATTGACAAAAAATAATAAAATTACAAATCAATATAACACAAGATGACGTTTCGATCCGGATTTTAATCTTCTTCAGAAATATCTAAAAATATAAAAATTAATTAGTATACTAATTAATTTTTATATTTTTAGATATTTCTATTATATCCAAATCCGGATCGAAACGTCATCTTGTGTTATATTGATTTGTAATTTTATTATTTTTTGTCAATATATTGGTCTGAGAAAAATTGGTCGACAATTTTATTTATTTGAATACAACTGATATTAATATTTGAAAATACCCAACCATTGCTAACTGACTCTCAGTTGATTCCTGGAAAATATGTCACTTGGCAGTAAAAGAAATGCTATTTTTGGCATTCATAATAAAATAGGACATAGCACACAAACGCAACACAATTGAAAACACAAGATGTTGTTTTCTTATATATAGGATAATTAGTTTCGTACACAACCGTTATTCCCGACATAGGCGTAGCAACGATTTTATCCTAGGGGGAGCCAAATTTTCAACTCTACTGCCATTTATATATAATTTAAAAACTGTTGTTAGAAGCGAAATCGATCAACACGACTTTCACGACAAAGAAAATATGTAGATTATTGTAGATTTGTCTTGTTATTTGTACGTGAACAATTAATATTCTAGGGGGAGCAGGCCCATCTGGCCCCCCTCTTGCTATGCCAATGATTCCCGGCAATGGTTTAAAAATAACTATTGTTGTTATTTCGTCGTATCACACGTGCATTAATGAGTAATGACCAACGATTGGGTAGATAAACAACTTTTCAGGTTTGTTTTGAAGTGAACTGTATTGTTCACGAAACGTCGGCTATTCCCAAAATTAAAATCCAGGAAACTGTGACAACTAAATATCTTTTAAAAATGCCCCATTTTTACATTCAGACTTAATGCGCATATAAAACGATCCTGTGTTATATCAACAAAATATTTTTAATAATCATATAAAAAAATCTCTGTTATGTTTAAATTAATTTCAGCCAATTTAGAGCATTAATAATTAAGCATTTTAATAAAAAAACAAGCTATATTTTCAGTTGAATATCTATAATGCATGCTAAACTACTATGTAATTGAATAATATAATAATAAAACTTACAAAAATATTTCCAAATTTTGATATGTGTTACTTATGCAGTTTTACATCAAAACAAGAACATAGGATATTGCAAACTTCTTTTGTTGATATAAAACAACGCAATGTGTTGATTTTATTGTCTGTATTATAATAGAAATTTAAATATTGCTTTTTATAAACTTACACAAATTCTGAAGGTGCTATTAATTTCATTATATTCAAATAGTTTTAAAATAACAATCACACAACAATACACAATGCGAACCGAACTAAGCCTTTGTCTATTGCTGGACACGAATTAACAGTGTTTTGTTCTTTCTTCCCGCTATATATATGCCTTCTTATAGTTTAATTCAAATATGTACTATGAACAATTGCGTCACAGAACACTATGTGCAGGGATCTCCACTGCATTATTATTTTATTAAATATCTTAAAAGCTACCTCGTGTAACTTCGGCAACATTCGGTTGAAGATTTGTATATTATATAGCAGATTATGTATTTAAATCAGTATACTAAAAAAACAGTTCTTATAAACAATAAATAATAAAAGAAATTAAAATAAATGTTAAATATACCACCTTTTTAAAACGAACTAAAAAGTATAAAATAATTTCTTTTCAGACAGATTTTTAACTTGTAGGATTTGAAACGAAAAACGCGGGGCGCATTATTCGTTTTATCTCATAAATTGATTTTTTCATTGATAGCTATACTCTCTACACTTCTCATATAACTCGCATACGCCCCACATTTTTCGTTTCTAATTCTACAAGATAAAAACCTGAGTAAAGAAATTATTTTATACTTTTTAGTTCGCTTGAAAAACGTAGTGTATTAATTTTTTTTTTTTAATTTCTTCGATTATTTTTTTCTTTTTAGTATTTTCTTGTATTGTCATCTAATTCTGAGTTTTGTTATAAACTGCAAGTCTATCTCATCATGAAGTTAGCTTAAAATAAATTACAAAATTCCACCCGGATAGACATACAAGAAAGCGAGTTAATAAAAACGTGGTAAAAAGCAGATTTCAAATTTACGAAACTCCATGCCTGTAGGTAATAAAGAAATGGGACTACAGTTGACCCGGTCCCTGTCCAATCCGACACCCCTTAATCCGACATGCCTATAACAGCACATTTATTGCGGCAAACCTTCGTCAATGCTTCCTTAAAAATGTTGTGATTTGCTCGCGGCACCGTGACTTTATAGTGTATGTAATTTTTCGGATTACAAGGAACTCCTTTTCAAAAGAGTTCCAAACTACAAGGGGTCGGTGGCAGTACTCTATAGTTCGACAAATTCGATTATCCGACACCGCCTTGCAACACGTTTGTCGGATTACCGCGCGTCAAATATAAATGTTTTTCACCAATATTATTTTCTCTGAAATTACAGAACGGGCAAACAGATTTTTCTCATAAACCAATTTTCCAATTACGGTTAAAACTACCAATCCCCTGATTTAGAATTATTTATATTATGAACAAGGACCTTAGACTAGTCGCATTATTCACGCGACACGGAATAAAATACAATAAGGAGTCCTTATTGTATTTTATTCTTTAACACTTTTTAGTGTCCTTAATAAGGACACTAAAAAGTGTTAAAGAATGGTAGTTTCTAAATAAATCGTGGGAAAAAGTTAAATTGTTATTATTTTTATTCTTCTTCGATTAAACGGGTTGTTAAATATTTCAAAATCACCTCTATACACAATGTATGTTGTTAACTTATTTATTACTATGATGTTTTTATACGTATATATACATAATATGTAGATTGGAGTGACAAGGTGCTGTACATAAACAAACAAAGACAAAAACGGATAGCAGCTGAGCTACACGCGACTTGCACTCAGTGACCGCGTGTTCATCGACGGTCATCTCCCCGAACCCCGTTGCGGACGATGATTCCATATCGCCGCACTCTTTGTTGCCGCAAAACGCACCTTTCTTTATTTTCTAGACACTAGATGTAAACAATATATAACTACATACATTTCCGTATCGATGCCTCAGTTTCATAGAGACTTAACTAAGAATTTATTGCTGTAGAGAAATTGCGATTTTTGATAAAATTCGAAATCTCATAAAACTTATTCTATGTCTATATTTTTTTTAATTTTAATATAACACGCTCGGCAGCTAAGGTTACTTGCGTGGAAGTTGTTTTAAAAAAGTGAATATGTTACGGTCTATACCCGAATTTGGTCACTGATGGAAATAAATGCGCCAAACTAGTTTTGGCCAACGAATATTGCCCAAACCCGAAATCTTACATTTAAACGGGTTATTGACTGTTATAAAATGAGCAAAACTAGTTTTGCGTATTTTCAATTGGACAAAACTAGTTCTGTCCATTTTTGAACGGACAGTACTAGTATGGCATCGGAATCTTCTTTGCGTTTTTTAATTAACTTTTCCACATCAATGATACTTATTATATCAAACATTCAAGAGACTAGTTTTGACCAATTGAAAATGCGCAAAATTAGTTTTGCTCATTTTATAACACTCAATACATGTAAGATTTCGGGTTTGGGCAATATTCGTTGGTCAAAACTAGTTTGGCGCATTTATTTCAGTCATTGACCGAATTCGGGTATAGACCAACAAATTAATTTATTATTTACATTTTATAGAACTATCATGAATGTATGACACTGTTATGATTAAATATTAATCATCCGTTTTTGAATCTTGGACATCCTGTATCGGTTATATTATCTATTTTTATTATTGACTATTAAAACATTACTTTATCACTCAAAACAAACGTGTTTTCTAAAACACCTCTTCACTTCACTAAAATGTGTAAACAATTTTGTTATTGACAACCAGTTAGAAATAATATACTTACATTTACATATAGTAGGTACATAATATTATTTATTATTGACAGTGATTTCAGTTTCGAGTTTTTGTGCAAGTATTTAAATATTATCTGCACTATTATTAACCAGTGTCGGATTTAGAACTGAGCAACTTCAGCAATTGCTCAGGTCCTCCACAAAAGTAAATTACGATCATCATATTATATAAATACGAGCAGGGCCGGATTTAAAGGTGTACAGGCCCTGGGGCAACGAAGGAGTGGAGGCCCCTAATTATTTTCCAAACAAGTTAAACCATTTTTTTCTTTTAAGTGTTCCAATAATTTATTGCGAAACAAATCAAATTCTTTTCAAAAACATACGTATAGACAATAGTAAAATGTAAAATACAAGAAATAAACCAAATTTATAACCTTGCGAGCTTTTTTCGACGAAAAATCATTGATGATTTCGGTGAAATCCAGCTCCCGGAGTAAATCACTTTCAATGTTGAGTAGAGATAACTTTGATATTATTCGTTATTTGTTAGAAAATTTTATTTAGAAATTTCTATTGTGGAGGCCCCGGGGCTTCACATATTATGTGAAATAACAAAACTAATATTTATAGCCTCTCTCATAATTTCATTTTATCTCTTATCAGTCGTAAATGTTTATAAATTACTTGTACAATTTTCTGGGTCGATTATTATTTATAATATGAAACCTTTTAATTGATTTTAAATTAAATTATCCATGGCTAATGCTCCGTATCAACGATATTCCATATAAAAACAATGTGTTTATGAAGTGATGAGATTTATTTAATTATTAATAGCTGATAAACTTGTCGCATTGTGATTGTTGGTTAAATATGCTGAAGTGTTTATATAAAATTATAGGCCGGGAGCAGCGCCGGATTTAGCTTTTTGGTGCCCTAGGTTTTTATATAGTGACCAATGCTCTAATTTTTCTTTTTTTGTTGTTTTGGTTCATAGCGCAGGATCTCGGCTTTTATTAATATCGTTTTCTTTTAATATATTTCTTTCACTTTCTAAAGTTCTACTATTTTTCATAATATTCGATCCAGAAAAAATGTCATCTACACGTTTTCATGAAGTGATCATAAATATTGTTTTGTGCAAACATATAATTTTTAATCAGAAGTCTAAGAACCGAAATAGTTCTAACAAAAAAAATTGCACTCCGGGAGTGCCGGGAGAAGTGAAAACTTGAATATTAACGTCTGACGAATTTTCGATCAAAATGGTTTGTATCATAGATTGCATTTTTATGTAGGTACGATATTTCAACGCTAGATGTCTAACGTTGTATAAATTAGAGAGTTTTCTCGCTCACCCAGTTCTTACTTTACCTGACGCCTGACGCGAGTTTAACATTTTTTATCCATTACAAAAAAAGTGTCCAACGCCGCTAAAGAAGTTTTCACTTCAAAAAAAGTATTCTCGTAATGTGGTGCACCCTCTGTGGTAGTGCCCTACGCCGAAAATGTAAAAAAGTACAATGTAACGAATAAGTCGCTAATATAATAATTAATTAGAAAAGCGATTTTTTGGAAAGGCAGTCAAATTTTTATATATAAGTATATTAGATTTAGTACGACTGATTTTGTAATTAGAGAAAGAAATTTTTGAAAAAGTCTTGTTCAAAAATGTTTTTTCTGATTACAAAATCAGCCGTACTAAATTCAAACTACAAATAATAGTTAATGTTCAATTCAGATATCTACACTCCACATTTACAGCAAAGTAGAACGTGAACTGATATAATGATTCAATTATTTGAAGGTAAAAATACCCACTGATAATTTAATTTGTTTACGATCAGTTTTTTGACAAGATAAATTGATATTATTTTTGATGATCCATTATAATCGTTTTCTTATTTAGTATTTATACTTTCCAATCTCATTTTCAATAATTATTTAAGCAATCTGTCTATACAATTATATATTTAGAAAATTTTCTTGGGCACAATAGACTTGTAAAATGCAGTGTGATTAGTTCAAAAACATTTTATTTGCCAACGTTTCGACTACATAAATTTAGTCTTTCTCAAGGCTCTGTAATTAAAATTTTTTTTTGTTCAAAACATGTACAAAGTTACTACATACTACATAATATGTTAACTTTGTACATGTTTTGAACAAAAAAAAATTTTAATTACAGAGCCTTGAGAAAGACTAAATTTATGTAGTCGAAACGTTGGCAAATAAAATGTTTTTGACCTAATCACACTGCATTTTACAAGTCTATTGTGCCCAAGAAAATTTTCTAAATTTATTGATATTTTCAATCCCAACGGTATTTCTGATTGTGAGGAAGATTATTCGCATATACAGAAGAGAAAAAGGAGAACACAAGAGGGAAGTTGCCGTTTGTCTCCATGTAGGTAGTCATTTTCGTCCGGCTTTCCGAGCTCCTGATTAGTTCCTTTTTCTACGTGAAGTTGCTTGCAATATTTCGAGCAATTTGATCTATTATATATTTTGGACCTCGCAAAGCGCGCAAGCTATACTAGTATAACATAAGCGGAATACCACTCACTGACTGACTCATCACGAGATATCCTAAGCTGTAACACGCCTGATTGACTTGAAATTTGGCATAGATACTCCTTTCTTTAGCATCAAATAATACTATGGGTGTGAGTTGTTACGTGGGTGGGTGTAGATGGTTACGTAGATGGCAAGGCCAATATAATATTTCCAGAGAAGAGGAAGAGAGAGAAAGTATATGTGATGGTAGATGAAAAATCCGTTTTGGATAGGATTTGCATAAAATTCGTTCTTAGTGAATGTCTACGTCGAGAAAGGAGCTATGCCCCATAATGGAAACGCATCCGTGTTTCGTCTCAATCGCGTGCGAAGCCGTAGACAACGGCTAGTAATATAATATATTAGTCTTTTTATCACCGAGTATATTTGAACTTTCAGCGAATTTGCGGGCAAGTGCTAAGTTCACGCGAGGGAAGCAGTTAGCAAAACCTAATAGTAGTATATGTGAACACTGATCTGATTAGTCAATTTTTGCTTTCATTGTATCTATGCAATGTACCTATTCAATAAAATTGTTTATCACAGAATCTAAAAATAGTTTGTGGCAGGAAAATGATCTAAGTCGATTTATGCGTGCAAAGTAGGTCGTCGCAGCTCACATTGATAATATGTATTTATGCTATGTTTGGTTAAGTATTTTATTACTTAATTACTGTAGTAGCTTGTAGGTAGTAATTTATCATCAATCTTCTACTTATTGCTTCAAAAGCTCTAATTTGAAGACAATAACCTTTAAAATAATAATATCATTGAAAGCGGAGGTTGTATTGGTATTCACATAAAATGTTAAAGTTAAGGGCTTAATTCAAATATTATTATCCAATTTTCGACAGCTCCATGGAAAAATTGCCTACGCGACAAAACAATTAATTTGTTATTATATTATATTAGCGGTCCCGCCCGGTTTCAGCCGGGTGCAAAAGACGAATGAGAAGAGGGACATGAGTACGCACGTTCATCTTATTTTACCGAGATGAATGTCCAAATTTCATGATGATCGGAGTTACCGATCAAAAGTTTCTGTCGGACGGACAAATTTTGAGTTATATTTAGCAACAATTTTCATTGGTGCTCCGCTCCTATTGGTCGTAGCGTGATATTATATAGCTTATAGTCTTCCTCGATGATGGACTATTCAACATTAAAAAGATTCAATTCGAAGCAGTAATTCCTGAGATTAGCACGTTCAATCAAATAAACTCTTCAGCTTTGCATATTAGTATACATTCGTACTGTTCAGACACACAGACAAGTATTATATTACTTATACCAATAGAAATTTAAATCAAATTTAAAAATAAATTGAACAATTGAACAGACTTGTAAATTAATCAAGCTAAACGCATATACCTGCTCCGTTCCGTCGTGGGTACTTAAAAAGAGAGCACAGTGGTCCAAACTAGAGCACGGACAACTTAGAATATCACACGACATTATGGTATTTCCATTTAAACGCCAAAAAGAAGGCAACCAGCTTACCGGCATCTTTATTGTCAGCAACAATAAAATTTTTATTATAAATTATTATTATTATAATTACATACTCGCATAGAATGAAATCTATCTATTTCTTTGAAAAAATAAAGGTCAATATGAAAATTTAAAAAAACACATATTTTGCTATTTTTTTATAAAAACGGAATTTTTAAATACGTAGTAGTTATGCTAGTTAGGTTACTTGTTAACATTTTTAAATAAAATTTAAAAACTAAAAAAAAATATACAACATATTTTAATTGACTTTTACCATTATTTCACTAACAAAAGAAAACGTTTATCTGCTTATGAAATAATTATAATAATCAAGATTATGTACTTACATTTTTAACAAAATATTCTTACGTTTTAAATGTTTATAGTTTTTTTATGTGCCAAATTCTATAACAAGTCTTTCAGCAATTCGAAAAAAACATTTCTAAAACACTTCTAGTAAATGTCAAAGCCGCGGTCATTGTGTTTTTACTACCCTTCTGCGCATGCAACCCCATTGTTATCGACCACCCATTTTTACTTTCTATTTTAACAGTTACCATGAAATTAATATCAATATTTTTATTTAATTTTATATGATATTATAAGTGAACAAATAAGTATATTGAAATGTAATAGATAATAGTCCAAGGGCCTGTACAAATTGCAATATTTTTGTTAAGAATAATATTTTGACAGCTAATGCTTCGGATACGTCAAAGCAGCTGTTGACATCTGTGCTCAATCAGTCAAACTAGCCAGCGTTTTAAAACGAAGAGCCACCAAAGTGTCTGTTCTCTAGAGCCACCTATACAATCAATGATATCGAAAGGCAATAACCTTGTCAGTCTTTCAGTATATCCTGAATTGTATTGTTATTAAATTATAAACAAGACACCTGAACTTGTTAAATATGCACTGTTTTTATTTCTAGACAGAACATTTTTGAAAATATACATATTATATAAGTAATAGTTTTAAAAGTTTAGAACAGTGATTCCCAAAGTGATCTATATCGATCCCCAGGGGTCGACGACAACTTGCAAGGGGTCCATGCCAGCGGGAAAAAAAATTGGGGGTCTATGAAATGAAAATGGGGGTCAACGATAGTGAATCTCCTAACAAAAAAAGAAACTAACTGGACATCGTTAACCGAAGAGATTTAAGATTAAATCTAACTAAATTGATGCCAAATGTTGAAAATTTATTATTAAATCATCAGGTTCATCCCTCACACTAAAAGCATTTATTTTTTGCTTAGTTATTTTATGTCACAGAAAGTAAATTTTAATTTGATTCATTTAATTTGAATCTAATTAATAAATTTATAAAACTAAACATTTCACACTACATTTCACTACCGTTATAAATTTAAATCGTTCAAAGTGAGTAGCACTATACCGGTTGTCAAAAATACGTTTGAAATTAATGAATTTGCAAAAAATCAATATCAGATAAGCAGGGGGTCTACCCAAAACCGAAAAACATAGCAAGTGGTCTACGAGACAAAAAAGTTTGGGAGCCTCTGGTTTAGAAGTATGGCAACACCGACCATAGAGAAGTACCCATTGAACCATCGGACGTGTCACGTGACTACGTAAATTTTATTCTTATTCCATTTCGGAAACGGCTGCAGTGTCGCGTGTGTGTCGAGGAGAACATTATTTTCTTTGTCTCTTTAATTCTAAGACCAGTTTTATTATGTATAAAGTTCTACATACGAAATTTAACGAAAGAATATAAAACTATAGTGTGGTGTATAGTGAAGTTTTAGTTATTGATTCGACATATTTATTATGAAATGGTTTTGTCTTTGAAGCTTGTTTTACCTGGCGTCTCAGTCTCACAGGGACAGGTACAAGATGTGTGCGTTTACGACTGTTAAAAAATATTTCTATAACGAAAATTGAACGAAATCGCTGTTTTGTTGTGTTAAAATAAGTGAAAAATCGACGCTTTTTATACAAGATGTGTAATCTGCCCAAATTTTTATTTTGGTGGTACTGGACAGCGGTTGCTATCTTCCACTCCCATTCACAGCAATATTTACCTGACACAGGTAAATTTATTTTCTTATTTCACATTCAATTTTATATGCCAGTCATTTTTACCTTTCAACAATTTAGAATTATTGACACTGTATGACTTAAAAATTTAAACGTGTTCCATAGTTGACAGGCCGGATTACATAAAATCTAAGTAATACTTAATCGTTATCACTTAGGTGAGAAGTATGAAGATTAAATATGAATAACAATACGATTTCAATTCCTTTACCGGTTTCCAAATTTTAAACAATTTTTTTGATGCCAAAACATTTTACTTTTTTGGATCGCTATAAAAGCATGAGTTTTTTTTCGAAAATTCATAAAGTAAAAAAATTGGAATTCACGAAGAAAAAAATAATCAAGGTAAACGCAGAGATAGGTAATCGGCTAACGTAATATGAGACATTCTCAGAAAATGTGTACTCTTACATATTGTGTTACTCATTTTTCAATGATCAATACGTTGTTTCGTCATGATTTGATGATTCAACTACTGTGTAGGTGGTAATCTAGTGCAAAATTATTACTTCATACAGGAATAGGTATTTTAATTATTTGTCTCTGTAAAAAATCGCTAAGGGTAATTTTTTATGCATTGAATCTGGAAATTATATTATCATCCTTTAAACCTTCATTGCCAGCTGATATACAATTAAAAAAATGGTAAATTATTATTGTAATAATAGGTACGTTTGTTAGCAAATCTTAAAGCGACTCTAGACGCAATTGAACAAACGCTTTAAAAGGGTCAGAATCACGTCAGGATTTCTCTATGTGTGATAACAACACACAGTTAAAGTCGGCTCAGCCGCTCTCGATTGATATAAATAGCGAAGACCAACGTAAACTTAAATATTATGCATTCTCCAGACTAGGTATATATATATATGAAAAATACCGAAAATATCTTAAAAAAAACTTTAATAAGACGAAATTACAAATATGTAATATGCTCTGTTACTATTTATCCGACTATCGAAGGCGGGTTTGTTATAGTTGTATGTAATGTATTTTGCACATGTTTGTAGCATTAAATACTGGACCGATTTTTACTTTTAAATTAGGTACCTACTGTTAATGGTATGTTTTTGTATGCGAGGAAATTATTTTTAAGAACAGTGTCGAGATCTTTGTCGCTGGTTCTTGGGATATCTATACTAATATATAAAGCTGAAGAGTTTGTTGATTTGTTTGAACGCGCTAATCTCAGGAACTACTGGTTCGAATTAAAAAAAAAAATTGTTGGATATCCCATTTATCGAGGAGGCTATAGGCTATATAATATCACGCTACGACCAATAGGCGCGGAGCATCAATGAAAAATGTTGCAAAATGTAACTCAAAATTTGTCCGTCCAACAAAAACTTTTGAACGGTAACTCCGATCATCATGAAATTTCGACACAACATTAATCTCGGTAAACTAAGATGAATGTGCGTACTCATGTCCCTCCCTTCCCCATTCGTTCTTTTGCACCCGAGTGAAACCGGGCGGAATCGCTAGTATTTTAGAAATTCCACTTTAAACTCGAAATGAGTTTGAGAGGTCTGTGAATAGTTTATCTGAGTCCGTTTTTAAAACAAACGTGTCTATTGTTTGTTTCTAAATGTCTAATTAGTAATTACTAATTACACGTGCTTTTCCAAATAGTAATCTTGTTCGAAGTTCATTGTGCAAGAAGTTTGGGAAATTCATGAGACAATACTGTATTCAAAAAGAACGGCAACATAATAATTAATGATAATATACTGGAACTAAATGAAAAGACCTAGATTTTAAAAATTAACATTGATTTTTTTTTAAATATTTTGTATTGATTTCGAAGCATTGGTCTTCATTTTAAGAGTTACGTGTCTCAAATTGAAAAAAAAAACTTGAACCCTATTAGGATCATTCAATAAATAAAATTATCGACCAATTTTTCAGACAAATATATTAACAAAAAATAATAATTAATACATTGACGTTTCGGTCAGGATTTGGTTTTCGTCTGTCTGTCCGTAGAGAACCTTTACAGGTATTAAATAAACTTCTACTCAATGCAATAAAAAGATACGGCCTTTCAAAAATAACACATTTTAATACTGGCTTATTTATCAAACCCATAGGATACTTCCCGTTAACCTAGAACCTTTGAAATTTGACACAAGTAAAGGAAAAAATCCGATAATCATTAATTTCTAATTCTATGTAAAACTATTAAGTGGCAAACTTGGTTTTTATTAAATTTTTATAATTGTATAGAACCCGAGGGCACGAGTTCAACTCGCACTTGTCCGTCATTATTTAAAATACAAGAAAAAAAAACTACATTTATAGTTATCGCTTATCACTATATTAGTGCAGAAGAAAAATGATAAATATTATTATATCAAATTCTTTTCATATACGATATATGATACGCCCTCATAGAAATGCCGTTGCTAAACTTTGACCTATCTTTTATCATTTTATTTCTTTTTCAATATGGTAATTTTTATGTGCACACTGCACTTTATGATAACAATGCGATGTTGTGTCATAGATCATAGTGTTCTTGCGCTAAACACAAACTAACCTTATCCAACTTATCTTAAGGCCGCTGCACACGAGGCTGGTTTTGCCGCTAGATTTGGCTGCTAAGTTTCAAGCGTGCAACTTTGCTTCAGTAACTTTTTGTCGTAGTATTCCCAATAGGCTTAATCCACGGTCATTTTCGAAATGATATAATTACTCTGTCCTCGCTTTTTTTGATGGACCAGGCTGCGGCTCAGGATCTTGTATAGGAAAGCCAACATTGTGTACATTTATAGGATCTTGTTGACCTTGTATAGGCTCTACGACAAAAAGTTACCGAACCAAAGTTGTAGGAAATTATATTTTCTACAAAAAATGTTTAAAAATTTTTTTTGTGAGACCTATAGTTCATGAGATAAACCATGGAAACCACGTGCACCACTTTTTCCAAGATGGCGGCCGTGGGACAAGGGTTGTGACCCCACAAACTTGAATTTAACTTTACACTAACCCCTTCTTGATATCTAAAAAATAAAATTGCGTCCTCTGACAAATGTAATTTCAAATGTAACTTTTCAATGGACTAACGTCCGTAGCTTCCCTAGTAGAAAACCTTCAGTATTTGTTTTCAATAATATGTAATATTATCTGACACGTCATCGACCTAAGTGGTATATTTTTTATCTTGTGTAAATAAGGGGAGATTTTAGTGTTCAGAGCATTAAACACTTCCTAATAATAACATAATATAGAATTATGTATGTTTTAATTATTTTAAATTGAAGAATATAAACGAGGATATTCCTTTTCAAAATTCCAACTGAAGCAACTCTAATTAATTACGCATAGGTAGTACACACTGTAGATATAATACTAGCCAATGCAAATATGATACAGACAGTTAATTTAGTTAACACGTCATCGGTTTTTTATTTACCCACATATTTGTCATCGAGTCGTCATTCACATATTTCCCCAATTATCACAAAAATGTACACTACACTACTAAGACGATATCTAAATGTTTATTTTATCGTAAAGATGCATTTTATACTCTCACAATATATACTGCCACCAAATTAACACGGTTTTGTAATACAAATTAACTTACAAAAACGTAGAAGGCTTTACTGCCTCCAGACTAGATATGAGCGCCGCGCCGGCGCGCCGTCGCCGCCGAAGATTCCCCCCCGCCGCCGCCGCCGTGAAAATGTAACGGCGCGCCGAGCGAAAAGGCATATGTAGCTGGACAAGTAATTACGGCAAAACGGTCAAGATTAAACCCATTAAGAATCAATCGCATAATATTTATACACGACAATTACCAGCACTGCAAAAACAGAGACACTTAAGGTGTATTATTACCTATTTATTTTTTATCTAGACTAGAGTTAGACAACTTGAATTAATACTCATTGATTTGATGTTGAACGCTAAAAATGTTGAAAACACATTTTTAAAGACTACTTTATATTTTTTATGACTTAAAAGAAACATCTTTGTTTTCTCTACGATTTATTTTCTTGTTAATTGTTATTAGAACTTTATGACAACGTTGATTTTCTTCTGCCAATCGAAGTGCCAAAAATATTTTAGCTCTAGGCTAGAAACCATTTCCTTATATAATTCTGATTGTTAAACATGTTTTGTTTTATTGTATCCTGCCCATCATTAAAAAATGCTCCTAATAGGCCCCACTCACGATCAAACTTCATGCCACAGTTCAGTGTTCAGTGAAGTTGGACCGATTAATCGAAAGACTGACTGGCACCACACACAGTTCATGCAAACTGCTCAGTTTTTAAAATTTTTTGTGTTCAGTTTGGTTCAGTTGTTGGCATACACTCGTCGAGTATAGATATATAAAATATATATTATATACATACTATAATATTATACTATAGATAACTAATAAGAACTAAATGAGTTATTTAAATGGTGAGGATTGGCTGTTCATAGCTGTGGGATTGTATTTAAAACAGAGAAATAAGAAAAAAAGAGAAGAATATGGGTGAAAAATTGGTTAGAAATGCATGATTCAAGAAGTCATGTTTATTTGATTAATGAATTACATCTTGAACCGCTTGATTTGAATAATTATATATGAATGGATGAATTAACTTACAATTATTTACTGGAATTAGCTACCCCATTTATTAAGAACCAGGATACAAATATGCGAAAATCTATTTCTACACAAGAAAGACTTGCAGCAACATTGAGATTTTTGGCTTCTGGTTGTACAAAACACAGAACTCCAAAAACTGAACTGAAAAAAACCCACACACACAGCAGTTTACTTGAACACTGAACACTGAAGTCGTTCAAAAATCAAGATGCATTTGATGAGTTCATGCTTGACTTCAGTGTTGGTTTCAGTGTTTATTTGTCCCACACATTATCATGCTTCACTGAACTATAAGTTTGAACACTGAACTGTGGCATGAAGTTTGATCGTGAGTGGGGCCTATAAGGTCACGCCGCCGACTACGCCGCCGCCGCCGACCTCAAAAAGTCGGCGCGCCGCCGCCGCTCCTTTACCCATCGGCGCTCATATCTACTCCAGACTAGTGTCAATCGTCCTCGAATCGCGCACCGGAAAAGCCTTTTATACTGAATACGCTATTATAAATTAATGTTACATCAAAGCCGTGTTTGTTTGAAGGCAATAGTGCCTCCTACCATATACGCAAACGTAACTAAACGCAACTGGGCTGCTAGTACTAACTATTAATCTATACAAGTAAAAAAAATTGAAGTGTCTGTTTTTAATGTCAAAATAACAGCATATGAAAATATATACGACACTTATAACACAAAAAACAAACTATTTTTAATGTTTTTGTCTGCCTGTCTGTCTCTTTGTTTCGGTTAATCTCTGAAAATACTGGACAGATTTTGACGGGACATTCACTGGTAGATAGCTGATGTTGTAGAGATTAACTTAGGTTACTTTTATTTTAGAAAAAGAATTAGGGTTCCGCGCAAGAAAATTAAAACCCATGTGAACGAAGTCGCGGATAACAGCTAGTAAACAATATGAATACATACTATAATAGAAGTTTGTACCTATCTAGAGTGCTTTAAAAATCTAGAACCACTGAACGGATTTGAGAAGTTCTTTCATTTTTAAAAATCTATTATCCACGGGAAAAGGGGGAAAAATTACAATTTGCACCCGAACAGCCAGTTTTAGCATAAATAAATAGTGTAATCAAGCTTTCTTTTCACGATGTGAAAAGTGTGTCCATTGTTCAGGCTATAATTTGTAAAGGCCGGTGCACACGAGGCTAGAAACGTTGCTGGCCGGCAGGCTGGGTACGAAGCTGGCAATGACGTCACTGCGAGCTCGCCTGCTAGCTCAAGATAGGTTTTAAAATTAGAACAGGGGCTTTTTTCGTTGCTAGGTATGAGCAAGTACCAACCAGGAAGCAGTATCTTGTCACGTGGGCGACTTGAACAAACGCCCACAAACCAACATGGCGTCATTAGAGTCAGACAACAGACACGTTTTGCTCTGTGTTTATATTTGAACTGTCCAGCGTGCGCAACAGATTTATGCACAAAACTAGCTTGAAAAGATGTATCGTGTGAAGCGAGCACATGACAGCAATCAAGAAAACCATAGCGCTAGAAAACTAGTAGGCAAATATAGCATGGAATCTAGCAGCTTTTAATTTAATTGGGTTATAAATGTTGCAGTATTTTGAAATTTTCCATTGCATTACATGGTCAAAATAATCTATGCCATGTACGTTTATATTTTAATCGGGTTTTTAAATGCGGCTTAATGAAGCTCGACAATCAATTTCTTGGGTATTAATGTAATTACTATTTATTTATTATGTGGAGTAAATGTAATACAATTGCTTTGTCGTGTTCCGTCGATACGCATTTTAGTATGGAACTTGTATGGCATCTCGGTCATCTACAAAGCTGCCACCGCGAATGTCCCTTTGAGATCTAACACATTGTTTTAGAGCTACAGTGCCACAGGCTGCAGACTAAGGCTTCGAATTTATAACACTTCTTACATTTTACGCTGTTGGTAATTATATCTGATAGCGGCCCGGTTCGGCTTCACCCAAATTTGTAGATTGCCACCGTTTTTTTCGTCGACTTACGTTGGAAAATTGGTCTCCACGAAAAGCGCTTTTATTTTAACGCAGTCTATATTAAGTTTGTTCCAAACAGCCAGCAAACGGTAACGAAACCGTCACCCGCATGCACAGTAGCTAAAACGTGTTCCAAAATCGCCACAAATAGCTTC
The DNA here is from genome assembly GCA_963575645.1 of Xanthostigma xanthostigma. Lineage (NCBI taxonomy): Eukaryota > Metazoa > Arthropoda > Insecta > Raphidioptera > Raphidiidae > Xanthostigma > Xanthostigma xanthostigma. The sequence goes on along the minus strand of OY754476.1, from coordinate 12,227,602 downwards.
GTTTTAGCTACTGCGCATGCGGGTGGTTTCGTTACCGTTTGCTGAATGTATAGCTTATGTTTATCCTGAAGGTTCATTCTAAATTATTGGTGAAAAAAATTTTGAAATCGGATGAGTAGTTTCGGAGATTACCTCTTACATCCAAACTTACAAACTTTACCTCTTTATATAAGGAGGGGGGGGTAGCTTTGAACAGAGGCAGCTTTGAACATTGCAAAAATAAAAGAAATAATCTATGTAATGCCGGTAATAAAAGTATTTTTAATGAGGCAACACTGAGAGGTTCAACTGACAAACGTTAGGTTGCCAATATATCACAAAAAACCTAAGTTATAAACGTTCGTTATTTTGGATGTGCTCTGCCGATATTTTGGTTTCTAACACGTAAGCAAATTTCAATTTATTCAAGTAATATTTTTTTATTTATTTACAGTGTAATGACTAAATTATATCTTTAGTCATCTAATAAACATAGTGATTTGATCGATTTAAAAACTGTTATTACAAAATTATTGCAATTAGTATTGTGACTACTAACGGGGTAGCTTTGAACAAAACAACAGGGGCAGTTCTGAACATGTTCAAACCTGCTCCCATAACTAAAATCGGCATATGGATCTAGATATCTCTATTGTCTAGACTCTAGACTAATGGTCTTTATTCATCAAGGTATTATTTCGAGGGTATAAGTAGGTATAGATTTGCCTGATAAAATAATTAATTATTGCTGTAACATACCGACATAATAATAGGTAATCTGTAAACTCATGCGAATTTATATTTATTAACAAAATAAAATAAGACACCTTGGTTTTATGGTATTATAAAATTATACGGGATACAAGGCTAAATATAAAAACAATTTTTATTCACTAGAACATAATTTATTAGTCAACGTTTCGGCAGAAATTATTTACTTCTTCAGGACCTATAACAAATAAATAAAACCCTACACATCTAAAACATAAACTTACAATTTTTTAATAAATTTGTATACTAAATAATTACTTATTCGGCTTACCTTAAAAATCTCTAGTAAAAAGAAAGGATACTTATATTAATTTTATAATTTTTAAAATAGGTCTTTTAAAGTTTTTTTTATTTTTATTATTTATGAATAAGTTTTAAAAAAAGTTTTAAATGTTTGACAATAATGATTTTAAATTATTTTATGTTTTTAATTTTATGACTTTTTACTAGAGATTTTTAAGGTAAGCCGAATAAGTAATTATTAAAATAGGTACAATTTTTTTTTTTTAATTTTAAGCTTATGGTGTCGATGTGTAGGGTTTTATATATTTGGTATAGGTCCTGAAGAAGCCAAGAATTTCTGCCGAAACGTTGATTAATAAATGATGTTCTAGTGAATAAAAACTGAATTTATTTATGCGTTGTTTATTAGCCTTTTGTGAAGTGTATAGTTATAATTTATAAGTTTGACTTTTCCACTTATAAATTAGGTTAATAAGTAATTTATAAGCGTACGAATATATTTAGTCAAATATCTCACTTATTACATGCCAAATAAATATATTATTTTAAAAAAGACATCCAATTTCTTTCATTTATACTTAGCGTTCAAAACTGCCCCAGGCCTGTTCAAACCTGCCCCCACATGGGGCAGTTTTGAACATTTTCCCTCATTAAAAAAAATAAATTTTAATATATTCTCTGATTGATTATTTCGAATATTTATGATTTGAAATTATAGGGCAATAACTATAGTATCGCATGCAATTAAAAAAAATTTTAGGAATCACTTCTAATTTTATTTATAAAAAGTTGAATAAAAAGTGTTCAAATCTGCCCCCCTCTCCCCTACTAGCGGTCCCGCCCGGTTTCACCCGGGTGCAAAAGAACGAATGGGGGGAGGTACACGAGTACGCACTTAGTTTACCGAGATAAATGTTGTGTCCAAATTTCATGATGATCGGAGCTACCGTTCAAAAGTTTTTGTCGTACGGACAAATTTTGAGTTACATTTTGCAATATTTTTCATTGATGCTCCGCTCCTATTGGTCGTAGCGTGATATTATATAGCCTATAGCCTTCCTCGATAAATGGGCTATCCAACAAAAATAATTTTTCAATTTGAACCAGTAGTTCCTGAGATTAGCGCGTTCAACCAAACAAACAAACTCTTTATTTATATATTAGTATAGATTTTCGCAGCGCATGTTTTATGTGTAAATTTTTTATACCTTGGGTTACATTATTGGAGTTTCCGTAGGGATCCCTAATTTAACACGATTAACAATATAGCCTATGTTACTCAGTGATAATGTAGCATTCTATTAGATAGTGAAATAATTTTTAAAATCGGTTCAGTAGTTTTTGAATTTATTCATTACAAACAAAAATACTAACCTTTTTCTCTATAATATTAGTATTGATTAGATGATCTTCAAACAACTTAAGTCGCGTAACAAAGAGTAGAATGTGTGCGTTGGACCCGTCTTTAAAAAAAAACTTGGTAATCGTAGGAGCCAATTTGCCTTGTTGCCCTAGATATATGGATCATGGGTGAGGTGAGGTGTTTGTATAATATAAAAGCACGTTGTCTACATTCTACGTGCTTCAATAAATGTTATTTGCATGAGTCACATTTATGAAATGCATACAATATCCGTTGAAACGCGGGTACCTACTGCTTGCTGTACTACAGTAAAAACTTGCTATTCAATCACTTTCCTTATCTGTTATTCTGTACGGTCAATGTTAAAATTACCAGCGCCGTTAAATTTCTGTCTCACTTTAACGTATGTGATATTAAGCTTGTTAGAAAGTGACAAAAAATAACAGCACTAAATTCTTACATAGACAGTACAGAATGGAAGTACTTACAGTAAATAACTACTACATACATTATAATTCCGTGGCCAAAAGGATAATGGGTTATATCGTTTTTCTCAGATCTATTTTTTTGAAGTGAAACTTTTTATACGAGTTTAGGACGTTTAACGTTTGAGTTACATATCGAACGCTAACGATGTGATTAAGAACAAATATAGTCGAACCCTGGATAAGCAAGAGATCAAGGAACCGCGATCTCTTTTTCGCTTATGGAGGTTTTTCACTAACCCGAGTTTCTAGCGACAATTTTTGACGCGATAACGTCTTATAAATTGATGAATCACCAATCTTATAAATTGATAAAACACCGGCTGCATGCACGAAAAAGTGTAACGTTCCTAAATCCTAACGTTCGTAACGCGTAACGTTCCGCCTGGCCCTGTGCGTGCTTTTTGCTAATTTCTTGCTCAATTTAAATCAGATCGGTTTGAAACCAGTCTTAAACGAAAGAGGAGAACATTTTACATAGATTTCGTATAACAGAATTTGCCTAAACAGTTTTTTTATACAAATTTATATAGAAAAATAGCTGTATAAATGCAATGTTGTCTAATGCATGGCGCGACGCGGTCGGTCGTCTTTGTTTGCCGTACATGGAAATTAGAAGATAACGTATGTCTTGTCTTAACATGAAAACGGCTGCATTTCTAATGTTTAATTCAATTTTTTGACATTAGTATTTTGTGAATTGCAACGCCTTCTAAGTTAAGTATTGGAATAACTAATTATTATTAGAACATAATACTTTGACAGTTGCAAACGTCACTCTTGACATTTCTTATCATTCCGACACCAAGGATAAGCGGATTGAAACCAAATTTTGGGAGGTTTAGGTTATGTATTACGGAATACGTTATCACGTAAAACTATCGTCCGTAAACCGACTTTACAGACAACCAATTTTTTTAACTCCGTACTGTTCACTAACATTTATCTTCTTATCTCACTAGCGTCATGAACCTTAAGAAACTTTTAAAAAAATGGCGAGTTCTCCTCGGACGGACCATTTATAGTTTGTTTGTGCCTTAAAGCAGTGGCTTTCTCTTTTCGTTGCAGCGAAATGTGGACGAATGATTAAATAATCTGGATGATTCAATCGATTAATCGTATTTTACCACCAATTTGTCATAAACGGTTTTTTCCATTTGGTCATAGATAATCATGTTACTAGAAAAATACAGTTTTTTTTGTAAATTTCGTCAAATAAAGGAAATTATTTACTGTGGTAAATAACATTTAATAAATCGATTAGTGTTTTGTAAAGTTCAGGTTAATAAAAGAAACGGACGTATTTTTTAAGAAACTGTAAAAATCAATCCATATACATTTATATTCGGAAATCGGAAACTTGCCAAACCTGCTATATTTAGGTTATTTCTATTTTATGCTATATTATGTATTGGCAACACATACCTATGCTAATACTGTTTAAGATGCTAATAAAATATTCTCTTGTTTCACATAATATTTAGTTGTCTCATCTTACATTGATACAAAATAATACAGCGACCAAATCCAATAATGTGAGTAGTCTATAACTCTATACTAATATTATGAAGAGGTTACATTTGTTTGTATGTAGGCGATAATCTCTAGAACTACTGAACTGATTCTAAAAATTCTTTCACTAATAAAAAGCTACAAAAACAATATAATTTTACGAACAGGTGGTTTTAATTTTAACTAAATTAAGTGAAAAAAAATTACATAACAAAATTACAATCTATTAACTTTGTCGTTTTTCACTATGCCAAATAAACACAGACTAGGCAATTACAACAAACAAATGAACACATTTCTAAGAATCCCATTGTCGGTGTCTAAATAATGACGTATTGTTTCGCTGTTGAGAGTGGTTGTTACGCTATATAGAGTGTTTCAATATATGGTCAACAATGTAAACAATAAATTCCACGCATCGCGACTCTGATTGGTCACACGTGTAGAATGTTAACATAATATTCTGTTAGTTTTAAAACAATAGCATCATATAGGATGTGGTTTACGTAATTAATCGGTAACTAATCAGTGATAATTATAAATCAGGTTGTTACGAGAACTGATTGCGAGTGAATACCATCAAAGCACCGATTTAAACGTGACTGTATGTCAGTCATACATATTATTATGTTATAACTTACTAGCGTGACCTGTGCGAATTATTCGCACTAAATAAGTATAATAATTATCACTTTACAAAATTATTTTTTAAATATGATTGCAGCTATTCAATTCGTTTCTGATTTTGCACACTGCTTATAACGTTCTTCTTTTTGAAGGAGATTTATTTGGTTGAGGAACAATTGAAAATAAGCTTTACCAGTGTATCGCTTGTGGCCAACGTTTCGAAAAATATATTTTCATCATCAGGGCCTCAATGCAAGTTAAGATGGTAAATTGTAAAAATTATTCTAATATACATGATCATTTGTTATGAATCTCGACAATTTTTTAGTACAATATTTTTTGCACAATTGACAGAACAATTTTATAAGAAAACTGTTTTATGATAATTTTAAATTTAAAAAATTGTCGAGATTCATAACAAATGATCATGTATATTAGAATAATTTTTACAATTTACCATCTTAACTTGCATTGAGGCCCTGATGATGAAAATATATTTTTCGAAACGTTGGCCACAAGCAATACACTGGTAAAGCTTATTTTCAATTGTTCCTCAACCAAATAAATCTCCTTCAATACATATTTTGGAACAAAACTTCTACTAACAGTTCTTCTTTTTGTTGTAAAAGAAATATTTTACTAAAATTGTCATATAGAGGCGCAAGTAGCAAAAGCGTTGTTCAGCGTTGCCCGTCAGATGGCAGTATGCAGTATTTACAATATGAAGATCAGATGACAGATCGAAGTGTTAACGTTACGCCGTCAGATGGCAGACGTTGTTTAGAGTTTAATATTTTAATTAATTTATAAAAACAATAGCAATAATAAATTTTTTAGTTGTCGATGTCAGTAGAGCAAGCAATTATCTGTAAAATGATATATAATTTATGTGGAGAAATTGTGAGGTTTTTTCTAAAAAGGGAGGCAAACATCTTAAACCTTAGCGTATTAATATATATATGATAGGTATTGTGTATACATTAGAACGCCAATTATCCGAACGCCGATTAACCGAATCGGTCCTAAGCGTAATATAAAAAATTAAAACCAAGTAATTTTTCAATAAAAACGAGTTTTGTGGGGACGCAAGAATATACAAAAATGCGAGTGACAGTAGCCGTGTAGACGCTACAAGTGAGCGTTATTGTAGAACTGTGTTTGTTAAACTTAATAAAGTTTATTCTATGTGTGACAGTTTGGTTTTCTTTATTACCAGTCTATGTCCGATTATCCGAATCGACTCCGGTCCCAATTAATTCGGATAATCGGCGTTCTACTGTATATATATGTGATAAACTTAACTGTTATTTTTAGTAACAACTACTGTTATTTGAAGAAAATAACCGGTTACCTTTATCGGGAGGAAAAGTATTATTGAACTACTCTCGAATCCATGTATTCGGAGAGTTTTTAATTTTTTGTTGTCATTTTTATAAATCAGTAAATGAGTGACGTCAGTTTTTAGTTTTTCATACTTAAAAATAAAAAAATCGATTCAAGCTATAAATATTTCCTGGGAAGCTGGAAGTCGCTTTTGGATTTCAAATTTTAAAATTAAACAATTCGAAATTTAAAAAAAAAAATTGAAACTATTCAAATGTCCTTTAAAGCTCATTACAGTGAACGGATTATTTTAACAGTTTATTATTTTAGTATAACTGCTATTTTTCGTATGGGTAGTGCATATCATATTATATATTAATACGCTAAGGTTAAAGATGTTTGCCTCCCTTTTTAGAAAAAACTTCACAATTTCTCCACATAAATTATATATCAGTTTACAGATAATTGCTTGCTCTATTGACATCGACAACTAAAAAATTTATTATTGCTTTTGTTTTTGTAAATTAATTAAAATACAGCAACGCTGAACAACGTCTGCCATCTGACGGCTTTAATTTTAAAACAACGTCAACACTTCGATCTGTTATCTGACCTTCATATTATTGTAATAAAACAGACACAATACTGCATACTGCCATCTGACGGCTTTAATTTTGAAACAGCGATCAACGGTGAACAACGTCACAGCAATGCTGCATGATGCCATCTGACGGCTTAGATCAACGCTTTTGCTACTTGCGCCTCTATATGACAATTTTAGTAAAATATTTTTTCGATCTGTCATCTGAGCTTCATATTGTAATACAACAAAAATAAGAACGTTATAAGCAGTGTGCAAAATTAGAAACGAATTGAATACCTGCAATCATATTTAAAAAATAATTTTGTAAAGTGATAACTATTATACTTATTTAGTGCGAATAATTCGCACAGGTCACACTAGTATGCTTAAATAAGCGTAAACCGTCAATGAGCATGTTCTTGATTGTAGTGTTTTATTGTTTTCTGAATAATGTCATGTTCCATACGCAATTCATTGCTTTGTTTATCTAAACAGGAAGTGTTAAATGATTGAACGATAGTATAATTTCATAATTAGCAACGACACCGCGTTAACGATCGATCAGAAACGATGCCGCAATCGATATCGCGATAGACTTTTTGGCCATCCCTGCTTTATACGAACGCTCCGTTTCTTTTTAACTCGTGTTATTATTACCGCTATTGTCGCTCGTGTTTCCTGTCTTTCTTTACAGTTCACTGATATGATAATATGGCAGTTTTTTTTATTTTTCACGGTTCACAAAATTTATTCCATAAGCGAATAAAAGAGAAATAGTTCAAATGAAATTGAAACTTATGTATATCTATAAGCAAAATATCATTCACTGACTGACTGACGAGATCTTCAAAACTATACGTTCGATTGACTTGAAATTTGGCATAGTTACTTCTTTCTCGACATAGACTAAGAACAGATTTTATGCAAATCCTATCCAAAGCGGACTTTGCACCTACCATCACATAATACTATGGGTGTGAGTTGTTACGTGGGCGTGTGTAGATGGTTGCGTAGATGGGAAGATCAATAAAATATTTCCAGAGAGAGAACGTGTGATGGTAGTTGAAAAATCCGTTTTGGATTGGATTTGCATAACATCCGTTCTTAGTGGATATACGTGTCTATACGTCGAGAAAGGAGTAGCTATGCCAAATAATGGGAATGCATCCGTGTTTCGTCTCCTTCGCGTACGAAACCGCGGGTAACGACTAGTATATAATATATACTGTATACACATAAGTCAAATAACTACTTATAATTCTGGTAGTTGGATTGTAAATAAATATAACGATTAGTTACATCTAATTCGTTGTTTATGTACAAATTCAAGATGGTTGTTTAATAATAATTTATGCATAATCCATACATATGGATACGAATATATTAGTGTCGAAAGGAACTTGATAGTAACGTCATTTTATCAGATTTTATAATTATCTTTATGGCCATATGTACATCAGATCATTTTAATGCAGACTTTTAATTAGAAGTGTACTATGTAGTTTATTATTTCTCGACTTTGTTTTTCATTAATTTTGCTAAATATATTCGCGTAACCCTCGATTTATATGGTAGTGTAGCAAGCTTTGCTACATTAACTCTCTCTCTCTCTTTTTTGTAATATTGTCAAAATTAGTTTTCCTTAGCTACGCTGGGAAAAATGAATGTTGTTATTAATTTGGAAAAAATCAATTCAATTATTCACATCTGAGAAAACAATTCATCACTAATTTTTAATAATTCAAGTCTAAGCGTTTTATTTATTTTAAAGTAAGAATTTTATATAGTGCTTACAGTAGGTTGGCTTTGTAAAAGTACTGTGTCACCAAATACTGTCTTGTGCAATCAAAGAAAAATCCTGACGTATAGTACGCGCCACGGATCTAAAATGTTTGGAAGTTAGTCATAAACAGCGTCGCAAATGCACATTTTAGACCGTTGATACTCCCATCAGCTACCTGCACGGAACGTGCACTCGTCGGTGATTAGCCGTGATCTCTCGTTGCCTTTGTCACTTGTCGCTTTCCTGCTTTAAAGTACAGTCGAGTACGCTATTGTCAAGTGGTCATTGCTATGTTAGTTTTGTTGAGTTGCGAGGTTGTCGTTTTTCAACAGACTGTACAAGCGCAAGCCTGCATTCGCATCTAATTTCCGAGCCTTTTAGATTCGTGGCGCGTACTATTCTTCATGGCTTCAAAAGATTACTGAAATCACATTCTGGTTGCAAATTATTTTCGAAGTGAATAAGCCCATCGATTTCACTGCTCGGTTATCTGATCCCTCAATACGAATTCCATAGCAAAACCATATTAGAACGAAAGATAAACTTGTATATATTAGTTTCTTTTAGGAAAACGAATGACGTACGTATATTATTATATTAAATAATCAATTAATCAGTAGTCACTAATGGCGATGTCACATGAAATGATGAAAGTACACTTATAAGGTCTAGTTAGAAGAACTTTATACGTAACGCAAAAGAGCCATGCCTCACCGAGGTCTATTGCAACCAGCGTTGTCAGTTTTTTTTTGCCAAGTCGGGATTTTGGAACTCTGAGTGAAAACAGCGGGATTCTTTCGTCGAAAGCGGGACATAGTAAAAAAACGTATATAGGTAATCAGAAGTTTTCAAATACCTATTTATCTTTTTATTTGAATTAAAATTACGTTTACGTGACAATAGATAGCAAAAATAGCCATATAGAAAATGTATTTTAATAAAAATATAATATTTTAAATCAGATTTACCCTATCGTTAAATAGTTGAGTCTTATTCGTCTTCAGAATAAAAAAAAAAAACAAATCAAAATCAAAAATGTTTTATTCATTAGAAAAATATGGCGTTTCAAACAATAGTCTGTGGAGTGAGTGTTACAAATTGCAACTTACAATAAGAGAATAATTATTTATAAGAATTACTTATTCATGATATTTCTGTGAAGATGTAACTTCTTTTAAAGTTATCCCCGAGTTATCCTCGAAAAGCGGGACTGAGTCTGTCCCGCGCGGGACATTTAATTTTGATTTAAAAATCGGGACGTCCCGCCAAAATCGGGACGTCTGGCAACGCTGATTGCAACTCAACCGGTTATATAAGAATTGTGCTTTGCACAGCTCCTGGTCAGTGGGGCTGTTAACCGGTTAATCTGCTGTAATTGCGCTCAGTGAGACATGGTCCAAAGGCCTAGAAGACAAGAACTGCAGTGTCATTATGTTCTTAGATCTGTCAATATTGTTTCGGTATCTTATTTTAAAGGACAATATCCTCAGACGCGTTGAACTTGAAGGCATTAGGGCATTTACGTATAGTTAATAACATATTCACCAAACTGTGAAAAATAACAGTGTATGGAAGTAATTTCGTCGTGACATTAAAATTTTTTTCTCGTCATGTAGTGTTTTTACATATATTTTTACAATTACATGTTTATTAAACTGCACATAATATAGTTGTACAAAATCTACTTGTAAGACAGTTCAGTATTTTCGTATAGACTGACTTTTGCAAAATAGGAAATTTCTCCTTGAATATTAATGTTTTTATGCATTTTTGTTTGTATTTGTCGATGTTTATGCCGTTGGCTTTTAATAAAATAAAAATATAATTATTGTTGCATAAAATACCCAAAATAAGAGGCCTTGTTAGCTTCAGGTTGAGAACGAAGTCATGAAAACAAATCTCTAGTCAAGTAGTACTGGGCTTAAATCTTTTAAATATCTGTCAGTTTTCTTTATTATTGAATACTAACGGTTCCGTCCGGTTTCACCCGGGTGTAAAAGAACGAATGGCGAAGGGAGGAACATGAGTACACACATTCATCTTAGTTTACCGAGATGAATGTTGTGTCCAAATTTCATGATGATCGGAGTTACCGTTCAAAAGTTTTTGTCGATAAAAATCAGTACATATTTGTACTTTTTTTAACTAATAGATTTTTTTTAATTAATGAAATAAATTTAAATCTAAGCCTTAAAAGAAAGCAATGTAGAAAATAAAAATATATTCGCCCAACGTGGGGCTCGAACCCACGACCCTGATATTGACAGTCGCATGCTCTACCGATTGACCCAGCTGGGGTTGTGTACTCACAATGCTAATATGAGTAGGTATATCTAGTTAGTGCATTTCACATGAATAGAAGCTTATTTTTGAGAACATTTTGCAACATTTTTCATTAATGTTCCGCTCCTAATGGTCGTAGCGTGATATTATATAGTCTATAGCCTTCCTCGATAAATGGGCTATCCAACAATTTTTTTTTTCAATTTGAACCAGTAGTTCCTGAGATTAGCGCGTTCAAACAAACAAACTCTTCAGCTTTATAAATTAGTATAGACGTATTAGGTAAAAATTGCATAATATACATGCATTTCTTATGAGTATGTGCAACTGGTATCTTCGAAAGATTGAGAGTAATCTGTCAAATGGTAGTAAAAAAGTTTGTTAGGAAAGTGAGCTGCTATCCTACTTTTTCTTTCTTGTGAGAATGTATTTTCTCTCTTATATTTAAAGCTTAATTAATAGTTTTGTGGCTATTTGTATTAATATATTATTTAAATGTTTACGTCGCAACGCCATTATATGCATTTTTTAATTTCTCTTATTGTAACGCGTACGATACTAGGAATAACATTGTTTAATTTCTATCCGTGAGATATACCTATCTGTTTTTACATTGTTAAAATAGTGATTACACGAAATTATTGTATTACTTGTTTGTAAAAGTAATTGTTTTAAATTTGGTAAGTTATTTTAATATTCAATTGTCTGGTATCTGAATCTTGGTTTCCAGGCCAGGATATTTGTCTGTTTCGATTTTTGTCTTTTGGTCGTCTCGCTACAGCGAACCCTCAGCTACTCCCTTGTGAATTAAATACTGTGTTTGTAACAGGTGGTTAAAAGCTGCATGAATTTGTAATATGTAGAAGCGTACGATATAGCCTATCCTATGCCACGATGTGTAACAAACACTAGGTATACTTACTTAGTCTAGCTCCTGTAGGGAACTCTTCAAAAAATTCAAAATATTTACTTTAACATCATCTTACATTTTTGAATTAGCTTTATATACTACTTTTACAAATAAAGATAAATATGAACTAGATTCTGATATTCACAATATCAATACACGCCAAAAAAGCAGTCTATAAAGAGTTCCTTATATAGTCGCTTAAATTTGAGCAAAAGATCCCCAGCCCATCTTGGGGTAACTATTTTTAATAAACTGCCTGTACATATAAAATTAGCTACAGATGTAAAACATTTCAAAAAATTTCTGAAAATGTATTTGCTGGAAAACGCTTTTTATAATTTAAATGAATATTTACTCATTTACTGTAATGTTCATTCACCTGACATTTTTAACACTGTACTTTACAGTTTCTTAAAATAAAAGTTTATTATTATTATTATCAGTTACGTTAAAATCGGTTCAGTGTATTTTAAATATATCCGAAACCAACAGACAACAATTCTGAAAATAACTAATCCGGTATATGTAGCCTAACCTGTACTATATATGTATTTTATTATCATAAGTAGGGTTCAAATCCTTATTTCTTTACAACACCTTGTACGAAAAGCATTGAACTTGTCGCTTATAGGTTATACCATAAATTAAGGAGTTATGACACCACTATCTTATAGTCTTTTATGCAGATAAGATAATAGTACTTTTTTATGACTCTCCATTATTTGATAAGTAATAATACTAAAAAGTAGCTTGTCTTTCGAAATCAAGGTCTAATAACTATATAGTCTATATTCAAAACTAGCGGCCCGGTCCGGCTTCGCCCGAATTTGTAGATTGACATCGTTTTTTCGTCGACTTACGTTGCAAAATTGGCATCCACGAGAAGCACTTTCATTTTAGTGCGATAATATGTAGCCTACTAGCTGCTACCCGTGGCTCCACATGCGATTGAGAACAGTGACAAAAAAAATTGAAATCGCTTCAGTAGTTCCTGGGATTATCCCCGACAAACAAACCTTTCCTCATTATAAAATTAGCCGACTTTCAGAGATTTTAATACATGGTAAGAACGGATGTTATAGCGTGCCCGCGGTGAGAGATGAGATATGAAGCCAGGCACGTCATCAATAATATATGCTAGTGAACGTCTACTTGCTCGCAGACAGTGGCGTGTTGAATAAATTCGACATATCCATTTATAGCGCGGTAGAATAAAAATAAACACTCGACGCACATGGATCTCCGAAACAGCCAATAGCAAGCTAGAAGGCGGGCGCAATGCATTTACGTGACTAACATGCGGTGGCTTTGGGCTAGCGCACATGAAGAGCGTTCAACGCGCGTTGAACGCTCTTCATGTGTGCTAGGCCTTTATCTTTCGCTGCGCGTAGTATAGGTATTCGAATATACATTTCGTATACCTACCGACTTTGAAGTGATTTCAATACATGGTAAAGGCAGATAACGAAAACCCTATATTCAAATCTTTGATTAACGTCTTTTTTTTAATTTTATTTTTTTTTTTTGTCAATATATTGGTCTGAGAAAAATTGGTCGACAATTTTATTTATTTGAAAACCCTATATGTTGTTAATAATTTTAATACGGATAATAACTTTAATTTTCATCCGCACTTCCCGTTATCGGATCGAGTTGAAATTTTGCACACACATGTATAGTTCAAAGACAATATACAATATTATGGTAACTAGGTAACTGGCCCGGCTTTGCCCGGACACGAATCGAATCGTTAAATTTTCCCCCTTCTACCGCTAACCGATTGAGCTGAAATTTTGTACATATGTAATATGTATGTGTAGTTCCAGTGACAATACATAATATTATTATGGTATCTAAGTGATCTGCCCGCTTCGCCCGGGAGCAAATAAAACTGTTTAATTTTCACCCTTTTACTGTTAATCGATTGAGTTGAAATTTTGCACACATATGTAGTTCCAATTACAATACAATATTATGGTAACTATAGGTTACCGGCCCGGCTTCGCTCGAGAGCAAATCGAACTGTTAAATGTTCCCCTCCTTCCGTTAATCGATTGAGTTGAAATTTTGCACACATGTGTAGTTCCAATTACAATACAATAACTAACTAACAAAATATATTGGGCATATTTAAGTTTGGTTTCGTAACTTACTCTCGTTTCTCTTAAACAGGTTGTTTTCGATACAGTTTCACTGTCGGTATGTAAAACATCTGTCGGGTCTCGGATTTAGTAGATAATACCAACCCAAATTAGAACAAAACGGCGTAAGTGACATTATAATAAAGATAAAAAAAAAATACATTTCTCTTTCTAAATTTATTTTACTGTACTAAAAATGACATTGTTTTTTTTTATTATATTAGTAGGTACAGTCATTGCTTGTACAATTTTTGTTTTGAAAATAAGTGCCTAATTTTTGTTCATTATAAACAATTTTCAACATAATTGTGATTATTTGTCGCTTATGCTATTTTACAAGAACATTGATGAGTAGAAAACATAAACTTCAGTTTAACAAAAAAATGTTTGTTTTCCAACCGCCGATAGACGTCTTTATAATCTACCTGCTTTTGTAACTTGTGACCATTGACCTTCAATATATGGATTGTGGATAGTCAGTTACAATCTTTGAATTGAATAGTATATTATAATCTTATAGGCGCGCGTCAACTAAGCCTGTACTTATTTATTTAATAAATATTTCAATAATTTTGCAAAGTTCTTAATTGTTAAAAAAATTATATTTTAAGTTAAAACCTTTATTGAACCAAATTGTCTCTTTTTGAAAATCAAAGAACAAAAAAGAAACGAAACAGATAAATAAGGCAAATTTATTTACACTAAGGGCACTCGGAGCTAGTGCCCAGGGCGGAAAATTTTCAGGAGCGGCAAAATTAGGAGGGTGAGAAATAACATTTTCTCCGCGTTATCGAAAATGCTTTGAATCAGAGGTTCCCAAATTTTTTTGTCTCGTAGACCACTTGCCATGTTTTTCGGTTTTGGGTAGACCCCCTGCTTATCTGATATTGGTTTTTTGCAAATTCATTAAATTCAAATGTATTTTTGACAACCGGTATAGTGCTACTCACTTTGAACGATTTAAATTTATAACGGTAGTGAAATGTAGTGTGAAATATTTAGTTTTATACATTTATTAATTAGATTCAAATTAAACGAATCAAATTAAAATTTACTTTCTGTTGCATAAAATAACTAAGCAAAAAATAAATGCTTTTAGTATGAGGGATGAACCCGATGCTTTAATAATATATTTTCAACATTTGGCATCAATTTAGTTAAATTTAATCTTAAATCTCTTCGGTTAACGATGTCCAGTTTGTTTCTTTTTTTGTTAGGAGATTCACTATCGTGAACCCCCAATTTTTTTTCCCGCTGACATGGACCCCTTGCAAGTTGTCGTCGACCCCTGGGGGTCGATATAGACCACTTTGGGAATCACTGGACTGTAGATAGATATTTGTTTATAGTTTCCTGTCCACACGAATTGTATGAGAAAAAGTCACATGCTCGATGTACAGGACACTTAATAACGTATAGACCAGCGTTTCAGTTAGTTGCTATAGTTGAGTGCTCTGCTCGTCGTCCGCATCAGAGGGTGAAGTGAACAGACAAAACCTTCTTAAAGTTCTTATGCCCATATTCACCGAACACTATTAAAGATAGAAGTTACTAATCTTGGAACAATAGAATAAAATTTACTTAAAATTCATCAAGCAAATTAGCAGTTACGGAATAAAATACACTGGACTACACTACTTGTTCTTTTTGTTGAATATTTTTACGTTCACCTAAAAATTCGACCAATGGCGTTAGTGTAAACGTCAAAAAAAAGTTTCACGAAATAATACTGTTTTATCCTAACCCAATTGTACACAAAACTTTCACTAACTTTAATGTTTTACAACTAACACTTCATGAAAGGTTAATAAACAACAAATAAATAAATTCACAATAGCAAACTGTAGATATTATACTCCAGGTTCATATAGGTTAGGGATTATGATCTATGTGACGGCCAATATTATTTTATCAAGCGAATAAATATTTATACCCTGGAAGTAAGACAGAATAGATTTATACCCGCAGGCCGCAGTAAACACAATTATGGTTGGTGAATTGTTTTATCGCTATTTATTCGGAGGAATAGTAACCTGAAGAACAAAAGAACCGAATGAATAACTATTTACGTTCGGTGAATATGGCCATTGGACATAATTAATTCTAAACACCGAACAAAAATACAGTGGTCCGAACATCCAATTGATCAGACTCGTCCCCTTTCAAAATTTAACAGGAAATAAATATCCTGAATCAATTGTTCAAAATTATAGATTAAACTTAAAGTTACATTATGGTTCTTTTGTATTAACGTATAATAAATTTTACTGACTGATTTACTTTTTTTAAGTAAGTTTCAAGGTCGTAACATCTCAACCCTCTTATTATTTAAAAGATAACTAACGCTTTGTCGCTTAACCCCTGGTTTATTTTTTATTCAACACGTGAGTATTGTATTCTTGCATAGTATGTTTAATGTTTATATACATACTAGGTAGTAAATATATGGGTAGGCACTGGGTACTTTTTCGATATGAAAAAGGGACTGTCATGTAATGATTTAAATGATTATTGTTTGCTTTCGGTATATGGTCGAACTGTTTATATAAAATGGGATTGGGGCCACATACTGCACGCTTCAGTTTTGTAAACAAAACAATGCTATTGTTAATTTTTGTCTGTTGTGTGTTGCCTACATACTGTCCAGTTACCAGTGCAGTCTATACTACGTTTGTTCCAAGCAGCTAGCAAACGGAAACGAAACCGTCACCCGCATGTGCAGTAGCTAAAACGTGTTCCAAAATCGCCACTAACAGCTTTGTTTTAGATACTGCGCATGCGGGTTTTGGTTTCGTTACCGTTTGCTGGCTGCTTGGAACAAACTTATTAAAGTCCAAACCCATACAGCACATTTTAGTGGCGGGTTCGCGCTACTCCATGTGAAATAGTGCGATTGAGTTTCTATACCATTAACCAAATCGCACAAACGAACGAGAATTTTCAGGGTAGCTGAGTAATCGTCATAACGCGATAAAATCACTAAATCGCGTGTTTTCGATACAAAAAGTAGCATTTGTGTGTGTGCGCTGGTCCTAATACAATTAAGTTTATAGAGAGAATTACTATAGGAATAGATGAGGGTTCTCTATAAATCAGATGTGACACGTTGTTGATCGTGTGAAAACTTCTTTAACAATAGCTCTTTGTTTATGCAGTAATTTATTAAGAGTACATAATCTGTTTTCCAAGGCCTCATCCCACAGGCTGTTTATCTTATTTATGCTCATTATTTAAAACCCTAGACAATAATTTTATTCATCACAGTTTAATGTTTTGATTAATTCATTACAAACTTGATTACTGTTCTGCCCTCTGCATTCAATAAAGAAATAAATAGCATCAACTTTTTATCTTATACATTGCTGTTGATTCACAAAATGAAAAAAAAATTTTGTGGGCAAAATTTCTGATTTCTTAGAAAATTTCTTGTTGTGTGCCTACATAGATAGTGAATAATTATCATTTAAATTATAGGTATTATGCAATGCTTATTGTAATTGACAATATTATTCAATAATAATTTATTATTTCCAGTGGATCTGGTACGATATAGGACATGTCATTTTTTTATACATAGTAATAAGAATAATAACAAAAACAATAACAAATATTGATAATATAAATAGCCAAAATAAATTAAATAAAACAGATATACTTCCGAATACCACTTATGCCCGATTTGACTGAAAATTTGTATACTTATGTTTTTTGGCGTGCTGATGACGAATCTGACAGTGAAAATTACTGGAAATGCTTAGTTTTGGAGATATCGCGTCGAAACTCGAAAAATCGAGTTTTGAGTTTAATCGATTTTCGTAAAATAAAAGTGATTTCTTGTGGATTTGACCACAAGAAACACGAAAAAAATCATGAAAAAATTCCTATTTGCGGGCTTATCGAGATATCGAACTTGGCTGTACTCCTCATCCTTCCATCACTTCTCAATATTTTTTAATTCAATAATTTGTTTATATTCCTAACTTATTAAATAATGATTTTATTTCAATATATTTTGCTAGCGAGATCTGTGTGTGGCAGGACAACGTCTGTCTCCCACAGCGTTGCCAGTTTTTTTTTTGCCAAGTCGGGATTTTGGAACTCTTTGAGTGAAAACAGCGGGATTCTTTCGTCGAAAGCGGGACATAGTAAAAAACGTATATAATCAGAAGTTTTCAAATACCTATTTATCTTTTTATTTGAATTAAAATTACGTTTACGTAACAATAGATAGCAAAAATAGCCATAGAAAATGTATTTTAATAAAAATATAGTATTTTAAATCAGATTTACCCTATCGTTAAATAGTTGAGTCTTATTCGTCTTCAGAATAAAAAAAAAAAACAGAAATCAAAATCAAAAAAGTATTTTATTTATTAGAAAAATATGGCGTTTCAAACAATAGTCTGTGGAGTGAGTGTTACAAATTGCAACTTACAATAAGAGAATAATTATTTATAAGAATTACTTATTAATGATATTTCTGTGAAGATTTAACTTCTTTTAAAGTTATCCCCGAAAAGCGGGACTGAGCCTGTCCCGCGCGGGACATTTAATTTTGATTTAAAAATCGGGACGTCCCGCCAAAATCGGAACGTCTGGCAACGCTGGTCTACCGGTTCCGCTAGTTATCGTTTAGGCCCTAAGAAGCATAGCTGTTGGCTAAGATTTTTTTCATTTTGTGTTTTGAGTAATATTTATAGAGTTGTTCGCTGAACACGTAAATGTTTATACAAGAAAATAAACATTCATTTTAACTCATTGTCAAATGCAGTGAACCGATTTAAAACGTCTCTTTATTATAGCAATTTTAATCCGTGGCAATACGCTATCCACACGTGCACATTTAGGTACTAACACATACGATGTAAAAAATGACCACCTCTGTATTACGATAAGTTCTCTTTGGTATGTCAGTTTAGTGTGGAAATGGACTATAATAGCGATGTGGTGATGTCACAAAGACGCTAAGTCATTGCTCCATTTCTACACCGATGAGTGGTGACTAAACTCACTTTGTAGCTATGTCCGGAGGTAGTGTTGCCAGATTTATCGATTTAAAAATTTGTATATTCCTATTCCATGAGATCTACCGATGCTTTGTCAGTTAGAGCAGCGCTTCTTAACCTGCGGTCCGAGGGTTTCGCGGACTTATCTCTGATATATATTTTGATGAAGAAACAATCCGTGGCTAGGGCAGGGGTCGACAACCTGCGGCTCATTTGATGTAAAGTTGCGGCTCTCCAGTTCCATACGCAAAAAATAATTATTTTATTACATAAACTCTTAAAAATCGTCCAGAAAGGTCCGCGACAATTGTGGTAATCTCGCGCGCTCGCCGAGAGATTAGGTAAAGCGAGCGTCTACGAATGTGTGTGTACTCGGCATGGCATTTTTTTTCGAAGATGACTTCTAAATTTCGCCATAAGGGAATCTTTTTTTTCAATTCTGTAATTGGACATTGCAATATCTCACTCAATCTTAGCCACGCCTCATTCTTTTTTTTATCCTTATGTTGGAGATGCACATGCATGGAGTCCCATATCACAGGCTCATTTTGATAATATTCCAAGAAGTCGATTACTGTCTCATTAATCCAATCCGCCATAATGTTTTTATCGTTAAAAACTCTAAGTTTACACCTTAACTGAGTTTAATCAACAAACATTCGCACGAGGTGACGAGTGTGTACTGACTGCGCTCGCACACGCCACTCCGTTCCTTTGCGTCGGACAAGCGTTCCCAGTACACACTCGCGTTCGGGCAGTCTCGGAATCCCTCGGCGAGTGTGTACTGCCGGCATAGAGATCCCTAGGCGAAACCGTTTAGGAAACGCTGAGTTAGAGGATTATTAGAATTAGCTAGTTCAGCAATACATTGGTAGATTTCACGTAACAGTATATGTAGTATAATTATGGTAAAAAGTCCATCATCGGACACCGCGCGAGGACAGAAAAATGGGTTGTGTGTATTGGTGTTGTGTGCTTGCGTAGATATACCTAGGTATGTTGTTGTGTAATGTTTTGTGAAGACCCGGTACATGTTAACTATGTTGTGTTGTAATTGAATTCATATCTTTGGAGTGACTATAGTTACGGCACTTATTAGTTTACTAATATCTGACGTGAACTGTTGATCTTTTAACGAGAGACAACTGCTGGTCATTGGTCAACGTCAACGAACGCTCGACAATCCACACTCCATAGTCCACTGTAAATTTCTACTAAAATAAATCTGTTGTGTTGTACATTAAACTTGTCCTACGCACCTTTTGTATATTATGGTATTGGTATATATATGTTACGGTCTATACCCGAATTCGATCAATGACCGAAATAAATGCGCAAAACTAGTTTTGACCAACGAATATTGCTCAAACCCGAAATCTTACATTTAAACGGGTATTGAGTGTTATAAAATGAGCAATACGAGTTTTGCGCATTTTAAAACTAGTTCTGTCTATTTCTGAACGGACAATACTAGTTCTGCTTGTTTCATTCAATCAACGTACGAACCCGAATAAAAGGAGGATTATATTCTTGTTTACTTATTGAATTGAAGCGTGAAAATTCTTTTCTTTTAAGAACAGATTAAATTAAAAATAGATTTAAATGATTCATTCAAACATTTTTATACGTATTTTTCTGAGAAGTGAATGAAAAAAATATTTTTGAAGTTTTTGAGACAATCTGTATGTTTAGATATATAAGGATATTAACATTATTAACGTATTTATCTACTAAAGAGATTAGATTAGTTTTTTAAGCTTTGTAAATAGTTACACCTATAGATACATGGCTCCCAAAAAATTTGTAGTACAAAGTGAGACTCGTCACAAATACAAAATTGAACAAGAATGTACAAAAGTAATGTTAATGAAATTTTGAGTGTTTTGACGTGATAACGTCTTATAAATTGATGAAACACCAGCTGCACGCACGAAAAAGTGTAACGTTCCGCCTGTGTAACGTTCCGCCTGACCCTGTGCGTGCAAGCGAGAGCGCAGTATAAGCGATAGAGAGTCGGTAAAAATATAGTTTGACAGCTACTAAAATTTAGGTTATGTATTATTAAATATGATATTCGAGCGGAATACGTTATCACGTAAAACTATCGTCCGTAAACCGACTTTACAGACAACCAATTTTTTTTAGCAATGAAATTGAAACATCAAAGAAGTATGTGTTGTAAGAATCTAAAATAAAAATTATTTCTACTGTACACAAAACACAGGTGGCATTTTTATTTTAAATTATAGGACAGTTTTCCCACGATCATTATTCTGCTGAACACTGCATTTGTTTGCATATAAATATTGTAGAGGGAAGTCGCCATTTAAAAGTCGAAACAAGCGATTTAACACGGTTAATAAAAGTTATGCGAATACAATAGAAACAGTCTGAAAATAAGCCATAATATTATGTAGATTCGCAGTAGTATGCTGTTTTACCCTAATCAGGTATAATATTATCTATCCTGCTGTCATATTTTAGTTTTTTTAATTTTAATTATCTTGTTCCAAATGGGTGCTTTTTATATTAGTGACGGATATTATACAGTATGTTTCAAATAACGCGTTTGTTTCATTTTTCCCAGTTTTTGCACTTACAAAAACGAAAATAGTGAATCTTTTTTTTTAAATTATGTTCGGTCTACTAGTATCTTGGAAACGATTCCACTTAGACGTATGTAATTTGGAATACTGTTTCCTTATGGTATTCTTACCCCCCCCCCTGAAAAAAATGAGTTCTGTGACGTAACTAGCCTCGGAGATAGAGGGGTTGGAAAAGAGCTCGAAATGATTTCGTGTAAATATAGCAGAGTGATTTGCGAGATTTTGACCGGCTCACGCCGTCCCCTATGATTATGTGAGTGGTTTGTTGGGCTTGATTATATCGCTGCCAAAACAAAATCTACCCGGACGAAGTCGGGCTGGAAAGCAAGTATTTATAATATGTAGATTAACATTATGTAACGAAACAAGTGTGTCATAGAGTATTGTAACAATTCGTACATAACGTGGTGCTTAATCCAGCATTGAGTTCTTATCGGTGAACATGCTGACATAAGTAGATAAGATAAAAAAAAATAATAAATTCAAAAACTAAAACACGACACTGAAAAGTATGAAACAAGAAAACATTCTCATCTGAGGATAGCCGTGGTCGTATACCACCTCATGAGTCATATATATGGTCATATGGCGCCCTCTAGATGTATAGCGTGATACACTTTACCCTAAAGCTTATGATCGCTTATACTATTGTTAAAATGACGTGGTGTTTTGTTAAGGTAGGTGACATACGACCACGGCTATCCTCAGATGAGAATATTTTCTTGTTTCATACTTTTCAGTAGTCGGGTTTTAGTTTTTGAACTTATTTTTTATTTAAACTAGTAGGCAAATCTAGCAAGGAATCTAGCAGCGTTTCTAGCGTTGTGTGCAGGCTGCAGCGGCCTTTATTCTAAATGGGAAAATCTAAGTCGTGTTACTCTTCATTAGGGCAAATTAATTAAAAGACCAGGTTACTTCGCGTTACTACGGCAATCACGACCGCGTTATCACATAAATTGAACAAATCTATATACAGGTGAGTTTTAAGTTGATGCTTTTTTTTACAGCGTGTAAAAATTAAATAGACGAGCAAATATTTCAAATAGTTTTTTTATCAAAACTCAAAAATAAGAGAGAAACAGCCTTTCGAAGTTTAAATAAATTTTATTAAATTTTCTTTATATATTTATATTATGTCACTATGGAAATAAGTTGTTATTATCAAGTATGTGTATTGTTCTGTTTTTGAGAGAATTGTGTGTGCCTCAATTATTTTTGATAATAATAACATATTTCCATAGTGACATAATATAACCCCAGGACCGACCTCAAAATTAAAGAAAATTTAATAAAATTTATTTAAACTTCGAAACGCTGTTTCGCTCTTATTTTTGAGTTTTGATAAAAAAACTATTTGAAATATTTGCTCGTCTATTTGATTTTTACACGCTGTAAAAAAAAGCATCAACTTAAAACTCACCCTGTATAGGTACCACAGAATTCCGAGTAGATAGTACTAATTATCCGCCGGCTTTGATTGGTATTTTATCATAATATCTAACCGATGGTTTTCTTTTTTTTTCAGATTTAAATAGTTATTTTTTAAAATATAGACAATCAAGCCAAAGGAGTAAAAGAAGCTTGGAAGATGACCCATACAGTAATTTCACGCCAGTTCCAAATCCTGGATCATCTGTAAGTATAAATTATCTTACATCGGTAATGGAGTTTTTAATCGATTACGTATATCGGAATTGAATTAAAAGTCTGAATCTTTTTTTGGTATTACTATGAAATTATCGCGTTCATTCAGTAAAACAAGAGCAAAACACGACAGTGCGTGTAAAAAAATCGGGGAAGCACGCGCAACGAGCGAAACTCATCGAAAGCACCGATCGACTGCGTTGATGATTAGCATCCGTTATAATCATTTCTGACACGGGATACGAACTGCATTAAAAAAAATTTTCGTTCAGCAATGTTTCAATTACATGAGATATTTTTGACGTGATAACGTCTTATAAATTGATGAAACACCGGCTGCATGCACGAAAAAGTGTCACGTTCCGCCTGACAGCTACTAAAATTTACGTTATGTATTATTAAATATGATATTCGAGCGGAATACGTTATCACGTAAAACTATCGTCCGTAAACCGACTTTATTTATTAGATTTATATTTTGATTCAGATTTTTATAATGATACTTTCTTGTCTTTTTGGCTGTATGAAAATTTTGTTAAAGCGAAATGCTTTCGAATGTGTAACATCCCCGGTTAATTATTTAATTTTTTATAGCAACTTTTATCACATAGTCCACTGCGAGCGCAGCTTAAGGAAAATGAAATTTTCGAAAATCATAAACCAGTATTTAAAGACTGTTCGAAATATAACGCTTCGGTAATAGAAGAACATCGTGAACATTTTGTTGTTCAGGTATGTGTGTGTTTTGTTTATTTGAATTTGCAAACTAATAAATAATCGCAGTTGACAAAATATATCAATTTTCATTGCGATTTTAGGTTCAGGCAGTCGATCAAGATCCACCAGACAGAGGTGGAACAGTAAGTTACCAGCTTATTAAGGGACCTGGTGAACGAGCGAAATTTCGTATAGATAAAAAAACTGGGGAAATTTTTACCACACATGCATTTGACAGAGACGAACCGGCAAGAGAAAAAGTGGCTTACATCACGGTACAAGCTAGCGATAATGGTATACCGGTTCTGGCTGATGTTTGCACGATTAAAGTTATTATCGAAGACATCAATGACAATCAACCCGTGTTCGATAAAGTGGTACGTGTCCACGTTATTTCATTTTTTTTTATAAATAAAAACTGCATTTTTGACGCGACTTATATATAACAGGGTGGGGCGTTTATCTTGAGACAAGCTAATATCTCGGTTGGACTCATTTCGCAAAAAGTTTCAGACAAAAGCTGTTTATTTTGAAGGGGGACATCGTTCAGAGACATACCACTCCCCAACTCGCAGGGATGAAGATGACTTTGACATTTTTAATAGGAACACCTATTTTTTATCACAATTTATTTTTTTTCGAGAAGAAATATGCAACATTTGTCTGAAACATTTTTTTACCCGATGCCTTCTTCAACCCCAAAAATGCACGTCAAAAATCGGTTTCCCGAAACTCCATTAAATTTTATACCTAAACGACCTTGCGCAGAAAATTACGAGAAGTAAATGTTGTTTGATTTGGGAAGGGTCATCGATTAAACAAAAAAAAAAACACCGCCCCCTCCGCGGGGGTGGGAGTGACTTGAATTTTTAATGATTAAAGGGGGCGGTGTTTTTTTTTTGTTTAATCGATGACCCTTCCCAAATCAAACAACATTTATTTCTCGTAATTTTCTGTGCAAGGTCGTTGTTTAGGCATAAAAATTTAATTATGTTTCGGGAAACCGATTTTTTGTATGCATTTTAGGGGTTGAGGGAGGCATCAGGTAAAAAAATGTTTCAGACAAATGTTGCATATTTTTCCTCGAAAAATCATAAATTGTGATAAAAAATAGGCATTCGTATTAAAAATGTCAAAGTCACCCTCATCCCTACGCAGGGGTTGAGGGTGGGGGGTGGTATTTGTCTCTAAACGACGCCCTCCTTTAAACTAAACAACTTTTGTCTGAAACTTTTTTCGAAATAATCGCCCCACCTGTATATTAACCATTTTTACATAAAACTGTACTATTGCCTTTTCATTACAAAAATTATGTCTAGCTAGCCTTACTCGTACGGACAGGGAAATAAGGTGTGTTAATGTAATAGATTTATTATAATTATTAATAGCTATTGATTTATGTAGAACTGTATCTATGCCTAGTAGAGATCCTTTAAAAAATATGTTTGCTTTTTATATTTGTAAATGTTTTCTTTGTGTCTGAATTTTATGAAAACGAATGTTATTTTAGGCTTACAAAGAATTCATGTCACAAGATTTGAGAGTTGATCGAGAAGTAATGCGCACTTCAGCTACAGACATAGACGACGGAAACAATTCAGTAATCAGTTATAAACTGGAAGCTCAAAATCCGGACGACGAACGCTATTTTCGAATAGATGAATCGACCGGCGTGATATTTCTAAATAAAACAGTCGATAGATCGCCCGGTTATAAATTTCTGTTAGAAGCAACCGCTAAGGATCATGGAGAAAGTCCATCGCAAACCACGATCGGAATAGAAATCACGGTAGTCAGTTCAAATAAAAAGGCGCCGAGTTTTACAAGAAGACCCGATCCAATTTACATACCGGAAAACTTTTCTTCATTTGCCCAACCGATAGCTGATTTGACAGCGAGGTTAGTATTCTACAATGAGAATGATTTGTTTCGATAAGAAAAGTCATTAATATATATTTTTTTTTATTTGTAGTTCCAACATTGATAATCAGCCTGATTTGTTGTTTCAACTCGAATCTGGACGAACTGAACAAACCAACAAGCAAAACACGTTTATTCTCGAATCCAGCGGGGATACGGCTTTCATTAAACTCGGAAAATTGTTAGACTACGAAGCCGTCACAGAATATACCCTCACCATTCGCGTACAGAACAAAGACGCATTGGCGGCCGTAACTACGATAGCTATCAAAGTGGAAGACGTTAACGATAACATTCCTGGATTTACAGAATTGTTATCGGGAAGCGTGCCTGAAAATGAACCTGTCGGAACTCCGGTGATGCAAGTTCGCGCCATCGATATGGACGGAACTTCGGCAAACAATCAAGTCACTTATGAGTTGGACGATCATCAAGATTTGTTTGCGATCGATAGATATACTGGAAATATAACGACTCTTTCAGAATTCGACAGAGAAGAGAAATCCGTTTACAATGTTAAAGTTATTGCTACGGATAATTCTCCTAGTAGTTTGTACACTACGGGCCAACACAACAGGGGAGAACAATCTTTTAGAATTGAAATATCGGACAAGAATGACAACAAGCCAATATTTACACAGAGCGTGTATGTAGCCGAAGCGATTCCAGAAAATGCAAACAAACATTCACTCGTCACCGAAGTCAAGGCGCTCGATAATGATACCGCGTCGCCCGTAACGTATAGTATCATAGACGGTAATATCGGAGATGCGTTCAAAATCGAAGAAACGACTGGAAAGATTAGAGTGAACAATAGTCTCGACTATGAGAGTATTAAGGAATACACTTTGACTGTACGGGCTTTCGATGGCGCTAGAGGAGATGAATGCAAAGTAGAAATAAAAATTTCCAATGTAAACGATTGTCCTCCAGTGCTGGACAATTTTAAAGATAACGTCGTTATTAACGAAGAAGAAGTATATTCGGATTGTATTGCGAAATTTCAAGGCTACGATCCCGATATAGGCGATAAGACTGTCGATCAACACATTGTTTTTACTTTACAAAGTCATAAAGACTATTTCAGTATTAATAACGACGGATGTTTGAAAGTGATAAAACCTCTCGATAGAGATCCGCCGAATACTCCCGAAAGGCAGCTCATCATTATTTTAGCCGATGACGATGCGAGTCCGAACGGTTTGACGCAGACATATTTGTTCAATGTATTCTTATACGATATTAATGACAATGCTCCTGTACTAGACATGCATCAACCGGTCGTGTGGGACGAAAACAAAGCTCCGGGAAAAATAACTGTGTTGACCGCAAAAGATATTGATAGTGAAAAAAATGGACCACCTTTCAGATTTCACATTGACGATTATGCCAGTGATGAGATCAAAAGTAAATTTAAAATCGAGAAAGACGCTATTTTCGCGTTAGTAAAGTTTGACCGGGAAGAGAAAAAGTTTTACGATGTACAGATCGCTATCACCGATAGTGGAATTCCTTCACAAACGGGCGTTAGTATTCTACGCGTTGTTATCGGAGATGTGAACGATAATCCGATGAAAGCGGGATCCAGTAAAATTTTCGTATATAATTACAAGGGTGAGACGGCAAATGTCGAAATTGGGAGGATATATGTGGATGATCCCGATGATTGGGACTTACCCGATAAGTATTTTGAATGGTCAGATAATGAACACAACCTTTTTAATCTGAACAAGGACACGGGTATGATAACTATGCTATCCGGAGTATCCGATGGCAAATATTTGTTGAATTTTGAAGTGACCGAACAAAACGAACTAATCGATCGGCATTCGGTAAAAGCGACTGTCGAAGTAACGGTTAAAGAAATACCGGAAGAGGCTGTTGATAAATCTGGATCCATAAGATTTTATGGCATAACTGCAGAAGAATTTGTCGAAATTCAAGACGAGAAAATTAGTAAAAAGGATGTATTAAGAGAATATTTAGCAAAAATTGTAAATGCATCCGTAGAAAACGTTGACGTTTTCACTGTGCTTCATTCAAGTGTTGCAAAAAATGACAGTTTACTCGACGTTAGATTCTCTGCGCATGGCTCACCTTATTACCAAGCGGAAAAATTGAATGCCATTACAACTAAATATCAGAAAAATGTAAGTATTTTTTTTAATGTTTTATAACATCTGTTTTAATATACACAGTGTGTTTTCCGTCTACTTATTTTATTTTTTATGAGCCGATGGTACATTCGGATCAAAAAAAGACGACTAGTCTTAAAACACTTTAGTAAAAGTTGTATAATAATATTAATGCACTTCTCGATAAATCAGCATCATGTCAACTACAGTGTAAACTCTTTATAACGAAATTCAAGGGACCGAGCATTTTTTATCGTTATAGAGAGTTACCGTTATATGGAGGGAAGAAAGAAAAATAACCAATTTTCACAAAATTAATTTATTCCAAACACATATACCTATAGTTTGGCGTCATCAAGTGCTTGTTGAATAGATGGTGATGGTTCAGAATGGTCCTCTTTATGTCTGTAAACATTTGCTGACGCCTAAATATGAACATATTTCTTCGTAATAGAGAATGGCTGTTGCGTTATAAAGAGGGTATTAATGTATAGGTTTTAAGGTAAACCAACCAAATCGTAAAAATTTCGACGTTATAGGGAGTTTTTCGTTTTAACGAAGGACGTTATAAAGAGTTTACACTGTAATTCAATTTCAGAATATGAACTTAGATAATCATTTTTCTCTCTTATTATACAACTTTTTACTGGGGTGTTTAAAACACCAATCGTCTTCTTTTGACCCGGCTGTGTCATCGCTCGTTAAAATATGCAGACTGAGAACACCCCGTGTACTTATTCCGATGTGAATAATTCTAGGATATTTAAGTTTTGTTCATTTTTTATTTTTAGCTTGAAGATGAACTGGGTATTAAAATGTTGATGATAAATATTGATGAATGCATAGCCGATAATGCTCACTGTAATGATTCATGCGTGAATAGATTGACGAAAAGTGACAAACCGTACGCAGTGTATACAAATCGGACTTCATTTGTCGGAGTTCGTGCTGAAGTTACGCCTAAATGTGAATGTTCATGGCCTCCGTTAAACTTCTGTCTTAATAACGGAACTCTTCTTCCAAATAACACGTGTGATTGTCCGCAAGGCTACGCCGGACCAAATTGTGAACTTTTAAGTATCGCCTTCAACGGAGACGGTTGGGCAATGTATCCTCCGATCGATTCCTGTGCAAAATTAACCATCAGAGTTGATGTTCGACCGTATCGAGCTAACGGACTCGTTTTTTATTTGGGACCTTTGGCATATAATCCGCTCTTTCCAATTCAAGGTAAGAATAGTTTCGACTTTTGGTATTTCGAAGTAAATTTCGTTTTCACAGTTTTGTGTTTGTTTTAAGATTTCATGGCTCTACAAATAGAAGACGGTTTCCCAGTTTTGCTAATTGATTATGGCAGTGGAACACTAGAAGTGAAACATAAACACATCAAAGTTACAGATGGAAAAATGCACACAATTGAAATCAATTTGGATCCGACAGTAAGTGTTGTATGATGTGTAATGATAGACAATTTGTTGCAAAGCTACTAACTCACATACAATTTTGTTTTACAGAATGTAGATCTAATAGTTGACAATTGCAAAACAAGTACTTGTTGGGCAGGTGGTAATCCCGTCGGAAGAAATAAATACTTGAATGTAAATGCGCCTCTTCAGTTAGGTGGGTCATCGGTGTCACTAGCACCACTGGCAGCTGCTTTAAATTGGACCCAAAAACCTATCGACGTCGGTTTTGCAGGATGCATAAGCAATCTTGTTATAAATGATATAAAAGTAAGGACATTTGAAAATTCGCCAAACAGAAATGTGTCTTGTTATGTTTTTATCAAAATTTTACTTTTCAGACGTATAATTTAGGCTCTCCGAGTTACTCGCTACATGCTCAGCCTCGTTGTTATGAAAGTTTGGAGTCTGCCCAAGTGTCTCTGGGAATCGATTCGAACTTTTTAGTGGCACTATTTATTTGTCTCGTAATTTTGTTAAGTAAGTAACTATAATACATATTTTAATATCACGTCACATCAAATGCATTAAATTGGACTTTATAAAGTAAAAAAGCAATTATTACTATCGACACTTCAAATCCGTCAATTTCACATTGCGTTCGAGTCCCGGCACATTATAAATTATACGACAGCCGAGATTATCGGCGTCTATTCCTGTCAGTGACAATTTTTATATTCTCGTGTACTGAGTATATGAACACAAATTTGAAATCTAATTCTAACACCAGATCATGTTCATGCAGTGACATGATAAAAAGATCGTAAAGATACACTACTTGTCGATCTGGTCTTGGATCAAGTGGGGAAATAGAACGCTGTGCGCACTATTTAATTACCTTAAAACAAGTCCAACATCTGACAATTGATTGATTATTTAACGAAATATCGATGTGATGTGTTGAATTATATTCATTTGTTTTGTTTCAGTTTTATTGCTAGCTGTAGTGGTACATAAACGAAGACAAGATCCATGGCATGATAAAGATATGGACGATATTAGAGAAAACATAATTGACTATGAGGACGAAGGAGGCGGCGAAGTAGATGCAAGCTATAATCTAAGTGTACTACAATTGTTAAACAACGATGCGACATTGATGAAAGATCCTTTGCAACAGAAAAGTAAGCGTTTTTATTGTGAATACACTTCATCTGTTTTTTATTTACTTCCATGTTTCATAAGAAAATGGGTACGGTGATTAGTGATGTGCCGGATATCCGTATCCGCGGAGCTCCGAGGGAGAAACAAGATCTGTATCTGTATCCGTTAGTTTTATGGCGGATCTTTTACCTTATTAATTTTCAATTCATAGATGAAATTTTATATATATAGGTGATTAGGTAATTATGAAAAACTGTTAAATTCCATTCAGATTATTTTTTATTTCTTAAAATCGTATTTGGCACCTTTATATTGCAAAAATTTATCGTAGTGAGTACCATACCAATAATACATAACTCAAAGGTCCTAATAAAAAACTATATATTGAGATATTGTACATCGATCTTTGGAAAGAGACAATCTGTTATGAGAGTTAACTCTTAAAGAAGTCAATAACTTTTTCCCATAACAGATAGTCTCTTTCCAAAGGTCGATGTGCAATATTTACCGCCGCTTACTCTAAGAAAGTTAAGATCCGTATCCGCGGATCTTGAAACCAAATATCCGTATTCAGATCCGTATCCGCGGATATGCATTTTAACGATCCGGCACATCCCTAACGGTGATAGAATTGTGCCAGAATCAGATTATACAGTATCCTCAAAACTCACTCAGTGACTATGCATGTGTGGAATTTTCTTTAATTCACTATAACTTCTGCAATAATGCATTGATTTTTTTCCTGAAAGTTTGTAATGACTATTGATTTTGGTACTAATGGGATCGGTGGTTTTGGAAATATAACGGGACTAACGCCGATAATTCGAATTTCTGGCCGATCCTTTGAACTTCCCATATAACACAGTGTAATATTTTCTTGGCTAATAGTCCAATAAAATCATGTCTAAAACCTTTCTAGAAAACTCTGGAATTATTGATTCTTTCTGTTATAAATGTCTTCACAAACAGTAATCATTATTTTTCGGCTACCCGTCTAAAATAATCTGTGTCTTAGAAATCGAAAATGTCCGAGTACAGGTAAGAAGATGTCTTCTTACGATAGCCAAGAAGGTGGGAGTTATTCGTGAAGTGGAAAGGGAAATATTCATTTTTCTTCCTTTTGTTTGCCCTTCCCTCTATCTTAGTAGCCATTCGATAATTCGAAGACTAGTTAATTCAAAGTCTTGAACCGATCTCTTCGACTTTGAATTAAGGAAGTTCCACTGTCTACTCAATTTTGTATTTATTTATCTAGTTACCGGTTTTTCAAATTTCTGCTTATTTTAATTTGAGTTTCGACGATAATGCAACACCGTTGTTTATTATACAATCCAAATGACTCAATTATTTAATTTAAACACAAAAATTATTATTGAACACGGACGCTACGTATGGTTCACCATACTGATATTTTCATGGATACATCTTGCTAAACACTATAAGTATAAATTTACCAATTTCAGCACCAAATGGCGATGTACCGGATATATCTGGTTTTCTGGATACTAAAAAGGAAGTCGTCGATAAAGATCCTGAAGCAAGTCCGTACGATGATGTTCGACAGTATTCATACGAAGGAGACGGAACTACAAGTGGATCGTTGTCATCTTTAGCTTCGTGTAAGTATTAAAAATATAAATGTTTTGGCGCTCGTTTTCTTATTTAAGTATGTTTAAAAAATACATTTTTTATACAGGTACTGACGAAGGAGATCTTAAATTTAACTATTTGTCCAATTTCGGTCCACGATTCCATAAGCTGGCCGACATGTGTGGGGAAACTCCCAGTGATAATGAAAGTCGAGAGGGTGGTGAAGAATCATGGTGCTAAATTTTTTTTTTGAAAAGTGGAAATCATACATATTGTGTACTTAATAAAGTGTTTTCAAAGGACTAAGGTTCAGTGTAGCAAACGCCCGACACAAGTCGAATGGAAGTGTTCAAATAATTATTCTTGAATTTAGTTAATTACTACATTTGAACTAGTCTCGAATGAAAAACTTACTGAAAGTATGAATATAAACATTTTAAAATATGAGTGAGAAATATAAAACAGTTTCTAAAAATTTCGGTTAGTGCCATCCAATATGCCTTTAAAATAATAAGCAGCTGAAAGTTTTTAAACAAGTTTACAGTAAAGAAAAAAGATGATGTAAAATTGGAATTAAATAAGTATTAATAATATGTTGTGATCAGTTGTGCTAAGTATATTAAAATTAAATATTATATTTTAATACAAAGTGATGAAAGAAGTGAAACTTATTTTTGATAATCCAACTGAGATACAGTTTATTACAATTGATATGTATTAAAAAAGAAAAAAAGCAGAACATTCCAATTATTACAATAGTAATTTTTTAGTTAATAGATGTTTTATGTTCGCTTATAAAATTTGAGCTGTGTAGATATATGTATTTATTATTTAATTATTTTTTCTTTTTCTATATTTTTTATGCGATAGTGTTGGCATTGATTTGAACATTATAGTATGCGTCTCGTTATCGTAGTATAACGAATACAAATAGAATCAATCCCCTGATGTAAATATGGTCAACAATTTCTTTGACCTTGAGACAGCCAATTTTAAGCGTGCTTAATATTGACAACAATCGTCAGTTCCTTCGATTGCCACAGTGTTATGGAGTCGTATTAGAAACGTGTTTTTTTTTTATGCCACCGTTAAATTGCATTGGGTAATAGATAAGCTTCAAATCTTTGATTAACGTCTGATTAGAACTCTTCAATAAATAAAATTATCGTCCAATTTTTCAGACAATATAGGTATGTATTAACAAAAAAATACATAATTAATACATTAACATTTCGATCTGGATTTGGACCTTCTTCAGAACTGATCTAAAAAAACATAAAAAATAATTTATATTTAGTTTCTAATTAGTTTTTTTATAAAATTCGTTCAAAGTTAATGTATTAATTATATATTTTTTTCGAAGATTAAAGAATGAAACCTGGTGGCATAGGATCAATGAACTTTGCAAATACTGAAGGTTTTTTTTATTGCATTTTATTGTCAATCAATCAGTCAAATCTGGACTCTTAGTTAAATCAGTAAAATATAACTTGACACAAATTGACGTGAAATGTATTTATTTAAAAGAATAAAGAAAATATTTTCTAAAATTTGTGCCTTATGATGTAATTGACGTTTTGTATCCATTCTTCGGGGCTATCCAAATAAATATGTATTATTATTAATTTCTAAATGGCACCAAGAAAGACTTCACGTAATGGTTTCTACTATATTACATGGTAGAAATAAAAGAGACCAAACAAAAAAATTTCGATGGCTGAAGCATCACGAATAGCTGGTCAATGTTGGAAAAAAACGAATGCCTAGCAACGAGCTCCATATAAGCATCATAGACATGATTAACCAAAAGAAAAAAGAGAAATTTTCATCCATGAAAATTGATATTTAGAGGATTTTAAGAGAGGCCATCGAAAATGATACGCTTGGTGAACAGGACTTTTACTTAACATTTTAGAGTCCAGTCCCTGCTCGGGCGCCAAAATCTAAACGACGCCAAACGGCAACATAGTCAAAATCGAACACACCGAAAATAGGTTAAGGAACTACCGGAGAGAGTTAAACCTGTTGGGTCCGAAGGAGTAGTTTCGCAGATTAGCGTCACACAGGGCACAATGACTGACAGGAATGGGAAAAGGAATGGAATGTATCCACGTTACTCGCGTTTTACGAGAAGCAGGGCATGTTGCGGTGATATTCTTGTTTAGACAATAAAATGCAATAAAAAAATCTTCAGTTCATTGATCCTATGCCACCAGGTTTCATCATTTAATCTTCGAATATTTAAACAGGATCATCATCACTCTAAATTATTAGAGTTATTTTTCACAATTATATATTTTTTTGTTAATATATTGTCTGAAAAATTGTTCGATAATTCTATTTATTGAATAGATAAACTTATTTATAAATAAGAAACTGTTCAGCCTTGTTCATCGTCCTATAGTCACACTGACTAGTATGTAGGTAGCACCAATAGGAAAACAGGATGGCCGTGCCTGATCACTCTGCAAGCTAACACGACCTGTTCAGCTCGTCTGCGCGATTTCGGTATTGACGGAGGACTGATTCTACTATATTTATTCGTTATACTGTGCTGTGGTAATGACTGGGATGATGATAATAAGGTATTCCAATTTTGAGCGTGATATATTATTGTTTCGTTATATTTTTGAATGAAAAACATTTATGCATTTTTAGTTATTTTCGTCACATTATTATCACCATGTACAAATCACAAAAATAGGAAGCAATGTGGTTTTAACAGATTAAAATTTTTTTTTTCATTTACTAAAAGATTGGTATGTGTCCTTTTTATGGTCACAAGGAAATTTCAGAAAAATATTTCATTTTTTTAAGAATGGTAGGATATTTTAGCTTGTTTCAACACACAGTTCCCAAAAGTCATTTGTCTTATTGTCCCTTATTCATAAAAAAATAAATGACTCGACAAACATACACCCCCTTAGATATATACCTTCTTTAAGGACATTAGCGACATTATATGACCGGACAGATTATTTCTTCAATTTTTGACGTCAAAAAAAACATTTTTTTCTAGTCTATCTAAGAATAGCTGGAGAAGTGTACAATTAAATTAAAGAAATGTCATTTTTTTGTAAGAATGGCGCACGACAAATAAAATTTCTATTTTTGATAAAAAACTTACTAGAGAAATTGCTTATAACAAAAACGTTTACTATGTACTGTAAAATCCCTATATAGTATAATTTTAAAGCTACACTAAAAATGTCAAGTGAATCAATCTATTATGCTTGCACTGTCACTTTATTTTTATTACTTCCGATGATACCACGGTCCTCCTTGGATCATTGCGACGTCCGTAGGGAATGGTATCACCTACTGGGGCAAACACTGCGTATCATGGACAATTACAAGTTTTATTCGAACGTCAAAAGGATAGTCCGATTAACGATCGCATAACAGTTCGAACGTATTTTATTATGGCGCATGAGCACAACAGTACGATGTACTGTTTGCCAAGTTGGAACAAAGCTTTTTTTATCAAATAGAAAAGTAAAAATGGGTTCTAATGCAAAAATTATTTTCCTCAATACATTCCGGTTTTAACGTGAAACGGTCCCCTGTATTGGATAACACTTTAGTGTGCACAGAAAAAATGCCTTATTCTTATTAAGTTGCAACTAGGATAACCTTTTACATATACTAAATACAGGGTAACCTCTTTATAACAAATCTCAAGGGACCGAGCATTTTTTTTTTCGTTACAAAGAGTTTTCGTTATATGGAGAGGAGAAAGAAAAGTAACCAAATTTCACCTAATTAATTTATTCCAAACACATATAGTCTGTTAACTTTGCCTGAAGTTTTTTGCTATGCCAATATTTGTTTTGTATTAGTTTATGCATATCTTGGGATGTAGTTGAAACATCTTCATTAAGCAATAGGAATTTTTCGATAATTTTGGCGGCATCAAGTGCTTGTTAAATAGTTGGTGATGGTTCAGAATCGTCCTCTTTACGTCTGTAAACATTTGCTGACGCCTAAATAAGAACATATTTCTTCGTAATAGAGAATGGCTGTTGCGCTATAAAGAAGGTATTGTATGTGTTTTAAGATAAACCAATCAAATTGTAAAAATTTCTACGTTGTAGGGAGTTTTTCGTTATAAAGCTGAACGTTATAAAGAGGTTACACTGTAATTCTATTTTTTTTTTTTTGCCGAGAAACAGATTAATTTTTGTGAACGCAACCGGCTTCGCACGGGTTATTTTCATAGTTAAGCAGGGG
Organism: Xanthostigma xanthostigma; assembly: GCA_963575645.1. NCBI lineage: Eukaryota > Metazoa > Arthropoda > Insecta > Raphidioptera > Raphidiidae > Xanthostigma > Xanthostigma xanthostigma. The sequence goes on along the minus strand of OY754476.1, from coordinate 12,191,184 downwards.
TACACTATTTTTTTTATTATTTTTCTAGGTTCTTTGGTCCTTAAATATAAAAACAAAAAAAGTTTCGCCGGTTGTTAAGGAATAAACAAGAACACATTTTATTTTATTTAACAATGTCTAAAATACATACAGCTTTTCTAACTAACATTTGGAATTATGAAGTTCTGAAATGTTGGTTTATAGAGCTGTAAATAATTTAGAGATAAAACATAATTGGTTTATCTAATTTTATTATTAATTTATCAAATTCTAAATTTTTGTTAAAATGTTGTGATTTAATTTAAGAATTTATGAAACGGAAATTTTGTTGCAAATAAGTAGACTATTTATTTTTATAGTTAATAACAAAAAGTGTGTGTCAATACATGCCAAAACAAAGTAAAGTTTAAAGTTCTTTGTTTCAAGCCAACAAATATTTTGTCCCACTGGTAAAATCTATTAATACACACTTTTCTAGAAATCAATTAGTTTCAGTTAATTTAACTTGTTGTGACTTCCATATGACAGCTATTCAGAATCAACTCAATAGAGTGGTACTGTAGGTATAAATGTAGCTCTGGCGCCGCAGACGGACACTTTTTCGTTCTTAAGGAAAAAGGCTTGAGGGAGTAAGCTATTGGTTAGTGTGGTCTACGGCGTTAATTAATACTTTATTGGCAATTAGAATATGGCTACATTTGATAGAATGCACAGTTACTAATGTTTAAGGATAATTTCAGTTATAAAATTTATAAATAGTATTTTACTATATAGAGCTGCTATTAATTTTTTGTTTTCTCAACAATTGTGATCATATTTACTTTCGTTTTCCGACAAGAGGTAATTTCTGCTAGATTAAAATATCTTGACACTTTTTGTTATATACTATATGTAGCTATAGATAGAACATTATTGTATTTAGTAAATTGTAATACTATCTCTTAATTAACGATTTTCCTTTTTTAAGAAAGGAAACTTATAGAAATATAGGTATGCAACTTTTTTTTCGAATTCTTTTATGGCGTTTGCCGGTATTTCACTCGCGTTATGATTGTGTTGGCATATGTAATATATAATTATATAATCGAAGATATAAATATTTTGAATATTTGCCTTGACGAAATGTGATTCCAAAATTTATTGCTTTCGTGAAAGAAGACTGAATTTATATGTAACACAATTCAATTCATAAAGCAATACAATACAATTAATATGGCTCATAAAAGTGATTGATGTTAATAAAAATTTCCTATATTTTTTATATAAAGAAAATGACATCGTATGAAAATAAAAAAAAAACTTATCGCATATCAGACTGTTGTTACAATATTGTCTGGATTAAGTAATGATTCAAGACTTAAACTTAAATATCAAGAGTAATTTTTATGAGATATACATATATATTCTTTTTTATTATATGCATTTTTTTTTTGTTTTAGTGCTGTGAGTTTCGACTAGAGTTATAACGAATGTACTTATAATAATGCGAAAACAAATGCACATATTTACTTTTTACAAATTTTATTATGTTAATATTATGTTCATAAAATTACAAAAGACTCGAATTACTATTATTTATCGGCGATTTAGCAACCTAATTGATCACGTATGATAGATGTTTTATTACTTATTTCCATGAATGCTTTTGCATTATGACTGATGACTTGGCACAAAAGCATTCCTTATGAAAGTAGTGAAACTGAATTCGAAGTGTTGAAAAGTTACAAATCTTTCCCATATTTGGGAATGCAAAGGCGGACATTCGTTAGAACCCTAGTTTGGACACTCCGGTTTAAATACGAGATGCAGTGTTGAAACGTGGTTTATCAAAAAAATCTTATATTATTTTTTTTTTATGAATGTTTAATTTCTTTTTATATTTGTTTTTATCAGCACAAAGTAATATTATAAAAAATGTTTTTGACTGGTATTCTTTAAGTATATAATGTTTAAGTTAGATTCAATATATTAGAAAATAAAAAGAGAAAACCTACATAATATTATTTAATATAAACCAAAATCAGTTTAAGTTTGTATGTAACTTATATAAATTTTATCATTCACTGCCATTTTATCAAATTGATGAAAATTTGACCTTGATTATATTTGCAATGTTTAAAAAATATTTTAAATACTTATATATATATATATATATTTAGCAGTTTACATTTTATATTAATTAAATTACTGAAATCAGTTTGTTATAAAAAAATGGTAATACAATATCAGGTTAATAAATATGTGGTATAACAAAATGATATGTTGCAATTTTCGCACTGTTTAAAAATTTGGTCTGTGTGGTTGAATTAAAACACGTTTTATATTTTTTTAAACAATAGGGTATTTGACTACTACTGGTAAATAACAAGCGATTGAAAGCAAGTTTATATAATTTTTTAAATATAATGGTTTACAATTTACATTTACTACTGTTTACAATTCATAAAGATTCGGGAAAAGCTATTTGTTCATAAAGAAATGTAATTAACATAACCTAAAACGAAAGAGGTTTTTTTTTTTGAACGAGTAACTTCTATGAACTTACTATAAACAAGTAATGGGTACTTACAGCTGTAATTTCTACATTTTAAGCTCCGCTGCTTGAAAATCTGGATTATTTTTAAAAAATTGTCTAACAATTGACAATAGCAAATGATCGTTTCGGGGACTCTTAACATAATTTAAACGGAGTCAAATACCCTATTTGTGTACACTCGATTCATGAACTGATTTTAGAATCTGGCTTTATTGCTACGCATTTTTTTATTGAACTGATACGTAAACACTTATATCGTACATAGGTGTGCATGTGCAGTGCCAATGTATACAAAAAAAAACTTATACATTCCATCTGACAAATTATTTAGTTCCGGTATTTCAAAATTTAATTGATTATTTTATCATTGGTAAAGAACTGAAAATTATTAATATAGACAATTCACTTATTTTAAAATAAAATATTAAGTACTTCAGTTGTGATAAAAAATAATCAAATTGAATAATATAATTGACTAATATAATTATTATATCAGTAACTATAGTGCAGTGAATTTATAGAAATGTTTTTAATAAAATATTTCAAATTTTTATACATTGACTTTTTTGTTTAGTAGTATTTTTTGTTACCACATTGTTTCCAGTTGCAGTTGACTAGACCCTGACAATAATATCTATTCGATCTTGAATTCTTCATTCTTCTAGTTTTTCCTTTTTCTTGTTATTTTTTTTAATTTTATTAATTTCAACTCGACCGATTGCTTGATCTAATCCACCTCTAGTCAGCTGATTAAAATCGATTATTGATAAAGACGGAGGAGGTGGTAGAATGAATGTTTGTGGGGGCGGTGATACATGTCGTCCCACTGTAGTTCTATGTATAAATCCACCGCCTCCGACCAGTTTTATTGTGTTACTGATTGCTTCATTACCTTTACTTGTCTTATTTGTCTGTAATTCGCCTCTTAAATCATTTGCTAAGCTTCTATTATGACTGAAATTTGAATATGTCTCATCGAAATGCTTGGATCGTTTTGTTATTAGACTGTTCGGATATCGGTAGTGATATGTTTCGAATTCGTTATCAAACAAATCTTCTTGTTCAGTCAAGTCTTTAAAATGTAATGTGGCATTACTGCGTTGAGTTGTTTTCGGTCTTTGTTTAAATCTGTCAGCTGGTGGTGATCGAGATCGGTAAGTTTGAGGTCGTCGTTTTTTTGATGATATTTCCTTGGGTGGCGACGATGCAACTATGCCAATTAATTTATAATAATCTAAAAATGTTCTAATTAAATTGCGTCCCAAGCGCATGTCTATTGTTGCAACTAAGGAATACAAAATATAAAAAAGTGGAAACGTCAGAATTCATTTAAAAATTATAGGTAGGTAAATAGTTTTTTTTTTTTTTTTTTGTGGTGAGGCACTTTTTCCTTTTCAGTATAATTCAATGAAATTTGGTTTCAAAAAGATTCTTTTTATAGCATTGTACTGTCTTTTTGTGTATCTTGACTACTTATATACTTACATACTGAAAAATTGCGTCAGTAGTAAAAAAAATGTTAATACATTATTATACTTCACAATCAGCGGCGTAGTTTTAAAAGATACTTTAAAAATATCTTGGATAATTTTTAGATACCATATACATTTATGAAGTATTTTAATTTTCAGATAATTTCAAAAAAGTATCTAAGATACTCTGCGTTACGGTATAAATAATTGTCACTTATTCAGCATTTAAAAACAAGCGTGTTACTTACATAATACCTAAATAGTTCTCAAAATTATAAAGTGTGGAATACACAGTTCGTGATTTAGTTATGACTGATACGGATTTTAAAACCCGAGCCGATCATGTAATGTAACCTTAATATTCATAACGGTTGACTGTGTACCCCCTGCTTTACTGACAAATGACAGTTATTTAATGTACGGTTATAACTGACATTGAAAGGGTTTTCTTTGTTTGAAAACTAGAATTAAAGTTAAAGAAACAGTAATATCGTTATCTTAATATAGTATATGAAGTGCTAATAATCATAAATCGAACACTAGAAGGATCAAATTGTGTTCTTAAACTGTGTTGCAACTTACAAAACGCATAATCAATTTAAAAATGTGTGGTTGACTTTACTGACAGATGACAGTTAATTTAGGAAGGCTAGAACATGAGATGTAAAGTTTTTTCTTTGCATTTGGAAAACAATATTAACATCCTAATATAGTATTGAAGTGCTAATAATCATAAATTGAACACTGATCAGATCAAATTGTGCTATTAATTAAACTGTGTTGCAACTTACAACGCATAATCAGTTTAAAAACCGTGTGTTTGATTGATAAAAAATTAAAGTGCGTCGCAAACTGAATTTCAAGATTAAACTACTGGTTAATTTTTGTTATATTTAGGTAAGTCTTAATATCTACTTGTAAATTGTATACGTTATAAATTATTGTTGACCGTTGCATTAATTTGAAAATCCGAAAATGTTGGTACCGTGAATACGGAATCCGCAAATGCGGAGTGGCATTTTGTGTGGAAATATAGGGGATCTCAAGATTGCAAAACAATAGAAAAATATCATTATTTATAAAAATACTTTGTTGAGACAAATTTAAATTTAGTATTATTAGATTTAGGCAATGGTGTAAAGAAGATAGTAATTTTTTAGTCGTAGACCCATATACCTTTATTCTATACTGAGCATAGGAATAAAATCGCAATCGAACTATTAGGGTGCAAACATATACGCCTGTCGTTTTTTAAGCCGTAAGCACTGGCTTTGTTGCGTTCACTCACCGCACATTGAGTAGATAGACAATGATTCATATAGTAAATTATTAAGTATATGCGTAGACCGTAAATATGTCCACTATGTCTTAAAAGTATAATATGCTACCTCCACTCTTCACCTCAAATCTTTTCTCTTCGTCTAAAAACAATTACAGCTCTCCCGGTTCAATTTTTAAAGCTAAAGAGTCGGATAAATGCCAAATAAAGGATCGAGAGTCACACTACAGATCGTACAGGCAAATTTTTGAAAAAAGTTTTGGCCACGTGTGAAAGATTATGTAATTTATAATTATTTGTTAAGTTGTAAGTTTTTGCAGGAAAATGTTTTTCAATTTTTCACTTGTAGTTTCATTCTTGGCTCTTTTGGCGTTTACTCGAACTCTTTAACATAAAAAATAGCGTCGAGAGAGCTGTAAGCGTTTTTAGGTGGGGGGAAAGGATTTGCGATGAAGAGTACAAAGGGTATTTGCATACTCTTAAGTCTTTTCAGTTTAATTAAGAAATTTTGTTTTGCCTGCTAGGACTTCAGCGAATCTTTCAATTATTTTCAAGCGGCACTATATAGCCTACTTTGTTTTTGTAAAATACGCTAATTTTCAAATAATTGACGATTAAGGCCGCTGCACATGAGGCTAGAAACACTGCTTGGAGTTCTGCTAGCCGGTAGGCTGGGTACTAAGCTGGAAATGACGTCACTGCGGGCTCGCCTGCTAGCTCACAAGACAGGTTTTAAAATTAGAACAGGGGCTATTTTCCTTGCTAGGACCGCTGCCAGGTATGAGCAAGAACCAATCAGGAAGCAGTATCTTGTCACGTGAGCGACTTGAACAAACGCCCGCAAGCCAACATGGCGTCATTCTACTCAGAGTCAGACAACAGACACGTTTTGCTCTGTGTTTATATTTGAACTGTCACTGCGCGCGCACCTGATTTATTCACAAAACTAGCTTGAGAAGACGTCTCGTGTGAAGCGAGCACATAACAGCAATCAAGAAAACCAGCGCTAGAAAACTAGCAGGCAAATCTAGCAAGTAATCTAACAGCGTTTCTAGCCTCGTGTGCAGGGCCTTTATTTTTTTTATTGCGATTATAAAAACGTTATTATTTAATAACTTGCAGGTGTAGCCACTGTTCGCTACATTGTTAAGAAACACCCATTGTTACATTGCATATTAGAAAAATTAATTTCTCAAACAATGTCACCATCGGGATACGAACCCCGAATCTTTCCACGATCGCGGCGGACTGAGTTACATTACTCCACAGTGACACAGCGAGATCAATTCATCATTCTAATATATAGCAATTTGTAACTGTTTATTTCACATCAGGCGAGAGCTAATTTTTATCTTAGGTAACGCTAGATATGAACCTTCACATAAGTGAGAGTTATATAGGTGAATCAAAGATGAAATTGATTCTTATTTATTATCAGTCTTAAATCACAGACATTTTTCTGTTTTTAATAAGACATTTTTAATGTTTGAAACAATCGTGTTTCTTTTTTATGGCTGAAACAGTTCCTAATTTTAGTATGTGGATTTTTCTTACGATATAGGACGTATAACTATAACAAATAACTTGCAGGTGTAGCCACTGTTCGCTACATTGTTAAGAAACACCCATTGTTACATTGCATATTAGAAAAATTAATTTCTCAAACAATGTCACCATCGTTATTATTTGATATTTTTAAAAGGATACACGACTCTTCGGTGTAGGAAAATATTGTGTTAGATCCTTCAATTTGATAACCTCCTAAAGATACTTCCAGTGTATACGAATTGACTTGATCGCTTAGGGCAGTGCACAGAAATCGTCTGGCTGTACCTGCTTTTGTCACATCAGCATTGTACATTGTATTGTGAGAAGCGTAATCGTCAGCATTCGAAGCTAGTAATTTTGGAAACACGATATGCCTTTCGTATCTGTAATCGTTTAGATTTCAGACCAAGAGTTTGCATGATTAAATCAAAATGCCGATTACGAATGTACGGTTACATAATATTATTTATATTATGTATAACACAGTGTTGCTATTGTTAAACACAGTCATTGTTACAGTTACAGTGAAGAAAAATTTACTTTCCAACAGTGTCCCTGTTCGGATCTAAACTAATACTTTAACTAAATTGATAATTAATTTTAAATTTTTGATTAACGTTTGAATAGAACTCTTCAAATAAATAAAATTGTCGACCAATTTTTATCAGACTATACAGGGTGTCCCATTAAGAATGGGACATAGAACAACCGCAGATTCTCCAATTCAAAATAAAACGATTAAGCAAAATATGCTTAGATAAAATGTTACTCGTTTCCGAAATACGGGGTGTTGAAGTTGAAAAATGAAAAATTATTAATGTCCATAATTTTTTTAATACACCGTATAATTTTACTCAAATCGGCACACTTGTTAAATATCATAAAATGCACCTAACAATAAAAGTACGCTCTACCAGTGGCGTACGGCAGGAGTAAGTAATGCTTGTACCCCTTCTAAATGTTACGCCGCTGTCTAAATTTTAATTTTGACTATAATTTTAATTTTTTTGATATTTTCTAAGTCAATAATGTACACTTGTTAGTTTGTTGTAAAGTCATTGGTTTTCGAGATATTCGCAGTTTTAAAAATGAATATTATTAATAATAATACAAATAAAAAGTACATGTCTATCTATCTTTAACTGCGAATATCTCGAAAACCAATGACTTTACAACAAACTAACAAGTATACATTATTGACTTAGAAAATATCAAAAAAATTAAAATTATAGTCAAAATTAAAATTTAGACAGCGGCGTAACATTTAGAAAGGGTACAAGCATTACTTACTCCTACCGTACGCCACTGGTAGAGCGAGTAACATTTTATCTAAGTATATTTCGCTTAATCGTTTTATTTTGAATTGGAGAATCTGCGGTTGTTCTATGTCCCATTCTTAATGGGACACCCTGTATATTGACAAATAATAATATAAAAAAAATAATATAATATTATTATTTGTCAATATATAGTCTGATAAAAATTGGTCGACAATTTTATTTATTTGAATAGTTAATTTTTTTTGAAACGTAAGATGTTTTTATTTGAATGAAAAAAACATATAACAAATGTACTGTCTGTCCTGTACTCTACGTGTGAATATGATATAGCTATATTATGTGAATCGGTCAGTACTGGTAAACAACCAACGGTTAATATTAACAACCGATTGTATTACCTATAAATATCTTCATAAGTATTTCCGTACACAAATGCTCCCATTAAGCTTGAATGCGCATGAATATCAATAACAAAATCCAACTGAAAACACTGCAAATCCATTAAAAAATAACAAATTAATACACAATAACAATGTGAATTATTTGCATTGGCATTGGTTGGAATCGGTTTAGCTTGACTTTTCCAAATGGACCAAAAAGCGCTTAGTGTCACAAAAAATTGAAGATTTGCAAAACGCATGAAAACATCAAAAGATACTATACCTATTTGGAAAAATGTTAATATATTTCAGAAATGCTCAATATGGTAAACGTGTCTTACAGAACTGAATCGATTGGGACAAGTTTTTTACACCTTTGGTTTAAAAGTTATATCTTCATTATGTAGTTTAGAAGTTATTGCGTTTTTTTTTGTACAAAAATGTAAAAAAAACGCTCATGTCTCTCAAACTAAACGAGATACTGGGCACGAAAACTGGTTAATCGGTTGTCCGGTTAAAAGATGTGAAAATCACTGTTATGAATATTGAATATTTAAGAACGTAGTCTAGTGTTCAGGCTCGTTTTCAACCCTTATTTCCGGATTTTTTTTAATAACAAAACAATGTACGAGTACAATCATTTCAATTTTGTTACATGTTTTTACTGACATCGGAAACTAAGAAAAAAATGTTTTTTTACTTAATTTTACGCCATCTGAATTAAAAAAATTAAATTGATTATTGTTTCGTAGGCTTGTAACTATCCCGTACTAGAATAATTGTTTTTTTTTTTTAATAAATAACATTTTTTTATTAATAAATAACAATCTAAGCAGTGGATTTAAAAAAAAAATGAAAAAATAATTAAATTGATTATTGTTTCGTAGGCTTGTGACTCTATCCCGTAGGTACTAGAATAATTGTTTTTTTTTTTTAAATAACATTTTTTATTAATAAATAACAAACTAGTGGACTTTAAAAAAAATGAAAAAATCGTGATTTTGTCGTTGAACATTGGTAAAAAAAATTGAAATTATTTTTATAATTAAGTAATTTTATAAGTACCGGACGGGGCTATTGTTGTGTAGAATACCCTGTGCAAAAATGAAAGCAATCCGTTGTACGCAATTGTTTCAATCACCCGTGCTGTTTACAAAAATGTAGTTTTGAGAAAAACGCGTTTAAAGTTTTGATTTCAACAAAAAAATAAAAATGTATATTTACAGCTATGCCTGGTGCATATAGTAAACCTTCCGTTTCTTCAAAGGGATCGTTTTCTGCTAATTTTTCTGCTCTACTCTGCAAGTATATAAGGATAACGTGATAACAATTGAGTGGTAAGAGCAAGTAAGAGTCTTACCGTAAGACCGTTGCAGCTCTCGACAATATGATATAGCTTTGTAAATATTTAATATTTCGGTGAAAAATGTTTACAGTATTTTCTCAATATATTATACTTTCGAAAAATGTACAATATAAGATTCGATTTTCCGAAGCCCGAATACCAGACTACGTCCTTAAAAACTGGTTGAATGGTCATAAACCGGCTATTATTTTTCGTAATCGGTAACCGACTAAAAAATAGTTCCAGAACTACAATAAAGTATCTGCCAATATACTATGAATAGTTAAATAAGTATGTCACAAATATATTTTTATAGTTCGAATACTCACTTCACTACTATCTATGGCACGCAACATATTCAGTACAGCCCAGACAGTGGGATGTCCCCACTGTGATGCTATGTTCCACGAACGATTCAAGTCAAATCCCATTAGAGTACTTCTATAGTTGCCTAAGAACACGCCGTCCGGGTTTATCATTGGCACTATTTTAAATATTACATGTTCTCGTAGTATACTTGCAATCTTATGATTGCTCACCATTAAATCCAACAACCCTAAGTATGAAATTTTGTATGTTTAATTTTTAAAGTGAAACTTTTATTCTATCGCCCCGAATTTTTCTGGCCGTCTGCTGCATGTCGCATTACAGGCGGCCGCGGAGTAGGGGTAAAGTGAAAGGCGTTCGGAGTAGGCGCTCGGTAGAGCAGCCAAAGCCAATATGGCGACGCCCATGGTTAGCATCAGCTGACCGTGTAGTATGTATAACACATAGTCAGTCTGTAATGCGGGCAAGTGCTGTACAGTGTTTACATGTTTTTATTCGTGCATTCATGTGAATATTGTTGTTTATAATTAATCGTGATGGATAAGTGTCTACAATCCAACGCCTACAATGCAATAAAAGTTTCACTTGCGTCGTGGTTTCTTAAAACCACACAACTGTTTTTGGACTTTAGCTTGAAAATGAAATTTTGCAAAACTGTGGGGAGGATAAACATAAACGCGCTATATAAACGCGCCACGGATCTAAAAGATTCGGAAGTTAGTCACAAACAGCGTCGCAAAGGCACATTTTAAAGACTCCTACCACCTCCCGGCTACCTGCACGGAGCGTGCGCTCGTCGCTGATTGGCCGTGACTTGTCGCTTTCCTGCTTTAAAGTACAGTCGAGTACGCTATTGTCAAGTTGTTATTGTTATTTTAGTTTTGCTGAGTTGCGAGTTTGTAGTTTTTCAACAGACTGTAGAAGCGCTAGCCCGCATTCGCATCTAACTTCCGAGCCTTTTAGATTCGTGGCGCGTATTATACACGTTGTCCATGTGCATCCTTTCTATCCCCACTTAGAATGTCCTGAAGATACTGATTTGTTCTTAAATAATTTAAATGCCGTAAATACATAATATATTACACTCAAAGTTCAAACTTACCTTGACAAACAAATGAACTAGGTGATTCTCCTGGATGCACTCTAGCAATAATTACTACAACTCTTTTTTTTTCCTTCTTACTAGGCGTTTCTGGTGTATTTCCAATACTTATAAGATCAAGTTTTCTTTCTTGCTGCACAATCAAATTTTACATTAAATATTGTTTTATTTTTAGAAAAGACATATTAAAATTAACTGCGTTTTACCACACTGCTGGCTATATGTTCTCTGGTAAAGGATCCCACTTTTAGCAGTGATCCAGAACGACTTTCTAGCATATCGAGATAGACTTGTAGTCGCGAATAACTGTACGGTGGAGCCATTGCAAATTGAAATACTTCTTCGTCACCGTCGAAACAAAACGCAAACGTGAGGACATGGTGTCCTTGATGGACCGCCGATCGATGATAAAAAACGTTACATTTTGGAATTCTTTGCCTAAATTACGAAGGCATCACTATCATTATTACTATTATTATGCACCTATACATAGTTAAGTTATAAGTACAGTATAATCTCACTAAGCCGGCACTTCGATAGATCGGCACGTCCAATAATCCGGCACCCTCCGCCCACGCCTCCCTCGCCCCTTTATACCTGTGCGCTTCGGTCGCTGCGTCGTCGACTAGCAGTCTAACCTCAATAACCTATGACTTTTTCACTATAATCCAGTAATCCGAACATTCCAATAATCCGGCACCCTCTGGTTTTTAATAGTGCCGGATTAGTGAGATTCCACTGTACTTAGTATAGTATTTAAGGAGGTTCGAGACCGATTTTCAAACATTTTGAAATTTCCATACAAATTAAAAAAATATATTTTATACTTTTTAGTTCGTTTTAAAAACGTGGTATATTATTTTTTTTTTAATCATTTTATTATTTCATGTATATTCGCTTGACACACGCAGTGTCAACTAAACATTGCAACATTTGCAATCACTAAATATACTCATATAAGCGTTGCCAGAATACAACGCCGGCTAGCTCAATCGGTAGAGCACACGACTGTCAATATCAGGGTCGTGGGTTCGAGCCCTACGTTGGGCGAATATATTTTTATTTTTTTTTTATTTTCTACATTGCTTTCTTCTAAGGCTTACATTTAAATTTATTTTAATTTTATTTAATTAATTAAAAAAAATTATTAGTTAAAAAAAGTATAAATACTGCTTTTTATCGACAAAAACTATTGAACGGTAACTCCGATCATCATGAAATTTGGACACAACATTCATCTCGGTAAACTTAGATGAATGTGTGTACTCATGTTCCTCCCTTCCCCATTCGTTCTTTTACACCCGGGTGAAACCGAACGGGGCCGCTAGTAGAAATATAAATACTAGAAAAGTATTTGAAATACAAGTACTAGAAAAGTATTTGTATTTTGACATATTTTTATACCCAAAAACTTTACAAGTCTGCTAAAAAGTTGTTGTACTTAAACGGCCAAGCTCTTGTTTTCGTGTAAATATCTTAATTTTTAATTTCGAAAAAAAATTTAATGTAAAAGTATTTTTTTTGTTAATTAAGATTTTATATGCAGTAAAATAAAACACTTATCAAAAATTAAATGGATAATCAGCATTTTTTTATGTGAAAATTATAGAAAAAGAAAATGGATTTAGTTACCCTATCGGTCTCGAACGTCTTTAATTTTTATAATTACCATTTAGGTCTACTTGTCGATTTAACAATAGGTGTCATAAATTCCCGATATAAATTTTTTGATTTGCTTATATTGACAATATTAAAAATCACCCTCTAAAATATTAATAACATTTTATTACAATCGACGATTAATATGAATCGAAATCAATTAAATTACCGCACCTGATCGGGTTTATAATTTTCAACAGTAAAATTAAACCAGAAGCGAAATCTTGGACTGCACGTGTCGGGTCTAATGAATAAATCATATTCAAATTCTGATATGAGATCCACTCGACCTAGATTACCGGTTTCAAACGATGCGTCAAAACACAAGTGACCTTTTTTGGGTTTTCCACTATGTCCAGCTGGTCGAACCAAGACTCGATTGATATTTCCTAAACCTCCTTCTCCGTCACTATCTTCACTATCTGTAAATAAATTATTTATTTCTGAACAACGTACTGTTAAAGAACTGATTGTATTGAACAATCTTCGATTGAAATAATAATTTGAAAATAGAATCTATTTAATAACAGCGTTTAGTAAATATTAATTAAATTCTGATAAAGTTATAATCAACGAAATACAGTTTTATATATACTCTTAAATTGGCAATTCAGTCATAAAAATGAAAAAAGTAAGGAAAGGATAAAATGTTAGCGTCGCTTACGCCAATTCCGATATTTTGGTCTTTTTTTATTCTTGCTTCGTATTGTAACAACAATTACGTATACGAGGAGAGAATCGTTCAGAATCTTCAAAATTCTCGTTATCTTAAAAATTGCCGCTTTTCAATATCATACACGAATACAGAAAGGAAAAAAGTTGTGGTACCGATTTGAGTATGTTAATCCGCACACATTGTAATGAAACATACATCGTTTTAATTAAAGGAAGTGCACAATATATGTTTCATCACGATGTGTACGAATTAGTGATGTGCCGGATCGTTAAAAATGCATATCCGCGGATACGGATCTGAATACGGATATTTGGTTTCAAGATCCGCGGATACGGATACGGATCTTAACTGTCTTAGAGTACGCGGCGGTAAATATTGCACATCAACCTTTGGAAAGAGACTGTTATGGGAAAAAGTTATTGACTTCTTTAAGAGTTAACTCTCATAACAGATTGTCTCTTTCCAGAGATCGATGTGCAATATCTTATTATAAAGATAGTTTTTTATTAGTACCTTTGAGTTATGTACTATTGGTATGGTACTCACTACGATAAAATTTTGCAATATAAAGTTGCCAAATACGATTTTAAGAAATAAAAAATAATCTGAATGGAATTTAACAGTTTTTCATTATTACCTAATCACCTATATGTATAAAATTTCATCTATGAATTGATTATTAATAAGGTAAAAGATCCGTAAAAGATCCGCCATAAAACTAACGGATACGGATCCGGATCTTTCTTCTCCCTCGGATATCCGCGGATACGGATACGGATATCCGGCACATCACTAGTACGAATTAACACAGGTAAAATCGATTCTGGAGAAATACATATAATAACCTCAATAACTTTCAAACTTAAAAATTTAATGAATAACGGTCGAATTTCGACCACTAGTTTCTATTAAAATTTTTTACATCAGACATTTTTTTCATATAATCTAGAATCGATAGTGGTGCATCTTTTCACGAACACATTAAAATATAATTTCATTACGCGTTTTACTAAATATATTTAAGCATCATCAAGAAAATAATCATATACTGCTAACGGAATGCGCACCAAGTTTTCAATTCAATGTGTGGACCACTGTTTCTTTTCTATTATCAACCTATTATCTATTTTGGGTGATAGAACATTTTAATGTTAAGACACTGACTATTATAAGTACGCACAAAACACCAAACTATTTCATTCTTCTCGACTTCATCAGCAGACTATCAAACCAACATTGTAGATTTAATCATCTCTTGATGGTTTATTAACGCGGACAAAATTACCTTCGCGCTCATACATGCTTTTATGCTCCAACGGATCACATGCCATAGCCATTTTGACAGCGGATTTTTTTTCCGAATACACAATGTGATCAAAATTAAAACTAATCGACGGTGCCATTATTTAACAATGAAACCTTATGACTATCTATGACCGAGTAGCTATGGTCACATTTCTATGCAAACTGATATACTTCTGGTGCTCTTAACACCACTTCATTTGAAACTGTCAAGAGAGTGTTACTGATATAAATATTCGCGCGCACGCACACACACACGCTCGCACACACGCTCACGATCGTGTTATCTGCAAATGTAGGCAACCGCTTCCGATAGCTCTGGAAACAATTTATATGTTCCTTATACAGGGGGCTCTGCACTTCTGCAGTAATTGTTGCAACAATCTTATATCAAAGAGAAAAAAAGTGCTAGATACTATAAAAAAAATTAACTTCTAACTAAAGGCCGCTGCACACGAGGCTGGACTTGCCGCTAGATTTGACTACTAATTTTCTAAAGATCTTTGCACCCGAGGCTAGAAACTAGTGTTGGGCATAATCGATATATTTTAATAATCGAATGAATCGAAACAATCGGTTTTTATAATCGAATGATCATTCGAATTGTCGATTATGAATGATGCGCAAACTTGGCAATTATTAATTTCGTTTTATTTACTTTTACAGTATAAGCGAATGATCATTCAAAATATCGATTATGAATTATGTTCTAACTTTGCAATTTCAATTTGTTAATATTACTTAAAACAATAATAATAATGGAATCACTGGTATGATTGAATAGAAATAGAAATATATTTGTTATGCCCTAGATGGATACATCGTCAATTTACATAATGAGTTAAACATTAAAATTGAAATTTAAAAAATCCTTAATGTCAGAAAAACAATTTTTTAGAAATTTGATTTAAGTTTGAACTTAAATTCTTTACCACACTGAATTTCAGCTATTTGGTAGTTTATTAAATAAAACACTGCCAGCAAAGACTTCCCATCCCAGTGCATGTAGATGCAGAAACTAATGATATATCGATATATCACATTAATATCGACAGTGGACATAGCAATAGTACTGTGTCGAAATATATTTATTTCATATTTCATAATCGATTCAAACGAATGATATCTCGGTTGCCATAATCGATTGATCGATTATTCGGCCGTAATCAAAATATTTCGATTATATCATTCATAATCGCCCAACACTACTAGAAACACTGCTAGGAGTTCTGCTAGGCGGTAGGCTGGGTAAGAAGCTGGAAATGACGTCACTGCGGACTCGCCTGCTAACTCACAAGATAGGTTTTAAAATTAGAACAGGGGCTATTCTGCCCTAAAAAGGCAAAGGGCAGTAAGTGACATTTGTTGAAAAATGAGTTCATACTGAAACCAACGACAGCAGTAAGTGCTGCAGCAATAATTTTATTGTCTTTAAAAAATGTTTCCCCCATGTTTTGGTTTCCATAATCTAAAATTCTGGACGGTCAATACATTTTTAGTAAATCTTGATTTACTCAAAATCATAAGTTGCTCACTTACCTACTGCCTTTTGCCTTTTTACGGCAGTATTTTCCTTGCTAAATATGCTGCTAGGTATGAGCAAGAACCAATCAGGAAGCAGTATCTTGTCACGTCGGCGACTTGAACAAACACCCACAAACCAACATGACATCATTCTGCTTGGAGTCAGAACAACAGACACGTTTTGCTCTGTGTTTATATTTGAACTGTCACTGCACGCGCACCTGATTTATTCACAAAACTAGCTTGAAAAGATGTCTCGTGTGAAGCGAGCACGTAACAGCAATCAAGAAAACTAGCGCTAGAAAACTAGCAGGCAAATATAGCCAGGAATCTAGCAGCGTTTCTAGCCTCGTGTGCAGCGGCCTTAACGCTGGTTTTCTTAATTGCTTCTATGTGCTCGCTTCACACAAGACGTCTTTCAAGCTTGTTTTGCAGGTAGGTTCGGTACGCACGCAGTGACATTTTAAATATAAACACAGAACAAAACGTGTCTGTCGTCTGACTCTGATGTTGGTTTGTGGGCGTTTGTTCAAGTCGCCTACGTGACAAGAGTCTGCTTCCCGATTGGTTCTTGCACAAAGCAAGAATACGACCTAGCAAGAAAAATAGCCCTTGTTCTAATTTTAAAAATCTATCAGGCAAGCCTGCAGTCACGTCATTTCCAGCTTCGTACCCAGCCCGACGGCCTTCAGAAATCCAAGTAGTGTTTTCAGCCTCGTGTGCAGCGGCCTTTATTTGTATGATTCCCCATTTGTTGTTTTTTTTTTCGAAAACGAGTGATTTAGTAACTTCATCGTGAATTATTCAAAATTTTTTGTTCGATTTAACAGCATTGTTAATTTTAACGTTATCTATACTAATATATAAAGCTGAAGAGTTATTTTGTTTGTTTGTTTGTTTGTTTGAACGCGCTAATCTCAGGAACTACTGGTTCAAATAAAATAAAATTTTTTTTGTTGGATAGCCCATTTACCGAGGAAGGCTATTGGCTATATAATACTACGCTACGACCATTGGGAGCGGAGCTTTAATGAAAAATGTTGCAAAAAATATCTCAAAAATAAGCTTCTATTCATGTGAAATGCACTAACTATATAGATATACTCATATTAGTGATGAAAGAACACAACCTCAGGTAGATCAATCGGTAGCGCATGCGACTGTCAATATCAGAGTCGTGGGTTCGAGCCCCACGTTGGGTGAATATATTTTTATTTTTTACATTGCTTTCTTCTAAGGCTTACATTTAAATTTATTTTAATTTCATTTAATTCATTTAAAAAAAAATATTAGTTAAAAAAAGTTTAAATACTGCTCTTTATCGACAAAAACTTTTGAACGGTAACTCCGATCATCATGAAATTTGGATAAAACATTCATCTCGGTAAACTAAGATGAATGTGTGTACTCATGTCCCTTCCTTCCTCATTCATTCTTTTGCACCCGGGTGAAACCGGGCGGGACCGCTAGTAAGTTATAAACTTATAACCATACAGATGAACGTCATAAATCTAAATCTGTCTCGACGTTCTGATGCTGATACCAAACAGAACAGACAGACAGTAAGATGATTTTGATAAGGGACCGATAATAATCATCTGTATATTATAGATTGTATGTGAGGTTGATTCGATTGTAACGTTTGAAAACTAGAATATAGCACCTTTCGTATAGTGAACATTGAACGTTACCCCAACCCCCTTCATAGATCCGTTGAAACGGATCGCAAACCCCATCTCATTTTACCCCATCCCAACAACCGATGCCAAGAAGGGGAGTGTTTGTGCACTAGTTTATTTCATACTCCATCCCGCACTTCATGATATTGGTGTCATGCAACAACCTCTTGTTATAAACTGTACAGGTACCTGTCCAGCTGCATGAAGCCTATGTTGTAGTACAAGTACTTACTGTTCGAATTAATTTTTACGTTTGCTTCTATTTCTCTGCCGTTTTCAAATCTAAGTAGTATTATTACAGAAACATTTAGATACGTACATATTGTGTCTCACTTTTAACATTTTAAGGTTACGTACATCTGATGAAATAAAATAGTTAAACGATTTAATTGTACAATCGATAGTGTACTAAAAACTAGAAAATAATTATCAGTCACCATAGGAGGCTTTGTAAAAAAAATAAAATCGTGAGGCTTATTTAGTAGCAAACTTTCAATTGTTTGAGATTGGAAATCATATTTAGCTATCAACTGTCTTCTTCGACCATAATGTAACTATAAATGCCCTCCACGATTTCATTTTAGTTTTATCAAAGCCCCCTATGGTGACTCATAATTATTTTCTAGAAGTGCGATTTGCATCCGGATGAAAGCCGGACCGGTCAATTAGCTATTATATTGCCATCGGAACTACATACGTATGCAAAATTTCAACTCAATCGAATAACGAGAAGTAGTTGAAAAAGCTGTCGGAAGATTTGAAACAAAGATAGTAACAAGCAGATATACGAGGTCAAGCTAAATAAAACCGTTTAAAAACGGAACTTTTATAAGATCACTCTCTTGTCTGTCTGTGTGTCCGTCTGTCACAACTTATTTTCTCCATATCTACTGGACGAAAAAGTTGAAATTTGGTACATCTATACTAATATATATAAAGCTGAAGAGTTTGTTTGTTTGATTGAACGCACTAATCTGAGGAACTACTGGTTCGAATTGAAAACATTTTTTTTGTTGGATAGCCCATTTATCGAGGAAGGCTATAGGCTATATAATATCACGCTACTGACGCTACGACCAATAAGAGCGGAGCATCAATGAAAAATGCTGCAAAATGTAACTCAAGATTAACTTAAATTAAATTAAAGAGAAAAACTAAAAAATAACTACTTTCTTTATTCCAATAAGCAAAAATAAATCTTTTCGAATTAAAGAAACAAAATTCTACTATTATCTTCTGATAAAAAATATTAATCTAGTCAAATTAAAATCCGGACTGTAAACAAAACCCCGCCCGGATGCTCCCAGGACACCCTTAAAAAGAGGACAAATATGGGAAAATCCGTTTTTTCGACACTGTGGAGCTTTAAACCACCCGAATCACCTGTTGAAGTCTCCATCGTTTCCGTCACATATTTTATTGGAAACAGGGGACACAATATGGCTTCTTATCAGATCTAAGATTACTTAAATTCTTCAAAATTCCCAAGGATCTCTCTTCGGTAATGTCAGTAAAATATTTGATGACAGAAAATGAAACTTATGTTGAGTTTATTAAGTTGACGTGTATAAGCAATGGTCTTTAAACGTTATACATGTATATTGTAGACATTGTTTTTTTATGTAATATATAAATTTCCGGAGTCAGAAAATAACGCTTGTGAGGTGTCAAGAGCACAAAATAGAAATTGAAAAACTCGCAAAGATGTGCGTGATGTTACAAGACTTGAAAATAATTTCCGATTTGGAACAATTTTCATATATATTTTTGTTGTATGTTACCTAATCAAGCAATGCTGTTTTTAATTTATGAGCTAATCACATTTTGTTATGTGATTTGAGATGCAGCATTGATAATAGTACGGCGAAGAAAATATCCGTAACTTAAATGCAGGACCGGCATTGCCCTCAAACTATATTTTATGTTTCATCCACGGCCATTGGCCATGCATTGTGTCTATCGACTAAATATTACATGCACAAAATTCCAGTCAATTGAACGATAGGACCATTCCAACTTCAAAAATATTGACTTTAGCCAGTCCCGGATCTAGGGGGGAGTAAACCGGGGCATCCACCCCGGATGGCAATTTTATGGGGCGCCAAAATCATAATATAATATGGTTGAAAACCACACCCAATCTATCCTTTTTAATGCCAACCAGCGTTGCCAGACGTCCTGATTTTGGCGGGACGTCCCGATTTTTAAATCAAAATTAAATGTCCCGCGCGGGACAGGCTCAGTCCCGCTTTTCGGGGATAACTCAGGGATAACTTTAAAAGAAGTTAAATCTTCACAGAAATATCATGAATAAGTAATTCTTATAAATAATTGTTCTCTTATTGTAAGTTGCAATTTGTAACACTCACTCCACAGACTATTGTTTGAAACGCCATATTTTTCTAATGAATAAAACTTTTTTGATTTCTGTTTTTTTTTTTTTTTTATTCTGAAGACGAATAAGACTCAACTATTTAACGATAGGGTAAATCTGATTTAAAATATTATATTCTTACTAAAATACATTTTCTATGGCTATTTTTGCTATCTATTGTCACCTAAACGTAATTTTATATAAAATAAAAAGATAAATAGGTATTTGAAAACTTCTGATTATATACTTTTTTTTACTATGTCCCGCTTTCGACGAAAGAATCCCGCTGTTTTCACTCAAAGGGTTCCAAAATCCCGACTTGGCAAAAAAAAAACTGGCAACGCTGATGCCAACCATTATATATTTGTGAGTTTTTTTGAGTAATTTATCTCAAACACTGGAGAGAGGGGCGCCTTTATCAAGTTTCTGCCCCGGTTCAAAAAAATCGTAGATCCGGAGCTAACTAACGTATTATAATAAAGAAAAAAATGTCTGCTAACGCGTGTATAGCGGCTAGTATTAAATATTATGATATTGTTATTTGTTTACATGGTTACATAATATGGTATCTGTAAAAATTAATCAAAGAGTGCTTGTCAGCTACACAACTAATTTCTTTTTGACAGATCTTCAGAACAAAAGACAGTTGATTTTTTCTAATTTTAAAATATTTCCGAAACTATAAAGTTTAGGAAAAAATAACTAGAATAATAAATCATTATGAAAAGTATACCCTTATAACAGAAAAACAATGTTACAACTTACATCGCTTCTGCGCATGCGCCGATTTTCATCTTATAAATTTGAGGTGCGTCTTATAGTTCGAAAAATACGGTCTTTATTAAATTGAAATTAAAAACAACTTTTTTAAATAAACTAGCGGCACGGTCTCTGGGCGAAATTCAAACGCAATTCATTTCGCATTTGCTCCGCTAATTTTTTACAGTATATATGAACGTAAACAATGAACAATTTTTTACAGTGTATGAACGTATGTTTTATTTTATTTAAAATAATGTACTTGTAACTCATATTATACATTAATTTTTATCTTTCTGCGCTCCTTCTCCAAATGAATTTTAACTATGCCAAATCTCACACTCCTCCCTGTGCTTAAAAAGAAGTGCGAAGTTTTTTCTTCACGTATTAATATATACCGTAGTTTTCGGACTATAAGACGCACCTTTTTATATAGAAAAATGAACTCAAATTTTGGGTGCGTCTTATGATCCGAAAAATATGACCGAGACGAGCAATAGTACCGAGAGTGAAATTGAACTGAATATCGCTAGTACGAGTTATGTTAACAATAAATAATAAAAATTAGGATGCGAAAGTTACAATAAAATATATTTTTCTAAAAATCTATACTACTTACTAATAAAGCTGAAGAATTTGTTTGTTTGGTTGAACGCACTAATCTCACGAACTACTGGTTCGAATGGAATTTTTTTTTTGTTGGATAGTCTATTTATCGAGGGAGGCTATATGCTATATAATATCACGCTACGACCAATAGGAGCGGAGCATCAATGAAAAATGTTGCAAAATGTAACTCAAAATTTGTCCGTCCGACAAAAACTTTTGAACGGTAACTCCGATCATCATGAAATTTGGACACAACATTCATCTCGGTAAACTAAGATGAATGTCCCTCCCCCCATTAGTTCTTTTGCACCCGAGTGAAACCGGGCGGGACCGCTAGTCATCTTATACATTTGATAAGACGACTCTTATGAAATTTATAAGATGATTTTAAGAAACATATATTTTAATGTTACTTTCGGATCATAATTTTTATCATCCGGTGTATCTTATAGTTCGAAAAATACGGTAGATTAGTACACATTATAATAAATTAAATTTTCTTACCAGAATCTCCCATGGCGTTGCTTTATCTTACTTTTTTATCAAGTAATGCGGCAGTGCGATTTCATTCTTATATTCTCTTGACAATATCTCTATTCATTCATTCATAACAAAAGAAAAATTGTTAATGAAAACTAGAGTCTAGTTATGCTATCGCCTGCGTATCAAGTATCAATATATTACAGGTGTTCTAAATCTGTAGAAAATAGATGATCCGTTAACCTTTTAAAATAGAATCCACTGAGTCAGTGATCACTTATTATTTTCAGTAAAATCATTTCTGTGCAGGGCTAACGAGCAAACGTTACTTGATTTCTGGGATCACATAAACACACTTATTTTAGAAAAACAGATTCTTTATAATAGTTATATATTTGTCAGAAGCACGTGTTTGATTATTGATAGCTTTTAGATAATAAACAATCCTACAAATCGATATCTTATTTTTATTTGTTATCAATGCGAAAAGCACTATTGGTCTGTTTGTTTATGATGGGATACCAACATTGTATGTCTAGTGCGTTTCTTTAGAACTTTATAAGTAACTATGGTATTGTCAACAACTAACCAATATCGACAGACTGGAATAAAGTATACCTATGTCGTTATAAAATAGTAATAGACGTAAATATGGTGGAAGAAAAGGAAGACCGGTCAATTGATGTTTTGTTCCGTCAGTTCAGACTTGTGTGACTGTGATATCGGTATATGCCCGTATTTGGTCGATATAATACCGGGTCAGGCTAACCGACTATCGCTAACATAAGAAACATAAACTAACTAATAGTATCCCAACTAATAAATATGAATATATTTTATACCTCTAGAACTAGATAATAGGATCGTCTTAGATTCTATTTGAAGGGTTGGATTCTACAAGTTAATTTATTACAGTAAAAAATCCCGAAAGTATATGTATTTTTGAAGTGAAAACTTCTTTAGCGGCGTTGTACACTTTTTGTTTGTAATGAGTAAAAAATGTTAAACTCGCGTCAGGACACGTGACCTGATCGTACTGGCTAATGTAAGCACGTTATCAATCCTAACACATCGTTAATTTTTTTCTTGTGCACAGCAACAAAATAAATTTTTATATAATCTCAGAGCAACAAATTAGCAACAAAATCATGGACAAAGAATGAATTTGTTGCTGTTAATTTGTCGCTTTGAGCCGTACTGGCTAATGTAAGCACGTTATCAATCCTAACACATCGTTAATTTTTTTCCTATGCACAGCAACAAAATACATTTTTATATAATCTCAGAGCAACAAATTAGCAACAAAATCATACGCAAAGAATAAATTTGTTGCTGTTGTTTTGCCGCTTTGAGCCGTATTGGCTAATGTAAGCACGTTATCAATCCTAACACATCGTTAATTTTTTTCCTATGCACAGCAACAAAATAAATTTTTATATAATCTCAGAGCAACAAATTAGCAACAAAATCATGCGCAAAGAATAAATTTGTTGCTGTTGTTCCGCCGCTTTGAGTCGTAATGGCTGATGTAAGTTAGTTGCCAATCGTAACACGTCGTTAATTTTTTTCCTATGCACAGCAACAAAATAAATTTTTATATAATCTCAGAGCAACAAAATCATGCGCAAAGAATAAATTTGTTGCTGTTGTTTTGCCGCTTTGAGCCGTACTGGCTAATGTAAGCACGTTAACAATCCCAACACATCGTTAATTTGTTTCCTGTGCACAGCAACAAAATAAATTTTTATATAATCTCAGAGGAACAAATTAGCAACAAAATCATACGCAAAGAATAAATTTGTTGCTGTTGTTTTGCCGCTTTGAGCCGTACTGGCTAATGTAAGAACGTTATCAATCCTAACACATCGTTAATTTGTTTCCTGTGCACAGCATAACAAAATAAATTTTTATATAATCTCTGAGCAACAAATTAGCAACAAAATCATGCGCAAAGACTGAATTTGTTGCTGTTGATTTGTCGCTTCGAGCCGAAATATGTTTCGTGTGAAGCGAGCAACAGCAATCATGAAAACCAGCGCTATAAAACTAGTAGGCAAATCTAGCAAGGAATCTAGCAAAGTTTCTAGTCTCGTGTGCAGCGGCAGTAAAGGTCATTGACCTCTAAACATGTTTCTGTCAACATATTGACAGAAACTTGTGCTTTATATAAATTATAACATGTTCTAAATCTAAATAATATTATGTTGTATAAGATTTATTATGGCTAGCACCCACATTATTGTTGCATGTTCCAAGGATCGCAAGGATGTACATTCATACGCAGCATTAGGTAACGGTATGGTATGTGTACGTTATATATCTTACGCCATAGTAGTACAAAGAGGGTTTTAGACATGCGCGCGCGCGGTATCGACCGTTTGTTTTAGGGTGGCGGCGTCGCGGTTCGGGGTGCAGAAGACGCTTTTTCAATGTGTGTAACATACAACAGTACTGTACTTTGCCGTAGATATATACAAGTCATATACAGTAGAATCGCACAGTAAAATTTCGATATCAATGAGTTTCTACTGTAAAAAACTTATTAAGACACTGTCAAAAAAATGCGTTCATTTTTACAGTTCTTCTTTTAGGCACCCTTGAAAACTAACGGGGACGTTAATTGAAGTCCGTTCTTTTATTTGTTTGTCGAGAGGAACTTTATTTCAATGAGCTGATTGCTTGATGTATTAACATAAAGTAAACGTTACTTTTTAATGTAATTATATAATTTCAGTTGGAAGTAATTTTTCAAAATAGTTTGTTACAAAACGCTGCGTTTTAACTGTAGGTAGCTAAAACTGAATGTCGCATATACCTATATGGTCTATGTCAGGGGTGGGCAAATCTTTTGATCGGCGGGCCACATAGCTGACGAGAATTTCTTCGCAGGCCAAAAATTTGCAGAAAAAAAGATCCTCACATTCTATTTCCGCATTCGGAGAGCAAAAAAAAAACGGTCCTCACATTCTATTTCCGCATTTGGAGAGCAAAAAAAAAGGGTCCTCACATTCTATTTCCGCATGTGGAGAGCAAAAAATAAGCGCATTCTATTTCCGCTACTATTTTTCTAAACTTTTCTAAAATGGTTCGCGGGCCGGATAAAATTGCGCTGCGGGCCGCCATTTGCCCAGGCCTGGTCTATGTGAATGTAGACTTATAATAATAATAATGTATATAGAGTACAGAGGTGGTAGAACGTAGCAGCAGCAGCAGCAGAGAGCTCGGCGCGTCGTGTGCGTCGATCATGTCCTGTAATCGTCGATGTGTGTCGTTGCAGGCAGCACTCGCAGACTATACCCGGCCCGGCCAGCGGCCCTGCCTTGCCTTGCTAGCAAAGCCAGCCAGCAAGCCGGTCGCTCGGCAGCTTGCCCGTGGTACTTAGTTCCGTTCGTACCGTTGCGTTTATATTCTCTCTGCCTACCTACACACACATAATATATCTGCGCGCCGAATGGTACACGGTTTACGTATTCCTGCGCCGCCGCCGATTGTCGTATTTTCTGCCGCCGTCGCACAGATCTGTACCGTGACGATTTCGTGATGCAGCAAACAACCCAATAAATCGAAGTTTGTTACATCAATGTTTCAAAATTTTGGTTTTTTTGAACCCGTCGTATTGAAACTTGATCTAATAAATTTTGACACTCACCTACGACTGGCCATTTTTTATTTATACTTGACAGAATGAGAAAGGTTAATATTTATGGTCAATGAACAATTAATTGTCACTATCAAGTTTAACATCATATTAAGGCGGCTGCACACGAGGCTAGAAACACTGTTTGGAGTTCTGCTGCCCGGTAGACTAGGTACGAAGCTGGAAATGACGTCAATGATAGCTCACAAGATAGGTTTATTAGAACAGGAGTTATTTTCCTTGCTAGATCCGCTACTAGGTATGAGCAAGATCCAATCAGGAAACTGTATCTTGTCACGTGGGCGACTTGAACAAACATGGCGTCATTCTGCTCAGAGTCAGACAACAGACACGTTTGCTCTGTGTTTATATTTGAACTGTCATTGCGTGCGCACTAGATTTATTCACAAAAAACTTGCTGGTGTGAAGCGAGCACATAACAGCAATCAAGAAAACCATTAAAAAACTAGTAGGCAAATCTAGCAAATAATCTAGCAGCGTTTCTAGCCTCGTGTGCCGCGGCCTTTAGTTTAGACAGAAATTTAACAGCGCTGTTAATTTCAACATTGACCATACAGAATAGCATCATCAGAGTGCATCATCGGAACATCTGGTGTCAGGTAGCTTTAAAAAATGTAAGAAAGACAGTTTCATAAGAACTAAAATTTGGCACAGGGTGAATTTATTGAATATAATTTATGCAGTAATAAGCAGACGTTATTTTGATAAAACCGACCAAATCAGCACTCGGCAGTCGGTGTTAGTTTGGTGCAAAAGAATGAATGAGGGGAGGGACATGAGTACGCACGTTCACTTAGTTTATCGAGATGAATGTTTTGTACAAATTCATGATGATCGGAGTTACCGTTCGTAGCGTGATATTATATAGCCTACAGCTTTCCTCGATAAATGGACTATCCAACAACAAAAAAATTTAATTCGAACCTGTAGTTTCTGAGATTAGCGCGTTCAACCAAACAAACTCTTGAGGTTTATGTATTAATATAGATTTATTAGCAAGATTTTTATCTCGAAAGTAATGTTATGCTTGTTTGTATATCGAACACAAATGCTGTTGTTTTAACATAGTATTTATGTAATTGTATACTTTCCTGTTAGCGTTCTCTTTCATGAAATAAAATTATTGGTCACTATCCACTATATAGATGCGGTTTAATAGGTAAACAAGTAATTCGATCGTATAATATTTATGTAAAATCGAAGATAAGATGAAATAGATCTTTGTCAGTTAATGTTGTATATTATTGTTGACGACAGTGCATATAAATGATATGATATTTTCTGCAAAAGTAATAATACGACCCTGAACGCGCCGCCTCTTTATTTCTCTGTCTCTCTCGCTTTGCGTTTCTCTGTTTTTCGCTGCCCTCGGCCTCGGTCGCGGCCGCTCGTTGCCGCCGCCTGACGAACCAGCCCTGGAGCCGGCTACACCCCCAATGCAACACCATTTAGTTATTGCACTCTCTGAATAACACTTGTGTTACGTTTGGTAGTGTACGTTATGTAACAATATAATTCCTTGAATATAATTAATTGTATTATATAACAAATATTATAATTCTCGTATTTAAAATATTATATTCCATTATCTAAATTTGTGTCTGCGTTCAATATTACATTAATTAATTCGTAGCATATACTTATATTTAATAGCAAAGTATACCTACCAGCCTAGATGACCGTATCTTTGATTATTTGAATGTACTTATTTGATTAATGTTTGATTGGTTAATTAACAATTAATTGCAATATTATTATATTCAATTCAGTATCACTCTTCGTTATTTAAAGTTATTACGATTTGTTATTAACAATAAGCAAACCAGTTATTTAAAATCACAGTGCGTCTTACCATTTCGACACCTTTTTGTACCTAACCTTTTACATCTTTTTGACATTCATATACACATTATTAAACGAATAATTCCTCGTAAACGTGGACCAAAGCGTCCATATAAAGTCTCTCCATTTTCCCATTTTACACTATTCCATTTCAATCTATATCCTCTCTTATCCCAAATAACTCGTTCATCAAAGTGTACATTATATATATAAATATATATATAAATACATATTATATACATAATATATAAAGAAAGAAAGAAAACTAAATAAATAATTAGGTTAAATTAATTGGAAAATAAAGAACTCGAAGTTCAATTCAAAAGTGCAGTGTACAAATTTATTATATAAGGCTTTTCGACTTCATTCAAACGAAGCTCCAATTTTGGTAAGTTTTTCTCCTCTCTCTACATCGTCCATCCTTGTTTTATTTTATACTCTTTCATAGACGATATCTGAAAGTGGTAAAATAGCACCGATTTATCAGTTCAATAAATGCTGAATTTCAGTGATTCGAAACCTTCTTAGTGAAATCTGGAACCAGACTATAATGCCAATATTATTGTAATAACGTGCCGGTTACTGAAAAATTATAGTTTTTCTTTTAAAATAGTAAGTCGTATAAATCTATATTATTGATGCATAATTAAAAATGCGCTATTTGAAAATTGGAATGCTTTTCTCGACGAAAGATAAGGATTTATTATGGAATACGTTTTAAGATAAAAATTAGCATTTTTTTAAATTGATACAACACAGACAGACAGTACAAGTACAAAAATATTCTGTTAATAATATGATACTATGGTGGACATGACGGGTTTTCAAATAGTAAATTCTTAGCTTTTTACTATATTTTCGTCTATAAAAACTGTCTAGTTGCATAAATTATTAAGTATTTGTCTCAGGTGCTCTTTCAATTTAAAATGATGTTTTTTTTGGAAACAATGTATTAATGTCAGTAAAAAAATACTCAAATCATATCAACACAGCATAAAAAGGTAACTGTACATGTTTTTAACACGTTGGTCACGTGAAAGATTGTATTTATTTTAATCAAATATTCATTCATTGTTTAACGTTGTAATGATACGGCATTGTGTAATTAGGAGATGGTTTTAAATTAATGTTGGCTATATTATTTTTGTAGAAAAAATTAATTCTTTGCGTGTGGTAATCAAATTTTATACACACAAATTCATTAGGTCGTAATTATTGCTCATAAATTTGCATCACTTTATATAAAAATGAATATTCGTTTGTGTGGGGCTTACCGAACGAATTTGAATGCGGTTTTTACAATTCGATTAACTTATTTCTTGGGGAAGATTTTGATTAATAATGACGGTCTGAAGATCTGGCTTCACCCGAGTGAAAATCAGATTGAATTTTCTATATCGAAATAGAATGCGGTATGTAAATCAGTTTGAATTGTATTAAAAATGACAGATTTATTTATAAGTTTTGATTATTGAATTTAGACGAAATTATTATATTCAGTTAAAAACTCGAAAATTTGAATATTTTCTTTGTAATATAATCAAAGAGATCGGTGTTTACAAATATTTAAAATCGTATCTCAAAGGAAGAAAACGGGAATGGATATCATCATATAGATTACGTTGCAATATTTTTGAAATTGCTTAAGCTCAATAATTCTCTTCTCAAAAAAAAGGAAGAAATACATGTTCGACGGTATTTTGAACAAACTACTCGAAGAGGGAGGGGGTGAATTTTATATAATTAGTTATAGAAAATGTATCAAGTCGATTTAAAAAAAAAACATCTACTGCGTGTAAAGCTGTGCAATAGCCCTGCTTAACTGTAAAAATGTATTATACGATGGTTTTTGGAGTCGAGAAAGGCGTAGCCCCACGAGGCCAGACTATATTATGAAGTGGAGCCATAAGTTTGACAAAAAGAAGCGATGCTTCTTCCGAGAACCGAAGGTTCTCCAAGTTTTAAATAAGTTTAAAATAATATTATATTATATTATATTAGTAAATTTTAAATTGTCGCGGGAAAAAGCTACATAACATTATTATATCTCAATTGCGTGCGAAACCGCGGGTAGCGGCTAGTAATATATAAAGTGCAATATCAAGGTAAATTCGCATGTCTCAGATTATCTATATTCTACGTTATAATATGTCTACCACGTGTTTAACTTTGTTTGCCGAATTTATATTTAACTGTAAAACTATGTAAATCTCATCAATCCAAGGGGGCGTAGATATAGAGGGTAAAGGGGATCATAATAATAAAAAAATAAAACTGAAAATAATACGAATACTCGGCTAAAAATAAAATTTAGAAAAACTTTTTGAAAAATAATTTGTAAAATTAGTTTGGCAATTAATATTTTGCTTAACACCTCCCTTCGTGAGTCTTGTGTGATATTATTAAAACTTAAAAATATTGATTTTTTTGCTTTATCTCCCCAGGAAAAAAATATCTACGCCCTTATATCAATCTACTATCTTTTGATTTCTCGACAACAGGCTTTGCGACGCAACCAATTAACAGGTTCGCCGTGTGACGTCATAAGGTTAAGTTTGTTGCAAATCTCAAATTTGAAAGAGAAACTGCATGAAATCAACGGTGTATAATCAGATGACAGCTGTTACTTTTCAATTAATTAATTTGATATCAACATTTACATAATTATGTACTGCTCAACACATGTTATCATGCTTCTTCTTCGATTTTTCAATGACGCGTGTAATAATAATATGTAGCGCGCAAAGCCTTATAATATAAAACGCTACAGTTCACTGAAATTTTGCCCTCAAAAATTGCAGCGCATTATGCGCCGTGAATTTTATTTTTCCATTTTGAAGGAAATTCTTTATGTAAATCGATTCAGCCGTTCTCACGAGCTGCTTATACAAAAAGACCAACAACTCTGGAATCGTATTTCTAGTCTAGATATACAAAATGCGTAAAATCGTGAAATTATAATTTAGCAACTTACTCCGTTACGAATTTAGTGACATGTTTTTCGTGTGATACATAAAAAGTCGTGCTGTGTTTTTCTGTGATCGATAAAGACGCAATGTAGACGAGAATGGCGGTCGGTTATCAGTAAAAATGGCACTAAAAAATCACTGCTGTCTACATAGGATTAAAAATAACAAGTCATGCAGTTTTCTTTGCATTGCAATTTAATTCTTTATGCACTTTTAAAATCAATCTAACTGATACTTATTGGTAATTTTAATTAGGGTTGTTGATTATTAGTTTGATTTAAATAATAACTGCAGCAGATATTTTATTAACGTAGTAATATCTCGCTTGATCGGTAATCGTGAATGACACCCATGTCCACACCCGCTACCACGTGACAACCAGCTATTCTTTCAATGGTTACGAGTACGAAATCTAATTTCAGAGTACTTTTAATACTGAATCACCGTAGAAAATAGTAAAAGTATTTTTATCTTAAATCGCCATACCAGAAATCAAACATTCTTTTATTATCATGTTTTTACTTTCGGATTTTGTAATTTTATGTTTTCAACTAGTTTAATTCATGAAGTATTATTGATGCAAAATACCTAGTCCTTGTTGAAAAGCTTCATACGAAAAATTTGTTACTTAATTACCTTCGATTTGTAGTGAATATGTTACGGTCTATACCCGAATTCGGTCCATGACCGCAATAAATGCGCAAAACTAGTTTTGTCCAACGAATATTGCCCAAACCCGAAATATTACATTTAAGCGAGTATTAACTGTTATAAAATGAGCAAAACTAGTTTTGCGCATTTTCAATTGGTCAAAACTAGTTCTGTTCATTTCTGAACGGACAATACTAGTATGGCATCGGAATCTTCTTTGCGCTTTTAAATTAACTTTTCCACATCAACGATACTTATTATATCAAAGTGATTTATTCTTCTGTATTGTTTAGCAGACGGAGGTTTTAATTCAGCTTTCAACAAGTTTTCTTTCTTAACCTCACTTAGTGTAGTAAGGTAATTATGTTTCGTCATAAAATTAGCCTCCAATAATTATTATACTGAATATTCCACCATTATATTAATTATAACATTCAGTGGAACAATTCAATAAGTAAACAAGAACATAACCCTTCTTTTATTCGGGTTCGGACGTTGATTGAATGAAACAAGCAGAACTAGTATTGTCCGTTCAGAAATAGACAGAACTATAGTTTTGTTCAACTAAAAATGCGCAAAACTAGTATGTATTGCTCATTTTATAACACTCAATACCCGTTTAAATGTAAGATTTCGGGTTTGGGCAATATTCGTTGGTCAAAATTAGGTTTGCACATTTATTTCGGTCATTGACCGAATTCGGGTATAGACCGTAACATATATTTTATTTAATTTCCTTAAAACAATATTACTGAGATGTAGAATTTCTCGTTTCTATTTTTTGAATTGCAGCCTTTTAAGTTAATTTTTACTGTAGTTTTCTAATAGTTATCAATCTACAATTATCTTTATTTAAAAAAGCGCATCTAACGATTTGTGATGGAAAATAAAAATCTAGCCCATCATACTAAAGTGGCAAATTGTGAGACAGAATGTAAGAATATAAATGCCATATTTACTTTCTTAGAAATTGTCTATATATATTTTTTGCAAAATATATATTATATATATAATTATATCGACAAAGCCGTAGCCGAGGATGGGGGGTCACCGGGGTGATGGATCGATAATTAAATGAAAAGAGGCTCGGGTCGACCGGACTAGAGCTGACGCCGAGACTAGAAATCTCAAAACACTTTTCACGTCTCGTATTTTGTCTCTAGATGAAGATTAAATTGTCGATATGGAAACGACAGGAGACGGTATTGCTAGACTGTGTGAAACGGTATATTTATTGTTTTATATTAGCAATTAAATTAATAGTCACCCATTAAGTAGTGAAAATAAATAAGATAATGATACACGTTTTAGGGAGGGTTGGAAAACATTTAACTACATAGTTATTTGAGATGCGTTAAACGTTACAACTGCAGTGATCTACATCTCTAAGATCTCATCGTCCCTTTTAACTTCCAGTCATACAGTTTCTACTACAACACTTCTTTTATGAATGGTTTGAATCACGCGTGACTGCGTAAACTTCAGTACTCAACTGGTGCTGCCATCTACCAAATTCGGTCGTTCCGATAAAATTTAAAAATAAAAAAACAGCGCGCAGTTGTAGGGACAGAGGCGGATTTAGGCTCAGGCCTGCGAGGCCTGGACCTAGGGCGGCAAAATTTAGGAGGCGTCTAAAATTTTAAAAGCAGTTAAAATTTGAAAGGTGAAAAAAATTTGGAAGGAGCTAAAAATTCAAAATTGAATGAGTTTTCCGTCGATTGCTTTCTCTCTCATTATTATGTTAAAAAAATCGTATGCAATTACTGAAATTAAAAATATCTCACAAAAAATAACGGTTTGGAATATAAATGAAGAAAAGTCAAAACGGGTACACCATTACGAGAAGAGGGGCATATCAGAGCGGGTTTAGGGCAGCATCACAACCAAATTCGCTCCTGTGTAGGGAGGAAATATAGATGCAATATGACAATTGTTAGATTCAGCGACTTTATTATAGCGTCAGTTATTTTACAGTTTAAAAGTGCTACGGCGATATTGTTTAGCAGCTACGGCAAATACTATAAATTAAAAATTTAAGGTGTAGTCATACACCTAAATAGATTTCACAATTATTAATAGAAGCGGTATTGTTTATATATGCATGGGTCCATTTCCGACAGAACGGGCATGCTTCTTTTTGCTTCATTTTGCCGCTCCAATGTTCGTACCGAACTATAATACTCTTTAAATTTTGGAAAAATTTATAATCTAAATACTACATTGTAAATAGTATTTCAAATTTTGAGATTGAGATCATTTTTCAAGATATTCGCAATTTCCATATTTTAAACATTTTGAGGCGGTAATTTTTTTTTAATTAACCTTTCGATTGAGGCTTTTGAAAAATACCAAAATAATAACCATATTCAGTTTTAGACTCCTGATTTGGAAATTTTCAGATCTCTTGCATTGTAAATTAATACTATGAAAATAGTTGGTTATTTCTCTTACTTTGATCTCAAATATTTCACAAAGGAATCTTTTTAGTCAGGCATAATTACTATATGAAAAACGCTCAAAAGAAGATCCTCCTGATCCACCAAAAAAAAAAATATATAGGTATATATTATTGTTAATCAAATGTGGTGGAGGTGACGGTAATCATGGTGGGATAACGGGTCTCTAGTCGTTAGATATAATATTAGATATGTTATATGTAATAATGACTAGAAAATGGAATATAAAAACATATAATTAAAACATGAAAGCACGCTTGTATTGCGACTAATTACAGAATAAACTTCTATTCCTTTTATAATGTTTAAAAGCGTGGGAGAGGGATACAAGACGAATTAAATGAAATACATAAATACAGTGAATGTCCTACGCTTTTGACCGTTACGAAATAGATAGAAATGTATTTTCTGCTTTTAGTGCGTTGTAATCAGGGCCGTAAAAACACTGTTTTGGGGCCCTGGGCCAGACTCCATCAGTGAATCTCCTTACACTAAATTTTTTGAAATTAATAAAGATACTATGTTGTTATGAGGGAAGTGGGCATGTTCCCAAAAAGTAGTTAAAATGCCTACAGTTTTTTTTTAATATAATGCGAATAATTTTTACTTTTCTGAGCTTGTTCTGGGACCCCCTCCCTTTAGTTTGTGCCCTGGACACGTGTCCCTATTGCCCTAGCCTAATTACGGTCCTGGTTGTAATATAAGATTTTTTTGTATTTTTTTAAATGCAGTAGGTATATGGTTTCTTACGAGCTCCTAGCGATATCAATTAATTGTTACTAAATTCTACAGCCGCGTAGCCCTGTTAAAATAAGCTCTATATTCAATACAATCAAAAGGCAAAAAAATACATATTTTGTGAAAATTAGGACTGTGATAAAACCTATAGGGCTTTTTCCATTAACCTAAAATCTTAAAATTTGCCACTGAGAAAGATCTTGTTGCACAAACAAAGAAGAAAATCCGGTAATCATTAATTTTTAATTCTTAGTGGAATTTTTCAGCAACCATAAATACATTTTGATCAGATTTAATTGAACTTAAATACGATTGCTATGATTTTGCTGTCTGCAGCTTTTGTGGTTGATGGTACGGAACCCTCGGTGCGCGAGCCTAACACACATGCCCGTTTTTTATTGAGGCTTTCATAATAATTCGAGTATTATGTAAAATATCAGATGTGGGTGATAGCCTGATTGAGATCTTTTAATTTTACATGATGAAAACACATGTAAAAATCGCATTTTCATGCAATTTTCTTCTGCAACTTTGTCACGTGCTTTGCTAACATGTGAAATTACCAGATATAATACCCTGTACCTTTGATAAGACTGTTGTATTGACAAGTAGGAAACTCTGATACAAATGTCATTACATACTTAATTAAATCTGTATAATTGACATACTAAAACTGGATAGATGGTATTCGTGACGTCAAGACAAAGTGGTTAATCCCGATTTTTTAAATATTGAATTTGTACTTAAGAATGTATTATTTCTAAAAAAATTTACACGAACCTTACACAAATATAGTTTGGATGAAATTTTATAGGAAAAAATTTATAAAAAGAAACGGTTATTATAAAAACATTTTATTTTCATTTTATAAATTTTCTCTTTTTGTTTCCAAATCTGTGGCGCTTTAAACAATTATTGAATATTGAAATTTCTATGGATTTCATAAAAATGAAGACATTAAAATTTAATGTCTTCATTTTTATGTCTATATCTATTTAATAGATACGACTCCTCTGAAAGAAAACCATAATTTTGGGAGTTTAAATGTACAAACTAGATCTCTATTAAGGGTGTACAGTAGTAGACGCGCAAAGGTGTAAAAACATGCTTTGTTATTTCCTATGCCATTTTTTTATTATTTGAAGTACATAACTGAAATTTTGCACCAAGAATAATAAAGGTACGCTCTAGAACCTTAAACCATTTTTTTTTTTTTAATTTTACCGTACTACATATTTGTCAACAAAGAACATTAGTTTTGTGCACTTCTAAATCATTTATACGAATAAAATTTTCAAAAAAATAAATCTTTACCGCCTTAGTACATACTTTTATCTTTTACCAAAAAAAAAAAATTGACTGTGTATCTTTGCATTTGGTTATAATTGAGGCAACAAAATTCTATGTTTTACGAAAAATTCGTATCTAACTTGCAATTTTCTGCACGAGATGGTGGCTATCCATGGGTGGAGAGCGTTACTCTACAAAGCTAAAATCCTGACTTAACCTACTTTGCGTAGTGACCATAGATTTACCTACTCACACTTACGTAGCGAATCTTCCACTTTCACAGCCTGATCTACATGTAATAATAATGACGACGGTGATGATGTTTGCAGTAATGCGTTATTTAGTAACCATGACTACAAACACAATAGGGGCAGGGTTGCCAAACTGCTAAGTGCAATATCGTACGAAACACATGAAATTAATGTTCACAGTTTTGCTAGAAGCAATTAAAATTGTGGTAAAAATCATCGTGCGTATTTTTTAGTTTAAAATAGCAATTTTTAATGTAAATAATACCTATAATAAATAAACAAACATTGAAAAACAAAATAACAAAAGAGTAGATTGGGACTTTAGACTATGATAAAAATAGTACAATACAGCAATTACCATTATCAAATATTATTGCATTGATATTTATATTAACATCTCGATTAATTGAAAATACTCCATACATATTTTAGTTACAAAGCTGTGTAAACTATATATAACGCAAATTGTTACTTTTCTCCACATGGAGGTGGTGCAGCAATGCTCAGAAACATCCCGTCAAAATGCGTTTTAAAAAATTTACGTTTTTTTTTGTCAAAGTTACATTAGTTTTGAAAATATTGATGATTTTTGACCTCATAAATGTTGATCATGATCATCTAATTGTTTTGAGATAACATTAATGCAAGAACGTACCAATATTACAAATATATGGCTGTATATAAACAAATGTCTTGTTTAAGAATGAAATACAAAGAAATCGAACTATATTATTTATATTTTGATTTGTCTGTTTGGTTTTACTTTGATTTTTTATTGGCAATCATTTATATAAATACGGGAAGGAAAAAGTGGTACCGATTTGAGTGTGTTTTCGCACACATTGCAATGAATCATACATCGTTCTCTTCGTTTTAATGAGGAGAAGTGCACGATATATGTTTCATCACGATATGTACGAATTAACACAGGTAAAGTCGAACCAGGAGAAATCCACAAAAAAGCCTCTATACCGGAATTCCAAAATTTCGGACAACACTTTTAAATATATCAATTGGGGAACTAATGAAATTAAGATCGGCATTCCGAAATTATGAAAAGTCATCAAAAATATAATTTCTAACCGATATTTTTTGGTAAAATAACTCAACTTCATTCAACATTTTCTATGCCAAAAAACATTTCGATTATAAAAAATATATGCATCTTCTACATGCATTATTTGATTAGACCCTTCTCGATATTGGAACTGAGAAAAAATATATCGAAACCAGTTCCGGGATAAAGAATGATTCGGTATTAAAAGCTCCAGTTATGACATAATGGCAAAATACGGACGTTAAATGCATTATTATTCTATTATATTTTTGATTTGCAATATTAATTGTCTATTCGTTAGTCGGTATTACAGTATGCTGTATATACTAGCCGACACGCCAATAGTGGCTACATACGTATAGAGGTATGTAACAGAAGTTGGGTTGTAAATTCGCTGGGCAACGGCACTAGCTAGTAGCTGCTCGCTCTGTGGATTCTCGTCGTTGGATCAATACTTCCAGTCCCTTTCTCTGTGCTGTTTGCATCAGCACCACTGATCTCTAATAATGTGGAATGCCAGCTAGTCCGCATAACGCGTCTGACGAGCCTCTTAAGAGTATTCATCCCTGTAAACACCCCCTGCACCCTTCATCTCAAATCTTTTCCCCCCGCCTAAAAAAGGTTCGCGCTCTCCCGACGCTATTTTTAAAGCTAGGGGTTCTGGTAAACGCCAAATGAAAGACAAAGAATCAGACTACAGATCCTTCAGGCGAATTTTTTGAAAAACAGTTTCACCTACGTGTGAAATATTACGGAACTTATTATTTTTTTCAAAAGGTTGTAAGTTTTTTCAGGAATTTTTTTTCAAAAAATTCGCTATGTCAACGATGTAGCAATAATTGAGTACATTATTTATCTCTTCCACCAATGTAATTTTGCCTAAATTACTACCCGAGTAGGGTTTCCAGGTCCTAAAATACTCGGCGCTGTATTAAGCAGGACATTTTGCCCTAAAAGCCGGACATATCTTTTTTAAAAGACAATCATACCTTTTTCAAGTCATACATGTTTTTAAAGACGGACATCACATTTATAATAAAAAAAACTCTGTTAGATTCGTATTAAAGTTGTTTATTAATTATTATTTAATAATGAATCACAGTTTTGTTACAAAATTTACAACATTTATATTCATTTTTTGGATAAAATTGGTTGTCTGTAAAGTCGGTTTACGGACGATAGTTTTACGTGATAACGTCATAAAGAAACATTGATGAACTCTCTGACGTCACGCGAGAAGAGAGAGAAATGCGTACAAGCCGACGCTTGGGCCGATCGCTCAGGCTCAGGCGGAACGTGACACTTTTTCGTGCGTGCAGCCGGTGTTTCATCAATTTATAAGACGTTATCACGTCAAAAACAAAAAGATCTTTACTTATTAAAAAATAACAATTACAAACTCTTGAAAAATATCAAAAAGTCTATAATTAAAAGTACCCATACCAAAAGCCCAACAAAAGCCGGACACGACCGTAAACAGCCGGACACCTGGCAGCCCTATACCCGGGAAAACTGCAAAAACCTGAAAATGAAATCTATTGATTACATTATAGGTAATGTTATAGTATTGTGATAAATCAAAACTTTTTATCAATCTAAGCTACGCGCGGTGCTAATGTTGCCAATTTTAGACCAATGCTCTGAGTTGCATGTATTTGAATTATCTGTCATCCATTAAATATGAAGCTGGCCAAGTTTTACGCAATCCATCTCTGAAAGATCGGTGACATCAGCGCAGCGCTGACTGGTGACTACAGACAAACCGTAACCGCGTAGGATATGTTATACGTATGTGTGTAGGTACTAGGGTTACTCCACTACTCAGAGAACATCTGTATACGCGGAGCGACTGCTAGCGCAATGTTATAGCAGCTAACTGCCTTATATTAATTACTTTTAGCAACCTATGCCTGCCCGCTCTCTCTTAGTGTCGCTTCAAGTGTCTTTACATTTAACGCTTGCTCTCTTGCAATTGCATCTAGTGTCCATATTGCACTACTAGACTGCATGGTAATTTAAATCACTCCATGATTCATGTAAGTCATCACTAGAAACCGGATAATGACGTCACAATTCCTAATTTTTATAGTAGTGACGTTTTTGGTACAGATTACCTACTATTTGCATCTAGTGTCCTCACCCACATCCTCCACTATCAGACTACGCGATATAACTTTAATCACTCATAACTCCATCACTCGTCACTACATAAAAACCGAATAATGGCATCCCTAATACGTGACATGTTTTTGTAAAAAATTGCCATCGTAACTAGCGCTTACTAATAAAATGAGGTACTGGAAAACCGATATCCAAATTTATCTCATCATAATTAAAGGACGTTGCACACGAGGCTGGTTTTGCCGCTAGATTCCTTGCTATATTACAAGCGTGCTGTGACGCTGGTTTTATGTGTTCGCTTTGCACGATGCATGTATTGAAGCTTGCTTTGTAGATGCATTTGGTGCACGCGTGATGATCTTCACAAAAGTGGACGTTTATTGTCTCTGAACAGAACACACGCTATGACGCCATGTTTGTGGGCGTTTGTCCATGTTGCCCACGTGACGAGATACTGTTTCCTAAACAAGCAGACAAACTAGTACGAAAAATAGCCTCGGTTCTAATTTTCGAAATACATCTTGTGATCTCGTACGCGATTCCTCAGTGACGTCATTTCCATCCTGGTAGTCAGCTCGCCTGCCAGCACAAGTGATTCTAGCGGCAAAACCAGCCTCGTGCAGTCATCTCACACAATGCCAATATAGGTAGTCAAATAATCCAACTACGTGTGGACGGTTATATGAGAGAATTGTCAGCCAGGATCATAATAATAAAAAAATAAAACTGAAAATAATACGAATACCTGGCCAAAAAATAAAATTTGGAAATACTTTTTGAAAAGGAATTTGTAAAATTAGTTTGGGAATTAATATTTTGCTTGACACCTTCCTTCGTGAGTATTCTTGTGTGATAAATATTAATAAAACGTAAAAAAAAAATATTTTCGCTTCAGCCCCCCTCCAGAAAAAAATATCTACGCCCTTGGGTTATGGCCATATTTTAAATAATATAGATTGTTGCAAAATGATAGGACTTGTTTATTTTACGATAAATGTAAACAAAATAAATGAAAAGGATTGTTTAGTTCTTATGACCAGAATATATTATATTATTCATGAAATAAATAAATAATATGGCTTTTAAGAAAAGCAGCAGATAATCTACCTTCATCATATCAACGTGTAACATTAGGACGCGTTACATAATAATTCTTTTTGTTGCACGTTTCATGGTGAATAAAAAATCAACCCTTTCGACGGTAAAATGTTGTATGCACGCTTAAGGGTAGCTTATTCCGCAATCCATGTTCACAAAATAGTTCATAATATCGATTCATTTAAACCGGTTCTCTTTTATATGTAGTCCTGTCCTCCCATTTGCGTGCGCGTTTCACGCACACCGACACACGCACAAATATGTGTAAATAATGCATGAGTGAAAACTACAATATATTGTAATATTTTACATTGCAAGAACCATAGGTGCAAGTCTAGAATTCAGTCCGCTGTACACGAGGCTGGATTTGCCGCTAGGTTCCTTGCTAGATTTCACTACTAGTTTTCTAGCGCTGGTTTTCTTGATTGCTGTTATGTGCTCACTCCACACGAGACGTTTTTTCAAGCTAGTTTTGTGAATAAATCAGGTGCGCGCGCAGTGACAGTTCAAATATAAACACAGAGCAAAACGTGTCTGTTGTCTGACTCTGAGCAGAATGACGCCATGTTGGCTTGTGGGCGTTTGTTCAAGTCGCCCACGTGACGAGATACTATACTTCCTGATTGATACCTAGCAGCGTACCTAGCAAGGAAAATAGCTCCTGTTCTAATTTTAAAACCTATCTTGTGAGCTAGCAGGCGATTCCGCAGTGACGTCATTTCCAGCTTCGTACCCAGCCTACCGGCCAGCAGAACTCCAAGCAGTGTTTTTAGCCTCGTGTGCAACGGCTTTAAGTCCGCTGCACATGAGGCTAGATTTGCCGCTAGGTTCCTTGCTAGATTTCACTCTTAATAATAATAATAAATTTTTATTGTACATAATAAAACGTACAAAAGGCACGGTTCAACTTTAAGTTGATCTTCCACCTAGCCCAGTTACATGACAAAATTTTTTACAAAATAAAAAATACTAAAAAAGATTACAGTAACAGTTGTTCTGTCAGTAGTTTATTATAAATAAATTTTGAAAAATCGTTCTTATTATAATTTTTAACATGAGCAGGCAGATCATTCCACATATTGGATGCAATATAGTAAATAAATAAAAAAGACATGTAAAAGATACTTAAATTTATTATGTACTCATTTCACACGAGACATCTTTACAATATTATTGTTGATTGCTACCGTTTTTTTGTTGACTTAAACGTTGCAAAAATGATCTCCACGAAAAGCACTTTTATTTTATCGCGGCAATATATAGTCCATCCTGAAGGTTCATTCTAAATATTGATGAAAAAATTTGTGAAATCGGATGAGTAGTTTCGGAGATATTCTCATATATACATCCAAACTTACAAATCACAGAACAATAATAGGTTCTGTGTTACAAACTATGCCTCTTTATAATATTATAGTTATATAGATTATAGATATATCCCTGATGAAATAAAAGAAACACTGTCGTTTTATTTTTAATTTTTTTAATGTCTCCAAATCAATTTATAACTGTATAATATGTTGTGTAATCTATACAGTTTACAGACTGCTGTTTTATCTTTATACATAAATTCTAAATTTAAACTGCTTTTGAAAACGGACTATAAATCTTCCAGTGGGTGTGAGTGTCACCTTGCGTCTATTTTTCCCTACAAAGAATATAATGAACTGGATAATTTAATCGACATTTATATTATTTTACCACAAATTCAATGAAAGCGGTTTATTATACACTTATACAGACACACAAGATACAGTAATATAATGGATTTTATGAAATGCATATAGTATTTTGATATTATTCATTCAGAATAAAAATGTGTAGCCTAAATATTTTTGTTTAAGGTGATTATTCACTCAGCTTGTAAAATTAATACTCTTGAAAAATTTGAAACTGGCGTCGCAAAGAACACTTTACTGATGTTTTTTGCAAGTTTCACACAATTTCAAAAAACACATTTTTAGCCCTTAAAATGGCATTAAAAACATGATATTTGTTAATATTTGTTTATAGCTCGACGCATGAGATTTGGAATGACGGGAAAGTTTTGTCTTTACAAATATTTTAAATTTTAATGTAACTTTTAATACCATTTTTTACTCTATGTTCTTCGTATCGACGTATTTATAGCATTTTTATGCTCTACAAATAAAATAACTATCTATCTATACTGATAAATTCAACCTTGAAATGTATTTTTTTCTACATTTTGTGTTGAACGTAAAAAAGCCGCTGCTGGGACTTGTGAAATGACGTCACTGCGGGGTCGCTTGCGTGGTTACTAGATGGATTTCAAAATTAGAACCGGGGCTATTTTTCTTGCTTGTGCGTCTGCTTGTTTTGAGTAATAACAAATCAGGAAACAGTATATCTTGCGTCACGTGGACGACATGGACAAATGCCACAAACAAACACGGCGTCATAGTGTATATTTTGTTCAGAGGCAATAAACGTCCATTTTTGTTAACATTCGAACTATCACTTCGTGCTAGTATCCGACCGAAGCTTCGGCCACCTTCGGCTTCGGCCACCTTCGGCTTCGGCCACCTTCGGCTTCGGCTAAAATGGGCTGAAGTTTTGGCCGAAGCCGAAGGTTTTTAACAAGTGCCGAAATTGAACGAACTGTTACGAATGAGCGAGAGCGCGTGGACGTGGCGACATCTAGAAACGATTAAAATTCCCTTTTTATATTATATAGTCAATGTAAACCTTGAATTTTTGAAGTTTTAAAATCATTTATATTATTAATTGTAGCTTGTAGCAGTTGTAGCCAATTTAAACTGAACTTTTAAGTGTTTTAAAGTCTTCGGTTTCGGCTTCGGTTTATTTAGATCAAATATTTTATAAAAATTTGGCTCCGAGTCATATGGGAAGAATGATAATAATAATAATAATCTTTATTCCATAAGAAATACTACGATACAGTGTGGAATACTTCTAGTTTATTTTGAATGTATTTTTTTAATAATAATAAATTTATTCTCACAATATCTTTACAAAAACAAATTATAAGTCTTAAATTAAGGAATTTTCCTACCTAACTTGACTTAAGAGAGTGCTAGGGTAGGAGTGTTTAACTTGAAAAATAAAAATAATCGAAAAATAGTGTGCCATCAAAGATTGAATAAATTTGTTAATAGAAATTAGGTATTTCCAAAACATGAGTTAGTTCATTGTGTATGCATATTGCACACATACATTCAAATGCTCGTGAGTTATAGCTATGCGGGTGAATAAGGGAGCTGATGATTAGGGAGTTACTTATATTTGTTTTCGATTTTAGCGAGATCTTCGAGGTGTTAA
This sequence comes from Xanthostigma xanthostigma, assembly GCA_963575645.1. Classification (NCBI taxonomy): domain Eukaryota; kingdom Metazoa; phylum Arthropoda; class Insecta; order Raphidioptera; family Raphidiidae; genus Xanthostigma; species Xanthostigma xanthostigma. The sequence continues at coordinate 12,147,440 of OY754476.1, read as the reverse complement.
ATTTTCGTAGAAAGAATATTGTTTACCGGTTATTATTTTTATATGCTGAAATAATTCCAACTTTGTAGCAATTCAAGACCCTTATGCCTTCTGTTGTCGAGCGTCTATAATTCACTATATCTATATAAAAACGTGTCGCTGTGCAGTAAATACGACACATCTAAATATTTGCTATAGGTATAACGTTTCTGCATACGGAGAAATCCTCTATACTTAGTTTTATACAACCCTAAAGTTTTAATATTGCATCGCGTTTTTATAATCTACGTTTCAGATTGTTTCTAAACCAGCTGGCCGTATTAGAAGTTGCGCACCCTTTAGTTTATTATAATACGTACCTCTATGTACAGTTGTGGACTGAATACGGTTAACACTTTTATGCATCAAATTGTTATTTGGATTTTGATGGTCACAGATAATAAAGTTACATTCTAAAAATTCAATAAAAAATATAGTTTAAAAAAAACTAAAAAACACGCTTTATATCGAACTAAAAAGTAAAAAATACTTTTTTTAAAATAAGTTTACAATAATAATGAATAAAAAATACAAGTATTATTGTGAAAAAAGCGTGGGGCGCTTTGTTCCACATTTTCGTACATCGAGCGTCCCACGCTTTTTTCACAATAATACTTGTAATTTTTATTCATTATTGTTTTAAGCTTATTTTAAAAAAATATTTTTTACTTTTTAGTTCGATATAAAGCGTGTTTTTTAGTTTTTTTAAACTATATTTATTTTCCACTTTTTAGTTCGATTTATTGTCAAAAATTTGCCGAAAAAAACCAAATTTTTTATTTCGGCGTGGACGGGATTAACCCACGACCGATGACTCCGAGAGTTGACGTCAGCGAAGACTAGCGTCTTAAACCGCTCGGTCAACGATTGCTCTTACAGTAGTGGCATAACATACTAACAGTAATAAACCACTTGCTGTAGTCCAAAGGAAGGTCTCAAACAAACATACATACATACATACAAACTTACAAGTGAAGTTAATATAAATCGTGTAATAAAATGAAACCATTTTCGATCAGTTTAACCGAGAACCAAATTCCAAGGTTTGTGCGCTGTCCGTTGTTTCTAAGCTATTAACTTTTTATGAACATATTCAAGTATAAACTATTGAGTCCGCGACTGTACATATACAGAGTGTATGCAACGTTCGGTTTAGAAAAGTCAATTAACAAAATGGAACTCTAGCGCGTGCTTGGGGGTGAATGGACTCTACACCACGGTGTATGGCCGTGTATGCATAGCTACTGCACTACCGTATGGCGGCGTCGCGTATAACCAGTATGATATTATGGCTACCATTTCCCAGGACGCGACGGTCGCATTGCACGGTCCACCAATTGCATCAGCACAGAGCGCTCGAACGCTGGACGCATATACGAATAATTAATTTACCGACCATAACGGGTGGACATTTGTAAACTAACTTATTGTTATGATTTAAATATTTGTTGTATTATTGTAGACTAGCTGTAACCCGCGACTTCGTCCGCATGGAATTTATTTGTTTTCGCGGAACCCTAATTCTTTTTCTATAATAAAAGTAGCCTAAGTTACTCCTTATAACATTGGCTATCTGCCAGTGAAAGTCCCGTCAAAATCGATCCAGTCGTTTCGGAGATTAGCCGGAACAAATAGACAGACATGTTATTTTATTATATACAGGGTGTCCCATTAAGAATGGGACATAGAACAACCGCAGATTCTCCAATTCAAAATAAAACGATTAAGCGAAATATGCTTAGATAAAATGTTACTCGCTCTACCAGTGGCGTACGGCAGGAGTAAGTAATGCGTGTACCCCTTCTAAATGTTACGCCGCTGTCTAAATTTTAATTTTGACTATAATTTTAATTTTTTTGATATTTTCTAAGTCAATAATGTACACTTGTTAGTTTGTTGTAAAGTCATTGGTTTTCGAGATATTCGCAGTTAAGGATAGATAGACTTTTTATTTGTATTATTATTAATAATATTCATTTTTACAATTTTGTCTTAAAAAAACTGCGAATATCTCGAAAACCAATGACTTTACAACAAACTAACAAGTGTACATTGTTGACTTAGAAAATATCAAAAAAATTAAAATTATAGTCAAAATTAAAATTTAGACAGCGACGTAACATTTAGAAGGGGTACAAGCATTACTTACTCCTGCCGTACGCCACTGGTAGAGCGTACTGAACTATTTTTTTTATTGTTAGGTGCATTTTATGATATTTAACAAGTGTGCCGATTTGAGTAAAATTATACGGTGTATTAAAAAAATTATGGACATTAATAATTTTTCAGTTTTCAACTTCAACACCCCGTATTTCGGAAACGAGTAACATTTTACCTAAGCATATTTCGCTTAATCGTTTTATTTTGAATTGGAGAATCTGCGGTTGTTCTATGTCCCACTCTTAATGGGACACCCTGTATGTAGTTCGATAGGTACAAAAGCATAAACAGTAAAAAGTGATGAAAACTGAAAATTCACTGTAGGAATCTTTAAAACTGTTCAATTACAGACTAAGTTACGATTTTATTTATTTGTTTTAATTGAGCTAACGTCTGTATAATTCATTTAAAAAACAACTCTCGCAATATGTGGATTTTATAATCCGTAACTATATGCACATTACACACACATACAGGAAAATCCTACTATATATTATATCTAATCTATATACTAATATATAAAGCTGAAGAGTTTGATTGTTTGTTTGGTTGAACGGTCTAATCTCAGGAACTACTGGTTCGAATTGAAAAAAAAATTTTTTGTTGGATAGTCCATTTATCGAGGAAGGCTATATGCTATATATTATATATCACGCTACGACCAATAGGAGTGGAGCTTCAATGAAAAATGTTGCAAAATATAACTCGAAATTTATCCCTCCGACAAAAACTTTTGAACGGTAACTTCGATCATCATGAAATTTGGACACAACATTTATCTCGGTAAACTAAGATGAACGTGCGTTTTTTTGTCCCTCCCCCCTCATTCGTTCTTTTTCACCCGGGTGAAACCGGGCGGCCCGCCAGTATAATAATATATTACAGATATATTTCATTTTTATTTATTTGTATAGAGTATTATAGATTTGTACAGACGTTGTGTTCCGCTCTAAGGTCCAGCGCACACATTTTTGTTTGTATCGAAACCGCGCGATTTAGGATACATCGCAATTTCACGAATATTTAGCAGTTCAAAATTTCCCTTGATACATCAATAATATATCAATATGTATAATTTTAATTGTCAGCGAAGAAGAGTGTGTGACCTTAACTGCATCTGACTTAATCGCAAAATCGCGCGACAAAAAGTGTGCGCTGACCCATCCAAAGCTCTCTTCTCATTCAATTACATTCTGGAATGACTGTCCACAATAAGTTAATAAATTCAGGATCGGGGATAATAATAAACAAGAAGCAAAGTATGTTCCCGTCTCTCGTTTGCGTTTACGCGCCTGAAAAAAAAAAACGTGGGAGCCTCATTCACATAGCCTCACGGGGGAACTTCTTTAGAGCTATAACGTTTATTTGTATTTCCTCGTCATTGAATCATTATCTCTGTAACGTTTCAAACAGTTACATCGCTGAAGAATATTCACTTCAAAAATCAGTTATGTGTAATCAGATAAAGTTGATTAGTAATCTATACTTCTATACCAATATATAAAGCTGAAGAGTTTGTTTGTTTGAACTCGCTAATCTCAGGAATTACTGGTTCAAATTGAAATTTTTTTTTGTTGGATAGCCCATTTATCGAGGAAGGCTATAGGCTGTATAAAATCAGGCTACGACCATTAGGAGCGGAGCATTACTGAAAAATGTTGCAAAATGTATCTCAAAAATAAGCTTCTATTCAGGTGAAATGCACTAACTAAATATACTCATATTAGCGCTGTTAGAATACAACGCCGGCTAGCTCAATCGGTAGAGCACACGACTGTCAATATCAGGGTCGTGGGTTCGAGCCCTACGTTGGGCGAATATATTTTTATTTTTTTTTATTTTCTACATTGCTTTCTTCTAATTTTAATTTTATTTAATTAATAAAAAAAAATTATTAGTTAAAAAAAGTATAAATACTGCTTTTTATCGAGAAAAACTTTTGAACGGTAACTCCGATCATCATGAAATTTGGACACAACATTCATCTCGGTAAACTAAGATGAATGTGTGTACGTTCCTCCCTTCCCCATTCGTTCTTTTACACCCGGATGAAACCGGGCAGGACCGCTAGTAGAAAATAATTGTTTATCGTCCTCGCGATCTGTGTTTACTGTAAATAAGCTGCTGGCATACTTACAGTCGACTGACTACTATACTCATTAGTACTTAAAAGCATTCAGTTACTACAGAACCATTCATTATTATCCTTTCGATTGCACACGCGTACTAACTCTTATATATAATATGTAGTAATGTAGTATGTACTATGAGGAACTAAGCTGCTACACCGACGTTTTCATTATTATATACCGTACTATACCTTAATACATAAAGAACCTAACCTAGTTCTGGTACATTGGCAACTTCTCATGAACACGGCGGCGTGCTGAAGAGAATTTTGCGCAAGTGCGTGCGCCTGCGACGTTGGCGAAGGAACGAATTACGTGCGTGGTTGCGGACGCCAGTTGTGAGTTCAGGGCCTGTCGAGTGCCGGCCTGATTTGTCCGGTTTTGATTCCCAAAGAATAAAGATCAATCAAAACACCGATCAAGCGCTCCTTTTGACATTTGATTGTTGCTTGAAACAAGTAGGGCTGCTACCTTTGTAAAGACCGCTGCACACGAGGCTAGAAACACTGCTTGGAGTTCTGCTGGGTACGAAGCTGGAAATGACGTCACTGCGGGCGCGCCTGCTAGCTCACAAGATAGGTTTTAAAATTAGAACAGGGGCTATTTTCCTTGCTAGGTATGAGCAAGAACTAATCAGGAAGCAGTATCTTGTCACGTGGGCGACTTGAACAAACGCCCACAAACCAACATGGCGTCATTCTGTTCATAGTCAGACAACAGATACGTTTTGTTCTGTGTTTATATTTGAACTGTCACTGCGCGCGCACCAGATTTATTCACAAAACTAGCTTGAAAAGAAGTCTCGTGTGAAGCGAGCACATAACAGCAATCAAGAAAAGCAGCGCTAGAAAACTAGTAGGCAAATCTAGCAAGGAATCTAGCAGCGTTTCTAGCCTCGTGTGCAGCGGCCTTTAGACTCTAAACTCAGAGATCGATAAAAACGCTGACGAAGCCGCCCCCAAACACTTGAAATAAAACTGAATATCTTTAAACATTTCTTTATTTAATTTAGCTTGACTAACGATATAATCAAATTATTACAGTATACTTTCTCAATTATTACCTTACAATTTGGTATTTTTATTTGTTATTAGCTGCTCCCCGCGGCTCCGCCCGCGATTGAAATGAAACACGACAAATTTTTTGTGCAGTTCGCAGAGTTTACGAAAACAATTACCTATTTTTTTATTTGTATTTTTTTAGCCTAAGTTAATCCTTATAACATTAGCTATCGGCCAGTGAAAGTCTCGTCAAAATCGGTCCAGTCGTCTCGGAGATTAGCCGAAACAAACGGACAGACAGACAAAAACTTTAAAAATTGTTGTACCGTATATACTTTCATTATTTCATATGCATTTAGTAAAAAACTGATATTTTTACATTACAAACAGACACTTCAATTTAATTTATCTCTATAGATTTATTATATTAATAAATTTTTACTGACAACTCGGTTGCAGTCCGGATATACGTCCTTCAAACCCGGGAGGATTCGCAGTCCTGGGTAGAAATATTAAAATTAGGAGGCCAAGGCTTGGTTTTCTTGGCAAAAATAACTAAAAGCGAATATTATTCTAAATCCATCAACGTACACGGTTTATACTCGATCATACGGCCAGCTACTGCTTTTGCTACTACATGTTTTTGTAGTAGTGAATAAAATTTCTTTAAATTTAAATCTGAATTTGTAATTTTGTTTGTAAACGTAAATAATTCAAAAGCGTTAAAAATTGTTATACTGCAGAAGTATACGCAAGGCCATATACCGCATTTTGTTCGGGGGGTCAAGAATTATGAGAGTAACACCTGGTTATTATATAGTAATATTATAGTCATAAACGTGTTTTAAGTGCTTGTCGAGAAATTTTCCGGCACCAAAGTTCAATGACGGGATTCCTGCTCCCTTCCTGCGTATGTCCAGTAAGTATGCATAGTTAAAAAAATGGTATGCTACAATAATTGATAGAATCTAGATTTTAGAAGTATTGGTTCCCCAAAGTATGGCGGAGAAATATCTCACGACGAGATAAGTGGAATAAAATTGAATTAAATGCAAAAATATTTTCTAAAACAAAGGGTCGCGATTAGCTGGATAGCGTTCGTTCAGTTGTGAACAGCAAAGTTTGGGAATTTCTGCTATAGAGATTAGAGAATAATATCATAGATGTATATTATGTAGAGGATACTGGGTACAGTCTTATCATGGATGTGGATACGATCAATAACTGTACGGAGGGCGGATACCCCTTCACTGCGACACGTGGTTCTGCGCTCCAGCAGTTCATGCCCCATGCTCGATGCGGTGCGAGTGCTCCCAGTTCCGTAGACTAGGCATTCACCTTACTTTTTCTGTACCTACCTCTCTTCTCTCTCCCGCCGATCACTGAATGCACCTGGTCAAAGACTAAACAAGTCTTCATAATTTCATAGTTTTTTAACACGCTTATATTATAGCATGACGTATACGTTGTATGTAAAAAAACAAATCTGTAATTCGATTTTCACCCTCCACCAGATGTCAAATTGACGTGAAACTTTGCAATTGTGCAGTGTAGTTTTAATGACATTTGCCATAGAATGCAAAACTAATTATGAACAGTTGTTCAGATTTTCTTTAATTTATCAAAAATTACAAAGCTAAGAACTAAAATGTATACCTGCAGTCTATGTCGTAACTATAGGGTGGCAGAACGGGCAAAATGCCACGGGCCCTTGACCTGAGGAGGCCCCCGGCCCAAGAGGACATTAGGACAGAAGGAACTTACATTTATTACAAAATTTGGTAAAAAAAAATAATTTAATATTTAATCAATTTAGATATGTTAGGTATTAACGTAAGAACATACCCGAATTATACAAATATCTACTTTATTTCGTGATTTATAAAAATGAAACTACAACGAGAAGCTTTTTTATATTAAGGAAGGGCCCCATTCGATGAATTAGCCACGGGCCTCAAGTGGTATAGCTACGCCGCTGCCTACATTTAAAGAAATCTGAAAAACACGCTTTTATCAACAACGCACTACAAAGTAAAAATACCTACATACACTTATTTCTCTTCTTTAACGTTTACAAGCGTGGGACACTCGATGAATTAAATGAAATACAGGTAAAGTGAGTTTCTAAACGTTTAAGAAGAGAAACACATTTATTTTCTTCTTTTTTGTGCGTTGATATAATGAAACCGGTTTCAAAAAAGCTTATAATATATTTTCTCCACGCTTTACAGTCATCTTCCCTACCTACTTTCAATTATGTCGGCGCAATTATTTTTCTACTATAATAGTGGTTTATTTACGTCGACGACAAGAAAAAGTATTTTATGGTTTCTTATTCCTTTTTTGAAGTCGCTCTATTTTTTTTTTATTACTTTTGTTCTGCTCTCTATAAGTGCGCTGTTATTATAATAAATCATCTTTATTTGCGACTTGGGTACAGATAACTGATTTCTACTCTTCCCCATCAAAATGTTAGTACAGACAAATTTTCCATTTTATTTTATTAGGGATCAATCGGATAAAGTCGGTTAATGCTACTATCCTAAGGTGCTTCCTTATCTAGTCCTAAACAATACGGTAAAAATTTCATCGATAAACGTAAGTCGAGCGTAAAAACACAAGACTCATTTCGGTACTTCTTCGATAGTATTTTTCGTCTCGATAACAACGTGATCGCGACACCTTGAGACGACAAAAATTGTTAATCTCGTGTCGAGATTTTCCGTCTTTTCGAAACGAGACGACATTGCCTCGGCATGATCACACTATTTGTTTTTATGTGTCAAAAAACATTCAAAACTAAGTATGATAGACGCTTTATATTATGTGTGCAGAACAATGATACGTACGTATATAGACTAGGAGCTGACCGTCGGATTTCTTATCTAACGAATACAGTCGAACCTGGATAAGCAAGAGTTCAAGGGATTGCGATCTCCTTTTCGCTTATGGAGGTTTTTCACCAACCCGAGGTACAGGAGTACAGAGGTCTGTAAAATCTATACAAAAGCAATGTTAGTTAGTTCAGCTATATATGACTCATTCTTAAATTTCGTGGAACTATTAATACTTTCGATTATTGATTATAGAGGTACAGGCAAGGAGTAGTCTCAGTTATAGAGGTCCATGAGTGAAAAACGTCTTTCTCTTATAGAGGTTTCTGTTTCTCACTTATAGAGGTTAAGAGGGTTACAAACACGGTACCATGGCAATTACTCTCACTTAGAGAGGTTTATCGCTTACCTAGTACTCACTTACCCAGGTTTGTATATGCTTTGTTTGTGTGAGTTATAGCTTTAAGCAGACAAATACATAGCCATAATTATTATTCTTGATCTTGCCGAAACGCGTTGGCTGCCGTAATTTTTCAGCTTCCGGCAGAAAGAAAATAATAATAACTAGCTTTTACCCGCAACTTCGTTCGCGTGAAATCAAAATTGACATAACTGAATAAAAAAACCATAAATTCAAGCAAGACGCGAATTTAGGACGGCCCTATAAACGCAATGTTTTTTGTTTTACCATCTTCTGCAAAATCATAAAGATTTTGTGAGCAAGCCACATGGGCTTTCTAAATGAATGCCAGCTACCTTAAGTATTGCCCCTGGGTTTTGTTTATAGTAATTCCGAAAGCAGTTTCTAATGGAAAATTTTTAAATTGAAAAGGCAAATCCGTTGGTATAATTGGTATTCGTGGTATTACACTGTCTTCTATAGATTTGTCATAGTTCTCACAATATTTCGACTCTGCAGATGAGAAACTTGTTACCATTACACAATTTGAGCGCAACAAGATTTCGCGTTAAAGGTACCGGAACACCCACTTTTAACCTTAAGTTATGAGAAGGCATTTAACCCTCTTACGGAAAAAAAGCAGTTTATGTTCTTCTCTGGAGTTTAAACTATCTTCATATTATATTTCGTCACAATCGGCCCAGCGGTCTGGCCGTGAAAGCGTAACTTCATACAACATTACAATCCCCACTTCATCCTCATAGGGGTTGAATTTTGAAAAAAAAAGTAGAGTATGTCTTTCCCCAGGCTTCAAACTATCTCCATATTAAATTTCATCACAGTCGACCCCGCAGTTTGGCCGTGAAAGCGTATCAGACAGACAGAGTTACTTTCGCATTTATAATATTGGTATGGAGTGAGGTTCTCTACTTGCCTGCTTTAATACTAGCTCCATAGACTGTGTATTCGATATATGTAGGAAATTCGACGTTCGGCTCTAGTACTTCTTTATACTGTAGCCGAAATGTACTGTGCATATTTAATATAAATGTAGTACATATTATGCATTTTCACCCCCCATTTCATTTATATTAAGCCATATGTTTTGACTAGAAACGTGATGCATATGTACAGATGATTTAGAAAACATTTTGATAAAGAAATATCTCACGACTAGCGGTCCCGCCCGGTTTCACCCGGGTGTAAAAGAACGAATGGGGAAGGGAGGAACATGAGTACACACATTCATCTTAGTTTACCGAGATGAATGTTGTGTCCAAATTTCATGATGATCGAAGTTACCGGTCAAAAGTTTTTGTCGATAAAAAGCAGTATTTATACTTTTTTTAACTAATATTTTTTTTTAATTAATTAAATAAAATTAAAATAAATTTAAATGTAACCCCCTAGAAGAAAGCAATGTAGAAAATAAAAAATAAATAAAAATATATTCGCCCAACGTAGGGCTTGAACCCACGACCCTGATATTGACAGTCGTGTGCTCTACCGATTAAGCTAGCCGGCATCGTATTCTGGCAACGTTAATATGAGTATATTTTGTTAGTGCATTTCACCTGAATAGAAGCTTATTTTTGAGATACATTTTGCAACATTTTTCATTAATGCTCCGCTCCTAATGGTCGTAGCCTGATTTTATATAGCCTATAGCCTTCCTCGATAAATGGGCTATCCAAAAAAAAAATTTTCAATTTGAACCAGTAGTTCCTGAGATTAGCGCGTTCAAACAAACAAACAAACAAACTCTTCAGCTTTATATATTAGTATAGATTTTGTTCACATGAACCGTGCACGTCCATTTTGTTCGCAAATTAAATTTAGCTGCGTAGTAAGTTTCATTGCTTTTTTCGTTATGCTTCCACTGCCTCCTAATTTTTATTCAACACCTCTCGTTGTTTTTGTTGAGAATACTACTGCCCTCCCGAATCGTTTCAGCACGCTCCCGGGGGGTAGGTATCGCTTCACATAGATTTGCCAATACAATTAACTTTGCTTGTAACATGTATTTGCTGCTTTGAAATGTTTTAAGTAAATGATTTTACAGTATTTGGGCAGTGATCTGCAAAGGCAACGCATTGTTTACTAAACTTGACCATTTAGAAATTAGTGTGAAACGTAGCCGCCGTTCCTATTTGTCAACAACAGTCATATCAGTAAGTTGTTTATTTTATACGTATCTGATTTCAAAAATGGCGTTATTAAGAATAACTATAATATATAATAATAAGCAATACATAGTGTGCACATATATACTCGAATATTATTATATATCTATAGTGTACATATTTTTGTGTTTTTTTTTAAACTAACCATAAAATCAAGATAATAAATTAATTATTGTTCTTAGCTGAATCTTCAAAACTGAATATTATAAAGTATGCGAACCACTGGTGAAATTTTTATTATGTTCAGTAACAAGCATGTAATCGGACTGATATAAGATTTGGTTGATTTTTTTAGACAACTTTCTTTGCATTTATTTAATAAATATTGCCCAAACATTGATTTTATCCAGCGTTTTGTGTAATGTTAGTTGTCGTTTGTTATTACCACGTTTCTTATATTAATTCGCTTTCTTGTATTTTGTCTATAGTATGTCTGTCCGGGTGGAATTTTAAAATTGATTTTAATCTAACTTTCTGATGAGATAGAGACTTGAAATTTTTAACATAGTTCAGAATTAGATGACAATACACAAAAATACTAAAAATAATAAAAGAAATATTTTTTTTTTTAATATACCACGTTTTTAAAACCAACTGAAAAGTATATAAAATAATTTCTTTACAGACAGATTTTTTACTTGTAGGATTTGAAACGAAAAACGTGGGGCACATGCGACAGTTATATATAAGAACTGTGGAGAGTAGCTATCACTGAAAAAATCTATTTATGAGATAAAACGAATAATACGCCCCACGTTTTTTGTTTTGTTTTTTTGTTAAAAATCTGTCTGTAAAGAAATTATTTGATTCTTTTTAGTTCGTTTTAAAAACGTGGTATATATTTCTTTTATTTCTTTTTTTTAATTTTTTCGATACATAATTTTTTTTTTTGTGACAATTATTTTTTCCGCTATAGTCGCTGGTTGGTCACCGGTAGCTAATCTGAACTCATTACAGACACAGTCACATTTGCAGCAGCTCTAAAATGAACAAAAGTATAAAAAATATGTGCACTGGAATTACCCTCGAATTAAATTCGGTTTCGGTTGTAAAAACTAGTTTCGTTCGAACACTATTGCCTAGCATACCTTTTCTTGAAACGATTCGACGTATTTTTGAACCCTCGTAACTTCGGTCTTGATTACACTTTGGGTCTAAACTTGGATCAATAATTTGGTAGACCCAAACTTCAAGTATGGGTAAAAGATACTTTTGCGCAGCAATACGCGAGCTAAGATAAGGTTTCCGTCAAAGACAATATTAATAGGAGTAAAGCAGGCAAAGCCGACGTTCACGCAAGTGAAGATGCGTTTTAAACTGAATGAAAAAAATATTTATTTTCTCCCATTCAAAATCTACGAGAAATTAAAAAATAATAGTAACAGAAAGAGTTCTAGACCGAGGCCATTCATAAAACCGTGATAATATTTGGAGGGGGTTTACTGAAAATATCACGATCTTCTAGATGAGGGGGATGTTTGTCGAGCATGCGTCACGTGACAGATGCTACGAAATATAAGGTGTGCAGCTGTACAGTATTTTTTTATTAGTGATACTATACTACAGTATAATTATTCATTCATTAATAATAATTAATATTATTATAACTGTTCTGAAAAATGTTACGAAACTTTTTTGAGAGAAGAGGCAAATTATTACAATATATTAAAATTAATATGTTTATATATTATATGTTGATCCCAAAAAAACATTAAATATTATTTCAATCTTTATATAATATATAAAATTCCGGTGTCCGTGTGTGTTGGTAATTCTTCTCCTAAACGGCTCGACTGATTCTAATGATTTTTTTTTACTTATGGATGGTTTTTAAGTTTAGTTAAACCCGATAGTGGCGATGTTGTCGAGATTCAGAATTTTTTTTTTTTAATTTTCCAACCAACATTTTTTTTTATATTTTCCGACCAACATTTTAAAAAATTTTTTTTGTGGGATTTCTCACAGAAAAAAACATCTGATCCCAAATTTCCAGCCACCCAACACCTCATGATAAATAATGAGCATTTCATTCATAGCTGCGCATTTGCCTACCTGGTCCGAAATCAAAGTCGAGTCGGATGATGAGAATTTTTTTTACCAACAGGGTGCGCAGCTAGCACAAAAGACATTTCGTTTAATATAAACGACGAAGAATTCATCTGTGAAAAGTTTAAGATCGACATAAGTGAGCGAAACGACAGTCAATTGGAAAGAGCAAGAACCTGAAAATTATAATGTAGCGAACAAATTCGTGAACGAAATATCGTTAAATTCCAAAATCAATGACAAAAATACGGATAATAATCAATTAGTTCTAACAGAATCAGTCGATGACACGGAAACGCTCCATCTAACGGCGATGTAAATGTACCTAATTAGCTGCAAAGATACGAAGATAAATTTTGTCGACGCACCGCAAAAGTCGTCTTTACGTGCTGCAAATCTGACCGGAAATTGTAAGGAAACAAATAAGCGCGTTTCCATAAATAGTGAGCAATACAAAAAAGAACATAAATTGAAAGCGTATCAATGCAATGTTTGCAATAAGTGCTACCCCAGTCGTTCTGATTTGTATACTTTCATAAGCGAACACATGTTGAAAAACTATATAAATGCAACGTTTGTATTAAATGCTTTGTTACCTCCAAAGAATTAAAGATTCACCGACGAATACATACCGGAAAGAAACCTTATCAGTGTGACCTTTGTAATAAGCGTTTCACTCAATCATGCAATTTAAACACACACAAACATCTACATACCGGCGAGAAACCTTACCAGTGTGACCTTTGTAATAAGCGATTCACTCAGTCATGCAATTTAAATACTCGCAAATTTCTACATACCGGCGAGAAACCTTATCAGTGTGACCTTTGTAATAAGCGTTTCACTCAATCATGCAATTTAAACACACACACACATCTACATACCCGCGAGAAACATTATCAGTGTGACCTTTGTAATGAGCGTTTCACTCAGTCATGCAATTTAAATACTCAGACATTTCTACATACCGGCGAGAAACCTTATCAGTGTGACCTTTGTAATAAGCGTTTCACTCAGTCATGCAATTTAAATACTCACAAATTTCTACATACCGGCGAGAAACCATATCAGTGTGACCTTTGTAATAAGCATTTCACTCAGTCATGCAATTTAAATACTCAGAAATTTCTACATACCGGCGAGAAACCTTATCAGTGTGACCTTTGTAATGAGCGTTTCACTCAGTCATGCAATTTAAATACTCACAAATTTCTACATACCGGCGAGAAACCTTATCAGTGTGACATTTGTAAGAAGTGTTTCTCGCAGTCTTCAATTTTAAGAAATCACAAGCGTTAAGGTAGTTTAGTCAAATAGTTTCGATACAATTAAAAAATCCTCTTGTTTTTAAACGGTTTTATTTAGCTTGACGTCGTGTATATATTTTTTTATAACTAACCTTGTTTCAAGTCTTGCGACAGCTTTAATAAACTACTTCCCTTTATCCGATTGAGTTAAAATTGTGCATATGCATATAGTTCCGATAACAATACAATATTATAATAATTAACTGACCGGTCCGGGGGGGCATTTAGATATACTTAAATTATGGTCGAAGAAGACAGTCGAAAGCTAAATATGATTTTCAATCTTAATATTTTCCCGAAATCAACAATAATTCGTTCCTCGCTTTAATCATTACCAATAGTATAATTTTTTAATTAATAGAATATTTCTAATAAAACTGAATCACATTCACATAAGATCCTGGAGTATGCCTATCGGGGAAACAATGTTAAAAAAATGCGCCAAGTACACTACCTCACAGGCGGTGCGGAAATGTGTGCATATTATGTAGAATACGACTTCTTCAACTTTTGGAATCCGATATCTCAGGAATAGTGATAAGTAGGAAAAAAAGTATAAGAAGCGTTTTTGTAGACAATTAAATAATCTACAACTTCTGTCAGACCTGTTTTTAGATAACATTTACCGTTTACGAAAAAAGTGCCAAAACCGATACATTTGACCTTGAATACAATTTGAAGCAGGTGTAGGATCGGTGGGGGCTTTTGATATTCTATATATCTCAAAACCTGTACAAATTTTCAGCTCTATGCGAATTATAGTAAATTGAAATGTTTGTTTTGACTGGAGTATATATAATATTATCGGTGATGTTTAGGGGTTGAAAAATGTTTTTGGGCCCAAAAATACCGAAAAAATTATCAGAATCGTTTCCAATTTGAAATTTAATCCTTTAGTAATTAATAAAACCTGTTTCTAAAATTTTAATAAAATCGGATCGACAGGACCGGACTTACAAATGTATGATATGAATTTACATACTGAAGGGCGTATAGGTATAATTTGGTACAAATATTGAATTGATAATATTATTGAAATTAAGAAAAAAATATTGTTTTAAGGGGTAAAATTTTATTTTGTCCAAAAACAAAGATAAGTTTATATAATAGAGCCACACTGCCTATAATAGCAAATACACTATATTGTCGGCAGGGTTTCGCACTGCGACCCGAGTTTTTTTACATAGATACTTTCCAAGTTTATATTATGAGTTGCATAATAATAATTATATTATTACTTAGTTCACAATAATTTGTCGACTATTATGTGCGTAGGTACACTAAACTTTGTATCTCTAGTCTCTACGTGGTATAGCATGCGCTTTACTGTACCATGTGTTATTAGTGTTATAGTATGTATGTAAATGGACATTGAACAACTTGCGCTTGGTAGACTGGTATACGTTGCGTCTACTTTACACGTAGACCCGGACTGGAGATACGGGCATATCTGGCTTATGCCAACCGTGGACTGATCTGGTATTGATCTTTGGATGTATTTTAAATATAATTAGTAATTACAATACGCGCGAACGCGTTTTGCGTTCACCGATATACCGTGGGGTCGGTCCATGTCCTAGTCTTGTGTCGAATGTTTTTACTAGTCCGAGCCTGGCTATATATAACCCATTGTTAGTCGCTTACGATTTTTGATATGATTTTATATTATGTACACTGTACCTATATCTGGTTATCTGTATTGTATGTGTATTCTGTAAAACCCATATACTTTTATTCTATACTGAGCATAGGAATAAAATTGCAATCGAACTACATATTAGGGTGCAAACATGTACTTCTGTCTTTTTTTACGCCGTCAGCACTGGCGTATCCAGAAGGGCAAAACAAGCACGGGGGGCCCGGCTTAAGAAATTTCAAATTTGCCCTCTCCTGGGCCAAAAGCTGGGTACGCCCATGTTAACTTCATAGAAAAAGACAAAGTTTTTGAAACAGAGATACTTTATTCAGATTAAATGCAAGTACATCAACCAATACTATCATCGGAGAAATCAGGAAATTACATCAAAGAAAGAGACGCAGATATATTTTCGATACGCTTTGTTGCGTTCACTCACCGCACATTGAGTAGATAGGCAATGATTCATATAGTTAATTAATAGATATATGGTAAAACCCAACAGCAAGTTCCATACACAGGCACACGCTTTTTCTCGATTTTGTTCTGTTGTCTGCTATAGTTATTGATCCTGTCCCCTGTCTCATGGCTGTAGCTTAAGCGTGGTATTTCTGGTTAGGGTGGGGCACAACAAGGGGAGCGTTGTAGTCGTCCCATCCTTGTTGGACCGCGTGGAATGGAACAATGGCTCTAGTGTACAACTGCCATTGCGCACAAAGTCGTGAGCGCACGGCACCACAGATTTTCTCATTTCGCGTCTATTCGGTTTTTGAAGTCTCTGTCTATAACTTGTTTTAGTGTGAGTCTAGAGAGTGTGTGAGTAGGTTGTGGTTTAGTTCGACTCTTTTATTTATTTTATTTGGTTTTTAGTTAATTTTTTCTTAAAAATCACACAGAAAAGTTAAAAACGAGGATTGTGTTTATTACCAGTTAATAAATATTCGTTCCAGAACATTTGTGTTTATTGTTTTTATACTTAACAAAAAGGTATGTACGTCATAATGACAAGATGTTAAGGGTATTAACAGGTGCAATGTGAATTTATTTGTGATCGAAAGTTCCATTTGGAAAATAAATTTAATGTGAAAATCAAATGAATGCATTTGTGACAGAAGATTCACCATATTGGATATTTAACAAATACATTAAAAGACCGCATAGTGAGGTAAAATTTGACGCAAATTAAAGCATTTGCCTATTTTTATTATTCTATGCTTACTTGTAAATAATATCCAACCTATTGATTTTCAAATTATAGACCTGAAATGTCTTTTCTAATAATACTGCCATTTAGAACATTGCTTTTTAATTGTAACATTTAAAACTCTAACTAAAAACTAAAAATTATGCACATACCAAATTATGTAAATTACAAACTCAGCCATGTTTCTAGCGATAATATTCATTATATTGTATTTTACAGCGTAGTATAAAAAATATCAAAGCTTTTTTTTGTTGTTTTAATGGTTTTGACGCCTGATCGGTCATTGAATGCTAGTCATTCAGTTTTGAACATGGCAGCCATTGGTGGTGGAAGGGGGGTTTGGGTAGGACCAAGTCTCCCCCAAAGTAGAGTCGAGCCCCCCCAAGCTGTAAACTAGCGTGTTTAAAGTACTCTTTACAATCTTAGTTTTCATAAGTGATCATGAATCTCCGATCCTCCCTAAAAAAATTGTTTCACCGCCAATGATGGCAGCACTGACTGCTGAACAGAGAACAGAAAAAGAGAAACGTGCAATTGACTAGTGAATGCTATCTAATGTCTTGTTAGGGGTTGATGGAAGGCTAGACGCTGGAAGGACGCTATGTCGATTGTCGATCAGCACAGTGCTGTATTAACCCAACATAAAAAAATAAAATTCCTGTTAGAAAAAAAAACATCGTGTCCCGACGTTTTCCACACAAAGAAAGGCATTTTTACCCTTGATTCGCATATTGAACATGTATTAAAGAAATGTATTTGCCCTTAAACTTTTTGTTGTACGTGCCAATATTAAAAATATGATTTTAAAATATGTATTCTTATTAATTTAAAACCACGTTATTGTTGATTAATTGTTTAAACTTGAAATGATAGTCTATAAATAGTCATTTTAAGATAGCAATTCGTATTTTAAATAAATAATGTGTTTGATATAATTGTAACTGTGCACTCGGGGGGATATCACGAAACTTATTTTACAGAACGTGACCCTCAAATCTCTTTTCTTGATAACGCCTATTTTAATTTCGGAATTCGTCTTATTCCAAACGAGATAAAAATGCCACTATTATATTTCTTTAATGATCTTTTTGCCAATCAATAAACCTCTATAAATGCATTTAAATGTCCACATTAAATTTTTCGCGTAATTCGATGATCTGTAATTATTTGAATCTGTGATTTTTCACCCTTTTGCCAGGTTTTGTAAATGAAACAGTGGCCAGGTCTGTTTTATAATACTTCGTACAATAGGCATATTGAATCCGAACCTGTTTATAACAATGGTTTGGCGCGTTCTACCACCCTTAGGTGATTCATAGGCCATGCAGCTCTCCCCCACCCCATTTCGTTCAAAACATTAATAGCTAGGGATGCGCATTATACGTTGATGTTTGAAGAACAGTAATTTTCTGCTTTTGATTTACAATGTCTACATCGATACTATTTTTTGTTCAATACTGCGATGTTTTCTATTATTTTCAATAACAGCTTAAATTTAAAAATAACAAGCTTGTAGATATTATTTTCTTTAATAACTATTTAGCAAATTAAAAAAAGTCAAATTTCCTCAAAAGTATGAATATACTTAAATTATTTTTAAATATATTTTATATTATATTTACTTGTTTCAATATTTTTACAATAGGTTCGTCCAAGCAGCTAGCAAACGGTTTCTAAACCGTCACCGTCATGCGCAGATAGCTCCAAAACCGATACAACAGTTTCGTTTTATCTACTGCGCATGCGAGTGACGGTTTCGTTACCGTTTTCTGGCTGCTTGGAACAAACTTAATATCGATTTTGTGAACTCGATGCTATAGTCCAAATGTTGTAAGCTAAAGACAACCGAGCACCGTCTTTACATAGTAACGGACTGGTTGCCAATGATTAACCAAAGATAAATATTTAAATAAAAAAAAATCTGAGTCGTCGTGAGACGCCTAGCAGATGTGAAACAAAAATTTAAGCGAAATTCAAGTAGGTAACTAAATTTCGCCTCGTCAACTAACCAAATTATAATAACTAAATATCGCCCTGTAACTAAATTTTGTTCTCTCATCTAGTTGTCTCTTTGCACAAAAATCAAGTAATAATCCAATGCATACACAAAGCAAACCTCACGCGCTGTCATTTAACGAAATACTAATGACTAAATTTCGCCCTGTTATCTAGACGTCGTCTTCAACTAGAGTCGGGTTTAATCCAACGCACACAAACCTAACGTTGTCCCATGAATGTGTCGAGCCAATTGCACGGCTTTACTCCCAACCAAACGCGCCATTATATGTTTCACTATGTCACGAGCTTAAGTCGGCTAAGATCGAGAACAATTGCCGTTGTCGAGCAATGACGTCGCTGTGTTGAATTTACAGCGATTGAACTATATAATCGATATTCAAACGATTTTGCACAGCCCTAGACGTAGCCAAGCGTCTCTCGTACCCTTCACAAACAAAATCAGCAGTTAGCACCACTGCAGTTCGTTCAACTGTTGGTAGATTTATAAAATTCTAGTCTGTCGTAGTCAGTTCGTGGTTTGTACGACGTACAAAAATGTATGCGTTCAGTCACAGCGTTCTTATTGAAAAAATAAACCGCCGTAGCTATGTACATAGTGTGCGTGCTTTTTTACAGTAGTCCTGACAATTTGTCGAATAGACACAAACAAAACATACATTAATAATATACAGGTACTTGAGTAAAGTTACTCGTGCACGGAATTGTAATGTATTTGTAGTAATGTATTAGTTAACATAGTGCTTGCTGACATTAGACGATATGAAATTACTGTCTTATTTCAACTTTCTTAGTTCTTATTATAAAACAATGATAAATTTATCAGTTACGTATTAACTTAAGAGGGTTTTTGTTTTCCTCCTCCAGTCTAAAGCTTAATTGCATTTTCCTGATCGTATTTTTGATCAGAGAACAGGATCGATCTGGGACCTAAAAAGTTACCGGGAGAATTGTCAAAACAATTGTTTGATATAAAGTAAATAAACTCATCACACCTCTACGTAACCATGTGACTAAGAAAATGATCCGGACGGGACCGGTCTACGAAAAGAAAAGTCCCGGTTTTCCCTGAGCCCAGACCGACTGTTAGATAATACATTTTTGAAGTCAAACTTCTTTTGGCACGGTAGGGTAAAATTGATTCATGAGATTGAAAATGTAACGAAAGTACCTATACCATAAAAATACTATAAAAACCGGTTGTAGAAAATTAACTAAGGTAACGATGAGGTAGAACAGTTGCCTCGTAGACTAAAGGTCATATGTTCGATCCCGGTGGTTGGGGCCATTAATATTTTATTTTTGTGTAGTGTAAAATGTGCAGTCTTTTTTTGGTATCAAAATCTAATGATATCTTCTTGGGACGCTACAGGCCAAATAAAACAAAAAGCCACACAAAGCCATTCTGAATATTGGACTGTTTTACGTCAAATCTATGTAAAAAACTTCATGATTTATATAAAAATTATTCAATAATGCGCCGCATCTTTTATCAGTGGTTAAAACCTACCCATTAGGTAAGTTAAAAAATAAGTCGGAAGACTGCAAAAAGTGAGCGTTTGTTTTTCACTTTTTGCATTCAAAACGACGTCCATAATCCCAATATATACACGAGGACAATATTCAGATCAAAACTATATTGTATTATCCAATGCTTCGTGAACAATTTTGATGCTAGGACAAGGTAAGAGTGTGGAAGATATTGCCGTGCGAGATAGAAGAATAGCCTTTGTTGTGTTAGAATCATTTATATCATCTGTATTTTGCGTGCTAATCTGAAGCAGGGTCGGATAATAAGCAGTTGCTTAGGGCCCCCGATTCGTCGAAACCTTGCGAATTTTGTAACTAAATTCGACCTTTTTGATTCGTCTTTCAATGACATTTTAAACCGAGCAGTTTGCACTTGTGAAATCCAGAAGGGAAGCTTTGTGATTTATTTTGTTTTTAAATAATAAAAATCTTTTAGTATGATAAATCGTATGGAAAATGTTGATAAAAATGAATTTAATTTTAATAAATTGGACGTTTCGTCATTTAATTATGACTTTATCAGCAACCTACTAATATCAACATTTCCAACTTCCTACGATTTATCTAACTATTATATGTACTATGGAAACGAATTATGAAACATAAAAATCTTTTGTTAATTTCCCATACTTAAAAAAATAAATATCTCGAAAAATAATGACTACTGCTTAGGGTCCTTATAAAAATATAAATCTGGCCCTGATTGGTATTCGGTTGTCAGTAAATATTAATACTATGCAAGTTTTTGATCATTAAACAAATCAGAAACGCGTAATTTCTTTCAAATAAACGTGTTCAGCTAAGTTTGAACTGAGTCGATTTGCAATGCCACAACCAGTCAACTGAACGCTACCAATATTAGTATTTCGCGATTGTGTGTCATGGAACAAACTACCATGCATTTTATAAAAATAACATACATTGTTAAAAGTGTTCGGTGATCGTTTTAGGATATTATATGTGTTTATTTTGTTGAATTGTTTTACATTTTATCCTGCTTCGAGTTGTGTTATCTACAACGACGGTGTATTATAAACATTGACAAATTTGTATGTATTACACTTTTATATGTATGTGTATAATTATTAATTTATTATATTAGTTCCGAGAGATCGTGGTAAAAAATTGCAAGATTTCTGTCAAGGTTAATATTTTAAAAAATTAGCCAGTATTTAGGGTGTAAATAATTATACTAGGTAGCAAATTAGCGGTCGAAACACCTGGCGTCGCGGCGCTTTAAAACATGTAATAAACAAAATTACTAATTTGTCAGAACTGAAACAGATTATTATTTAACTATACTGACTGCTGAGTGCTGACTCAGGCTGCTTTATCAAAATGAGATCTAATTGTTTTGTTTCATAAATTATATTAATAAAATAATCATGTGCCAAATTTTACAAAAAGCTAGTTTTTGAACATCCTTAAAAGCGTCCCGACGCTAAGTGCTCCGGCCGCTGACTGTTCTATTTATTTACACCCTAAATCTAATCATGTGTCAAAACATTAGTTTTCACAAAAATCTTGAAATCTTTGACCACGAACTCTCTTGAAGTACTCAAATCTTTGATTAACGTCTGATTAGAACTCTTCAATAAATAAAATTATTGACCAATTTTTCAGACAATATATTAACAAACAATATAAAATTAATACATTAACGTTTCAATCCGGATTTGGACCTTCTTCAGAATTGATCTAAAAATATAAAAATAATTATTATTTAAATATAATTCGCTTTTTATAGAATTTTTCAAAATTAATTATGATTGTCAAAATAATGAAAAAATAATAACAATTTTGTTAATATATTGTCTGAAACATTGGTCGATAATTTTATTTATTCTCTTGAAGTATATTTAGAATCAGAAATAAATCAAAGTCTAATCATCTATATTTTTGATTTTTAGTAGATTTATAATTTTCATAGAATACTCTCAAGTATTTTAGTGTTATGTACTGAAAATATATTCAACTGTTTAAAAACGTAACAAGGTTTCACTTGTAAAAAATTGTTTACCGTGCGTCAGTAATGTTGATTGTATTGTAATTCTTTCTTTCTCAATCTATCTTCTCTATCTGTCTGTTTTTCGTTTCATCACCGAACGATAGAAGGTTCACTTCAAAAAGCTAACATACGCGATTTTGTCTTCTGACCACACGTGTGTCTGAGATCTGTATTTCTATAATTAGAATTGAATTTGCTATAATTGATGTATTATGTCAGTTGTTATCACTGCACTATGAAGCGCTTTTGCAGATTAATTTGACATTTTCGTACCTTTATACAGTTATTGTAGATAAGATATGTTTATCTTTCTCGAAAATAGAAACAATAGTTCAGTTGTTTTTCAGTGAAGTGCCATAACAGATTGATCATTCGAAACAGTAGAATTTTTTACGGGGATAACAATTACTGATTGCGCATACTGATAATGACTGCGCTTAGCTAATTTTTTTTTTCACATATTTGGTAATGAAATATCAAAAGTGGTTGGGTTTTTGATAGGGATACGTCAGGAATCGGCACAGTGTAAAATCTACACTGTGCCGATTCCTGACGTAAAGGCTGGAGATCGAGAACGAAATAACCGACCATTTAGTATTCGAATGCGGGGCCCCAGCCTACAGGAGAACAGTCGTCTTTGACATTGATGAGAACGGAGTAATTCCACAGTAATAATTTAGAGTGATTATGATCCTGTTTAAATGTAGGAAGATTAAAAGGATGAATCCTGGTGGCATAGGATCGATGAACTAAGCAAATACTGAAGTTTTTTTATTGCATTTTACTGTCTGACGTTTCGACAATCTTTATGCCATCTTCGGAGAATCAATGCTGTTTTTATTTTATACATAACAACAATACTGAGAAAACAGCATTGATTCTCCGAAGATGGCATAAAGATTTCCGAAACGTCAGACAATAAAATGCAATAAAAAAACCTTCAGTATTTGTTTAGTTCATCGATCCTATACCACCAGGATTCATCCTTTTAATCTTCCAACCACGTAAATATTATTATTTCAAAGTTAGTAACAACAATTTAATACATCGTAATTCATGAAATACTGGCGGTCTGATCCGGCTTCGCCCGAATTGGTATATTGCCGCCGTCGACTTACGTTGCAAAATAAGTCTCCACAAGAAGTGGTAGCTATCGGTGTACAAAAAAAGAGACTTCGTATTTTACACTACACACTACAGAAGTAATACGGGTAAATGTAATTGTAAATAATAATAATAATGGCACCGACCGCCGAGATCGAATTTACAATCTTCAGGTTACAACTTACAAGGCAGCCACGATACATCTCACCCACCAATAGCTATGCAACCGGTTTATAAGTGCATCGTTCCACTTTCAATCTACTTACCCTACCTTGCGAAAAGAAGTTTTACTTCAGTTAGAAATGGGGTGTGCTCCGAAATCACATATTTGGTGTAATTTGAAAGAGACAAGACTATACTTGTTAGTACTTTTATTGATCAACTAGTCTGAATCACTAACACAACTATATGTTGAGCTCGACGACGACCTTGTGTAATATGTTGTTTGTCTGGTCACTGGTCACTATAGTGTGTACAGTCAATTAAGAGTAGTTCTACCATCTAGTCACTGAGCATTGGTTAGCCGATGAACCAACGGCGATCGACCAACCAGATATTAGCGATTAGAGGAAAGCTGTCAATTTAATGCTACGGCCACACACTCGACGAGTGGCATGGAAAGTGGCGAGGAAAGGAGGCAGGAACGTAGTGTGGCCGCATTACTCGCCATGCCGCACGTCATGCTGCTCGTCGTGCACTGTGCTCCCTTTATTGTCGGTTTTTTGTGCGCGAGTCAAAGGACAGGCAATAGAGCACGAATATGAGTAGCTCGAGTAGAGCAGTGTAGGCAACATCGCGGCAACGCGATGAGCAGAACGAGGAGCATACTGTTGGATTTTTAAAAGAAGACCGGACTATGGAATGTAGTCCTATGACCTTATTGCAGAAGAACGCACATGTATTTTATATTACATAATATTAGTAAAAGGTAATGATCCTGGAACCGCTTCTATGCAATAAGGGAGTCCAGTCGACCAAACGTTTAACAATTGTGTTATCGCGATAATTGTACTATTGCTATAGCTGTACGACTATACAGCGACACTTGCTAACAGTACAAAAAAATCATACACCAGACAGTACATAGGCGTGCGTCCACGGACTAAGTTGAGAGGTGTTGTCTGAATATCATCAAAATGGAAAGTAAAAAGGGAAAAACAGTTAGAAGTGGCGCTAGGGACGTCATAGCGAATGTAATTAAAATGTGCGAGCTAGAGGCTCAAAATAATGCCTTAAAATTTAAAGCTATACATTGTTTGCATGCCGTGCCATGCGCCGCCTATGAATTCCGATAATTTGGGAACACATCAGCGACTTCTTGCCCTTTCCCCACCGGTCTTCTTTCGCCGATCGCACAGTAGTCTGGCCGTAGGGTAAAAAACAGCACTTGAGCGAACTTGTATTGTTCTGAAGTAGACTTTTTTATGCCTATCAGACGTAGATTTAAGCTATAGGTATTAGTATTATCCAGAGGCAGAACCTGATTTATCCACTGGCTAATTAGACTAGATCCTAGGACGCAAGGACTGAGAGGGCGCTGAGCTTGCCTTTGCAAGCACCTGCACTTTTTTACAGAACAGATTTCGGTCGGCAAGGAGATAGACTGCATCCTGCACAGGAAAGACCTTTTACCGCGGGAAATTAACTTATTCTCACGGGAAAATTTTATTTAATGTAGGTAAAACCGCGGGGCGGAAAACCAGTAAAATAAGTCTTTATGTGTTGAACAGGCACAGGCCGGGCTGTCAGAACTCAAAATCAAGGGCTGCCCAGAGACGGACTTTCCAATCGTATGTCGGAATCGGCCTCATACAAATGAATACTACAAAATAATGTCGCTTGCCGTCGCGACACATGCCGTCTGTCGCGTGGGTCGGAATAATATAGGTATATCGTACATGCAGTAAGTTTCATATACTTAATGCATGACAGTACAACATATCCAACATAAGTTGTCTTTTATTTCGGCTATTTTCGACACACAGTTTACTGCTTTCTGATATTTTCTATTATATATTTGAGTCAACGTGAAATCGTTTAGATTTTTGATGAGTGAATGATAAAAGTAGTGATATTCGGAAGTCAATATCTCGGGAACTATTTGAGTCTCAAGTGTGCGGGTCAAATAGATTTTGAGCTATATATCTGCAGGTGTCGATATAAAACAGATGTAGATTTTGGGTTTTCACATCTGTATACTCAGTGTTAAACTACACTGTCTTTAAGTGAACAAAATTTCACTGTGTAACCTTGTGTTACACAAGAAGTTGCATTTCGTTGAAGTTCGTGACACACACGATTGTTGTTAAATGCATTTTAATATACCTATACCTACAGTATTGGATATGTTTTGTTCGTGGTATATAAAAATGTTTTGGCCGGCGAGACGTTGGAAAAATGACGTTCGGCGGCTTATTCGCGTACTTTTGTATACCTTATGAACATGGAGTGACCTTCGGTATTTCTATTAATAGCATAACGTGTTTAGGTCTCTTTTCACACGGACTGATCGGATATCGAAAATCGATAATTCTGTTACACTTAACTTCCCACGCCTCATTATAACTTTTTCACATTTCTTTTCGGGGTAGGTACCTTAAAACAATATATTATTTTAGCAGGCTCGTTTTACTCGACTACTAGAAAACGGAGGGTTATGTTTATAACAGTTTATATTAAGTTTGTTCCAAGCAGCCAGCAAACGGTAACGAAACCGTCATCCGCATGTGCAGTAGCTAAAACGAAGCTGTGGCGATTTTGGAACACGTTTAGCTACTGCGCATGCGGGTGACTGTTTCGTTACCGTTTGCTGGCTGCTTGGAACAAACTTATTATGTGTGTATTTATATATAAGTAGTATTTTGTAGTATATAAGTAGTGTTTTGTGGAAAGTGAAATATTTTATTTTTTGAAACGTTTTGCCATAAAATATATGTCTAAATCATGATATAGATGTCAATTTTTTTGTCGATAAAATTGGGAAACACTGGAATAGAATATGAACTTGGCCCAGTGTAACCATACTAGTGGTCAGTGAGTTTAGCTCTTTAATATTTTATTTGTAATAGATTTCCAATTCAAGATAAAACAGATTCGGTTATATATAATTCGGTACTATTTTGTTTTCATTGCCGGCGCGGAAGTAATAAATTTATTGTTAACATGAACGTCAACTCCGTATTCCTCTATAATTTTAACTTTATTACAGTAGAAATTATAAGTCAGGATTTCAAAAATTTCCGACAATCAACTGTTAACATTTTGTTACTTCGAGCTTGGGAGTCTTAACAGATAATAAACTTGATCTTACAGAGGCTGTGAAGTGTACAACACGCAGCTTACTTCGCGATAAAGTTCACGAGCCTAAAACTTCGAGTTACAAGTGTACTTCCAGTACCTCTTAGGAAAATAAAATTTAGAGTTTTAATAATTCGAAATATAGAGGCCGCTGAAGGGAATGGGTATTAATTTCTTCCACTTAGAAATGATTTCGATCTGACGAGGTACGAGTTACAAAGTTTCTACTGTATATTCTCATTCCCGCGGTTGGCTAATCTTAGATTAATGCTATTTTTAAGTTTAGAATAAAATTCAATACGTATTTTACTGCTACGGAAGTACACAATATGTTTAAATAACTTAAATATTTTGAGCTATGTAAATTAAAAAAAAAAATAATAAAAAATAAAAAACAAAATATTGCGACACGAAAGGATTCTTAGGTTAGACGCGTTTGTAAGTTCAAAGTTCTTACATGAAAAATGGAAAGTTGCGGTTCAATATGTTCCTTTTATCCGTTTGTTCGAAAACTTTTTAATTAATGTTTAATAATCGCCTGTAATTTTGAATAACTAATTAATTCAGTATAAACACTATTAATGTGCAAATACATTAATAGGTATTAATGACGCCATATATATGTAGTATGTACTATGTAGTACTGTAATACTCATAAGGAAATACGCAAGGTGATTTGTGTGGGAATACCCTAAATTGTCTTCAACTTGATTGGTTTTTAAATATTCATAAATTGCGGGTTATAAAATAATGATGTAATTGTGTTTTGGGTTATCAAATATTCGATTTAGCTCTTTTCGATATAAAAAGTTCCATTGTAAAGGTTCTCGGGTTTACGAGTATTTTTTTCCAAGTCTCGGGATATTGAAGTCGAAAATACACAGTATTATGGAATCTTTATCGATAGGCATTCTTAGAATTTCTTTAAAATCGATAAACATTCATTTTACATTTGAAAGAATAGAAGCTATGTAAATGTATAAGTGTACTATTATGTTTATACCAATTTTACGTGAAAAGTAGTTTTTGTTAAAGTAATTATTGTAAATGAAGGTTATTGTTTTTTAACAATTATTGGCTTCGTAGCTATGTTTCGATTATGGTAATTATAATTGTTCGAATGTAAGGAACAACATCTCGGTTGTAAATTCAGATAAGAATTCAGACCTTCAGACCATTATTCACATTTTAACTTATTGCGTTCGTCTGAAATTAAAAAAAAAACAGTTGTTTTAATTAAGATTATAGCGAATCGCTCTATCCATGATGTACAAATGAGGCCAACTTGTTAGTATTTTTGTTATCAGTTGACTACGATTTTGGCACCATGATAATCCAGAACAATGCAGGCATTATTTTTCCAATAATAGAGTTAGTCATTTTTTTCGTAGATGTCTTCCCAATTCTAAACATCGAAGCGTAACAAGTAGAATGACACCCCTCTCCTTAAAGTACGTTACGTAATTTATGGATAACCTCTTTGTTCTACAACACATTTCGAAAAGTTGTTATAATACGCGCCACGAATCTAAAAGGCTCGGAAGTTAGATGCGAATGCGGGCTTGCCCTTGTACAGTCTGTTGAAAAACTATAAACTCGCAACTCAACAAAACTAAAATCACAATAACAACTTGACAATAGCGTACTCGGCTGTACTTTAAAGCAGGAAAGCGACAAGTGACAAAGGCAACAAGCGATCACGGTCAATCACCGACGAGCGCACGTTCCGTGCAGGTAGCTGGGAGGTGGTGGGAGTCACAACGGCTCTAAAATGTGCCTTTGCGACGCTGTTTGTGACTAACTTCCGAACCTCTTAGATCCGTGGCGCGTATTATACTTTTTAGCATTCTTTTATTAACTTCACTTGTATGTAGGTATTAATGGAATCTTTCAATTTAATTTTCACCCAGTTCCAGACGTCTGAATAATTTGAAATTTTTCACACATAGTAAGAAGCCATGACAATACAATAATTTATATAAATATTTATAGATATATAAATAACTTTTATAAACATAATCATTTCAGTGTTGGTTTTTAGGGTTAGAGTTTAATAAAACTCAAAAAAAAAAACATTCTTTAATAGTAATGTGGACTAAAAAGTAAAAATAATTTTTAAATACAAATATTTTGTTCAACTGTGATATGAAGTCCCCCATCTCGATATAGGGGGGCTCTTGAACAAAATCTTTATATTTAAAAATTATTTTTTACTTTTTAATTCACATTGCTATAAAAGAATTTTTTTTTTGAGTTTTTTTAAACTCTCAAATTTTTGTTTTTTACGTTTATCGGGAAAAACTATTTTTGGGTTATATTTAAACAGTAAGAATTAGAAATGACTTTCACTTATTTTATCTATCCGTAACCCTTTTCGCTTCGAACGGAACCAATTTTAAATTTTTAGACATATTTGTGTGTAAATAAAGAATGATAATTATACTCGCAACAGTTGTTAGGTTTTAGCACTCTGTTGTTGGTTTTAGCATTAATAATTAAGTTATTACTATGAAACAATTATTAACTAACGATATAAGCTCAGATAAACACAGAACTGATAATTTTTTCTATGTTGTTATAGTGTTATTTTTTTACTGCACTTACTTGATTCGTACTATGGAAATATCGTTAATGACCTCCTGTTTTTCCAACAGTGTTTTTTCCAACTGTGTTTATAAGGTATAGCGGTCCCGCCCGGTTGCAAAAGAACGAATGGGGGGGGGGGCGCATGAGTACTCAGATTCATCTTAGTTCACCGAGATGAATGTTGTATCCAAATTTCATGATGATTGGAGTTACCGTTCAAAAGTTTTTGTCGGACGGATAAATTTTGAGTTATATTTTGCAACATTTTTCATTGATGCTCCGCTCCTATTGGTCGTAGCGTGATATTATATAGCCTATAGCCTTCCTCGATAAATGGGCTATCCAACAAAAAAAATTCAAACTAGTAGTTCCTGAGATTAGCGCGTACAAACAAACAAACAAAGTCTTCAGCTTTATATATTAGTATATAGATAATATAAACAAAATACCATTCACTGATTCACTGACACGTCACGAGATTCCAAAACTATACGCCCGATTGACTTGAAATTTGGCATAGTTACTCCTTTTTCTCGACCTAGACACCTACCAAGATTTTTAGAATGTTTAAGTTTCAACGTCATGACCTTGGGAACAGAACTATGCGTTTGATCAAGATTTTATTGATACTTTTATTGTGTTTTTAAGCTTTTCCAATGTTTCGCTAGGGGCCAACTTTTCGAAAAATTTATTTTCATTTTCAGGGCCTATGAACATGTATATAATATGTATATAATTTAGAACATATTGTATCACAATTTTAATGTTTTATTACATAAAAATATAAGAAATGCAATATTGCAAATAATAAATCACAAAACGATGTTTTTTATAATCATTTTGTGATTGTGTGAATTTTAAAGTCATAAGTTAAAAACTATAATGACCTTTAGTATCAACTGTTGACTACGCTAAGTTGCGATTTTCAGTTGGAATTTAGGGACGTTTAGCGTTCAGTTTAGGATTGCGGAGGCCCCTGGCCAGTTATGTCGGTTTGGGATCCGCATTCAAAATGAACATTTTTGTGTAAACCCTTGAGCAGCTACCCAGTTTTAAATCGGGCACTGTCTTTTTTTTAAACGTGTACAGTAGACTTTTGTAAGTCCTACAGCTCTGTCGGCGAAGAAATCGCTATGACAACGGCTTAGATTGTTTAATTAAGATCATCTATTTGATTTAAAAAAAACGTTGTTTTAAAATTAATTTAAAGCTTTTCTATTATTTCTTTATGCAAAGTTTGGTATTCTCATGTACGAACATATAAAAATTTGTGGAGTTCCTTGTTATGTGGAGGCCCCGGGGCTTCAGTCACCGTTGCTGTACCCTAAATTATTCGGTTCTGGGAATGTTTTTGGCTTGTTCGAATTTTAATATTGAACTTCTTTTTTGTTTTTTTCAGATTTTACCTCACCTCATCGTAGAAGAACACTAAAAGTTTCGTTGCGTCAGTTTTTTTGGCGCGTATTATCTAGTTGTATAAAAATTACTTAGGTATTTATTAAAACAAATTTAAAAATAAAAACGCACACATCAATCATCAGGATGATGACAAATGGTCTTGACGCGGGCGTCGTAGGACAACAAAATGGCGGGTCTGGTTCAGGCCAGGGTGGTGGTCAAGAAGAATCAAAGACAAATCTTATAGTTAATTATTTACCACAAACCATGACTCAAGAGGAAATCAGATCTCTGTTTTCGAGTATTGGCGAGGTAGAAAGCTGCAAGCTGATCCGGGATAAAGTCACTGGTGAGTGATATCATTTATTTATTATCTAAAAACATAATTTCATTATAACTAAATGTATGACTTATTCAAAAAAATCGCATAGAAATAGACATATATTCAATTTTAATTTAGTTTTCATGTAAAAGAGGAAAATTGTGGTGTAAAAAAGATCTTCCGACGTCTTGTTTATAAGTACTTAAGCTTGTCTCTGCTTCAAAAAATAAATATATATAAATTGTAGGTACTAGCAGGAAAGATCAATAGATTTGTGCAAAAATTATTACTGAACAAAAACTAGTATTCTTATAAATTAATATAGGTACTTAATATATATGCTTCACTAGGAAAAATCTGTTTTGATCACAGAACAGTAAAGTATTGTTCTGTGGTTTTGATAATTTTGAAATCTCCTTTTTGATTCATTTTATTTTATTTGAATGTATTTCCATTTTTTTAAGTGAAAAATTTTAAGTTTGCAAGTATATCTACGATTAATCTAATTAACTACTCAACGGATAAGAAGATTACCAAAGTTCGTTTAAAATTTCTTTGTCATATCAAATACGTATTTCTTTCTAAGAATAGGTGACGAAATATATTTAAAATTACAATAATTTACATTTCAAATGTTTTATTATCCATAGACAATTTATTCAACTTTTGTAATACTTATATATACACAATATCAGTATGCAAGGCTTTATCAAGACCTAAAAATTGACCTTAAAAACAAGAAAAGTAAACATTTGTAGGAATTGTTTATAATAATATCACAGCATTAAATGATTTGTAAGTTTTTGTCATAAATAATTGTGAACACGTATAAAAAACACCGATATGGAGAAACACGACTTCCAAGTTTCAAAATTACTTTTCAAAATAATAAATTATTAATACCTATGACAAATTTCAATGGAATTTATCTGAATGTTATTATACGATTATTCAGACGATAGATGTTGTTACACATACGAACTTGCTGCATATACATTATACATATTATCGAGACCATTGATCCGATTGGCATTAAAATCAATTAACCTGAAGTCCTTGCTGAAATAAGCATTGACACTTGAAGACAAAATCTATATTACAGATTTTTCCTATGGGCATGAAAACGTGCAACTATTTTTAATAGGTTAAACATAAATCCTTTTACATCACTTTATATAAATTCCATTAAATTCATGTACAGTAGAATCCCAATTGTCCGACATAAACGGGGTCGGTCGGATAAACAAAAATAACAGATACCACAAAAATAGCGTATGCTGAATGAATAAATATAGTGAGAGTAGCTATTTTGATTTTTTTTTATAAATAACATGCTCAGCAACTTTGAATTTTGTCTAACTATATGGATTTTAAACGTTCAATTCATTTAGAATATAAAAAATAGCATTATTCAGTTTTCTTTACGCTATGTACTAGCCCTAAATTAACATCCGGATAAACCGGACTGTTTGAATGGGACTACTGTAGTTGTTTTTTTTAAATTGCTTTTGGTATAGTCAAATTTGTCACAGTTTTTACGATGTCGTGATTATGAAATGCGAAATACTGAATCAGAGCGTGGATAGTTTACTATGTTGTATTAAAACACTAGACTAGACACTAGCAATCCATAAGTTTTATGAAACAAGATCAGAAAATGTGCCGGCCGGCCGTCATGCCTGCTATCCGTTGATGCCATGGCCATTGCGGGCGTCACGGTATCAATGGTTAAAAAACAAAAGCGAATAAGTGACGTCTTATTTATTTTACAGGAGAGTAGAAAACTTACCTTTTTCGGTATTTATTTATTCACTAAACAGACGTGACAAAAATTATATAGAGAAATGTCTTTTTCAATTTAGTTTATCATGTATTCTGTTTTTAAAAACCTTGAAAATAAAACAGTTATATCTGAATTCAACAAAAAAATAGTTTTATCAAATATGTTAGTTATTGTTTATGGTCACAAAGCAAATTGATTGATGGTGATTTTTGAAGTGAATTCCTTTACGCACAGTAGTGTGAATTGGAATCATGCTACTGAACGTGCAACGTAGCGCACGTTGTGTAACGAACGCGGAACATTACTAACTCTTCAGCACTGTTGGAGTGTGTGTTCTAC
Source organism: Xanthostigma xanthostigma (assembly GCA_963575645.1). Classification (NCBI taxonomy): domain Eukaryota; kingdom Metazoa; phylum Arthropoda; class Insecta; order Raphidioptera; family Raphidiidae; genus Xanthostigma; species Xanthostigma xanthostigma. The sequence goes on along the minus strand of OY754476.1, from coordinate 12,114,139 downwards.
AATCGACGCGGCTAGAAGTTTCACTTCTTTAGTATAGTGTAAAACACCGTTTGTTATACGTTCAGATATAATTTTTAATTTGTTTTACGTAATGTTATGTGAAAAACACTGCTCAAGAATGGAGATAACCCTTAATTTTGAATCCAGATTTCTATTTCGAAGCGTTGCCATCGGTATATGTAAAACAGATGAAGACATATGGCAAAAAGAAATGAACAAACATTGTTTAAACCTTCACTTTGGTATACACTTTCTTTTAATCTTTTATCTTTTTTTAATTAAGTTATTTCCTTGTCTTACTTTGCACATAATAGCTAGCAGTATCATGAACTAAAATTTTAACTTCAATATTTAGTTGATTGGCTGATAAAGCACCAATTTTACCTAGTAGTTTCGAAATCCACATTCATCATCAAATTTGAATTTTTTAATTAACGGAAGTACCAACAATGTAAGTAATTAAGTAGTTGAACTATTTCCAAGTACCGAGACATTTACTTGTTTCATGTCAGCAAACTGCTCAATAGATATATCAAAACATTTTATGTGGAAAAATCGGTGCAACAATAGACTAATTAAGTCGACGTATCGATTAGTTTTTTCATCACATTTCATCGGGAAAAAAATATACATATGGATGACAATGGTGTGTTCTAATAAACATTAAATAATGTCACTTTCAGTATCTGTCAACATAAAGATTCATAGTGAGAATGACAACCCTCAAAAAGTTACAGCAAAAAAACTTAAAATATTTGTTACAATGCATACTAGGCTGGTTTTGCTTCAGAATCACTGCGAGCTTGCGTGTGAAATCACAAGATGGATTCCAAAATTAGAACTGGAACTATTTTTCGTACTATAGTTTGTCTGTTTGTTTTGGGAAAGAACCAATCAGGAAACAGTATCTTGTCACGTGGACGACGTGGACAAACGCCCACAATTAAACACGGCGTTATAGCGTGTGTTATGTTCAGAGACAATAAACGCCAACCTTTGTTTAACGTTCGAACCAAACACATCCACAAAGCGACTGCTCCGGGTCTACGATTTTTTTGAACCGGGGCAGAAACTTGATAATGAGGCGCCATTATCAAGTTTCTGCCCCGGTTTTCAGTCTTACACATTTTGAAACGTAAAGCAAAGCAACATTTCCGTAGGTAATCAGTTTTTAAAATTACTTGCTTGTAAAGAAAACATATCTATGACATTAATTATTAAACAAAATTAGTAGTTGTTCGATTAAATTTTAATTGAGCTATTTCACTTATTTCATTTTCTATGACGTTAACATGGGCGTACCCAGCGTTTGGCCCAGGAGAGGGCAAATTAAAAATTTCTTAAGCCGGGTCCCCCGTGCTTGTTTTGCCCTCCTGGATACGCCAGTGCTTACGGCGTAAAAAAAGACAGAAGTATATGTTTGCACCATAATAGTTCGATTGCGATTTTATTCCTATGCTCAGTTTAGAATAAAAGTATATGGCTGTAAACGAAGCATTACGGAAATCCTCGAAACTGAGATCGACTTGGCCGACTAGTCGGCCTTTTTACAACGACTAATCGGCTAGTCGGCCAAAGTCATAATCGGCACATCTCTACAAATTAGTAATAACTAGAGCGTAGCCATAATTCAGGAAATGAGACACGATAATTTGGATGTAGGTTGTTCGATTTCAACAAGTACCAAGATATTTGGTGCCAATGAACGAATTACTTTTGTTCATAGTATTTTATCAAAAATCGAACATAAGCCATTTTAGTATTACGACTACCGAACTGTACTTTGCTCACTGGCTGTATCATAGTCCAGGTACTTTGTATAGTACCGTAGACAGAGTCCGTATGTACTGTGTATGTATGTCATCGGCTCATCTCCTCGTGTCATGGCTGCTGCATGGGTCACACTCACGGTCATGCAATCGCCATGTCCATGGCCGTATAGAGTTGAACACCCATTGCGCGTATACTCTGTTCAAGCAACCTTTAATAATTATAACAGTTATCTTTAATAATAATAACGCTATTGACCAGTTGAGCTGTCGATCGTCTATAATCTACAGTCTCTTTCTTTAATGTATTATTTGGTAAAAATTTTACTGAATTAACGCTTCCGATTTTGGCGTTTCGGGGGACTTTCTGATAACGGGATGGTGTCGATGCGTTGACGTTTTTTTGCGCAGTGAAAAGAGGAGGGCGTTTCGGGGGAGTTAAAATAACGAGAACGGGGTGGACGATATAGAGCGGTTTTTGCGTTTTAAAATTTGAAAAAATCGGAAGCGTTAATTCAGTAAACTGTTACCTATAATTTGTCAGTTTTGAAATATACTATACTTTTGAGACATTTATGAATATTTTGCGTGTAGTACGGTGATGTTATCATAAAATCTTGGCAACAGTATCAGTACTGCCACGAAGCTACGTAATTTATTGTTCTTTCAGAAGATTATGAATTGAAAAAAATATTTGTACAGATTGTTTAAATAATTATTTTCTCCAAAGTTGGAGTACATCTACCTGCAGAGCAAGCTTGTAAAGACATCGTGTGAAGCGAGCACATAAACTTGACGTCTGCTCAGAGTCAGAAAACAGACACGTTTTGCTTTGTTTATATTTGAACTGTCACTGTGCGTGCACCAGATTTATTCACAAAACTAGCTTGAAAAGACGTCCCGTGTGAAGCGAGCACAAAACAGCAATCAAGAAAACCAGCGCTAGAAAACTATTAAGCGAGCACATAATAGCAATTAAGAAACCAACGTTAGAAAGCTAGTAGTGAAATCTAGCAAGGAACCTAGCGGCAAATCCAGCCTCGTATGCAGCGGACTTAAGATAAAAGTACTGTTACTAACAATGGTTTTCATGATAAATTCAGTATTCAAATATTTTAAAAGTAGATTTAATGTTCAAAGCCGTATCGGAAACCGGACTCAAATTTACTTCCAAAGTACTGTTAACACTGAGTTAGCATGTAAACCATAATCCAGCGTTAAAATTACTTTTATCTTAAGTCGACCTTCGAAGCCTTATCAAAATTCGAGCAATTAAAGATTCATAAGTGATGATTAGGTTTTAAAAAAAATAAGAACTGCTAGAGTAATATTGTCTTTTCGGGAGAGAGTTACTGGAAAGGAGTGCAGTGCACTGTACAATTTTTAGAATTAACCTGGTAGCAACAATGTCGATCTTGCGTTTGAAAGCCAAGCCCTATGATCTCGAGACATGCGGGGCAGAGCGTTTTCACCTAGTTGACAGCGGGCCAACTGTTTCTAGTTAGTGTTTGATTACTTTCGCTAGATCAGTTTAAAGATGTTTTAAACTCCACACATACTTGCCGTTCATTGCCAGTTGCTTTTATTTCTTACTATATATATTTTTAATAATTTAGTGGATAATTAACAAATGTAGAATTTGATAATAAACCAGTAATTAAAATGACATTAAATTGCGTTACGGTGACATGTATAGAAGAGATTGTAGTACGGGTAATGTCTCATTAATTAAAATTATTATGTATGTGAGTCCCAAACCAAACTTCGATTGTTATCACCGTCAGCCAAAGTCGACTATATAATGAAACAGCTATTAATTATTAGTTGGAACATAATTGTATTGAAGAGTGCCTACTTTTTCATTTGATGTTTTGACGTGATAACGTCTTATAAATTGATGAAACACCAGCTGCACGCACGAAAAAGTGTAACGTTCCGCCTGACCCTGTGCGTGCAAGCGAGAGCGCAGTAATGTATTATTAAATATGATATTCGAGCGGAATACGTTATCACGTAAAACTATCGTCCGTAAACCGACTTTACAGACAACCAATTTTTTTTTCAATGTTCTTTGTTTTAAAAGAAAAAAATTCTCACTCGATTATTGAGTAATTTCAGCATTTTGACTTCGGCAAAACCTTCGACCTGATTTTGGCCGATACCGAATGTTCAATTTTTGACCGTATGCGAGCGAAATCGATGCTTCGGTCGAACTCGATATATATGTTTTTGAAATGTATTTCCAATTGTTATTATGAAACTAGATGCCTATAAATTCATAAATTGTTTTGACATTGGTCTAGATGTATAATTAATATTTCATTCACTTAGCATATAATTAACAGCTGACATTAATTGAAACAAAACCGCGTGCCAAAATTTGATACAGTTCTGCGTTTTTCATTTATTTTGGTTTATTAAGTGTATAGCACATACACCATTGGCGTTGGTCGGATGGTGAGACCTTATAGGAATCAGACCGTGAAAACTTATGTTCCGCATTTTCTGAACAACTTAACACCATTTTTAGAAATGCCAGGATTACAGTTGTAATTTTTTTGTCCAAATTCAAGTGCACACGTCTGTAACAATGTGTATATAATTAATTCTTCGTACGAACTTACAAAGATTGCGAAATCCATTACATAACTATTTTTTGACGGCATACCCCAATTTTGCGATGTGACAGAAATTGTCTAAGCGACATGAACAGAAATAAATGCATAACGTTACGGTATTTGAGATTTTTTTTTTCGAAAAATCATTTTATATACTGCATGCGTAATGGCTATTTTGAAAAGGGTAATAATTGTCGATTGACTTTTATTTATTACCAGTTGTATCCGCCAACCATAACAAATAATATCCGCAGAAGAAAACATCTAAAAATAAAAAACAAACAATTAAAAAATTAATATGGAGTCATAAATTTTACCTAAAATTTTTGTTCTTACTTAAATCACGCAGCGAAGACTGATGAATAAAGTTTCAACATTATGGTGTCCGTGTGAGAACTGTCTTTTAATGATTTCTAGTAAAATTAATAAATATTAAGCAAAAACTTTTTAAAAACTTGTGCAACAAGTGTGAAATAGTGCCTTTTTTAAAAACTCGTCGCGAGTTTTAATAGGGGTCTAATTTCACACTGTAGTTTTTAACAAGATCGTGTAAGCGGAAAAGAAGAAGTGAAACCTGTGTGTAAAATGGGTTATTTTGAAAGCGTGACGTCATATTTTTACACAAGACTCAAATACGAGGCTTTGCGCACGATCCGTAGCGATGTAAACATATACTATTTTATATGATCGTATTATAAAAAAAAACACTTATTATAACAGGGTGAATAAAACACTTCTTTCCTCTTTGCAAACGGTAACAGAACCGTTACAGTAACTAAAGCTGTTTGTATCGGTTTGGTAACACGTTTTAGTTACTGCGCATGACTGTGACGATTCTGTTACTGTTCGCAGAGAGGTTGGAACAGAGCTACTATTGATAATATTCCAATGCATAATACTTTTACATATCGTCTAATGGACAGCCAGTACCGGATTAAGACTCCTTGATGCCCTAAGCATTTTTTGCTTATGGGCCCCCATGTCTAATATGTTCAGTTTATAAAAAAAAGATTCAAATTGATAGAAAAAAGTTAAAAAGGGTAGATTTTTAGGAAAAAAGTTCAATTTCACAATCAATGCTCTCATTGAAAATTTGGCTGTCTATAAAATCAGACCTTAGGCATTTTTATACAATTAATAGAAAAAAAGTTTAAAAACTTTAAAATTAAAAAATTTGAACACTTAAGAAATAATGTTTTTTTCGTTTTCATTTTCAAAAATAAATTATTATTTATTTTTAACTTTTATACTTCTATAGACATAGCAGTATTGATAAAATTTTTGAGAACATGACAAAAAGAAAAAAAAATTGGTGACACGGTTTAGTGAGGTACTTTTCATTTCTGAGTGGTGCTTCTTGATGCCCCCTGAGACGTGATGCCCTAAGCAATTGCTTAATTTGATAGGTTAATCCGGCTCTGTGGACAGCAATTTTATTGCAATCGCACTAATAATTTCGTGACGTGTTTGCCGGACAATACTTGGAAATATTAATTAATTTACGGTTTTGATTTATTCCCTGATTTTTGTTTGGTAAAAGTTTGGCAAATTAACACTCTGGATTGCATTTTGTGAATTGTTTATCTTTTTTAGAGAGAACGATGCACTTCCTGTCACAAACGCGTGTTATATTTTACTTCCGGTTTATTTTGTCTCGCAGTTCAAAGATAGACTACTGGCATATTTTGTATGCAATATTCTAAAAATAGATTATTGGTGTTACAATAATTCTTATTCCTATACGTTAAGAAAGTCTGCAGTGTTAACGTGTAAGCAGGGCCGTAATACGTTCAAATTGTATATTATCCGATTTTTGTTTTTTCTTATTTGCATAGCAAATGGTCTTAATGGATGCCATTAAGAAGCTATAATTTTATTCTTCGTCAATTGTTGCGGAAAAGTTATTGCGAGCTAACAAGTCAGGTATAACGTTAATAAAGAAATAACTTTCTAAAAATTACTGAAACCTTGGAACCGTTTTTGAATTTGAACGTTACGCTTAGGTTTATTTTTGGATTTGGTTTTGCGGTGAAGCTGGACCCGAAAATGAATTACGTTTTACACTATTCGATCCCATGGACCTTATTTGTTTAGCTATTGATTTTTGACAAGCAGTTACCAAGTTGTTTTTGTTCGTAAAACATAAATATGGTATCCCTAAGTGACACACTACCTGTTTTTCCGGCTATTTAGAAGAGAAATTGTTATTTTAATTAAAATATTAATACAGCCGTCAATCCTTTCTTCTTTTTTTCATTATTTTTATAAGCTTTTATTTTGATGTTTATTGTATCTATAAGTTTTTGTGTTATTTTTTCTTTTATTTTTTATTACTGTCTACTTTATTTTTTTATTCTATTTATTTTGTTCTAGTTTTTCCCCCTACAAATGATAAAGGTATGTAAATTAAAATGGACAGATCTATCTGTTATTTTTTCACGTACATTTCTAACGCTTTTCTAGATTTTAATTTGCTTATAACTATAATAAAAACTCAGAATCTACCTAACAGACTCATGAAAATTTTGCGAATTTTAAAATATGTATTGATAAATCTGCTTATTTACTGATGACCACGACCTAGCACTTCGCTTATAAATAATGATATCGCCTTTTAGTTTTTTCTATATACTTGGATACGTAGGTTGTTTACATGATATCATTAATCTGTTGTTAATATATGTATTATAAAATACTATAGCGATCCGTCCCGGCTTCACCCGGGTGCAAAAGAGTGGATGTGGAGGTGGGGACATGAGTACGCACATTCATCTCAGTTTCCCGAGATGAATGTTGTGTCCAAATTGTCCAAATGATCGGACAGCCAAATTTTTATCTTAAAAAATCCTAACCTCTAGAAATATGTTTTCGAGTGCGCTGAATTCGAATATGACATTATTTTATATACATATAAGGTGACACCTTCCAACATTATAATACGCGCCACGAATCTAAAAGGCTCGGAAGCTAGATGCGAATGCGGGCTTGCGCTTGTACAGTCTGTTGAAAAACTACAAACTCGTAACTCAACAAAACTAAAATAGCAATAACAACTTGACAATAGCGTACTCGACTGTACTTTAAAGCAGGAAAGCGACAAGTGAAAAAGGCGACGAGCGATCACGGCCAATCACCGACGAGCACACGTTCCGTGCAGGTAGCTGACAGGTGATGGGAATATCAACGGCTCTAAAATGTGCCTTTTCGGCGCTGTTTGTGACTAACTTCCGACCCTTTTAGATCCGTGGCGCGTATTATACCTAGTTTTCGACTATTTTTCTATTTCTAAAAAAAGCACAAAAGTTGAATATGGAACATGTTTGTAAATTCAATGGATATTCCTATATCTAATATCTCGTTAAACATATCTGTAGCTAAAAATCCATTGGTTTTTAGGCTATGCGCCCATGAAAACTTTTCTTAGTGACCTTTAAACTATAAAATAGTGTCCAACCGAAACTAGTTTTTACGGCCGAAATCGAAACCGAATTTCGGCTTCAGTCTCAGATTCGGCCGAAACCGAAATTTCATGTTTTCGTGGGAAAAATAAAGTAAACATTACCATAATCAGTCTTTATTTTTTTTTTAATTTTTATGTATCAATCACATATTAATTATTCAGCCTCTGCATAAAAGACACTTCGTCGCTCGGAGCTGCACCGAACATGTCTGATTTCAGCGCGAAACCTCCTGAATGTAGTTTCTGTTTCGTTCGTAGTTTCGGCCGGATGGCAGCTGAAACCGAAACTAAGCCGAAACCAAAAGTTCGGTCGGACACTACTATAAAATAAAATTTAACCGAGAACCAAATCCCATAAGGTTTGTGCGGGGTCCTTTGTTGTATAAATTTGGGCTTTAAATCTCGATTAAAGAAAATTATTATTCGTTTTCAACTAAACGGAGATTTCCGTTTAATTATAAACAAATGGCATTCTTAGCCTACATTTAAAGCTGAACGTCGTATCGGAAATTAGTGGATAAGAATTGATTGAACCATACATTGTTGAACTGTCTACGTCTGGGTTACTCCTAGCTGTAGGTGGTGTACCTATGAAAGATTGAAACTATTTTAAATAGCCGGTGCACATATAGAATACGAACATAATATCAACACACACGTATATATTGCATTCCATACTTACATAGAGTGGAACACCTCACAGAAACGAATAGTCTATGACAGTATCTGATATTTTTACTTAATTAAAAATAGATTTTTATTTTCTAATGGGTTTGGTAGCCACGCATTCTGTTTGTGCAGTACATAATGCTAATGATTGAACTTCTTCATGTCTGTGTTTAACAGGGAATTTTTATGGAAAGGGTTCAATGTCTCCTAAACCAAAATTCAAATCGCCTGACAAGCGTGAGGGCGACGACTATCATTTTTAGCAAGAAAAGAGTGACGACTATCAGATCGGAAAACTAAACATTTTTTTAACTTACATATGAACCCGCATAAAATGGATTTGATGAATCAAAAAAATTGATTTGTTATAATTCTTATTAAACACATTAAATGAAACTTGACTTCAAAAAAGGAGTTATAACAATTAATATTTAATTTTTTTTATATGACGCACCTACAATTAAAATTTGGAATAAATATATGTGGCGAAAAATGATTTCAGAAACCTATAAAAAAGTTTGGTAGTTGGTCTCGAAGTGAAAATGAATTTAGAAAATATTTGAAAACCAGTTGATTTTTTTCACTTATAGGTTATGTTAAGTTTTGCAGGCTTTCAATGAGACATCAGTGGTTACATTTCCAGCCAATTCGGAATAACCGTTCTAAAGTTATGAATTTTTAAAAAATATTTTCGATTAGATGGCATGCTACGGGGATTAATTATTAAGGGCTAAAAATTTGACAGATCACTACTCGTATGGACCCCTATAGCCTTTGTTATTGAATTGATATATACAAAATGTATTAGCCTACGTTTAGTGCTATATAAATATCATTACATCGTCAGAGCTCTGTAAACAAATTATATTTAGTTAGCTAATACATTTTGCATATATACAATTCAATTAATATTTTTATTTTATTTGGTTTGCGTACTGCATTTTGTGTTTCGGATAATCGACGGTCTACTGTACTCTACTAAAATAATCGCGGTGTGGCAGACCACTTTTAATTAAGTTTCTTAATTTTCGAAAACTAAGGCCCATTCAAGTACACGGCGGGGTATATTTTTTTGCTGAAATGTAAACAAACATATCATACAGCCCCGGATCTGGGGTGAGGGAAAACCGGGACGCCCGCCCCGGGCGGCAGTTTCAGAGGGTGCCAAAATCATAATATAGTTGAAAACCACATCCAATCTTTTCCTTTTTCCGATTTCTTTTAGTAATTTATCTCAAACTCTGGAGAGAAGGGGCGCCATTATCAAGTTTCTTCCCCGGTTCGAAAAAATCGTAGATCCGAGACTGCAATCATATTGCCTAGCTTAATTGCTCTCATATCTCTTGGCAAGTAATTTTTCATTTAATATCATGATGGCATCGCACTGTTAATAAAATACACTAAAAACTTGAAAATAAAATAGGTAAAAACACTTCTTCGACATTAATATTACCAAATGCTTCCTGCGATTTTATTTTTGTCTGATCAAAGCACGGACAAAACCATTTAAGTTAAAACGTTTTTTACTTTAAAAACACTACTAATATTTTAAAAGTTAAGCGCCTATGTTGTCATTTGTTTGTACCACGTTCTTATATCAACTTGCTTTTCGTATATGTCGGGCGGAACTTTGTAATTTTATTTTTAAACTAACTTACTGATGACATATTTATAATCTCAACTTTTTAAATATCATGTTTATAAAAGAAAATTATGTTTAGAATATTGGTAGAAATACAAGAGCAATACAATGTGAACTAACATACATTCTGTAGTAAAATTATCCACATCTAATTTGGAGCGTAAAAATTGCAATTTGTTACACAGAAATATCAAAAATACTAATATCTGAATGACTAGCCTGTACTTTCGCTTATTTTTTTGTACTAGATTTGCACACGTTGTGTTTTTGGGTGAAGTCCAATTGTTAAAAAGTGTAGACATTATTTTATTGGTTCTACGTTAAATTGATAAAAATAGATCGATGACGTCCTACGCTTGTATCATACATATATCGATTTCGATTATTATAATTATTTCTGTTTATCTATAGTCTATACTAATACATACAGCTGAAGAGTTTGTTTGTTTGTTTGAACGCGCTAATCTCAGAAACTACTGGTTCGAATTGATTTTTTTTTTTGTTGGATAGCTCATTTATAAATAAATAAAATAAATTTCAAAAAGATTGAAATTTACTTGATGGCGTCAGTCTGTTTATGTATCATAATCAATTCCAGATTTTTTGTTCAATTTTGAATTCATAACAGCAAAAATACGCATGTCTATAATGCATTCATGAAATGGTTTATTGATTACCTGAAATTGCGGAATTGTTGTAAACCAAGAATGTCAATCCCATTTTGACTTGATATTCTATTGTTCAGGTTCCTCCAACTTAATTGGAACGACGGATTTCTCCAAATCGCTTATTGTCCAAACACTGGTCGATATTTAATGTTTGTTTATTTATTTATTTATTTATTTACCAATCAACAGAGCTGTGCTAGTTGTAGGTTTCCATTAACACATTCTAGAATAAAATTGGTATTAAAAATCATTTTAATTTTATTTGATTTAGCACAAATCACGTACGGTTTTGTACACTTAACCGAAAAGGTGTACGTTGTAACCATGATCCCACCAAAAACAAATGTGGAAAAAGAAAGTTCCGTACATAGAGTAAGTGGTTTTGGTTTCTTTGCCGAAAAAAAGTGCGATTTAAGAAGGTGTCAACTTTTCACTAGGCACGTTTACATAGATGAGTAATTTATTTATAATATAAAGGCTGGGTACGAAGCTGAAAATGACGTCATTACGGGCTGGTCTGCTATAGCTCACAAGATAGGTTTTAAAATTAGAACAGGGACTATTTTCCCTGCTAGATCTGCTGCTAGGTATGAGCAAGAATCAATCAGGAAGCAGTATCTTGTCACGTGGGCACTTGAACAAACGCCCACAAACCAACATGGCGTCATTCTGCTCAGAGTCGGACAACAGACACGACACGAAAACCAGCGCTAGAAAACTAGTAGGCAAATCTAGCAAGCAATCTAGCAGCATTTCTAGCCTAGTGTGCAGCAGCCTTAAAACTTCATAAAATACTTGCCAAGTCTCACTTCTTTTATTCACCGAAGCCGACAAACCCACTTGTTCTGTGTTTTGAACTTGGCCCTTTTTTCACATTTGTTTCTGGTGGGATTTCAATACTTTTTGTGAAGTTATATTCTTACTTATTTTACTTAAATGTTTTCTAGACACATAATAATATATAGTTGTATCATACTTCATTATATCGAACCGAATAGACGTCAGTAATCTTTGGACGACCGGTTGATGCATTCGGATCGATGCTTCCAGCACTGGCTAGACGGTTGTGAATTATGAGGATCTATCAGTCAGTCAGTGAATCCCCAAAATCGAGATTTTTGAAGAATCGTATCTTGCAAACTATTCCACCCAGACATGTGAAATTTGGAATACCTACTACTTCTTTATAGTAACCACATCCTCCCTGAAAAAAAAAACAGTTCTGTAATGTAACTAGCCTCTGTGATAGAGGGGGATCGAAAAGGACTCTAAACGGTTCGTATAAATATAGTGTACATTTGCTTTCTGATAACTTGGCCGGCGCACTTCTTACGCTATGATAATGTTTACATTCTAATAGATTTTTTTAAGTTGACTTGCTCATTCAGCCATAATTTCTCGAGGAAATAACTGATTTTAATAAGATTGACGCCGTTGATTTTCGAATATTTACGGAATTATTAATTTATACAACTGATTCGCGTGAAAGTTACAAACGCCGCTTGATTTTTGCTTTTGTAAGGGTCAGGAGCAGTGTTTTTGTGTAAGGATAATACTGTTATTGTTTAAAGTGAAAATAACTCAATGAAAATTTAATCATGTCAAAAAGAAAATTTCGTGTATGGATGGTTTTTGAACAATTGGATAATGATTCCCGTAAAGTTAAGTGTAACCAATGCCAAATGATAATTTCTCGTGGTGGGCAGGGAAAAACAGCAAATACTACAAGTATGAACAACCATATATTAAGTACCGACATCCAACCCTGATACCTCAGTTAGGTTCAAATGTTCGACAGACGATAAAAATATTAATAAATAATCAAGGTTTTTAGTTAATGCAATTCCCCCTACATATATATTACTGAGAAATATATACACAGTAAGAAGTCGGATAGTCGGCGCTCTTTGCGGAAGAGTCGCCGACTATGATAGTGGCCGGATAGTCGGCTTTGCCGACTAGTCGGCACATCTCTACTTTTAATATTTAAAAAAAATGTTGATAGTTTCAAACAGCGAGATTGATATTTTTAAAAATCAGTTTTATTTTTTAATACTACATTTTTTTGGATGTTTTTTTTATATAAACATTTCTTAAACTAAATTATTTCATTAATTGTTATTCTTTTCAATCTCTGCAAAGTTGGAATCGATCTTTTTTCGGAAAACTACTTTTCCAAGTTATTTTTCATTTGGTTGATCAGCATTCATGTTTTCGATTTCTTTTGTCTCCGTGCTTTCAGTAAGAGAGGAAACGTCTTCAAGAACTGTTTTTTCTTCAGTAGGGAAGAAAAATCGCACAGTCTTTTTTTCCTTTTCTTTGGCCGGTGCTGTGTCTACTTTATCTCTTACTTTATCACCTCCGACTGAATCTGTACTCATTGGATTTGTTACCTCTACTGCTCTATTTTCCTGAATTTCGTTTGGCTCCGTGCTTTCAATAGGGAAGAAAAATCGTACCGTTTTTTTCTTTTTTTCTTTGACCGGTTCTGTGTCTTCTGTATCACCATCGTTGCCGGATGAGTCTGTACTCATTGGACTTACATCTACTGATATATTTTCTTCGTCTTCTTTTGTCTCCGTGATTTCGGTAAGAGAGGAAAATTCGTCAAGAACTGGTTTCTCTTCTTTGACTGCTGGCATGTCTTCGTTATCATTACTGTCCGTGGAGTCTGTACTCATTGGACTTACTGGCTCCAATAATTTCATTTCTTCGACTTGTTTTCTCTCCGTCCTTTCAATAAGAGAGAAAAATTCTTTAAACATGTCTGCCCTTTCTTTAACAGCTGCTGTGTTTTCTTCACTTTCCGATGAATCTGAACTCATAGGACTTATTGGCTCTACTAATTTCCATTTTCCACGGTATATAGTTCGCCGAGTTTTATCTTCTGACGCTGTAAATGATCAATAGAATAATATTGTGAATCATTTTATTATATTTATGAGTGTGTTATTTTCATTTTACAGTGAAATTCCAAAAAAAAAAAACATTTTTATGGTTGTGTATACAACATTATAACTGTGCATATTGGTCTATAATATACAGATAATATTGAATTATTTTTTAACGATTTTACAACTTTTCGTTGTAATGCGGCGTAAAAATGTAAAATTTTGTCTGTTCACTATTGCGTAGCTCACTCGAGTCTTCCAAATTTTATATTCGCCATATTGCGTCGTCAATCTACGATTTTATTGGTATTTCTTGGATAAGCTGTAAGTATTTATGAGAAATACTAAACAATACTTACATGACGGTGTGTCAGACATATTTGTCTTTTTTTCCGTGTTTTAAGCAAAATGCGTGTTGTTAAAGGTAAATGGTGTCTTCACTCTTCAGCAATGGACAATGGTTGACAATACCTATATGGCGGACGGTGGTTTAGATCAGCGCCCTGATTCGCGAACATGTATTTTATGAAAACATAAAATCCCTATGCCTATTTACAAACAAATATATCATTGTAACGTTTAGGAAGAACGCCGAATAACAAATAATAACACTTATAACAAAAAAAGTACTAGGGTAAAATTATATGGGTGTCCGATAAGTTCTTGCCGTTTTTTTTAAATTAATACACACAACATTGTCTTCCGTGGATGAAGATCTTACTTCGCTCGCGGGGTCGCTTGTTTTTCTTTCAGCTATGGCACCCTCTCCGTATACGGCACAAATCTCTCTAGCAGCTTCCGTGGCTTTGGCACCTCGGTTAAACGCAAAAAGAAGGTGGTGTCGAAAATGCTCGTTTTTGTCGACTTGACACTCCATTTAAATGCTCTAAAAATTAACAAAAATGAATCCAAACAAAAAAACTAAATAGACTTTCTTGTAGAGCGAAAAATTCTCTTTCGAATAACACAAAACATTATACCAAAAAATTTCATTTCGATCGCTAATTTTTTAATTTAAAAAAACGGCAAGAACTTATCGGACAACCATTATTTAATTTGATTAGATTCGACTATGCATCATTACACCACTGGGTCCAATTCGCCCGTCTGCAGTCAATTTCAAATAAAAACCGGGTATCAAGTTAAATATTTTTATAGAAATTAATCTTTGTTTTTATGTTCCTGGACTCAAACAAATTTGCACATGGACGAAGTCGGGCGGGACCGCTAAAAATACAACCTACACAATATAAGCACTTTTTTAAATGCATTATGAAAACAATATTATTTTTTCTTATATAGCAGACCTCAGATTATTGGCTGTAATGAACCAAATGACATAGTTCAGGTAAAAAAGGTAGTCTGATGAACAGTTCCTTGAATTAGAATAGAGATTGCAAATTTTAGATACTTGATAATAAGGTCAGTAAACAGATCAGGGATTGATTTATGATGTTTTGGAAAAGCGATGGGTTCACCTATTTGAAATTCAAAGCTACATACTCTTACGTCATCACGTATTATTTCTTATTTAAATCGACTTTAAAAAAGGAGTTTATCAATTCCTCTATATTAGGTAATGTTTGTTCATCCATAACTTTTCGGGGGGTTAATGGATTTGAATAATTTCGGCGCCGAATATTTAATATTTACAAAATGGTTTTACTTAAATTGATTAAGAAACTTTTGTTTTCTTGTTTAGATATCAAATATTACCTACTAGCGTTCCCGCCCGGTGTCACCCGGGTGTAAAAGAACGAATGGGGAAGGGAGGGACATGAGTACGCACATTCATCTTAGTTTACCGAGATGAATGTTGTATCCAAATTTTATGATGATCGGAGTTACCGTTCAAAAGTTTTTGTCAATAAAAAGCAGTATTTATAGTTTTTTTAAGTAATAAATTTCTTTTAAATCAATAGTTAAAAACAAAAATTCGCCCAACGTGGGGCTCGAACCCACGACCCTGATATTAACAGACGCATGCGCTACCGACTGAGCCATCCGGGCTTGTAAACGTACAACGCTAATATTGGTATATTTAGTTAGGGCATTTCACCTGAATAGAAGCGTATTTTTGAGATACATTATGCAACATTTTTCATTAATGCTCCGCTCCTTATTGGTTGTAGCGTAATATTATATAGCCTATAGCCTTCCTCAATAAATGGGCTATCCAACAAAAAATTTTTTGATTGAGTATTTGGAAGGAATTCCATGGCATAAGGATCGAAAATGAAGCAATACTGAAATTTTTTTAAACTTGCATTTGATACTGACGTTTCGATACGTTTTGTATCATCTTCAGAGTTTTCAAATGCTGAAGATAATACAAAACGTATCGAAACGTCAGTATTAAATGCAAGTTTAAAAAAATTTCAGTTTTGCTTCATCTACGATCCTTATGCCATGGAATTCTTTCCAAATACTCAATCATTAACTTCAATGGATCACAGTTACTCTATTTATTGAATAGAGTCAAATTCAATTTTTTTTTTCAATTTGAACCAGTAGTTCCTGAGATTAGCGCGTTCAACCAAACAAACAAACTCTTCAGCTTTATATATTAGTATAGATTTCGCAAAGTTATAAACAGTAAAAATTAAAACTTGATTACAAAATCGAACCTTCTTCAAAAAATTTTGATGTCTGTGTCAATTTATTAAAAGTACACAGGTATATAAAAAGCTAGAGTTAAACGGCGCGTCTCTCATGATTTTATTATTTTCTCCTTTTTAGTGATTTTTTCTTATTAAAATAAAGTTTTCATTCTCTTAAAAAATATTTCATCAACACGAAACCTATTTCGTAAACAAACAGAACCTTAAAATGTTTGCATTGTCTTCTGTACCAATTTTATTATTATTCATGGCATGAAACATTTTTTTTATAATTTTGCAAAAAACGACAAAAACTATAAAGACGTATTATAAAATATGATTTTATATTTAAAAAATGCCTTACCTTTACATTTTGCTATTCGATCCTGATACTAAACATTTGGAAGTACTGACGCTGTCTCAAAATGTTAATTGATTATGCAGTTGCAAAGTCAAAGCATATTCGTAAATCATATCAAGCAGAGTTGCCCTTGGTATTTTTTTTACTAACTCAGCGGTATTAAATAACGTAGGTGGGGCTGTTGTTACTTATTGATGTTTATTTTTTAAAATAAAACCAGTTTACCAAATCAAGTACCTACTATCAAGCCACAATCGTTGGTGTAACTGCATAAATATTCGAACTTCTTTTCTCATTTATTACCGACGACAGAACGGAGTAGGTATATGTGTTTAGCCTGAGAGTTTGTTTGTTTTATTAGTGTGTTTGTGCACTTGAATGTCGCCATTTTTCTGGAAAACGGTTTGATCAATTCAAACGCGGTTTTAACTCATCAAATTAAATTTTATGTGTTTTTTCTTAGTTCTAAAAAGTAGTTTTGTAATTTATTTTAATATTTAAGTTTAAATTGTTTATCGGTGAAATAGGAGAAGAGGTGCATGTTCATTGTTCATAAATAAAAGGTTTTTTAAAAATTTTGTTGGCATTCTGGGAGTACGGTAAATGTATGCCCTGCGAGTTGAAAAGTTCTGTCACATCAATAAACGATATCAAGGAAATGGTAATAATATTTTATTCGTATCCAAAATACCAAATTATGAGGTAATATTATTGAAATGACCCCGCACAAACCTTATAGGATTTGGTTCTCGGTTAAATTGATCGAAAATGGTTTTATTTAATAGTTTAAACGTCACTAAGAATAAGACGTGTCCATGGGCGCATAGCCTAAAAACCAAGAGATTTTTAGCTACATATTATGTTTAGCGAGATTTTAGATATAGGGATTATCCGTTGAATTCACAATCTTAAAAAATCCAAAGCTCTAGAAATATGCTTTTGAGTGCGCTGAATCTGAATATGACATTATTTTACACAGGGTGACACCTTCCAACATTACCTAGTTTTCGACTATTTTTCTATTTCCAAAAAAAAAGCACAAAAGTTGAACATGGAACATGTTTGTGAATTCAATGGATATCCCTATTTCTAAAATCTCGCTAAACATATCTGTAGCTAAGAATCTATTGGTTTTTAGGCCATGCGCCCAATGACACTTTTTCTTCTTTAAACTATAAAATAAAACATTTTCGATCAATTTAACCGAGAATCAAATCCCATAAGGTTTGTGCGGGGTCCTTTAAAACAACAGCCATTTGTTGCTGCAACAATTTCAAATAAATATAAGGAAATGGATAACAAATTGTTTTCGGTTTACCTATTTTATTTTTAATAGATGACCAGTACATGTGAAAAATACCATAGTAAAAGTTGTAATGTAATTTTAATGCATAAAAATTAGCATCATGTCAATTAATTCAATATTAGCAGTATGAATTTAGATATTGATTTTCCTCTTTTAACACCAATCGTCTACTTTTGAATTGTACTACCACTCAATTCATTTCTTTTTCTTTTGTTTTCTTTTCTTCGGCATCTTTTTTTTATCCGGTGGTTTTTTATTTTTCTTTATAACCTTCTTCTTTTCTTCGGTTACGTTTGTCTTCGTGCTTCCAGAAACAAGAATTGATCGTTTGCCATTAAGCCGGAAATA
This sequence comes from Xanthostigma xanthostigma, assembly GCA_963575645.1. Taxonomy (NCBI): domain Eukaryota; kingdom Metazoa; phylum Arthropoda; class Insecta; order Raphidioptera; family Raphidiidae; genus Xanthostigma; species Xanthostigma xanthostigma. Next base: position 12,095,807 of record OY754476.1, on the reverse strand, counting down.
AATTTTTTTTAGAATTATTTGCTTTTTTTTGTCTGGCGGTGTGTCTTTGCTCGGGGAGCCTTTGAGCTTTGGTTTTCTTGGCTTTACTAATTTGCGCCTCACAGGGGATTTAGTTTGTCGAGGTTTCTTATTCGACGCTAAAAATGACCAATAGAATTAATGTCAATCATTTAAATTTCTATTTGCTGTGTGGAATCTTAACTTAGCTTGTTATATTAATTTTACATTGAAATTTCATAAAAACATTTTTATGTGGGTGTGTATATGTATATTCGTTAGTCAAAATTTGTTTTGCGGTCATTGACCGAATTCGGGTATAGTCCGTAACATATACATCACATATAGTATATGCTAAGGGTGGGCAACCTTTTTTATTACATGGGCCAGAATAAATTTTACGTTTTTGCCGCGGGCCGTAATTAACTGACACCTTCTTGTGACCTGTATTTTTTTAGTCTAAAAATATAAAATAAATTTAATAAGAAGAAGTTAATTACTACATTTATTTCTCTTGCCATTTTCGACAAATTACAAAGAAGTGTAAAAAATAACTATTCATAAATCAATAAATATGGATGCGGAAGTGAGAAAAGTATTTTTATTTAATGTGACATCTGGTACTGCAAATATTTTGTTAGCAGTTCAATATCTGGTTCAATTTGTGTGGTGCTTAAACGCAAATTGTTTTCCAATTGCGTATCGATTATTTTGGTTCTATGCTTTATCTTGGAGAACAGCTGTTCACATCGATATATTGAGCCAAATAAAGAGCAATTTCAACTAAATTTGGGGGGATATTCTTCAGCCAACAGATCTTTATGAGTGGGTACATTTGAAGCGAAAAATGCTACATGAATACTAAAGTATGAACATACGTGTATGCTGTGTGCGTTTAATATTCAATTTGAACTAGACGAATTACCTACATCGAAAAATATTTATAATTTCTTCTAAAGATTTCGTGGACCGTAGCTGGCCCTAAGGCCAGGCGTTGCCTCGCCGTTGGTATATACTACTAATGCATATCAGTCTTATAATATGTATTTAGATAATATTGCGTTATTTTTTATCGAATTTTCCACTTTTCATTATAATGCGACCAAAAATGTTTATTGTCTTCACTACTGCGTAGCTTACTCGAGTCTTCGAGGTTATAATATATTTGTCATATTATTGCGAATTTTTGCAATTTTGTTTTACTTAGATAGTATATTTTGATCTATAAGTATTTAATGAGAAATACTAAACTGTACTTACTAGATGGTATTTCTTTAGACATGTTTTTCTTTCTTTCTTTAATTTTTTAGCAAGTTGTTTAATATGTGGAAAATGGTGCCTCTTCAGCGATGGTTGACAATCATATATGTCGGCTTAATTCAACGTCCTGATTCTCGAATATATCTCTGGGTGAATTCAGAACTATCCTAAGTCCAAAGTGTGCTGATTTGAATTTTATGTACTCATGCATTGCTTTTGAGCATATTTTATAGCAGAATAATCTCACACGAACAAATGTTCGTTTTTAGTGGACATAAAATACATTATAGTTCAGAGAGTGCTGTTTATAATTAAAAATGTAAACATTTATACAATTAAAAAGTGGCTAGTAGGGGCAAAAAATTAGTTGGGTTGACAAAACAGCAGCATAATATGAATAATAAAAAATGCGAGGTCTGAAAAGTATAAAAATATTCATTTTGAAGAACCGGAAATAAAGCACGGAAATATTGGAATGGAAAATTTTTAAGTAGAAAAGAACAGCACATAAAATTAAGCTCTTCATAAAGATAATGATTTATGTAGTTGAGTTGGCAGATCAACTGTAATTGATTAATAAAACATGTAAAGAGCTTATAGATTCAACACACATTCAAAACATTTTTTAAGAACCGGAAATAAGGGCAGAAAATATTCCAGCAGAATAGTACTTTAAAGTCGCATTTTTTCGAAAACAGAATTTTGGATTTACGACGGTTCTTCATTCACCCCAACGACATTTATTTTGTTTTGGGCGCGATTAATAATTATAATATACATCAAATATAAGTTAAAATGTTTTCACAGATTTCCCCTATTTTCTTCTTCATATATTACAAGCATTTGTGTTAAAAACGACCTGAATGTTATTTTTGCAATAATCTTATTGATGTTCTTATTGGGTTAGCTACATACTACAGAATAACATATCTATAAAACTAAAATATCTACTATGTCATTGTATTTACTCCTTTTTGCAATTCAAACAATCTAAGGGTAATACTAAAAACAAAACATATTTCAAAATTTTTAATAAAAAAAATTCGTATAAATTAAACCAAATGCGAATTTCTATAATTGTAAGCACAGACCCTTAAAACTAATTTTGACATTAATGGTTCATGTTTATTACATTTTAGGTGGATTTTTTCCTTATGCTCACTGTTTCTTCCATAGCCAACTTCGCGCATCCTTCTTCCACTCCTGTGCTATTTCCGAAGGCTTATGCATTTCGCCCTTGTGGTTTAGACTATTCGTAGACACATACACAGTCTCCCCAGAAGGTTTGTTTTTTGTTTTGATAGAAGTCGTAAAACAGTCTATTGGAGATCTCTTTGGAGGTGAACCTATAACAACCAAATCTACGTTTACGATCAAATCATGCCCTTTTTTTAATTACTATTATTAAATTTGTCACATAGAGACGCGCCAAGGGCAATTACTTTTCGTTATTCTAGATCTCCTGATAATTTTAAGCTGAAAAAAACTGTTCCTGAAAAAAGAACATGTAGAATATATGATATAATTGTTGATATTATGTACTTTTAATCGGATAAAACTGTTCTGCCCGGTTTCACCTGAGTGCAAAAGAACGAATGGGGGAGGGGGGTTACATGAGTACGCACATTCATCTTAGTTTACCGAGATGAATATTGTATCCAAATTTCATGATGATCGGAGTTTTTGTCAGACGAACAAATTTTGAGTTACGTTTTGCAACATTTTTTATTGATGCTCCGCTCCTATTAGTCGTAACGTGATATTATATAGCCTATAGCCTTCCTCGATAAATGGGCTATCCAACAAAAAAAACATGTTTTCAATTCGAACCAGTAGTTCCTGAGATTAACGCGCTCAACCAGTCAAACAAACAAACTCTTCAGCTTTATAATATATTAGTAGAGATTTGGATAAAGTTGCCTTTGCATTTATTTTCTCTCCATGTGTATTAAAGTAGCAAGCAATGTATTATTTTTTACAAAAAGACACCTTTTTTTACCATTTATCAAATTATTGTTAAAAGGAAATGTTTTTCGTTAAAAAAAAAAAGGTTTTTTCAATTTGCACGTAATAACAAATTCCACAACCATGTTGATGACGTAATCCTCGACTTAATATTAATCCATAATCCACATTTATGAAACTCGATATAAGAGGACAAAATCTATCTATATAAATCGATATCAAACATAAAAACTCACTTTTACTTGTGGATGCATTCATTTTCCGTGAGCCAATATAACGTGGAAGGTAGTTCTTGCGTACTGAGTGGATGCCGCGAACTTCCTTGATTCAACGTTGTGTGGTTGATTTAGTTTATTTTAGCAATCTGTGTTGGTCACTTGAATCATTTTATGAGACAGAAACTTTGTAGAAAAAGAAATACTTACTTTATTAGGATAGCCAACATAATTAAATTAGGAAATAAATTAAATCAAAACCTTACATTATTATAGGTATTGTTACGAATAAGAAACCAATCTATAAATAATACATTTTGGTTAGCGGCAATTACCTACATTGTTCAGAGCTGAGATTCAAAATGCTAAATAGCTAATTCCTCTAAAGATACTAGATACAGGAACTTAAATACTTCAAAAGCATCTTAGAAACCATTTAGAGAATTTTGAGAAGTATTTTTATTTCCGGGTACAAGATACAAGACAGTGATACAACAGTCAACTCTGAGATTGTTTTACCAGTTCAATGTTCATACCTATAGACTATAGTGCGTTAGTGAGAAACTTTTAATTTTTAAATAGGTAACTTTAAAATACCACTGCGTTAGCAATCTGCATCCGGTGTGCAATTTAGACTTTGCTGACTAAACTAGATTAATAAGTTGAGATTGAGTAAAATTTATCAGTAGTAAAAATATGATTTGCCATCTATATGAGCAACAATAATAATGATTGTTCTGTTTTATTTAACATCAATTGTCTTTGTTGTGACTTGTGATACCACCCATAAAATTAAAATAAAATAAGACACCTTAGTATTATGGTATGATGAAATTAACGGGAAACAAGGCCAAATATAAAAACAATTTTTATTCACTAGAACTTCATTTAATAGTCAACGTTTCGGTAGAAATTATTGTCTTCTTCAGGACATATAACAAATAAATAGATAGAGTTATAGAGTTATAAAACTCTACACATCTAAACATAAACTTAAAATTTAAAATTTTTTTTATTTTCATAAAATTTTGTATATCAAATAATTATTTATTACGGCTTACCTTAAAAATGTCTAGTAAAAAGTCAAAAAATTAAAAACATAAAATAATTTAAAAACATTATTGTCCAATTTAAAAACTTTTTTAAAAAACTAAACTTCATAAAAATAATAAAAACTATTTTAAAAAATTTATAAAAATATATCCTTACTTTGTAAAAATTTTAAGATTCTAAAATTAAAATTAAAATCGTATTATTTGATATATAACTATATATTTTTTTATATATTTATATATTTTTTTAACCTTTATATTAAATTCGTCCTTTAATATAAAGGTTAAAAAATATATAATATAATCAAATAATACGATTTTAATTTTAATTTTAGAATCTTAAAATTTTTACAAAGTAAGGATATATTTTTATAATTTTTTTAAAATAGATCTTTAAAAGTTTTTATTATTTTTATGAAGTTTAGTTTTCTAAAAAGTTTTTAAATTGGACAATAACGTTTTAAATTATTTTATGTATTTAATTTTCTGACTTTTTACTAGACATTTTTAAGGTAAGCCGTATTAAGTAATTATTTGATATACAAAATTTTATAAATAATTTTTTTTTATTTTAAGATAGATGTGTAGAGTTTTATTTATTTGTTATAGGTTCTGAAGTAGGCAATAATTTCTGCCAAAACTTTGACTTTTAAATGAAATTTTAGTGAATAAATTTTTTTTTATATTTAGCCTTGTATCCCGTTAATTTCATTATAAAAATAAAATAACTATTCCATTTTATATAGAAATTCAAGATATTTAAAAAAATATCGATTGCTTCCGAGACCGAAAATGATACTTTTAAAAATCAGTTTTATTTTTAAAATTAAAGCATATTTTATTTGCCTATTCATATATTTTGTGTTAATATAAACATTTTTTCAACACAAATATGAATAGGCAAATAAAATATGCTTTAATTTTAAAAATAAAACTGATTTTTAAAAGTATCATTTTCGATCTCTGAAGCAATCGATATTTTTTTAAATATCTTGAATTTCTATATAAAATGGAATAGTTATTTTAACTGCCGAACAACCAAATCTGGCAAAAGAACGGGAAGTCAAATAACTCAACTTGAAAAAATGTTTATATTAAGTTGAGTTATTTGACTTCCCGTTCTTTTGCCAGATTTGGTTGTTCGGCAGTACCGGTACAGAAGCAAAATCAATTTTAAAATTATTTGTTTTCGTTGACTTCTGGTTCCATTTCACTTTCGGATGAGATATATATCGGACTATTCGACATGCCACTGCATGAGGGATTGTCTTGAGCCGCTGTAAATGATCAATAGAATTAATGTCAAATCATTTTAATTTCTATATGATGAGTGTAATTTCATAAATAATTTTTATGGGGGTGTGTATACATTATTACATCTATACTTACTAATATATAAAGCTGAAGAGTTTGTTTGTTTGGTTGGTTGAACGCGCTAATCTCAGGAAGTACTGGTTCGAATTGAAATTTTTTTTTGTTGGATGGCCCATTTATCGAGGAAGGCTATAGGCTATATAATATCACGCTACGACCAATATGAGCGGAACATCAATGAAAAATGTGGCAAAATGTAACTCATAATTTGTTCGTCCGACAAAAACTTTTCAACGGTAACTCCGATCATCATGAAATTTGGACACAACATTCATCTCGGTAAACTAAGATAAATGTGCGTACTCATGCCCCTCCCATTAGTTCTTTTGCACCCGGGTGAAACCGGGCGGGACCGGTATATACTATATAAATAATTTTAATGACGAAATGTCGAATATTATAGAGAAAACATAATTTTGAAATTTGATGATTTTTGACTTCGTAAAAGTTGATTCCTTAATCGGTTTGAGATATTTTCATATACCTACCTATATTTTTTTCAACAATAAATAATCTATTGTTGTATTATAAATCTATTGTTTATAAAAAAATATATTATTCATCAACAATAGATTGAAACTGGAAGTCCGTTTTTTTTCAATTCTAAAATTTATCACGCACTATTACTTATATTTAAGGACGTAGTTACGGTAATATTTAGTCGTTGACAGTCTATAGAAATTTTCTTTTGTGGGCTAATACAAAATAATATTATGAAATAAATAAATAATAATAGATGAAAAAGTTTATAGTCACTGAACTGAACTGAAAAGTGCCAACTCAAAGAATTTTAAATTATTAATACGGATATTTGTCCCCTTTAACTCATAAATAGGCTATCCAACAAAAAAATCAATTCGAACCAGCAGTTCCTGAGATTAGCGCGGTCAACCAAACAAACAATATATTTATTTATATATTAGTATAGATATAGGGTGACCGGTAATTGCTCGTATTCCTCTCGGGAGATGAAACTATGACTAATTTGGAATGATTTAACTTCAATCACTTGGGGGTCGGAAGTGCGTCATTTTCGAGAAAATCTACTTCGGTTTTCTTTTTACAAAAATCCGAATTTTGAGAGTATAAAATTAAAAAATATAAAATATTCTCACTTTTTGGCCTGAATTTTTCCATGATCTGATAGCTTATTAATTGACCGACCTTCCTAAATCTAAAAACCACGAAATTTACTATTAGATTTTATGTTGTGTGTTTAAAGATTACAATAAATTAACAAAAATAAATTAAAAATTCTTCACTGAAGTTATCATACTAAAAATTACGCATTTCCGACCCCAAAGTGATAAGGTTACATCATTCCAAATTAGTCATAGTTTCTTCTCCCGTGAGGAATACGAGCAAATACCGATCACCTGTATACTACTGTCCATATCAGTCCATAATGTTTAGATTTTTAATCGAATTTACAATTTGTCATTATATTGCGGTCAAAAAATATTAAATATTGTCTGTTCACTACTGCGTAGCTCAGCAATCTTTGCGATTTTTTTTTTTTGAGCAGTATATTTTGGGCCATTTTTGGGAAATACTGAACACTACTTACTTGGCCATTCATCAGTACTTGACGAGTCTATACATATTGGGCTCATGGACTTTACTAATTTGATTCTTGCAGTGTATTTGCTTGCCGCACCCTGTATTTTAGAGAAATATTGAACAGTACTTACCTAGTGAAGATTCGGCATCAATTGGGCTAATTGATTCCTCAAACCATAATAATCTTCTACCGTGTTTTACAGGGGTACTTGTTACCACTAGAATTGATCAATAGAATAAATGTCAATCATAATTTCTATATGATGAGCGGAATCTGTTAACTTGTAATTTTAATTCTACTTTGAAATTTAAAAAAAAAATTTATGAGGGTGTGTAGGTATACTGTATACATACGTTATTAGTATTACACATAGTAGGTATATCAGCTTTACCATTTTTCATTATATTGCGGCACAAAAATGTTAAATTTTGTCTGTTCAGCTCACTTGAGTCTTCGAAAATGTATATTCGCCATATTTCGCCTCCAATCTTTGCAATTTTTTTTTTGGGCAGTATATTTTGAGCAATAAGCAATAAGTATGTTACAGAAATACTGATCAGTACTTACTTGATGGTGTATTATCGTCGCTGCTTGAACTAATAGTTATTGGGCTGTCACTCTGTACTAGTCTTCCAGTATATTTAGGCTTACCAGGATTTACTTTCGTTACTGTAACTGACCAATAAAATTAGTGCCGATCATATTAATTTCTATTTGATGAGTGGAATCTGCATTATTAAGTTTGCTTGTTATTTTAAATTTACATCGAAATTCCACAAAAAAACATTTTTATGGGGGTGAATACACTATTACATCTATACTTCTATATATCTATACTAATATATAAAGCTGAAGAGTTTGTTTTTAATATATTTTACAAATAATACGATGTGGTTGTCCGGTGTCTGTATATATAGTAACACATTACAAAATCCACATACTGTGAGAGTTGTTTTTTTAATGAATTATACAGACGTTAGCTCAATGAATTCAAATAAATAAAATCGTAACTTAGTCTGTATTTGAACGGTTTTAAGTTTCGTTACTTTTTTCTGTAATTTATATTTTTTTGTACCTATCGTCTATCTATACTAATATAAAACTGAAGAGTTTGTTTGTTGAACGCGCTAATCTCAGGAACTACTGGTTCGAATTAAAAACATGTTTTTTTGTTGGATAGTCCATTTATCGAGGAAAGCTATAGGCTATATAACATCACGCTACGACGAATAGGAGTGAAGCATCAATGAAAAATGTTGCAAAATATAACTCAAAATTTGTCCGTCCGACAAAAACTTTTGAACGGTAACTCCGATCATCCTGAAATTTGGACACAACATTCATCTCGGTTAACTAAGATGAATGTGCGTACTCATGCCCCCCCCCATCAATTTGTTCGTTTTGTCGCACTTGCAGTTTGTCTGAACGTAGTGACCCACATAACAATTGATTTCCGGTTCGGGACTGGGGCCAACGGGGCTAAATTAAAGCGATTCCGAAAGGTGCGCTGGGTTGCGATCACAGAACATCCATTCGAAAAGTAGGCCTCAACGGCAAACGCACGCTCTTCACTGTTCCAACGAAATGATGGCGACTGAACTGTGTCGGGACAAAACTTTATAGTTCTGCCTCTCGAACGACACAACTAGCGCTCCGCTACTACATCAACCGACTGAATGGTGCGCATTTTAAAAAAGGAAGTTATGCTGTCGCATCCTGTATTTTAGAAAAATATTGAACAGTACTTACGTGGTGGAGTCGATTCATCGCTCGTAACTAAGTCAATTGTATTTAAAGACCCTGCTACATTGATCTTTGATGACGATGAGCATGCGGAAACTAGAATTGATCAATATAATTAATGTCAATAATAATTTCTATATGATGAACGTAATATGTCAACTTGTTATTTTAATTTCACATTGAAATTCAAAAAGAAAACACAAAACATTTTTATGGGGGTCTGTAATGTGTACACTTTATACGTTATTACATATAGTATATCAGTTTATACTGTTTAAATTTTTGATCTTATTTACCAATTTTCATTATAGTGCGATCAAAAATGTAAAATTTGATCCGTTCACTACTGCGTAGTTCACTCGAGCTTTCGAGATTGTGTATTCGCCATATTGCGTCTCCAATCCTTGCAATTTTATTTGTTTTTTTGAGTAGTCTATTTTGAGCTGCAAGTATTTAAGAGAAATACTAAAACTTACTTGTTGCCATCTCATAATATAATGAGTCGTTACTGCTCTTTTGACTCCCTGCGTCTTCTGTGCATTTCTCAGTAAGGTGACTTGGTCCAGCATTACCTTCGGGTGCTGTAAATGACCAATAGAATTAACATAAAGCATTTCAATTTTTATATGATGAGTGGAATCTGTTATTAACCATCAAATTGTTTGTCAAATTTTACGTGTTTGTCAAACCATTTGACAGTATGCAGCTTTGTTTGACGCGTTTGTTCAAACAACCTACGTGTATGACGCGTTTGATGGAAATCTGGATTGACGGCGTGTTTGACAAACAAGTTTGAAGGTGAGTGGCGGTGTTTGTCAAACAAGATCTCAGTCGTCGCGTTGCAATCATGGCGGACACTACGCCTAATGAAAGCAGCGTGGAGGACAATATTATTAAAGAAAACCGAAACTACGGGCAAATTTGACAAATTTGTTTGATCTTTGGTTTGGTCGTTTAAGCTATTGTTTGATGAAAACGTATTTGACAAACAAAGTTGTCAAACAAATTTGATCGTTTACAGGGCGCTTAATGTTATTTTAATTTTACATTGAAATACCATAAAACATTTTTATGCGGAAGTGAATACATTACTAGCGGCCCGTCCCGGTTTCACTGGGGTGCGATAGATTAGGGATTGAATTTTAAAAAAATGCTGAAACAGGGGTTTATTTATTTTTACCCACGACGGAACGGAGCAGGTAATTAATAAAGAGTACGTATGTTGAATTCAATGTCTCTCATTTTAACGATTTTTGAAGTATGGCCATTTTATCTGAAACCTTTACACCCCCTTAAGATGCGAATTTCAAAAAATCCTTTCTTAGTGGGTGCTTACGTCATAAAAAGGACCTATTTTCTAAATTTCAAGTTCATAACTCAAGCGGTTTGACCTGGGCGTTGATGAATCAAGTCAGTCAGGATAAAGGATTTTGTACATAATATATACCTATAGATTATATATAGTATAGGTATATGTTACGGTCTATACCCGAAAACGGTCAATGACCGAAATAAATGCGCAAAACTAGTTTTGACCAACGAATATTTACCAAACTTGAAATCTTACATTTAAACGGGTATTGACTGTTTTAAAATGAGCAAAATTAGTTTTGCGCATTTTCAAATGGACAAAACTAGCTCTGTTCATTTTTGAACGGACAGTACTAGTATGACATCGGAATCTTCTTTGCGTGTTTTAATTAACTTTTCCACATCAATGATATTTATTATATCAAAGCTATTTATTCTTCTGTACCTACTGTTTAGCAGATAGAGGTTTCAATTCAGCTTTCAATAAATTTGCCTTCTGAACCTCACTTAGTGTAGTAAGGTAAATTATGTTTCGTCATAAAATTATGTTTCAAAAGCCTCCAATAGGCAAACTACATAGTTGAGACTAGAATTCATACTTAATTATTACACTGAATATCCTACAATTATATTAATTATAACATTCAGGAGAACAATTCAATAGATATATATACATAAACTGAAACAAGAACATAATCCTACATTTGTTCGGGTTCGGACATTGATTGAATGAAACAACCAGAACTAGTACTGTCCGTTCAAAAAGGGAACTAGTTTTGACCAATCGAAAAGTTAGTTTATTTTTGATCGAATTTACCACTTTTCTTTATATTGCGGCCCAAAAATGTAAAATTTTGTCTGTCACTATTGCGTAGTTCGCTCGAGTCCTTGAAATTTTTATTCGCCATATTGTATCTCCAATCTTTACAATTTTATTGGTTTTTCTTGGATATTGTATTTAGAGCTGTAAGTATTTAAGAGAAATACAAAACAATACTTACATTGGGGCGATTCATCAGACATTTTTCTTTCTTTTTTATGGTTTTCAAGCGAAATGTTAATTACGTATAAAATGTTGTGTCTTCAGGAATGATTTGACAGCATACGTGAGCGATAGCGTCTTGAATCTTGATTCCAGATTCGCGAACATGCAACTCATGTAGGAATAAAATCCCTATAGGTATATATACAAATATATCATTATTACGTTTAGGAAGAACGCCGAATGACAAATAATGACCTAAAAAGTGTTTATAACAAAAAAGTGGGTACTAGGGTAAAAATATTTTTAATTTATTTGATTTATTTTATTTTAGACGCGATTAATAATATTATTATAATATACATCAATATGTTTTAAAATAAATTTAACAATTTTCACAGACTTCCCCTATTTTCTTCTTCGCGTAATATATTACAATCATTTGTGTAATGCTTGTATTAAGGGTTTTAAAAAACGACCTGAATGTTATTTTTTTGCGACAATTGTATTGATGTTATTAACTTATTGGGTTAGCTACATACTACAGAATAATAATACTAAAAACAAAACATATTTCAAAATTTTAAATAAAAACAAATCTATAGATTAAACCAAACTGATTTTTAATGTTCATATGCGAACCTCTGCAACTGTAACCACATACCATTAAGACTAATTTTGAAATTAATGATTTATGTTTATTACATTTTAGGTAGATTTTTTCTTTTCTTCAGTGCTTTTTCCATAGCCAAGTCCGCGCATCCTTTTTCCACTCCTTTGCAATTTCAAAAGGCTTATGCATTTCGCCCTTGTGGTTTAGAAGATTCGTAGATACATACACAGTCTCCCCAGAAGGTTTATATGTAGTTTTGATAGAAGTCGTGAAGTGGTCGGCTTGACACTCCTTTGGAGGTGGAACTATAACAACCAAATCGACATTTACGATCATATCATGCTTTGTTAAATTGTTATATTATTATTAAATAATGAGTGTTGTGTCCAAATTTCATGATGATCGGAGTTACCGTTCAAAAGGTTTTGTCGGACGGACAAATTTTGAGTTATATTTTGCAACATTTTTCATTGATGCTTCACTCGTATTCGTCGTAGCGTGATATTATAGACGCTAAACAGCTGAGGTTATCTGCGGTTATTCTTTTATTGTAGAATTCTATACTATTCTGTTAGTATAATATAGGTTTATTAAGGGTCACAAGCAATGTAATTATTATTATTTTTTTTTTTTGGAAATATCCGTGGCGTGAGGATCAAAAAAAAGCAATACTGAATTTAAACTTGCATTTATTACTAACGTTTCGGGACTCTTTGCACCATCTTCAAAGTTTGACAGTGACAGCATTTGAAACTCTGAGGATGGTACAAAGCGCACCGAAACGTTAGTAATAAATGCAATTTTAAATTCAGTATTGCTTTTCTTTGATCCTAACGCCACGGATTTTCCAAAAACTTCTCTATTAACCTACATGAATAACAATTACTCTATTTATTGAATAGAGTTAAATTCATTATTATTATTATAAAAAAAAACATTAACCATTTATCAAGTTATTGTTAAACAGATTTCCGTTCAAGAAAAGTGTACTACTCCATTGTTGTTTTTTCAATATGCACGTAATAACAAATTCCACAATCATATTCGTGTAATCCTGCAGTCAATACTAATCCATAATCCATATTTATGAAACTCGTTATAAGAGGACAAAATCTTGTATAAATCGATATTAAACAGAAATAATATAACTTACTTTTACTTGAGGATTTATCCATTTTCTGTGAGAAAATATAATGTGGAATGTGATAAATGTTCTTGAGCCCTGAGTGGATTCCGCGAGCTTCTTTGATTCAACGATTGTTGATTTTTCAGTTTATTTTAGCGTTCTATGTTGGTCACTTGAAGGCAGAAACTTTGTAGAAAAAAAGTACCTACTTTATTAGGATAACAAACATATCTGCTAAATTCGAAAATAAACTCAATCAACCTTACATTATTATAGGTATTGTTACGAATACGAAACGAAACTATAAATAATACATTTTTGTTAGCGACAATTAGGTGGTTCAGAGCTGAGATGCAAAATTCCTCTAATAATAAAGAATTTAGATATACTTTAAAAGTCTCTTAGAAATCATAAAGAGAATTTTGAGAAGTATCTTCGGATACTGCGATACTTTCAATAAAAATTATCTAAGATACAAGACACTGATACAGCAGTCAACTCTGAGATTGTTTTACCTGTTAATAGGTATAGTGCGTTTGTGAAAACATTTTTATTTTTAAATAGGTAATTTGAAAATATTATTTTAATACCACTGCGTTTAGCAGTCTGCACCGGTGTGCAATTTAGACTTTGCTGTTCCATGTAGAGAGTTTTAAATACACCTAAGATTGAGTAAAATTTATCGTTGATAAAATATGATTGCCGGCTCCTCTGACTATGCCGCCCATGTGCAAAACACGCCCGATTATCGCGGCCCAATACCCCGAACTTACGCAATAGATGCAACCAAACGATAATATGAAGTCGGAGTACAATTTTGCATATAAATACATACAAATTAGTTTAATTGAAATCGGGAATTACACAAAAACAATAATTTAGAAGACGAGTATGTAATATAAAATCATATATAATACAACAAATTGTATTGTTATGAATTGCGAAAACGTAAATCAAAGTTATTTTGACGCAGAAGGCTACATAAAATCTAACAAAATCGTCTTGACTGCAGATCAACGATATTTTCTTCTGACACAAAGTTTTATCTCAGCACGCTTAAAATTTTTTTATTCCTTGTTTTGTGCTTTTCGTTAGAGTCTTGTTTTCCAAAATGTGTAACCCTTTTCCAATTGGACTGAGACCTTTTGTCAAGTTTTCATCCATTATTTGATCTACCAGTTGTGGTTTAACGGCACCATCGAATCGGAAGATTCAAAAATCGCGTAACTCTGAATCCACGTAAGACAGGATATTACTGTCTAGTGAAAAATTTAGAAGTTATTGTAAACGAATAAAAATTCACAAATACGCACAGCCGCCATTTCAAATATCTCTAATCTTTACTTTTTAAGGGATAATCAGAAAACCTTATCTCGAACACGATTTTTTGATGATGTCCCCATACTTCCACTCTCTTACGAAACATAGAATGCAGATTTATAACGTAATATTATTGAAATTTAAAACAATAGTCATTTATTGCTGAAAAAATGTCAAATAGGTGTAAGGAAATGGATAACAAACTGTTTTCTGTTTACTTATGTTATTTTTAGTAGATGACAGTACAGTATAACTTAGTAAAAGTTGTAATGCAATTTGATGCATTTAAATCAGTATCGTGTCAACTAAATCACTATTGGCAGTATGAATTTAGATTCAATTTATTCGGTTCTTTTAGTTATATGTATAAATATTTTTAATCTTAATTCAATTCTTTTTCTTTTCAATCTCTACCAAGAATCGATGTTATCTTTTTTTGAAGAAGTGCTTTTGCCAGCTTCTTTTTTTTCATTTGTCTTTTCAGTATTCTTTTCTTCGATTTCTTTTGTCTCGGTTCTTCTAGAAACAGCAACTGGACGTCCGGCAGCACCAGTACGAAAGAAAAAGTTTTTTAAAAACATTCTCTTTTTTTCGGCTTCTGGTGAGTATGATTCTTCCTCAGTACTGGAGGCCTTACGTGTCGGACTTTGTGACTCCACTAATCTCACACGGTATTTTGTTCTCCGAGGTTTGCGTTTTGGCCCTGTGAATGACATACGGAATTAATGTCTATCATTTTAACTTCTATTTGATGAGTGGAATATATGCATTATTTAATCTTGCTTGGTATTTTGATTTTACATTGAAATTCCGTAAAAATACATTTTATGGGGGTGAATACATTATCACATAATATAGTATATTATATCCTACTGTGCATATCAGTACCTATTATAATGATTAGATAATATTGAGATATTTTTCATCGAATTGACCACTTTTCATTATATTGCGGTCCAAAAATGTAAAATGTTGTCCGTTCACTGTTACGTAGCTCACTCGAGCCTTGGAGATTGTGTATATTCGCCATTTTGCGTTTTACATAACAATTTTATTATTGTTTTTCTTGGGTACCTAGTCTGTTTTGAGTTGTTCAAAAGTAATATTAAACAGTACTTACTTACTGGTATATCATCACTATTGCTTGATGAATTACGTATTGGACTTCTTGACTCTGTTAATTTCCTACGGTGTTTAATTCTCTTACATTTTTTTGTTGCTGTAAATGAACAATAGAAAAATATCGATAATTTTAATTTCTATTTGATGACTGAAATTCGCTTAATGTTAACTTGTTATTTTAATTTTACATTGAGATACCATAAAACATTTTTATGTGTGTGTATACATTATTACATATAGTATATACTACTGTTCATAATATCAGTCTATAATATTTGGATAATATTGAATTATTTTTGATCGAATTTACCACTTTTCTTTATATTGCGGCCCAAAAATGTAAAATTTTGTCTGTTCACTATTACGTAGCTTACTCGAATCTTTGAAATTCTGTATTCGCCGTATTGCGTCTCCAATCTTTACAATTTTATTGGTTTTTCTTGGATATTGTATTTAAAGCTGTAAGTATTTAAGAGAAATACAAAACAATACTTACATGGCGGCGATTCATCAGACATTTTTCTTTCTTTTTTTGTTTTTAACTTAAATGTTAAATACGTAGAAAATGTTGTGTCTTCGGCAATGGTTGACAATATATGGCGTCTTAGATCAACAATTAACGTTCTGATTCGCGAACATGCAATTTATGCAGGAATAAAATCCCTATGCATATTTACAAACAAATACATTATTGTTACGTTTAGGAAGAACGCCGAATGACAAATAATAACACTTATAACAAAAAAGTACTAGGGTAAAATTATATTTAATTTGATTAGATTCGACTATGCATCATTACACTACTGGGTCCAATTCCCCCGTCTGCAGACAATCAATTAAAAACCGGGTATCAAGTTTAATATTTTTATAGAAATAAATCTTTGTTTTTATGTTCCTGGACTCAAACAAATTTGCACATGGACGAAGTCGGGCGGGACCGCTAAAAATACAACCTACACAATATAAGCACTTTTTTAAATGCATTATGAAAACAATATTATTGTTTCTTATACAGCAGACCTCAGATTATTGGCTGTTATGAACCAAATGACATTGTTCAGGTAAAAAAGGTAGTCTGAGGAAGAGTTCCTTGGACTATAGAAGATATTGCAAATTTTAGATGCTTGATACTAAGGTCAGTAACATAATATCAGAGATTGATTTATGGTGCTTTGGAAAAGCGATAGGTACGCCTCTTTGAAATTCAAAACTACTTAATGTTTTGTCATCGCGTATTATTTCTTATTCTTAGCCGAAATTAGCGCTGACCTTAAAACTTTTTTAAGCTTTTTGTTGGTCTTTTTTGGAGAAGGTTCAATTTATTTTGAAAAAAGATAAATCTTACGAAACTGCGAGAAATTAATTGTATTGTATGTCTAAAAAATCGAAATTGAGACATTGCTATTATCGTGAAAAACAATATTTTGATATTTTCACTTTTTTAATTAAAATTCTTGTTTGTTTGACCCAAACGTACTTATTTTCTAAGTATTTTTATGTATAGATACATTTATTTTGTGTTAGACACGGTTAATTATTATAATATACATCAAAATGTAGGTACTAAAATAGATTTAGCAGTTTCATCAGACTTCTCCTATTTTTTTCTTCACATAATAATATATTGCAAGCATTTGTGTAAAGCTTGTATTAAGGGTGTGAAAAAACGACCTCAATGTTATTTTTGCAACAATTGTATTGATGTTATTAACTTATTGGGTTAGCTACATACTACAGAATAACATTTCTATAAAACTAAAATATCTACTATGCCATTGTATTTATTCCTTTTTGCAATTCAGACATGAACGGTAATCTAAAAACAAAACATATTTCAAAATTTTAAATAAAAACAAATCTGTAGATTAAACCAAACTGATTTTTAATGTTCATATGCGAACCTCTGCAAGTGTAACCACATACCATTAATGCTAATTTTGAAATAAATGGTTCATGTTTATTGCATTTTAGGCAGTATTTTTCTTTTGTTTACTACTTCTTCCATAACCAAGTTCGCGCGTCCTTTTTCCACTCCTGTGCAATTTCAGAAGACTTATGCATTTCGCCCTTGTGGTTTAGACTATTCGTAGATACATACACAGTCTCCCCAGAAGGTTTATTTGCCGTTTTGACAGAAGACTTGAAGTAGTCGGGTGGAAACTCCTTTGGAGGTGAACCTGGTGAAACTATAACAACCAAATCGACATTTACGATCAAATCATGCTTTTGTTGTTATTATTATTAAATTGTATGTCCAATAGGGAAACGACAAGAGCAATTGTCGTTCGGTATCCTAAGTCTCCTGAATATTTTAAGTCTAAAAAAATTCTTACGGAAAAAACATTTTTGAATAGATTAATTATTTTAGTTGATAGGTGCTTTTCGGATAAAAACTTTGATGACAATTGTTCATTTATTTGTGATTTGGATACAGTTACCTTTGCATTTATTTTCTGGCCATAAAAAATGATAATATGCACTGCAAAAAATGTTTTGTTCCAAATAACGAATAAAACATTTAGAAATTATCTCATTTTTGTTATATCCCTTAAAAGTGATTTTATATCTTTTATTGTAGAGGAGAGAGAGAGAGGGACAGAGAGAAAGATTGTGGATTATAGACGCTAAACAGCTGAGGTCATCGGCGTCTCGTTTTTTATTGTAGATTTCTATACTATTCTGTTAGTCTCATACAGGTTTATTAATAGTCACAAGCAATGTAATTATTGTTAGTAGAAGTTTTGTTCCAAAAATATGTATTGAAGGAGATTTGTTTGGTTGAGGAACAAGTTTGAAATAAGCTTTACAAGTATAGTTTAATCTGATCTAAAATGTATTTACTATAATTTAGAAATCGATATAATATTAAATGTAACGATTATTATACATGTTCATAGGCCGATGATGAAAATATATTTTTCGAAACGTTTGGTAAAGCTTATTTCAAACTTGTTCCTCAGCCAAACAAATCTCCTTCAATGTAATTATTATTTTTATAAAAAAGACATACATTTTTAATCATTTATCAAATTATTGTTAAACAGATTTTCGTTTTAAAAAAGTGCTACTCCATTGTTGTTTTTTCAATATGCACGTAATAACAAATTCCGCAACCATATTGGTGTAATCCTGCAGTCAATACTAATCCATAATCCATATTGATGAAACTCGTTATAAGAGAAAAAAATCATTTATAAATCGACATTAGACAGAAATAATATAACTTACTTTTACTTGACGATTCTCCCATTTTCCGTGAGCAAATATAGTGTGGAATGTGATAAATGTTCTTGAGTACTGAGTGGATGCCGCGAGCTTCTTTGATTCAACGCTGAATTGTTGATTTTTCAGTTTCTTTTAGCGTTCTGTGTTGGTCACTTGAATCATTTTATGATCCAGAAACTTTGTAGAAATATAAGTGCCTACTTTATTAGGATAGCCAACGTATCTGGCTGAATTCGGAAATAAACTCAATGAAAACCTCACGTTATTATAGGAATTGTTACGAATATGAAACGCAACTATAAATAATAGATTTTTGTTAGCGGCAATTAGATTGTTCAAAGCTAAACAGTAATTAATTCCTCTGATGATACAAGAACCAAGATATTTCAAAAGCATCTTAGAAACAATAGACTTTGAAGACGTACCTTCATTTTCGGATAATGCTATACTTTCAATAAAAATTATCTTAGATAACAGTAGTCAGCTCTGAGATTGTTTCACCTGTTCATATGTGAAAAAAAAAATTCAAATGCTTCTAGCTCAGTTAGGACAGCGTTCCGGGTATATGTTCATTAGACATTTTTTACTTGAAATTACCCCAGCAACACAGTCCCAGACTATGGCAGTCATGTCGTGAGACACTCTGTATATAAGTTACTCGCCTGTGCCTGCCTGTTTGTCCGCAAAAGACAGGTGAACTACTGAATAGATTTAAATGCGGTTTTTATCGTTCGAGAGCTTATTTCCAAGGGAAGTTTCAGAACTAATATAACCGTCCGCCCTGATTTTCCTAGGTGCTTACATATATAAAGCAAAGTTCCTCACGTGTGTTTTTCTGTGTGTCCGCTAAAAACAATAAAAAATAAGTTCAAAAACTAAAACCCGACTACTGAAAAGTATGAAACAAGAAAATATTCTCATCTGAGAATAGCCGTGATCATATGCCACCTACCCTAACAAAACATTACATTTTAACAGTATAGTAAGCGATCATAAGATCTAGAGTCTAGAGCAAAGTGCATCATGCTATACATCTAGAGAGGCCTTATATATATGAGATGGCATACGACCACGGCTATCCTCAGAAGAATATTTTATTGTTTCATAATTTTTTAGTAGTCGGGTTTTAGTTTTTGAACTATTTTTTATTTAATTTTTTTTTTAACTTATTTATTTTTAATTTGCTCCCCTCTGGGACCAATATTAAAAATAAATGTAGCCTATGTTACCTGGGCCATAATAACGAATCGATTGACACCTTATTTATCAAAATCGGATGAATAGTTTAGGCGCTACGGTGGAACATCCGTAAATACAAACTTACATACATAGACTGCTAAACTCATAACACTTCCTTTTGGCTTCGTCGTAGTCGGGTAAAAATTTGCAGGTACTGGGACGCTAGTATCTGTTATTTGCAAAGTATAGTGAAGACAACGTACCTACCATATGAAACAGACAGCACAGTTAAAGTGTTTCTTTCATTGAATATATTTGACTTAAGAGCCTCCTTCTTTTTTGAAGTTAAAAAAAAATAAAATAGACTGTTTTTTTATGAGTGTTTCATAGAATTACAATATATTTCAAATTTGTGCGGCACTTGATCAAGTGAGAAATATATGTATACATCAGATAAAAAACAGAATAAAGATACATAAAATATGATGAATGCGCTTTCTTGGAACAGTGGCACACTCTGCGATGCTATATGAAAAAGAGATTTGTGCCGTGCTGTGTGAAAAAGGAGAGTAAATAGCTCTGTTTCAAACTGTCTGAGAACGGTAACAGAACCGTCACAGTATTGCGCTGTAGCTCAAAAACCGATACAAACAGTTTCATTTAAGTTACTGCGCAAGACGGTAATCGTTTTGTTACCGTTCTCAGACAGCAGAAAGTTGGAACAGAGCTAATGTTGAATTACATTTCTTGGTTGGAATAACAGATCGTTTGAGCCTTATTGAGGCTCGGTAATAAAAATACTTCTAATAGTCAAATATGTTTTATTTGTACGAAAATATCTGAAAAACCCATTTCAATAAGCTTACGTGAAAAAATAAATTCGACATATCATTAAGTAAATTTAATTTCCATTGTAATTAGAACTGAAGTACTATTCTTCTTATATAATTATGTGCCACAGACTGGCGCCACACCTTTTTTCGGAACACATTATTGAACCTCTAAGTGCCATAAAATATATTATACTCTGTCTGCTGCTACCATGCGACTATGATTTTCATTAAAATAAAATAAAACAACAATAATTTATGAAAAAAAGAAAAACATTCCAAAACGAAAAAGAAACAATTAAATTAGTTTACATCTTCAAATAGCTCGTCTTTAACACATTGGCATATAGATTTCGCTAATTTGGTTTGAAGATATATGAATTGAAATAAAAACTTAGAACTAATGGGAAATGCATGCACAATATTTACTCAGTGCTCTTTATTTAAATACTGGCTCGTGCAATTTTTCCAATGTTGCATGTTGCCGTTTGTACAGATAATATCTTCATGGTTCAAATTGTCTGTCGAATTATTTTGCTTCTCTCCCATTGACTTGACCTGGGTATCAATTGGGATCTCTTCTGATCTTGACCGTCTTCGTTTTACAGTCAGGTTGGAATTGGTATGCGTAGAAGCTGTAACAGTCAATTGAATATAATTCTGATTGTTGCTTGAATACTACATTCATTGTGTTTTATAATAGTAGTTCACAACTTGGGAATTTTTGTAGTTAACAGATCTCACGAAAAAAGGCAAGTTGCAGGTTTAATTTTCCCTACGATTATCATTACGTTTCGACTGTACGATTTTCACTGTGGTATGTTTATAAACAATGAAGAAAATATACAAATCAAATAAAATAATGCGTGTATCGTGTATAAGATGTTAAAAAAAATAAAGGTATACCTATATTATTATTCTATATTCTGCATATAATACGTACACTTAATAATATGTGGGGAAAAATACCATTGCTGATTCATATTTTTAATTGTTGAAATTTCTAGGAGCAAATCATTTTTTAAGGCCAGCTAAGGTTATTTGGACCTAGCACCTATTCATCTTTTGGAGACATTTTTTGGATATTACTTTGGCGTGAATTTTTTTCAGTTATGTACAATTGTATTTAGATGAACTATTTATGATGGTGCAGCTGTTTAGTAAAAACTTATGGAAGCGTCTGACAATTTATTTCACCAAGAATTTTATTTGACCTTTAGGCCTCTCATATAAACTAGGCCTTAATTGAAACGTTTGATTATGTATTCACAAGAAATTGGATTGAACAATAGGCTAAATAATATTGCACAATTGTTAAAAGATATGTCTAATTATTTGGTAACAATCGTCAGTTTTGATTT
The DNA here is from genome assembly GCA_963575645.1 of Xanthostigma xanthostigma. Lineage (NCBI taxonomy): Eukaryota > Metazoa > Arthropoda > Insecta > Raphidioptera > Raphidiidae > Xanthostigma > Xanthostigma xanthostigma. The sequence continues at coordinate 12,073,571 of OY754476.1, read as the reverse complement.
CGTAACGTAATGGTTGCGTAGTCGTACAGGTAGTTTGGTTATGATCGAACTTAATTGTGAAGGGAGCTTTACATTGTAGGTAGACGTGTCAAATTTGTAATTTTCCTTTTTTTGTGGAACCTGTAAAGTACATAAATGTCGCAAACTGCTCATTTGATTATTTCACCTTTCTTATTTTATTTTTTTTTTATTATTATTACAGCTACTCGAGTAATCTAATCCATGGAACATATTTAAGACTAATTTCTCTTATAAATATTTCACTTACAGGATGTGTCAGACATTTTGCCAATGAAGACTTCTTAGTCTTAGAAATGCAAAACTTTTGACGTCAGAACAGATTTATCTGTTATCAAAGTGAAACCAACCTCGTTGATTGTGGATAATATTACCACTGTGTATATACTTTTAAGACAAACAAAGATATTTGTAATTTTAATACCCACCGAACATCAGAATAATTAGATTAAAGCTTTTACGATATAATGATGAAGCTAGTAACGCTGACTTCACTCTACATGCAAAGAACTTCTGTGGCGCGTAGTTTCATAGCCTAGCAAAGATCCCAAAACTTTTTTGTAAAAACGCCATGTAAACAACGGTTGGTATTTGCAATTTTTGACTCGTATCGATGATTATTTTTAATTCATTTTTCAAATTGAATTAAAATTATGTGTTATTTTACATCAAGATACTTCATTTCACGATAAAATGCGAAAATCGTGGTTATTTAAATTTCCCCCTTTTTGGAACGTTGGGAAGTTGGGATTAATTGTTTTCTATTGCTCTATGGGAAAGATAGATGTGACTAGCTGTCCATTTCTATGTCTATGGTTTAAACAATAAAATAATCGCAATATAATCAAAAACATTAAAGAGAGTAATTTCGAAAGCGAATAATATCTAATGATTTAAAAGTATGAAAACAATATTTTGTGTGATTGAAATATAATTATAATAAAGTTACATTTGCTAAAAGATAACAGTTCGGTAAAAAAGACATGAATGTTAGTGGAAGACTGAGGAGTACAGATCTAATCTGTAGGCTGTACGAATGTCGTGCATTGTCAAAAGTTTAAACACTCTAAAATAGTTTAAAAAACTTGTCCTCGTCATTTCTTATATCTTAATTTAACTTTTTGGTGGCTTTGCATTATATAGTTTGCACGTTATTAACCGCTTTCGTCTTGTTTTATTACTAAACTAGAAAAAAAACTATAATATATAGGTATATCTTCTTCTTCTTTTTTGAAGTCGGTAAATAAAATCGAATCATGAAACGGGCATTTAGACTTTACGTATCGTACTTTTAATAGGTGTGTTTGTTGGCAAGATTTGAACTACCCGAGTGGAAATTTGGGTCGGGCCCGGATAAGATTGGCCTTGCTTACGGTCTGGTACGGATCGGGGCAATCGAATAACGTCAATATAGGTTTTGTAACGCACTTTCGGACAGGGATCGGAACGGGCTAACCTAAATACGGCTCCGATCAATTTACCTTTTCCAGTACTGGTAAGGTCAGTTCGATAAGATCCTGAATAGTCTCCCTGATACGGTACGGATGAGAATGTTCGTATTGATTACAATGAAATCGGCTAGCCCGAAATGATCCTGATAAGTTTTTTAATAGGTATTCCTTATCAGACATGTTTTGGCCAATATGCAGTACCTACAGGTTTATTTTTATAACATAATTAATAAACAAAATAGTCACTCTCACTAGTACAAGAACCATTTTTATTATAATAAAATATCCTGATACGGTAAACCTGATCCGGGCCGGATCAGGTTTACCGTATCCTCTTTTACAAAATATTAAGTATAAACCTATCCGGGCCGTATAGGTTTAACTTAATATTTTGTAAAAGAGGATAAATATAAGGATAGCCCGCTCCGATCACTTAGTAGGACCCGCCCCTTTGAACGGGATCTGGAGCTGATCCCTGGCCTGACAGGGCGCTCTACTCGGGTAGTTCCAAACGGCAATACAAAACTCTTGGACACAATTGCGTGTTTGTTGTTCATTATTATTCTTGGACTCTTCGGACTGTTTGAACTTCATTCTAGCACTTAGACTCCTAGAATAAAATTGCCAGAACGAGTTTAAAAGAGTCCCTAGAATTTGACAAACAAACCCGTAGGTGTGTCCGAACTCTTGCCGTCAAACAAAATTCAGAACTTGCCAGCGAACACCGATTATAAAAGGGGTAGTATTTAAACGAGTGACTGTAAATTACAATTTTGGGTGACAAAAATAATCAATTTGGGTTACTGTATTACTAAGTGAGCGACTGACTGCGCGTGACAAAAAAATAATAGTTGGGTGACTAAATTACTAAGTGAGCGACTAACTCCGCGTGACGAGAAATCAACAGAACAGCAACTTACAAACATCCATTTGAGTTACTTAAAATACAAAATGGGAAACTTCATAATATTTGAGCGACCTAACATTTGTTTGAGTGTCAACGTTACCTCCTGCATTTTTTTCAATGATTTATTTATTCTGAGCGGCATTTTGTTAATAGTTAACTGTCTGAATAGAACTGCGTTTTCTAAAAAATATATATTTAATTGACTGTCAATTAAATATACATTTTTTAGAAAACGCAATTCTATTCAAACAATTAACTATTTAATTCGCATACCCCGTTATCGTTCACCCCGGAATTGTTTTTTTAAAAACTCCACATTTGCCCCTTCCCGTTTCACTGCGAGACAATTGGCATACCCCATTATCGTTCACACCGGAATTAAATTCGCATACGCGTTTATCGTTCACCCCGGAATTATTTTTTTAAAAACTCCACCTTAGCCTTATCGCGTTTCAGTGCGAGACAATTCGCATACCCCTTTATCAAAAAAAGCGGTGGTTTTCAATCTTCATGAAAATATGAGTTTTAAGTTGTACTTAGTCTCAAAGTGAAAAAAAAATAAAAAGTGAAAACAAAAGAAGATATCTGCTTCAAAATTACCGAAGGCATTCTAGTCGCTCACTTAGTAATTTAGTCACCCAACTATTATTTTAATATCTCAAGCTACTAAAACAGTATCTCATCATCAGTCACCAAATGTTTTTTTTATTCGACCGTTTTATAATTCCCCTTACAGAAGTGCAATAGGTGAAACAAAGAATATTGGTTTCATAATGCCAAGTACTTAAGTAGTATAACACGGTAACGCGCCTATATTTATTTTCTACAATAGTGTTAATTGCTTTTCATTTCAGCAGTTCATAACAATACTTGTGTTGTGTCTGTCAACGTGTATAAAAACTCTGATGAGAGACGAGACTGATGACTATGATTTGTTTTTCACTCAGCACTTCACTTCTGCATCAGCTTTACTTTATCTTTGTTTCGCGGAAAAATAAACTATGAACTTAAACTCAGTTTTTTCTCGAAAATACGAGCCCCTGGAATTTAAAGTTACATAAGTTAACACGTTGACTGCCAACTACAAGATATCTCGTAGGTTGTTTACTTGCCCAGGACGCCTACTACGAGTGTTCTCGTTCCTTCATTACTTGCCATATTTGTACAGCTGCGAGGAAACTCGTAACATTACAATGAAAATATGAATGGATAACCTCGGGAAAGAGAATAAAAAATCAGGTTTGGCATGAACAGAAAATAAACGTTTATTAAGCTTTTTATTACTATGTACTATTATTAAAGTTTTTAAAAATATAACATGATTAAGTCAAATTGGCTCCTTAGACCGGAATCATGACGTGGCAGTCAACGTGTTGAAGTGTAATAAGAATTGAACGGAGTTGTTAATTTTAACATTGACCATACATAATAACGCCATAAATAAACCAATATTAAGCAGTTCGTTAAATGAATTCAGTTGTCAAACGTCTATAATATCTACAATAAAAAATGGAACGCAGTACCACAATCTTTATATATAAAATTCCGATGTACGTATGTTCGTAATTCTTCTTCTCCTAAGCGGCTTGAGCGATTTTTTTGTACTTATAGGGTTACCTGAACGGTTCTTAACTATAGTTAACCCGGTATATTTTTCTTTAATTTTCCTGCCATTTTTTTTTATTATTTCTCACTTAAAAAAACTTATAATCCCAGCACCTCTAAATATATTTTGCTAGCTAGGTCTGTGGCAGGTAATTGAGATCTCACTGGTAAATCAACAATATTTAGTTATACCCTAGGGATATTTAACTGCAGTATTTTATTTAATTTGAAGTTCATGAAAAGAAAACAATCGTCTCTTCAATTGGGAAAAGAATATTGCTCAAGTTATTGAGAACTTGACAATATTGTTTAACAAATTATCAAATTATTGTCGCTATTTTAATATAATTATAGCTGTATAAATGTTCGTTGTAGTACTTGCATATTTATGTCTTATTGTTACATCTAGAAGGCTATTTCTATTTAAACATAAGATTTATTATATCCGTGCTATGATTAGCTAGGTTAGTGGCTATAAATATAATAATATATGTACGACGAGAAAACGGTGAATATTAGTGATAAAAATTTTATTAATATATTTTGAAGTTGCTGCTATTATTTGAAAACAAATTCTTACAATTAACCGTTAAAACGTTATTAATATTTTCACATTACACGTCTAAAATATAGTTGTTTCGTGGTAAACTATTCACACATCCATGAGATCTAAATATTTATAGATCCCGTACTTTTTTATAGCCATTCCTTACAAAATCAGAATGCAGAGCCATGTTTCGTCTTTTTGTATTTAAAATATTGTTGTTGACAAAAAAAAAAAACACATAAATGTACTGAAGTTTTTATTTTGTGTAGCATAAATTTAGTATCGGTGTTAACTGTCCCAATTCCATCTTAAATAGATTTTTAAGACATACATATTTCTCATAAGAATAAACTATAATCTATTCCGTTTGCCAGCGTGTTTCAATCTGTTGTCTGAATCGCTGCGCGCCTTGCGACTCTTCCATATACTAATCGCTCAGCTGCGTAGTGTTTAACACTTCGAACTTTCGATAAAACGTAACGTTTCCCATGGTTTTATTGAACGATCAGTCATTTTTTATTTTTTTTTTACAATATCGCTCTATAATGCAAAATTTGATAATAGGTATTAAAGTTTAAGAACAATTGCAGCATTAGCCTAAACAACACATTAAAACTAACTTTAATGATAATAAGTAATCATGTCTGGGAAAATGATCTATCTTGAAATTTTACGAGCGATTAGGTATCACTGTTCATTCTGATTTTTATGAAATTTTTATGAAATCCTGCCTAGAAGGCTGAAAGTGGTTTTGCGCAACAACAATCTTAAATGCGATTGTCACAATAAACTGCAGTTTTTAGATCTATGTTATTTGTATTTTCTAATTGCAGTTTAATTACCACTTATTAACAGCTATTTTAATTGATAATATTTATTTATAAAAGTCTTTAAACGCTAATTCTACACACTATTTTGCTTTACTGCAATACATTTGCCGAGCAATGTGCACAGGGTTCTTATTTGCGATGGATTGCATAGGGAAATTTTGATCTCGGAATTAAGGCAATATCATTAAATTACTCTTAAAATTGTGTTTGTTTGTAAAATTTAAATATTAAAACATTTTTTTATATATCATAGTAACGTAGCAATCCTATCGAAAATAAGGCAAAGTAAAATTATTCGAAGTACTACTAGTACTAATCTAAATAAAATATGAGACAAAAAAGTATCATTACTCAAGTTTTAGTAAGGATTTTTTCTACACTACCGACATTAGCATTGAACTATTTTGAAAATGGTACAAAATAGACATGTATGTCTGCATGTCCTTTACGTTATTTTATTCTATTTGGCGCAATTGCAAGAACAGTCTGACCTCTTCCGATACTCAAAATTTATATTGAATTTGAATGCAATCAGGTTTTTAAGTGAAATGTTGGTTCTCTGTTTTACTATAATTGAACTGTTATTTTTTACGATATTTTTGAGTTATGATATATTTTGTATTTTAGAAATATTTTTATAATTTATTTATAAGTAATCTTGTGATATTTTATTTGTATTGTTTTTTAATCAGGGACCCAACATTATTCTTATGTCTGCATATGGATTGTCACAATGCGAATAATCACTTCAATTTTCTTGAAAATACGACTAAATCCGAATGAATTTTATATTACATTGCACGGTTATAACGGTTTATAAAAATTAAGACACTCTTAGTCTGTTTGGAGTTATATGTTCATTAACAGAGCCCATAAATACGTCTGTTTTTCTTGTATATTTATATTAATTGAAAATTACATGGTGTTTTGTATTAAAAAATTATTGTGACAAGTGGTAATCACATGTGATTAAAACCAGTATTTGTGTTGTTTGCCATTTGATCACATCTTCACTTCATTGACATCTGTATAACGATATGATATGATTAATATGATGATAACTCCAAACAGAACTAAAATAGTATTTTTAATGAAAACCGTAACCCGTGCAATTGTATTTTAGTTTGTTTGTATTTCGTCGTAGTTTCGGGAGATGATCGGGCTGACCTTTCGAATTGAGACAACCCCTGTAAATCGCAAATCATCTATAGTCAATAGTAGAAATTATTACTAATCGTTGCAGATGAGATGACGCAGTAATTACTAATTACTAATTGCACAGTGACATAATATTATCAAATTGCTAAATTTCACTATAGTATTCATTTGTTACGCTGATCAGTCCGGAGTAAGTGTATTGACTGTTCTTGAAATGTTTGTATGTCCAACAGGCGGAGTTTTGAGTGATGCCTTGGTTGCAGGACAAAGTCTGGGCTACGGCTTCGTCAATTATCATCGGCCGGAGGACGCGGAGAAAGCTATCAACACGCTGAATGGACTAAGGCTTCAGAATAAAACCATAAAGGTGAGACTACAGTTTATTGTATTTCTACCTACATAATATATACACTTATCGCTTTACATTGCCAGAAATGAGGTGCATTTTTTTGCTAAGTCCTTGATATGAATCACCTTTAACATGTGATGAAACTTACCAACGCGGTTTTTTCATCAATCAATAGAAAGGCTACTTAATACTCTCTGAAGAGTGCAAAATGGCCTCGCACTTTCCTGGCCTATTCTCAGCACACATCAAAACTACATTATACGCTGTCCAAACTTGAGAATCAGTTGATCTGATTAGTTATATTTTGATTTGCAAAATTCAACTCTGTGGCTCTCGTGCAAGAAGAATGTATTTACTATAGCTTTGCTAACGAGATCTTACAGTTAAAACACTTGGTTCACTGTTTATGCCATCGGTTTCTCTTATATAACACCGTCAAAATGCCTCAGATGTACGTAAATTATAATACATTTTATATAGAATTGAATGAGTCTAAATTGTCTCTCCTGACATTCTTTGATTAACATGTAGATACTGCATTTACAAATTACAAATAAATAATTAACATAATAGAATTTGACCAACATTCTAGCTAGACAAGTTTAATTGATAAACAACTCGGGAATAACAAGCTATCCGTTTTAAATTAATCACTCATTGTAATGTTCGCCAATTAACACATTTACAATATTCAGCTTTTAACTGTCTAGATTGCATTTGTGAATGATTTAAGTTAGGTGATTAAACGAATACAGTAAAGCAACCGCAATAATCTAAGAGTACACACTCTCTGATCATAATAATATATACGTTGTACTATACACATTTTATATACTACTTGGAATAAAATGATTGCAATATCTTTCACTAGAGCAGAAGATATTTGAATTTTTTTATCACAATACCCAAATGGCTTTTTAAACACTTCTTTTAACCGTAAGAATTATTTTCAATATTTGATCAGTTTTGTGTTTAGTACATTGGGTTTTCACTTGAAGTGTTTAAAAAATATGATCTATCAACATGCATAATTTTCTAATGTTTGTCTGTACGCCCTCCAAAAGACCACCGTTGACCTAGATATCTCAAAGTTTGCACACTTTAGTATAGGGCACCGGACAGAACCTAACAGAGACGGATTTTAGATTTTCTTCCCGGTGACAGAAATAGGAGGGAGTTATAAGCATGTTATAACCATAGGTTGCCTGCATGATATATTCCTATGTCCATGGTTGCCTGGCCAATACATATTGGTTGTTAATTTCAAAAATTATTTTAATTTATACAAACGTGTTTATAGACTTTAACTTATTTTTAAAGTAATGTTTTATTTACCTATCTTTCTTAAATAATTATTACTGTCAATATAAAATAAAAATGTACGATAAATTTGCAAGTATGTGACAATAAAACAAAATGGTTTATGTCCAATAAGTTGTAAAAATAAAATGTAATCATCCAGTTCGAACAATCGAGGTAATTAGTGTCTGATTACATAAAATTAAATTAAACGACATAACAAAAATTCATGAGCGACTTTGAACCCACGATTAAGTTCTTCCATGAACAGAAATTGTACTCTCGATGAATCGAGGACACCTTCCTATAACACCGGAACGCCATGAAAGTCGACATTATTTCATAAAAGTAGATTTTAAAATGTAACTAAACTTGAAATGATGAAACTCCACGAACCACGACCTCACGAATTCTTTTGGAGGTCAATTAGATTTCAAGTATAAGCTAATGATAATAAAACTTCATTCGATTCGTCGTTCGCGACGTTCGTGTGATAGAAAGGTATCTAAACGCGTACGATGGATGATACGTAATTAGGTCTGCTCCTCTACTATAACCGTAGTGATTACAAAGTGCTCTTTGCAAAATAAGCACCCTTGGTAACCACTTTTGTTTGTGTTTTATTCTGCTAAGCAACGTGATTACCATGAGTGGTTAAAATGATCACGGGACGTGTTTATAACAGTAGATAAATTGTAACTTGCAAATGTGCGTTGTTAGCTGTCACTATTGTTGTTTATTCAAAAAAAAAAAATGGACAGTAACTCATTTTATTATTTTGGAGTTAATTGAGAATTTTGATCCAAAACTCAAATTAGAGTTTAATGTAAGCGCTATACATTGTTTCCATTAGCCCTTTGCAACCGGCGAACCTTTGATTATTTAGAAACCAAAGAACCTAGTAAAATTAATAAAAACAAATAATTGTGTACCCCTGCTAAACTGAAAATAGCCCGTGCTAAACCGGTTGCGTTCACAAAAATTAATTTGTTTCGCGGCAAAAAAAATTTGTCTGTGTTAACTTTAGAGAAAGAGAAATAATATAACGAACTGATGGTAGATTATTATTAAAAATTCGACATATGCAGTTTTGATTTGTGCCCACAGATATTTATTTACTATTAACATCTAGCATAAGTTTAGCAGATCTAGTAGGTAGTATGTTTAAGTCACACTGTTGTCACATAAATCTGTACAGAAATGCCGTTCCTGAAATTTGCTGCTAATTGTTGATTTGCAGTGGTATTTGCGCATGCTCAGTGGCAGACTAACATCATGACTAACTGAGTCCCGGATATTTCATTTCGAGGTCCCTTTTAAAAGATAATTTCCCCGGAGACACCAAATACTACATACGTCAATATAGTTACCAGTCCATATTATTACAAATTTTTATTTAACTTGTAATGTTTGTATGTAACGTGGTTCTCCTGTATTCCAAATTAACCTCTTTATATGCTTGATTTATTTCAATATTTTAGACCTAATACTTTCGGAGATAAAGAGGGGAGAGAAGTACTTTTTTGGTCTCTCCCGGTCTTATCTGGAAAAGTATAGAAGCTTGTCGCTATCATTGATAGAACTAAATCTCCGTGAAATATTAGTATCACATTGTAAAACAGTTTATAAGTTTTCAGTTCAAATAGCAATAATCTTGGATCATAAAATTACCGTTGTTCGTACGCATTATTATTTCTTCTAAAAATTAAAGTCTTAGGAATCTCCTTAAGCTTTGATGTTTTTATTTAATTTTTTGAAGGATGTATATTGTATAATGTTAATAAGGTAGAGATATTGCAGAAAACTAATAAAAAACTGTGTTTTTTTTTCAGGTTTCTTATGCTAGGCCGAGTTCAGAAGCAATCAAAGGAGCAAATCTCTATGTATCTGGGCTTCCGAAAAATATGACTCAGCAAGATTTGGAGGCACTGTTCAGTCCATACGGGCGTATTATTACATCCAGAATTTTATGTGATAACATCACAGGTAAATAGTTCATAATGAATCACTCCATTCACTATTTATAAGTTTTATCAGTCACATTAGAAAACTTGAATTAAATATTTACCTATGTCCGTATTAAGTAAGTTACCTTTGTGAAAGTCTGCTCAAAGCACAGTTCGATCATTTTCGGTGACTTTTAAAGTGAAGTTTTAAAATTGAATAAATCCATCTGATTTCTTTTCTTTTTTTTTTCTTTTTTTGTATATATAATTATTAGTCTTGTTAATTTGAAAAGAGCATTGCTGTTTTTAGTTGCATATTTAGCATTTTTTTTATATTTGACTATATACTGAAAAGCAAATATTTTTTATTGGACAGTTTTTTTAAATATTTTTTTTTAATATATACCTTACCTCCAAAAACTAAACCAAAACTGTCGGTGGCTAATTTCCAATATGAAAAGATATAATTAAAACCAGGCGCAAAAAGGGGTACATTTGCTACAGATAAAATCTTGAAACATACTAAGATTATATTACAACATAAAGTTCATAATAATATGCTGACCTTAATTAAAAAAATATTTTTAACTCCGCTCTGTTATCCCGTTATATTATCTTTTTTCAAATTAATATTTATTTTCAAATTCTACGTAAGTACACGAATTTAATACATTTCATTACTTGAACGGTTTCAAACCAAACCGTTGTAAATGATAAAAAAAAGTTGACGCTTGAATGCCTAGTTTTAGTAGTTTTTTTCCTTTTTAATTTCAAGTGGAACTTTATTTACGTACAAGTAATAATTTGATAAATACGCAACTTTTGAGTTATATGATTTTATTGTGTAGCATCAGTAGACCTTTTGTTTATGGTTATTTTATACCAGACACAAATGATTGTTATTTCAACTTGTAAACCCATTCACATCTACTTCATTTAATTTATTGTAAACATTGGTGAAAACTACCTTGGCGGGGTGGGGAGGGGGCTGTATATAGACTTATGTTCATTAATGAAAGCTTACAATAGCTATGTTCCAATCTCTCTGCGAACGGTAATATTAGCTAAAACGAAACTGTTTTGTATCGGTTGCACTGTTTTGCGGCTTAAGGCCATTCTGATCTCGGTTGGAATGTCTTTTACTGCGCATGACTGTGACGATAATATTACCGTTTGCAGAGAGGTTGGAACAGAGCTACTGTAAAGAATATATTAAACATGCTAGTTTACAGTTGGTGTGGGGTGACTTGACGCAACTTTGATTTGAGTATTTCGTCATCTTTTTATAAAAGTAATATACAATCATTTTATTTGATTGTCCTTTGCATAATATTAATGTATATTTTCTGTACGATAGATTTTAAGGCCTAGCACACATGAAGAGCGTTCAACGCGCGTTGGCCCAACGCGCGTTGAACGCCTCTCATATAAACTAGGCCTAACTCTCCATAATTTGTTAGAAACTTGATGTGAAATCATAATTGTAAATGTTTTTATGGTGAAACTGGGCGGTATGTCTAATATCATCTATCCTGTCGATTAGTTGAAAAAACTCTCATATGTGACACTGGCCTTACAATTAAACACATTTAAGCCACAGCTAATACAAAATACATACAGAAACTACATATCAGTCAACATATTTGCATTTTGATTTTCTTTTATTTCTGTTAACTCCAGTTACTTATTATTTTCACGTTTTATATGATTTTTTTATAATTTTCAGATTAAAATTACATTTTGATAAAATGTAGAGTATATATTTTGCATCTGTTATAAAAAATATAATTTCAACCTTTTTTTTATATTATTGTTTTGCAGATTTTTTTATTGAGCACTTTTTGTGTTATTTTTTTTAAATCCAGTTTATTTAGGTTCATTACGTAAAAGAATATTTTTTTAATGAAATCTAAATATTTTTTTCTGTAATTTTTGATATGCTCAAATTATAAATATTTATGCATACCATTTTTATTACGATCATTATCACATTATCATGGTTATCATTATAAATTATTATTATTATTATTATTATCATTATTATTATTATTATTAATTAAAAGCCAATGTTTCTTATTACTTGTACCTATATTTTGCGTTTTTCTCTTCTCTTTCCCTAGTACGTCAGTATGTCACGGGGGCAGCAGAAAATAGTCCTGGTACGTACCATCCCACCTTTTTCGACCAATTTTTAATTCTAACACCATATTTTAATCACTTATTAACCCTGCTTTATCATTTTATGTATGGGATGCAGCGACAAATTGCCTATTAATAAATTACTGTTAGATATTTGTTGTCATTTAGAATTTTATTATTTTAATTAACATAGTACCTATTTGATATTTATTAAAATATACATACACGTACATATTTCGTGTAGATTGTGTATCTAGGGCGTAATGACACATATTTTCGACGACGCATGACATGTTAAACGAGCCAACGCTCGTTTAACAGTCACACGAGTCAAAATAGCACTGCGTCCTGATACACACTGTATTTTTTTGTCATAGACCTTATAAAATAGCGGCTTTTGACTGAATTTCCAGTATTTTCAACATTTTTGTCAATTCACTTGTGTAGCAAACTCAACATCAATAAACATAGTATGTAGTGTACACGTTATGTGTAAGTAGCTTCTCTACACCCACAGTGGCGTACTCTGTTGTGTGTGCCGTTCGCTTCCGACTGGAGTAATATATTAATATTATTGATTTTTCTTTATTATCAAAAATAATAAATCGGAAAAAATATTATTGAATTTTACTTTAATGCCTGACTTTCGTCACCAGTTTGAAATAAATAATTTTGTACCTATGCAAGAAAAGCAGCTATTTTATATGGGGTACGACAAGAAAAGTATTTTTATCGACATAATTGGTTTCTGAAAAATAGTTGATATTATTATTTTGTAAATAAAATTGTCCCTGCGTCCCTACATACGTATTTTTTTGTAACTTTATTTCATTTGCTATTTATATTGACCAAAATCTACAATAATTGTTAACTACGATTTGCGTTGGGCATTTTTGGGAAAGTTTTTTTTTTTAATATAATTTTTTACTTATTTTAATTTGAACTTACATGATATTTTGTAATGAAAAATTTATTTGAATATAATTTATTATAAATTCAGATTTGTCACACGCTTATCGTAGGTTTCATAATTTGTTTACATTTTTTATTTTAAATGCAGTTGAAACACGAATTTCCTGACTATATTATATTTAAATTACCGATTGTTATTTTTGAAAAGTTTTTCGTTCTTTTCGGCATTACAAATTTGTTTTTTTTTTCTTTGCTTATTTTGAATAATAAAAAGAACCTATTTTGATTTTGTATATTTATTCATAAATTGTTTATGTATAACATCTAAATTTTAATTTATATATTTGCAAAGAAAATGTAAAAAAGAGATTCAACTGCATTTACCATATCCCTTTATTTATCATTTAAGACTTTTTTTAATTCTGTATATAAATAAGATTGTTGCTTTGATTGTTCATTGAAGTGTTTAAAGTGATACATCATTCGAAAAAAATCCCTCAAAATAAAAATTTAACTTCAAAACATTTTTATAAGTTCCGTTACTTTTTCTTTTATTCTACTTATAAATTTATTTGAAATGTTGCGGTAGCTTGTGTTGGATATTATTTTACATTTGCTGATTAATTTGTTTAACTTTCATTTGCTTAAGCTTCTGTTTTGATTTTTTCCTTGTTTGAAGTTTTGCATTATGTTGATTCTGTTATGTTCATTGCTGTATGTTGTAACCAATCAACAGACTTGTTAGCAAACGATTAAAAAGTTTCACGAATTTTAATACCCGTTTCTGGTGGCTTTAGTTCAGTTCTAATCTTTAAATGAGCCATTTTATAAATAAAAACCAACTTGAATAAATAATTGTCGTGCAAATAATTTTCCATTGGTTCGTATTTTTATTGTGCCGTATCCTGTACAGTACGAACAATACTATAGATGTGGTAAAGTTTTCTTTTAGTTTTTCAGTTACATAGATCCCATAGAGGTAACTTGCTTGAAAAATTTCGGTATTCCAATACAGTCGAATTCAAGACAAAAAATGTGACATATATTTTGATATTGTTTCATTTTTAGCGATATTTTTTTTGGTTTGGAAAAAAATCGATCCGTTGATTTGATTTTTTTTTATTTATAGAAACAAAGTGGCTAATATTCTTCATATTGTTTTAATAATTTTGGCTTTTGTCACATTGGATATTCATTTCAGCGTTACAATATACATTCCAAAAATATCTAGTTAATTTCGACGATATATCCTTATTTTTAACGGATTGCGAATTTTCTGTACGTATCTGTTATGACATATTTTAGTTAATTTAAGTCTGTATAAATTGCATATTTGATAATGTCATTATTTAATATTGATCACTGCTATTCTATTTCATTTTAAAAAATTTTTCTTTAAAATGTATGGTTTGCTAGCTAATAGAAAGCTAAATACAAAGATCGGTCGGAGAAAAGAATTTTATAAATTTTCAGTGCATTTTTTTATTTTTGTTTTCTTATTTGATATTCTTTTTAATTTGTTCTTATTTTTTCACTTCTTGATGTGTCTCTAACAATAAATTGCAGTAAATAACATCGAATCATTGGCGAAATATAACACGTGATGTATTTTTGTGTTCCATTTAATAAAACTGATGATTGTTGAATGTTTAGTTATTAGAGTTTTGGTATGCGCTTTAACATTTTGAAATAATATCAAATAGTCACATCTTAAAATCATTCTAAGAATCGTAATCCATAATAAATAATACATAATATTCAGGAATTTGGATTTATTTATTTCTGATTGACTTCTAATTTACTTTCATTTCATTTGTAAATAGTTTTATGCAATCTCGATTTAAGAAAAAAATTGCGTAATTTGATTTTTTTGAGAAATTGAAAGCTTGACTATAATATTTATGTGCTTATCTCTAAAATAGAAAATTTACAAATAAGCTTAAATGTTTGAATCCTAACTTATCAGAATGTTATGAAGGAAAAAGTAAA
Source organism: Xanthostigma xanthostigma (assembly GCA_963575645.1). Classification (NCBI taxonomy): domain Eukaryota; kingdom Metazoa; phylum Arthropoda; class Insecta; order Raphidioptera; family Raphidiidae; genus Xanthostigma; species Xanthostigma xanthostigma. The sequence continues at coordinate 12,058,421 of OY754476.1, read as the reverse complement.
TACAGATGATGTTTTCAATTTTACGTTTAGATATTGCCCAGTTGTATAATCTATAGTCTTTCATCCCTATAGCATATTTGGTTACAATTTATCTTTAGGTCTGTCCAAAGGAGTTGGATTCATACGGTTTGACCAAAGAATGGAAGCGGAGCGTGCAATACAAGAACTTAATGGAACAATTCCAAAAGGATCAACGGAACCCATCACGGTGAAATTTGCTAATAATCCAAGCAACAACAACAAAGCGATTCCACCTTTAGCTGCTTACTTGACACCACAGGCTACACGTCGATTTGCCGGCCCCATTCATCATCCCACCGGCCGCTTCAGGTATATTCTACTATTTTTACTTTCAAGATAAATATATAATATCCCGGCACCCCCTCCTTTGTCTCGTATGTATTGCAACCGAGTTACTAATTATTATCTTTAGTTTATCAATGATTAGTACTCAACTTCCATTTGCAATAACACCAATATTCTCATAGCTCTACTGTAATAGCACACGTGATGACACATTATGATTTTTTGAAGTAGTAATACCTATCATGGAGCTGTATAATATGGAGTGCTGATGTACTACTGCACATGCAAACCGATTGGAAAAAAAGGTGATCGGCGAGGCCCGCGCCAGGAGCGCAAATTGTTTTATTTAAATATGTCAACCAACAAGATGTTGAACAAAGACGGAATGGCTACCACAATTTTTGCTATCATTTTGTCCGCCCAGTTCAAATTAGCACTCCATATCTACAACTCATTTAATAATATCAAACTATCTTTCACGCCTTAATAAATTGCATTTGTTAAAATTAAAGAAAGAAACTATTCAATTTTACACCCAATATTCTTCGGTGAAATAATAGATATGCATTGTAGAACAAGAAAATGCGTTACTGTTTGTCTCTGGAGTCGATAAAAATATAAAGAAAATCACTCCCGGACAGAGGATCTACTTGGTATTTTTCGATTTTGATTTGACAGCGAATTTTAATTTTCAACAAGATTTTCTTACCTATCACTAGTGGCAGATTTCTAAATAGGCTAACAAGGCCTGGGGCAGCTCCGTAATTAGCCTTTTATGCGTCCGATGCGAGTTTCTATAACTGCGCCCTTAAAAAATGTCCTAACCTTAAAACTTGGTCCTGGTCTGGTGATTTCTGCATCCCTCCAGGCTCTGCCCTGTACCTGGGTACCCACTTAGTTACGGCACTGGCTTGCGACGGAAAATTTTCGTAGGCAACACATTTTTATTATCATTTTATTATTTAAACAACGTTGAATTTTAATCGAAATGCAGTTATTTTTAATAATTTTTTTTTCGATTCCAATTCGATGCTCAAAAAATTAAATTTGAAATCAGTTATTTACCTATATTTGTTTGAAATTACCAAATTTTTTTCACCGTGTAATCGACGATTTGGTTCGATCTATAGGCGGTATATTTGTAAATTTATAGTACATTATAATTTGCACTGATTTTTCACTCGGCACTTGGTAGAACATGATTAATAACATTTCAAGTAAATTAAATTGTCGACCAATTTTTCTCAGACCATATATTGACAAAAAATAATAAAAATACAAATCAATAAAACACAAGATGACATTTCGATCCGGATTTGGATCTTCTTCAGAAATATCTAAAAAATATAAAAATTAATTAGTATTAAGTAATTTATTATCTAATAGATTGCACGCAAGATTGAACTTTGAATGATTCAAAAAATAATATTGTCATCTTGTGTTTTATTGATTTGTATTTGTATTTTTTTTTTGTCAATATATGGTCTGAGAAAAATTGGTCGACAATTTTATTTACTTGAAGAGCTCTATTCAGACGTTAATCAAAGATATGATTAATAACAAATAGTAAAAACAAAAAACACGTGAAAATTCTACAAAATAAGTTAAAAATCACGGCGAATGCATAATATAATGTTTTAGAGATCACATTTTCGCTCACTGCTCGTCCCTCTTGTCAATAGCGTAAATATAGAAACTGCATCACTCGAAAGAGAGTAGTCTTTTAAACTGAAAGAATTTTTCAAATTGGTTCCACATGACGTTATCGGCATCGAGAAGTGCCCCGGGGCAGGGCAGGCTGAATTATTAACTATTGGTTGAATAATTGCATATATGTAAACAATAAACAAATTTCATGAACCCATAGTTACCCAGTCAACCTGCCCTGCCCCAGGGCAGTTCTCGATGCCGAAAACGTCAGTAGTTTTTGTAGATTATCGCATACAAACAAGGCTGTAAAAAATAGGAATGGTCAATAGCGGGAAATATGAAATTGACTTGTAATCAAGGCAGATATAATGTTAATATAACACATTTATCAATGTATAATATCAGTATTATTTGTTATTCAATTTCACTACCAAATAAGTCAAAATTAAATAATTGTAAGAAAATAGAAATTTACAAACCAAGAGGATTACTTTTAAAAATCTTCCTTGGTTCACCGAGAATCTTATACATCGACGTACATGCCAAGCATATATATTTCGGAACGATTTTGATTAGTCACCCCCAACGGCTCTGATACAGCATTTCCGTTCTGGTACTTTTCCGCCGTTCATGTGGATGATGCCTTAAAATAAAACAAATTGTTTTAATATTTTTTAATGTGTATATATTTTGTTCATTTACTTAAAACTATATTTTCCAATCAACTTTGCAGCTACAAATATGTTTTTTTAAGTCTTTACGTATTTATAAAAGCTTATAAAATCATAATCGTAATTTTTAAACATTATGGCGTTCGTATTAATTTCTTAAATTCGTAAATGTTCCGTCGCTCTTTGAAAATGATTGTGATCTATCGGCGTCTTCAGTTTAAGAAATAGCAGCTTTGAAAGCAGACTGTTGTCGGAGAAATCGTATCTTTTTGTTAAATAAATAAGGAAACTGTTGTAAAATTGCCGAAAATCATTTTTGACAGATTCTCTTTGTATTGTACTTGAATCGCCAAGGATTTCCCTTGCTTGACTGCCAATGGGCGATATATGGGGTGTGTTCCGAAGTATAATCCAGTATACTGGTCAATGCTAATGACGTCATGAATCGACGCCATACTGTTGATTAGTTTCGAAATATTATACTATCCAGCGCGCTGATGTATTATTATTTTCTTCGTCCATCAAAAGTAATCGTTTACTTTGTTGAGAAGACATTATTGCAAATAACAAATAATGACATAAAAAATTCCACAAAGTCTGATGCACACACGCCCGGTTAAATATTTATGATACATTACACCTGTGTCACCAGTACAATATGGTGGCACACCCTTACAACTATGGCGTTGGATTCATGACGTCATTAGCACTGGCCAGCATAATGGGTTATATTTCGGAACATATCCACGGTACAGGTCTTGTTTCGGCGGGACATTTGAATTTATAGTAAAATATGGGACGGTTGGCAAGACTACTGCGCACGGTATCGTGTTATGATTTCGCCCGAACAGATTTAATTTTACTGTCTCTCCGTGGAGGAGGTAGGCGTTGGAGCTAGGGACCGAAGGCTGGCAAGCCGATGGAGTAATAATTGTATACATCAGAGATTGTATTTTGTTTACAGGTATTCACCGTTAGCAGGAGACTTACTTGCCAATTCAATGTTACCTGGAAATGCAATGAACGGGTCCGGCTGGTGTATATTTGTGTATAATTTGGCACCGGAGACTGAAGAGAATGTATTGTGGCAGTTGTTTGGTCCATTCGGGGCTGTGCAAAGTGTGAAAGTTATTCGTGATCTTCAAACAAACAAATGTAAAGGATTTGGTTTTGTCACAATGACAAATTATGATGAAGCGGTAGTTGCGATTCAGTCCCTAAATGGTTATACTTTGGGCAATCGCGTTTTACAAGTCAGCTTTAAAACCAACAAAACCAAAACTACATAGGCTATATCTGAAGTAACAGCATCTCTCGTTCAAGCTGCAAATGTTACAATTTAACTTGAATAATTCAAAATAGACTGCAATATTTTGAACGTTTGATCTCTGCTTCTCTTCCCATAATTAATATTGCTTTAAAAAATGTACACGGGTATATACAATTACTACATAATAATTTACAGTAACGAAAATTTTGCAAGTGACAGTTAAGCGTATCAATTTAGTTTATTTTTCCGTCATATAGTAAAAGTTTTGATTTTTTTTAATACGCATTTATATTTTTGACACGTAAAAGTGATTTTGATTTTCAGATTTGTATCGGTGGTGTTCTTTGTTTAGTTTTTTTGTTAAAGTCATTTGATTAATATAAATTTTTGATTTTATATCCTAGTTAATTTGAAATAGTATTTGAACTTAGCTTGAGCTTTAAGTATGAAAACTTGAACTTCTAAAAATGAAGATAATTATTCTGTAGTAATTAAGACATTTTTTACATATTTTCTAATATTTCTAAAATATATTATATCGTATATATCCAAATGATTTTTCATGTACAGTTCCTTAACATAATGAAAGGAACAGTTACGTTACTACACAACCAACAGAAAGAATGATATTATGCAACACAAATAATTTTTAACAAATAACGTGATTATGATGTAATTTATAGTTTGATTTTAATATTATGAAGAATTTTTAAGGTGTTTTTTTTAATTGATTTTTCCCGAACATAAAAGTAAGCAGTGTGTAACTTGTTGCAATGTCGAGAGCTAGTTGTTACTACAGTCTTAGTACTTAAGTATGTCCCATACTAGTCAGAAGCCAGTTGGATACGTTAAGACCTCTTAGAATTTCCTCGTTAAAGAATAGAAAAAGGAAATGAGGCTCCGCTTACGTATCTAAGAAGTATTGTAATGTATAGGCAAAAGTGTAAGTGCCATTTCAGTTTGTATTTTTCTTTTTTCGACTTCACTTAAGTAAAAAAAATTATATTTTTTCTCTTTTTTTTTATTTTCTCAAAGACTCATTTTTGTAGACAATATTGTCTCGTGCATATTATTTAATAATTAGCTATAATTGAGTAATTTTTAATTACAAATTAAATATGATTACACTCTTAATTTATAAATGTGTTTGTGTTAAGTGTGGTTATCATTATGAATTACCTAGTCGTATATAAAAGTGTCAGCAAGCTATGAGCGGCATATATTAGTGTCGGCATATTATGTATTTGCGAGCACGAACGATGAGAAGAAGAAGAAACATCGTCCTATATATTTGTGCAATGAGCAGTGAGAACGTTTGAACTATGCCACCGCACCCGTGTGCTGTGCTCGTTTGACTCGTTGACACACACCCGTACTTGTTTCGATTCATTATAGTTATTATTTGTCTATTTTTACTTGTCTGTGTAAAACATAGTATCGATTACGTAGAGTTATAGTTACTCGTTATTGGGTAACAGGTGTTTCCGACAGATCTGAATGTAAGTGTATGTTTTAGTGCATATTTTGTTTATTTTATTAATATTAAATACACGGTAGGGCGCCTTTCGGAATAATATATGCTTCCTCGCCCTGCTTTTCTGTACTTTATACCTTCTAGATATTTAGTTGGTATCGATTACTTTTATTTAATTTATGATTTTGGATCTTAACTGTCAAGATTTATATTTTTCGTTTTCTTATTAAATTATGTTCTTTAAAGTAGTTTTTATTTGTTTATTCATTTTTTCCTTTTTATTTTATTTTTCATTTTTTTTTATTTATGATTTTTTATTATTATTTTTATCCATCCTTTTGAGTTGCTGATCATTTCACATTTATCCTTTATATTTACCAGGTATGTCGTTTTAGATTTGAGTGAAAATTGCATTAAGATATATGAGTTTTGTTTATAAAATATAGTACTTGATAGGAGGCTCATGAACTTGATTGAAACGGAAATTGACATTTCTTAAAAATGTAAAATATTTTTATAATCTGAAACTCGTTTATTAAATTCGGTTGACATTTACTCATTCCACAATAGAACAAAATTTAGAAACTCTAAATATATTATGTTTTAAAAACTGAATGATAAAAAAAATAGATACATTTAGATAAAATTTTGTATAATTCCAATTTACTTACGGCAGTTCCATTTAGATTTCTAAATTTTATTCTAGAGCTCTAGAAAATGTTTTTAAAATTTTACATTGTTTCATAATTTTAAAGAATTTTACATTAAAAAAAAAACTAAATCAATACGCCAATTTACTTTTCAATAATGTTTAAACGGTTTCAGTTGAGTTTTCAAATGAAAAACTTGCTGTTTTTGCAGCGAGCAATTATTTACTAGTTTTGAACAATGTTCTCGTAAGCGTTTTGGTTATATGTATTTCTTTTTAAAATCACTATAAAACACACTGCATGTTATTAATTATTATTACAAATTGTGGACAGTCGAGTGAATTAAACAGTTCCTTGGTTTTGTTTGTAAATAAAATTGAAAATTTGACTTCTCAAGCAACCGTTTGCTTACGTGCTTATTGTAAGTACACAGTTTGTTTGTTCATTAAAGTATTATTTTGACGAGTCGTTAGATTTCAGAGGATCAAAGAACTGATTCGTTCACTTGAAATTTTCGCATGATGTTTAATGCATGCGTCTTAACAGGAGCATTGTTATTAATTTCATAATTAAATCACTAACTATCACTTCCATTCAACTGAATACATGATAATATTTTATTAATTCTGTGAAACAGTTGTACCTTAAAATATTAGAATGATACTAAAGTAATTGGCAACAGTGGATTAAAGCAGCTGTTTTGATAGTATTATTATTATACAAATATAATTTATTGTAGAAGAAAGCGCACACAGTGATGGAAATAAACCTTGCAGTGTGCAGAGGACGTGCAATTTCACTGTACATAATACCATTGCACGTTTTGTGCTCTATGCGTAGAAACAATTAGAAAACGTAAGAATTTGAATAGTATATTATGTAACAGGAAGAGGATATTATTGCTATTTAAATACGCTGAAAATGAAAAAAAAAATCAATACTAATTATAGACAAAAAGTCTATATATCTCAGTCATATGAATAGCGGAAATCGGTATGCATCAGTATTCTCCAATAAATTTGAGTTCCATAATTTATAAACATTTACTTTCTATGCGACTGTATTTTGTACAGAGTTTATTAATCTATTAGATACATTAGAATTTGAGTTGAGAATACAATCGTATTGAAAGAAAGCAATAGATTACTTATACAATAATAGAAATATATATATACTGTGTGCTCTCCGGCGATAGCGATGGTGGTGGTGACTGCGTGCGGATCGGTGCTAGCGATATGTGTTACCGGTAACTCAGTGCAGTAGTAGGAATCGGCGTTTGAGCCGATCGACTCGACACACGTCCCAGTACCTGCGTTGCGTGCCGTGTTCTCTCGGCTGTATGTAATTTTATACTGTGTAATTGGAAAGCATAAAACGGATATAATATAAAGGTCCTCCGACCCATTGCAAAGTGTTAATAATTAAACTGACTCTGGCCTAAATTGAAACTTGTCTAGACTAATTTTAATGTACAGAACAACGATCTAATTGCTGAAGACGATACTGAATGTCAGAAAGCAATTGTTTATTTGTAATTCTAGCTTCTATCAATAACGTATACATATTATTAATTCTACAGGCTATGTGCTATGTAATACTGCTCGACTTGAATATTTTTAAATTATTGTATAATGCTAATAGAATTCACCTATTTATTATTGTACCTTATACAATATACTCAATGACTCTTTGTGTATTATGTGTAGATGGTTTCTCTTCTATAGCTTACTCATTATTAGTTGATTTATCGATTATACGTATTCTCTGAACTGTCCCGACACTGTCGAGTGTCCCGGCCGCAGTCTTAAATGCGAGCCCGGTCCGAGTGCGACAGAACAGGACTCATAGCTCAATATTGTTGTGACCGGATGCATTCCATTATAGATATGTATGTAAGAAATTAAAATACATACGGTTTTGATATATATAAAAAGAAAAAAAAAAATACCTGTCGTGGTTATAGAATAATAAATACATATTTAATACAATACCTACATATACTTAATGACGAGTGCAAAAGGTGAACAAACATCTCTGCAGAGGTTAATATTACCTACCTGTTAGAAAATACAGTACCTCAAAAATTATAATTGATGCAATAATAACTTATATAAATTAATAATGACTAACATAATGTTTAGCTGTAGGTATTCGATATTCCAAGTGAGGACTGAGAGATGAACCGTTTTCGTGCATCGTCTCGAGTCGCACCGTACCTATCGATTCAAAAATGTTAACGTAGCAATTGAAGCTTTTTTTATGCTATACTTAAGTCGTTCGACCGGACGACCGAAAAAGTCTTTTATATTTTCATTCAAACCGACCAAAGTTCATTACGGTGTGGCTTGACTGCCAATCTCCCACCCTCTGCTCACTCAACAAAAAAAATAAAAATAAATAAAAAACGAAAAAAAATAAATTGAACTATTCTACTTACAATGTATTTTATGAATTTCATATTTGAAAAGTAGAATATATAATAAATTATTATTACACACACATATTTTGTGCTACATGTTTGTTGTACGTAGCTTATTCTCATTGGCAATGTGCGAAATACCTATGTATTTATTAATTAAATTACTTATGTTTAATGATAATTAATTCTAGTCTGAAATCTTGTACTTATTTTTATTCTTTCTAATCAGTATAATATTGTTAATGTTATTAATTAAACAATGAGCAATGTTTGATAAACAGCGGGAATGCGCTCGGTGGCCGGAATGCTTTAATACTTTACAATATCTCGTAAGTAAAGTCACATATCAGTGTGTTATTCGACTTTGAGAGTGATTCTCGCTGCCTTATCGTCACGCTGCTCGCTGCTCGGTATAGTTGCACTAGCACTGGCGCTGTTGCTCTCGCATACCTACCTACGTATTACATTCTCAGTATCGGTTCCATGCGTCACGTTATACCTGATAGTCGATAGGAGGTAGTATGTAATGGTAATTGTTTGATGTTGCTAATACCGACAGCAATTGCCAATATTGTTCTTTCAGACATTCCATGATGATATATTCTACTCTGTGGCTTTTTTTTTCAGTTTTTGTTCGTTTTCATACATAAATATTGACCGGAAGATATATATTGATCGTATGTCTTTGGGTATGTATGCTGTCGTATGCATTCAATATTGTGCATACGATTTGACGTACTCATTTCTCGTGTGTGATACAGTTATTATAAAATGCCACAATTGCATTCCAAATACGGTGGGAGCCTCTAGCTTAAGTTTGCTAGCGCAACTACACCATCGAGTCAACATCCCCAGGGGTTCCTAGTCACTGTTAGTCATACCATTTAGTACCTACATATGTGCAGACTTATATGCATATGAAATATATGTCTGAATATATAACGATTCAAATTCACTATTTGTGATTTTCTTGCTTATTGTCCAGTGTCATATTGCAGCATTTTTATATTAATTCATTAATTATTAATTGTAATTTGATGGTTTCATTATTATTATATTATGCCTGCCTATTTATTGTATTTAATTATTAGTGATTACTTAGATTCAACTATTTATTGACTAGTGGAACATACAGTTTTGAATTATAAACTATATGGTTCGAATATTTAAAGAAGTCTCAGTGCAGTGTTTAGTTAATTTCTGTGTTTGGGATTTAAAAGGCCATGCTGCATGTAATGCTTTAATTTAGCTTTACTCAAGTTTTCTTTCTAAAAACAATGAATTAGCTTATGGTTGGCTATGATAATATGGTATGTTAATATATTATTAATAATAATAATAATGACGTTGTAGATTTACTACGGTGTATATTTTATTCTTCGTTTAAATATTGAATAACAATCTTGTGGAAAGTATTGACGTAGCACTTTATCATATTACGATCTCTTTTTTTACTCTAATATTATCATTCGTAATATTGTGAATTGTTGATATTGTATAAAACAATAAAATCGGTGGTTTTCGCAAATATCAGACAATAGGAAAAAACGAACATTGTTTTTAGAAGAAAGACGAGATAAAGCAAAATTATAAATTTGCCATATTATGTCTGGAGAAGAATGGCATAGTGGAGAGAATAAAATTTACACTTAACACTGGCACTGGACATTGGCAAATACAATGTGTTTATTATTATTATATTACTACAAATATGTTACCGCATTATTGGGATTTCATAAAAGAAACTCCAAAATCATCGAAAGAAGGTAACAATACTACAAATATATTATGAATTCAGTGAATAATAAGGTAATATTACACACAGTGTAATTGTGTATGCCAGGCTAGAAGTCGGTGTATTGCAATATTTGTACTTTTCCATGTTGACAACTCAATACAATAAACTATTGAAAATTATCAATTAGCTTATGTTTATATGTTTTAGATACATTCCTTACGCCCAAAATTTATTTTAGATAGCGAAATTATCAGAATTTCAGCTACATAAGGTAAGTATTTATAATTGTAGAAATACTGACGTGCAAGGCCGGATTTACAATTTGGCCGCCCCTAGGAAAGTCTGGAATACGCATCGGATACATTTAAAATTCGGTGTACTGATAGAAAACGACACGCTGAATCCAATGAGCGCACCCGGAGGTCTGTATCTATAACCGTTTCGGAGATAGAGGCGTTTGAACGTCGCTTCGGTGTTTAAAAATATTCTAAATGTCCACCGAACCAAAAGTTGAGCTTATTTTTTGATTCGGAGTGTTATTCCCTGTTAGTATAAGCCGTTTGGTACTGAAAAGCGAGTTATTGGAAAATCTTGAAAATCGACTAAAAACGCGATTTTCCCATAGTATAGCCTTAGTTATTTTGTGATTTTTTTAAGACGATTTTGGACAACCTCTCGGACGCACGCACGCACGCACACCCCCGGCGCCGAAAAATCACTCAAAACATACCACCTTGGCCCGAAACGACGCACGCACGCACGCACACCCCCGGCGCCGAAAAATCACTCAAAACATACCACATTGGCCCGAAACGACGCACGCACGCACGCACACCCCCGGCGCCGAAAAATCACTCAAAACATACCACATTGGCCCGAAACGACGCACGCACGCACGCACACCCCCGGCGCCGAAAAATCACTCAAAACATACCACATTGGCCCGAAACGACGCACGCACGCACGCACACCCCCGGCGCCGAAAAATCACTCAAAACATACCACATTGCTTCGTATCACTTACCGTTTCGAAGATAGGCCCGTTCGAAGTGTTTTTCTGGAAAGTCTGGAATACGCATCGAATGCATTTAAAATTCGGTGTACAGATAGAAAACGACACGCTGAATTCAATGAGCGCACCCGGACGTCTGTATCTATAACCGTTTCGGAGATAGAGGCGTTTGAACGTCGCTTCGGTGTTTAAAAATACTTTAAATGTCCACCGAACCAAAAGTTGAGCTTATTTTTTGATTCGGAGTGTTATTCCCTGTTAGTATAAGCCGTTTGGTACTGAAAAGCGAGTTATTGGAAAATCTTGAAAATCGACTAAAAACGCGATTTTCCCATAGTATAGCCTTAGTTATTTTGTGATTTTTTTAAGACGATTTTGGACAACCTCTCGGATCCGATTCAAATTCGGTAGGCTTATGTAAAATGGCACGCTGAAGTCAGTAAGCCCCTCCGTTGCTTCGTATCACTTACCGTTTCGAAGATAGGCCCGTTCGAAGTGTTTTTCTGGAAAGTCTGGAATACGCATCGAATGCATTTAAAATTCGGTGTACAGATAGAAAACGACACGCTGAATTCAATGAGCGCACCCGGAGGTTTGTATCTATAACCGTTTCGGAGATAGAGGCGTTTGAACGTCGCTTCGGTGTTTAAAAATACTTTAAATGTCCACCGAACCAAAAGTTGAGCTTATTTTTTGATTCGGAGTGTTATTCCCTGTTAGTATAAGCCGTCTGGTACTGAAAAGCGAGTTATTGGAAAATCTTGAAAATCGACTAAAAACGCGATTTTCCCATAGTATAGCCTTAGTTATTTTGTGATTTTTTTAAGACGATTTTGAACAACCTCTCGGATCCGATTCAAATTCGGTAGGCTTATGTAAAATGGCACGCTGAAGTCAGTAAGCCCCTCCGTTGCTTCGTATCACTTACCGTTTCGAAGATAGGCCCGTTCGAAGTGTTTTTCTGGAAAGTCTGGAATACGCATCGAATGCATTTAAAATTCGGTGTACAGATAGAAAACGACACGCTGAATTCAATGAGCGCACCCGGAGGTTTGTATCTATAACCGTTTCGGAGATAGAGGCGTTTGAACGTCGCTTCGGTGTTTAAAAATACTTTAAATGTCCACCGAACCAAAAGTTGAGCTTATTTTTTGATTCGGAGTGTTATTCCCTGTTAGTATAAGCCGTCTGGTACTGAAAAGCGAGTTATTGGAAAATCTTGAAAATCGACTAAAAACGCGATTTTCCCATAGTATAGCCTTAGTTATTTTGTGATTTTTTTAAGACGATTTTGAACAACCTCTCGGATCCGATTCAAATTCGGTAGGCTTATGTAAAATGGCACGCTGAAGTCAGTAAGCCCCTCCGTTGCTTCGTATCACTTACCGTTTCGAAGATAGGCCCGTTCGAAGTGTTTTTCTGGAAAGTCTGGAATACGCATCGAATGCATTTAAAATTCGGTGTACAGATAGAAAACGACACGCTGAATTCAATGAGCGCACCCGGAGGTTTGTATCTATAACCGTTTCGGAGATAGAGGCGTTTGAACGTCGCTTCGGTGTTTAAAAATACTTTAAATGTCCACCGAACCAAAAGTTGAGCATATTTTTTTATTCGGAGTGTTATTCCCTGTTAGTATAAGCCGTTTGGTACTGAAAAGCGAGTTATTGGAAAATCTTGAAAATCGACTAAAAACGCGATTTTCCCATAGTATAGCCTTAGTTATTTTGTGATTTTTTTAAGACGATTTTGGACAACCTCTCGGATCCGATTCAAATTCGGTAGGCTTATGTAAAATGGCACGCTGAAGTCAGTAAGCCCCTCCGTTGCTTCGTATCACTTACCGTTTCGAAGATAGGCCCGTTCGAAGTGTTTTTCTGGAAAGTCTGGAATACGCATCGAATGCATTTAAAATTCGGTGTACAGATAGAAAACGACACGCTGAATTCAATGAGCGCACCCGGAGGTTTGTATCTATAACCGTTTCGGAGATAGAGGCGTTTGAACGTCGCTTCGGTGTTTAAAAATACTTTAAATGTCCACCGAACCAAAAGTTGAGCTTATTTTTTGATTCGGAGTGTTATTCCCTGTTAGTATAAGCCGTCTGGTACTGAAAAGCGAGTTATTGGAAAATCTTGAAAATCGACTAAAAACGCGATTTTCCCATAGTATAGCCTTAGTTATTTTGTGATTTTTTTAAGACGATTTTGAACAACCTCTCGGATCCGATTCAAATTCGGTAGGCTTATGTAAAATGGCACGCTGAAGTCAGTAAGCCCCTCCGTTGCTTCGTATCACTTACCGTTTCGAAGATAGGCCCGTTCGAAGTGTTTTTCTGGAAAGTCTGGAATACGCATCGAATGCATTTAAAATTCGGTGTACAGATAGAAAACGACACGCTGAATTCAATGAGCGCACCCGGACGTCTGTATCTATAACCGTTTCGGAGATAGAGGCGTTTGAACGTCGCTTCGGTGTTTAAAAATACTTTAAATGTCCACCGAACCAAAAGTTGAGCTTATTTTTTGATTCGGAGTGTTATTCCCTGTTAGTATAAGCCGTCTGGTACTGAAAAGCGAGTTATTGGAAAATCTTGAAAATCGACTAAAAACGCGATTTTCCCATAGTATAGCCTTAGTTATTTTGTGATTTTTTTAAGACGATTTTGGACAACCTCTCGGATCCGATTCAAATTCTGTAGGCTTATGTAAAATGGCACGCTGAAGTCACCGAGCCCCTCCGTTGCTTCGTATCACTTACCGTTTCAAAGATAGACCCGTTCGAAGTGCTTGTCTGGAAAGTCTGGAATACGCATCGGAAATATTTCAAATTCGGTGTACTGATAATAGTAAAAACATATTAAACTTTTCCCATTTTATTTTAATTTCAATAGAAAATTTGAGTTATATAGTATCAAAACTATTTGACAATATAACAGATATTATTTGTAACACAATTCACAAACAGCCTGTATATAGAAAACATGTATATATAATATATATATATAATATATAAAAAAAATGTATTTAGAAGTATATCCTTATACTAAAATAAAAAATACATCGAAATATAGGTGGTTTTGTATGAATTTACGAAACCGATAGATAACTCTGCTCTTTTGATGATACAAGATAAACCAAGCAGCTGATGGCACCAAATTACCACTACTATAATTTTTCTGAAGAATTTTTTTAGATATTTACGATAACATTTTATCTATATTTAGTTTTGTTAAGATAAAAGATTAATAGTTGTGAGAAAGTTTGGTTGAGGAATAATTTAAAAGAAGTTTCACTGATGTTTTGTTCGTGGCTAACGTTTGAAAACAAATATTTTCATCTTCGAGTTCTGTGAAAATTTATACAAATAGACAATAATTATCCATAGACCCCGAAGATGAAAATGAATTTCCTTCAACCAAACGTTTTATCTAATTTAAATACAAAATGTTTTTATATTAGATAAATATTTTCCGAAATAGCATCGAATATTAGGCATCAATATTCAGTACTTATTCTTCAAATTCGAAGTGTTTTTACTATTGCGAATGCATATTACATAGCCTTAATTAATATTATTTATTAATGAAAAAGTAGAGTAACAATATATTAATTCGAAAATGAAGAAATCAGAAGTAATTTGAGATTTTTCCGCCTTCATTTTACCTGTCCCCGTTTCCTATACGAGCAGAGATGCGCCCCCGACACAATGTTTTCTAGTTCTTCATTGGTCGTTCTATTTGCGCCAAAATCGTGCCTGATAGTGATGTAACGAATGTCAATTTTTAGAAATTCGCGACTGCGAATATTCAGTTTTAAAATCTGGCGTCATTTGTCCACGGTTAAAATTTGACAGCTGATTGGCCGCGCAAGTCGCACGCACACATTTATAAAATTGTAGTGGTTCTGGGTACCGGATTGATTATTAATACTGAGACTAAAGCTTTATTACTTGATGTCAAAGTAAAGGCTGATAAAAAATATGATTGCAAGGTTACCTTAGCAAAAAAATTGGTTGTCTGTAAAGTCGGTTTACGGACGATAGTTTTACGTCATAACGTCATAAAGAAACATTGATGAACTCTCTGACGTCACGCGAGAAGAGAGAGAAATGCGTACAAGTCGACGCTTGGGCCGATCGTGCCTCTCTATCGCTTATACCGCGCTCTCGCTTGCACGCTCAGGCTCAGGCGGAACGTGACACTTTTTCGTGCGTGCAGCCGGTGTTTCATCAATTTATAAGACGTTATCACGTCAAAAAAGTAGTGAGAAAAACTTTTCTCTTAAAAATGCTATGAAAATAATATTTCTTGTCTTATTTAATATCATTTTCACATAAAAAAAAAGATTTTTACTGATATTAATATTCGCATAAATTTTGCGAATGCAAATGTCAAAAAATATGCGAATATTCGCGAATTCCAATATTCGTTACATCACTAGTGCCTAATAGTCGCTGAATACTCAACATGTGACAGTGCCCAAATATTCGATACAGTGCCGAACGAACTATTCATTGCAGCTCTCAATTATTTCAGGGAGAAAAAATATTATCGGCTTTACTGTAGATACTTCGAATTCTTAAAAAATCATAGCCTCTGTCACACGGTGAACAGAAGTAATTGACTTTATTGAACAAATGAGAAAAAATATATTTTTCCAAGTATACCAATTAAAAAAAAAATATTCAATCAACCTGTATTGTTAAGAGGTGTACAAATTTTGTAATAAAGCGTACCATAATGGCAATCACAAAAAAAATCGCTGTGATGTAAGATAGTGATTATATAACAAAATTTAAATAATAATTATTTTATTACTAAAAATAGACTAGCACATGCTTAACACTCAGCTAAATAACTACACATTCTTATAATTAATATAAAAATGTCAAAGCCTGTTCAGCTGGTTATAATTTACCTAATTAAAACAGTCTCACTAGATAAATTACAGTACATTATTTATAGTATTGTGTAAGGTACATAATGCATTCCACAAAAATATAACTAATAAGTCTTGCCTGTTTGATAAGGAAAACGAGTATGTTAACAGTTTGTGCAAACTTCCATTAATCAGTCAGAACTATACAGTGTGTCCGATAATCATTGACCACACAAACAATAAGGGTCAATATACGCATCGGCGGAAAATATTGACGGGGGGTGTATACAGGGTGTTTCAAAACATGTATCGGAAAATAAAGGACGTGATTCCTTGCCTAATTCTAAGAAAAAAAGTTCCTATTAACATGACTCTGCCGACGCACCGTTTTCGAGAAACACGATGTCAAAAAAAATTGGTTGTCTGTAAAGTCGGTTTACGGACGATATTTTTACGTGATAACGTATTCCGCTCGAATATCATATTTAATAATACATAACTTAAATTTTAGTAGCTGTCAAACTATATTTTTACCGACTCTATCGCTTATACTGCGCTCTCGCTTGCACGCACAGGGTCAGGCGGAACGTTACACTTTTTCGTGCGTGCAGCTGGTGTTTCATCAATTTATAAGACGTTATCACGTCAAAAATGACATTTCTTTTTTGTTTTTTGACAATATCTCCGGAACCGTTCGAGATACAAAACTCAGCTTTTGTACATATCTTACTATTAATATTAACTAATTTTTAAGCGGTTACTCAATTTTTTTCATACGCCAGTGACGGAGATTTTTGGGGTTACGTGAGTTTTTTTGCTCCTAATTTCCATGACACTGGGGAAATGTGGATTCTGAAACCACATTTTGAACCGTCAATGTTTTCTACATAAAAAAGTTACTCCTGATCAAAAGTTTTAACGTGAAATGTTTTAGAGAAAAACGGCATTTTATGACGAAAAACACGAAAAAAAGTAGCAACATGAGCACAAAACTATTATTTTAAAAAACTAAGCAAACAACAAACAAAAAAATCACAATTGTTGCAAATAGTCTCCTATAGTAATGCAGGCTTCCACTTCCAACCTGCGTTTTAGTGACTGATGTACCCGTTCGAAAATGCTCGGAGTGTTGCACATCGTATTGCATTTTGTCAATACCCTGTGTCTCGAAAACAATACGTTTGCGGATCCATGTTAATAGGAGCTTTTTTCCTTAGAATTAGCTATGGAATCATACTCTTTATTTTCCAACACATGTTTTGAAACACTTGTATACATTTATGATCCCTCAGTTAAAGTTTTGAGAAGAGCGTAAATGGATCCAAATATTATCTGAGGTGTCAATAACATTACTTCGATCGTTTATAACCTAACATCTCTCTTATTCTCAACATCGTTGACTTTGAAATTGAAAATCTATATAAACATACATTAAACTCTTATTATATAACGAATAATGAATTAAAAAAACGTATGTGCTTATACTATAATTGTCCGACAGCCACAGGCCTTAAAACCCCTAAGAAATTCAGTTTTAAATTGGCTACAACTGCTACAAGCTACATTAATAATATAAATGATTTTAAAACTTTTAAATTGAAGGTTTACATTGACTATATAATATAAAACGGTAATTTTAATAATCTCTAGAAGTCGCTACGTCCATCGCGCTTCATTTGGAACAGATTGTTCAATTTCGGCGCTTGTTAGAAACCTTCGGCTAAAACTTCGGCCCATTTTGGCCGAAGCTCGGTCGGACTCTAGCTCACACTTAGGCTTACTGAATATGGTTCGACTGTTTCGCAACCTGAACTTCTAGCCGGTTAAGGATTCGATTATAGTGCAACCGGCTTACGATCGACAGAGGTTCTTTGCTCGGCACGAGCACGACTGAATCTGAAACTGTTAAAAGATGATCGGGCATACCTTACAGAAGAAATATTTCGCAACAACACGCAACTGAAATTGTTTCTCGACCTGCGAACACGATCGTACCCGGCCGGTTTGAAACCAATTTAAAATCGGTGTACAAAATATCACATCCTGAACAGTTTTGAAACTCACATTGAAAAACAGTCGGAGGGTTTTAGTTATATCAATGAAAATATAAGGGTTTTGGTATGGTCAATAAATCAGTGGACACATCTGTATTATTTATATAATGATGGTTGAGCGTGTATTTCAGTGGATATTCTTATTAATATACATGGAATTTGGCCCACTTTCATTAATAATACCCTAGAATTATGTGCAATTTCTACGTAAAATTACCTAAATAATTTAACTCATAAAAAAATAAAATACAAAAATAAAAACGCGTTGTTTAATAGAATGGTACCTACCCGGAGAAGCACTGAAAAAAGTTAAATCTTTGTAAGAGATTGCAATATTTCGAAAATTAGGAAATTCTCCTATTGCTTAAAACAAGAAAATTTACTTTGTTTCTCAATTTCTGTTTCTATTTTTTTATTCTTAAACAATACACAGTGAATTCGTTAAGTAGCTTCGTTATATAACATGTTATTTTATGCAGACATAGTTACATAACATATAGGTACTTATTCGGACACTCGTAACAAATGAGCGTGTGCAAAAATCCGCAAGTAAAATTTGTTCGTATTGCGGCGTATTTATCTGTTTTATATCTTAAAGTTATTATATAGTGGCGTTGTTATCAGCAACTGGCCAAAGACAAAAGTCAGGCCATTAATATTAAAAAAAAGTGGTGTTGTTAAGCCAACTTACAAATTGAGATGTTTTCACAAAACGCTCAATATAAAAAAACAAGTGATATGAGCTTACACAACAATGATACTGCAGAAAAAAAATAAACAGAACCGGCCACTTAAAAAAAAAAAAAGTGTATGTAACCTTTTCGCGCGGTTGAAGTAAAACTTCTTTTGTTTTTACCACTCTCACTTTTTGGGAAATATTCACTCACAAATTAAATGGCTCGTAAATGAAATTAAGTTGGCTGTGCTTATCGGCTTCCGTCCGTAGATATGTTTCCTACAGATGCGTTTTCAAACCGCCGTCTGTCAGTCGGTGATAAGCTGAAACTACGTTAACACGTAACTTCGGTTCGGATACTTCCGACCAAAAAAACAACTTAGTTATTCTCAAGAGTCGCGCCGAAAAAAGTTTTACTTCAACAAAAATTGGTTGTCTGTAAAGTCGGTTTACGGACGATAGTTTTACGTGATAACGTATTCCGTAATACATAACCTAAATTTTAGTAGCTGTCAAACTTGGGCCGAAGCCTACTGCGCTCTCGCTTGCACGCACAGGGTCAGGCGGAACGTTACACTTTTTCGTGCGTGCAGCTGGTGTTTCATCAATTTATAAGACGTTATCACGTCAAAAACGACTTCACTGAACAGTATTAAAAATTGTGGAATGTAATTAATAATAGAATTGTACAGATATCTAATAAGGAAGCCAAATTCTGATTAATTTATTGATAAGACGCAACGAAAGATAGATTTTTCAACTTCACTGTTCGTTTCGTGCAATTTCAATTTAAACAACGGCGTTAAATTCAAGGGTGTTATAGGCTTTCACGGTCGGCGTTGCTCCGAGTCTCTCGGTATCCGGGCTTGTAGGCTGCGATCCATTGGTACTTCTACCTGACGTTTCGTCTACAACTGCGGTAGACATCATTAAAGGTGATGTGGCAGCAGACGCAGTGTCCTTCTACACTTGCCTGTGAACCGCTTAGAACGACACTTTGCCAGCTGCCACATCGCATTTGATAATGTCTACCAACGTTGTAGACGAAACGGCAGGTAGAAATACCAATGGACCATGGCGTACAAGCTCGGACACCCAGAAGATTTGGTACGCCATTAAAATATGAAAACTGCTTCTGAATTATTACTCAACAACACTAGTATGTACTATGCAAGCTTTAGAAATGAAGACATTCACCTCCTTTCAAAAAGCCCGATACCGGTACCAGATCCGATTTCGTTCAAATTTTGAGTAGGATCCTGGATCCGGCAAAAGGCCTGGATCCAAATCTGTCCTTCATTCGTAACGGAGAAGTTCTTCTTTCAAAATGCCAAATACTAGACAGATACCGTCCCAAATTTTGTGCCAGATACCGGATCTAATTCCAGTCTCCGTCCCTAATGGAAAAGTTGGACACCGGATTTAGATCAAGCTCCGGAACAATGGTCGGACACTGGAACCAGATTCAAACCATTCTAAACATTAGAGATGATTTTGCAAAATTTTATAATGCTTCTCGCATTTTTATTTTAAAATATACGTATAAAATAAAATTTCGTGTTTAATTTTCTTAAAAGTAGTCTAAAAAGCTTTCAAAGTTTAAACAAACTTACAATAATACGTTAATAATTTTTTTAAAAGAACTAACGTTTTTCAACCTAATAAAAACGATTCTAATAAAACTTATATTCTCTATAAAATAATAGTATAAACATAATTAATAAAACATTTAAGAGAATCTATTTCCAATCGTTTTTTAAGCAGAACCACAACATGTTGCATTACATAAATGACTGAGTGTCCTAAAGGAATAGAAATGCAATCCAACAAAAAAACATTATTTAAAATGTGTTTATCTCTTATGAAACATTGCAAAATAGATTATTTTAGGAACTTACGACAAAACATCTACTGAACTGGATATTTTATGGAAAAAACTTTTTATAGCTCTTAAAAATAATAAAATAGTATAAAAATGTGATGTAGCTAGTGGTCATAAATAATTTTTGCATTTTTGATTAAATAGCCATTCCAGTTTTCTGTTTTGAGTCATATTTCACTCAGTATAAGATTTGATCAAGATTCTAGGGCTTGCATTGTTTTTTTTTTTTAATTTTCAGTATCTTTTTTACACAATTAAATATAATCGACGATTCATTATGCGCCAATGAAATTGCAAAGCCTGTTATCAATTGAGATTGTAGAATGACATCAAGCGGTTTTGCAGTATCTTCAATAAAATACAGACTTTCTGACGTTCCGAAGTTACAAAAACATCTTACGGTTAATTATCGTTTAACCGATATTTCCAAAAAAAATTGCACATCATCGAACAATCTCGAAAACAACATTCGAGTGTTAAATCCAGAGAACATGTCAATAAAACGTGTGCATTAAAAACACCCTGTATAACATGTAGATCAATATTGAAAAGATTCTGCCAATAAAAATATTTAATACAATTAAATCTAAATACAGTTCGTGAATGGGTAACTCACCGTTGGTTTTGGATTACCTCACTATCTGTATAATTGTTCCAAGACTATGAGGAGTGGTGTTAGTAGCTAGGGCTAAAAATATTTATCGATATATGTATATATATATATATATATAATTATTCTAACGATCACTCGATCGGTAATTATCCAAAATACTGAACGATTAAAATAGCTTTAATAGCTCGTACAAGACAATACAAAAAGTAATAAATATTTTAAAATCACCTGTCTATACAAATATTTTGGATAGTTATCGATGGATCGATAGAAATTTGATATCGACACTTCAATATCGATCAGCCCTAGTTGCGTCGGGCATGCAATTTAGTTGTCACGCTTCAGTCTTTGGTTGGATTTTAAATTCCTCGGCCTCATGGGCTATCTGTGGACTTTCCGGATCTTTCTGTTCATCCGTGAAACTTATGCTTCCCGCTTTATACCAAACAATCAGATCGACGAAGAATGCGCACAGCAGTAAAGCACCAGTTATTCCTAAAACACAGGAAAAGTGAAAAATGACAAAATGTTTTCAATCAGAACATCGAACCACTGACACGTGACTTAATCTACCGTGAAAGTGTAAAATGTGGCTCAAGTTTCACTTCAAAAGCACAATTTGCAATAATAATATAAAAAACGGTCCAAATGAAACAACACAACACAAAATTAAACTCTGTAATACCGGCGCATAACAAATTTTTGATAATTTTCAATTTAAACTATTGAGGGCAAATATCGTCATTTAGAATAGTAATCCCGAGGCTAGTAGTATACAGACGGTGCCTCGTTCCATCTAACCAATCAACGTAAGAGCGGGGATGACATCAGCTGGCGGATCGTTCATATTTTTATCAATATCAAAAATGCCATTTATATTTAACTAGGACTATGTAAGTCTCTTATTGCTAATAATATCAAAATTCTGGCTTAATTTCTTTGACATATTGCCATTAACGTTTATAAACAACAGTAGTTGCCATGCAATCAACAGACAGGTCCGCCGGATGACGTCGAGCCCCACTACTATCCAACGGAACGAAGTAACCTCTGTAATCAACTAGCCTTGCATAAATCCATTCATTGAAGCGTTAAATAAAACAATACATTTGTATTCCCGTTTTAAGTTAAATACTTAACGCTTATGGTCCAAATTCGCGTAATAAGATACGCTTCGGAAGTGATAGTGGTTTGGTATGTTGTGGTTATTTTTAATATTCAGTATCTCAGAGATATTCATGAATTACACGAGATGTTTAGTTGATTATTGGTACATTTCGTTTAGTGTACGGCCAAACAAAATGTTGGTCCTGAACCAAAGTCAAGAGCGAAAATGATAAGCAGAACAAACAATTCAACGATGAGATTTTAAACAGTTACACATATAGCAAGGCAGAGAGTTTACTTGCTGACTAGCAGCAGAGAGTTCAAAGTTATTCGATTTCGCGTATACATGAATGAATCGGTATAATTATTGTAATTTGTTCAAATTAGGAATGCCTTCTCACGAGACCCAGGACTGTTCAGGATCTAGTCAGTCATCGAGCAGACACGATAAACATGAGTGCCGCAGGTAATTTTTCCTGCCCTCAATTTATCCATTTTATATTCGGCCGCTTTTCGTCTGGCCGTACACTAATAGCAGATTGTAAATGAAAAATAATTACCGTGATAAAACATTCGGAAAATATCGGTATCGTAGAGCCAACAAGCTCCTCGTTCTCCGCAAGCCATTTCCCAAACTAAACAAGCGGAATCCACAATAGCTCCGTAAATAATCGGACACGGAACATTTCCAAAAAGACCGATGGCAAACTGGATCAATCCCAATGCCATAGCTTTATCTTTTTTGTCTACGCAACGAAGTATTAACAATATACTTCCGACTTCGCTAGTCGAATGAATAAATACAAATATCGAAAATAATGCAATATACCAGATGAAATTATTACAGTCTGAATCACAATAACCGATGTCAGCAGTTCCAAAAGAATCATATCGTGGATCAATCATTGATAAAGTAGAGTTCATAGTCGATGGGATGCATAGACATTCAGAATATTCGACAATTTTGTCATCAATAACTGTTAGATTCTTGCAACCAGCATGGCATGCTGAAAAATACGTTTTTTTGTCTTTCCCACAAATTGGACTAAACTTCTGTCTGTCACAAAGGCATGTTGTATCACAAACTGGCTCAAAAGTAGGCAATTGTCTAAAAAATAAAAATAAAACAAAAGATTATCATAGATAATAGTTTCAAAAATATTAAATTCTCATTTAATAGCATGTCTTTACTAAATTATGTAGATTATTTAGTGTCCGACCAAAATTTCGGTTTCGGCCAAAAAACTGGTTTCGGCTGCCCATCCGGCCGAAACCGAAACTACATTCGGAAGGTTTCGTGCTGAAATGTGGTGCAGCTGTGAGCGACGAAGTGTCTTTAATGACTCCACGCTCCGCGTTTTTTTTTTGCAGTTTGAGAGAAAACTCTTTTTATTTTGATACTTTCGATTTAAGTATTATTTGCATTAAAAATATTTATTTAGTTGTTGTATTTGGCAGGTAGGTATACTTATTTAATTTTATTGTAGTTCGTTAACAAAAGTACCATACAAAATGACCAAAGTTTAAAAGAAATAATTTTGTTCTTAAGATGAAAGAGTGTTTTCTTTCTTTTTTTTTGTTGTGTGTACCTATACCTAAACATATTTATTAGGTAAATACTTTTTACTAAAAAGTAATTTTGTTTTGTAGTAATAAATAAAAAATCGCAGGATTGTGGACAAATATTAGATTTATTAATTGTACGACGTTTCGTTTATAAATTTAGACTTTTTCAAGTACAAATTGAAAATTATTTAAATAATTTTTTAATTTCAAAGTCTAAATTTATAGACGAAACGTCATACAATTAATAAATCGAGATAATAATAAATAAAAAATCGCAGGATTGTGGACAAATATTAGATTTATTAACTGTACGACGTTTCGTCTATAAATTTAGACTTTTTCAAGTACAAATTGAAAATTATTTAAATAATTTTCAATTTGTACTTGAAAAAGATTTTTTATTTATTATTATCTCGATGGACACGATATCTAATATATTTTGTTTTGTAGCTTTTATTTTATTTCATAATATTAAAAAAAAAGTATATCTATTTGTGTCTTTGAAATAAGGGGGGTAATAATATGATATGATAAGTTAATGATTAGTTAAAATATCAGAGGCTGAATGATTAATGTGTGGTCGATAATTTTATTTATTGAATATGTGATTAATTTAAAAATAAAAAAAAAATAATAAAGCCTGATTATGATAATGTTTACTTTATTTTTCCCACGAAACCATGAAGTTTCGGTTTCGGTTGAAACTGAGACTTAAGCCGAACTTTGGTTTCGGTCGTAAAAACTAGTTTCGGTCGGACACTAAGATTATTTTATAGAATAATTATTTACCCTGGCCCATTACTCTGTAGTCCAGCAAAATCGTCCATCGGACATCCAATAAACATTAAAATACCCATTCCTAAAAAAAAATTATAAATAATTAATATTTTCAAGGCACAACATATTAATGCCGTGCACGGAACGCTCTCAGATTTCACACCCGTTTCCGATTGTGTGCGATTTGACAGCGGTGCTTGAAGTTTTTTAATGTAAGCTATTAAAAACAAAGTGACATACCGATGGCGTACATAAAAGCAGTAGCTGCAATCCAAGCTGCAACAGCCCTCGCGCTGGGCTTTACTCTCAAAATAAATGCACCGGTTAAAATTATTCCAACACCCATGACGAGAATACCGCCCACACCTAGAAAGAAAAAAAACGTTTAATCACGTTCGTCTACATTATAAAATTCGTAATAGACACCTGTTTAATAATCTAGCACAATTAAGGTTGCACCCACATTGGATCTGACTATATTGGTCGACATTGGAAGAAAAACAAACGCCGAGACTATACTGTACGTACTGAACTCAGGTTGTCGAGACTGGCGTCTTGGACAGTTCGTGGTGGCAGTGGTTAAAACTAGTGATGTGCCAGATCGTTAAAAATGTATATCCGCGGATACGGATCTGAATACGGATTTTTGGTTTCAAGATCCGCGGATACGGATTTAACTTTCTTAGAGTACGCGGCGGTAATTATTGCACATCGACCTTTGGAAAGAGACTATCTGTTATGGGAAAAAGTTATTGACCACTTTAAGAGTTAACTCTCATAACAGATTGTCTCTTTCCAAAGATCGATGTGCAATATCTCATTATAAAGATAGTTGATTTAGTACCTTTGATATATGTACTATTAGTATGGTACTCACTACGATAAATGTTTGCAATATAAAGGTGCCAAATACGATTTAAAAAAATAAAAAATAATCTGAATGGAATTTAACAGGTTTTCATTATTACCTAATCACCTATCCTATATAACATTTCATCTATGAATTGAAAATTAATAAGGTAAAAGATCCGTAAAAGATCCGCCAAAAACTAACGGATACGGATCTTTCTTCTCCCTCGGATATCCGCGGATACGGATATCCGGCACATCACTAGTTAAAACCCTACGTCGCTTAGGACAGTAGAGATTTAGATAGATCTCGACTCCGCCAGTAGGCCAAATTGCTCCCACCATAAGGAAACTGATAGTCCAACGTCAGTTGGACGCGATGACAAGGCATTTTTCTTGCTTCTCGCCCATGGGGGCCATGCGCCTTGTGCGGGGACTGCATGTATAACATCAGGACTTTCTTCTGTACGCGCCTACATTGGAAAGCAAATCGATCATCCCTTTCTAATGTAGGCACCTACGTTATAATCTAGGCGTTTGCTTTTCGGACATCGACATCGGATCGGAAGAAATATGGATCCACACTTTACCTTATTTTGATATTTGAAAGCGGCACGAGATACAAAATTTAAATAGGGAAAATATTATACAGTGTAACCTCCTTATAACGTCCTTCGTTATAACGAAAAACTTCTTATAACGTAGAAATCTTTACAGTTTGGTTGGTTTACCTTAAAACCCATACATTAATACCCTCTTTATAGCGCAACAGCCATTCTCTATTACGAAGAAATATGCTCATATTTAGGCGTCAGCAAATATTTACAGACGTAAAGAGGACGATTCTGAATCATCACTAACTATTCAACAAGTACTCGATGCCGCCAAACTTATCGAAAAACTCCTATTGTTTAATGAAGATGATTCCACCACATCTTAAGACATGCATAAGATACTTAATAAAATACTAAACAAATATTGGCATAGCAAAAAACGTCAGGCAAAGTTAACAGATTATATGTGTTTGGAATAAATTAATTAGGTGAAATTTGGTTATTTTTCTTTCTTCCCTCCATATAACGAAAACTCTTTATAACGAAGAAAATGCTTGGTCCCTTGAAATTCGTTATAAAGAGGTTACACTGTATTTAAATAATTGTTTCAATAAATAAACGAAATAAGTTTTCAAAAATTGTATGTTATAGCCATTTGTATTCATTTACAGACTCGAATCTTCTACTTCCACTGAAGATATTTCTTATGTAACAAGCCTGCGGGTTCGAATCCTGACAGTGGCATATATTTTCTTATGACTAAAATCCTTTTACCTGATATTAGATTAGCAGAATGCGCTGCGAATCGAAATTGAGATTCCAAATATTTCGGTAGAAATGTATAAATGCCTGCAATTGGCAGAATATGAAGCACGCTACTGGCTGTTCTAAACATAAGAATATCATTTTTCAGCAGTCTTTTGATTGTTTTAGGAAAATCTGAAAAAATAATTATGTTTAAAAACAGATACATTTTTTAAAAAATATTGTTTGCCAATATACCGCATATTCGCGCCACGTGGTCTTTTTTATGCCTCCACTACACACGTGGCCAGCACCGCCACTTACAGGCACTCACGATTGTGTAGAGGGCATATTTGTTGGTGCGTGGACATAATCGGTTGATTTTCGGTACATCAAAGGAATGCGTGGCCAGCATCGTGCGCCCGTACACACAATCGGACCGGCACGATTGTGTGGAGGACTAGGCAATCATCGCGGCGATGATAGGCACTTATTTGAGTGGCGGTGCTGGCCACGTGTGTAGTGGAGGCTTAAGATTGCGTTTTAATAAAATCATGTCAATTCCTCAAAAGATTTAGGATCACCTATCACGAAAATAAAAATCATCAGTTTTCAATCTCACGTAACTTTGCGAAAAAATAAAATCTTAACGTGTTTTCGTATACGTTATTTTAACGGGAAAAGTTAGTTCCCGACATTCAATTATGTCACCTCGCCGCGTTTCTGTGTGTCGCTGCACCACTTCCAAGCGGATCGAGCAAAAATTGCAAAAAAAATGTCAATGTTAAGCGCACACATTTTTTTAAATAAAACTTTTTTGGGCACGGTTAAAATTGATTCATGAGATTGAAAATGCAACGAACGGGTCGCAATGTACGTACACCATATATTATACAAAGCCGATTGTTGAACGGCGTCGCGGTAGAATGCTTGCCTCGTAACCTAAAGGTCGTAGGTACTTGTTTTACTTCGTCGTGTAAAATACAGTCTATTTTTTCATAGCGTGGAAGATTAGTTTCGGTAGAGCTACGATTTTTCGACTTGAAGATAAGGCGATTTGAAAAAAAGCTTACTTATATTTACGTTTTATTTTCGTTGGTTTTATATATGCAGTTAATAGCATGCTTTAAAAACACGAAGTGTTCAAAAGCTCCGATGTTTTTTAATTGCAAACAAAGCGAATTGAGCTTTTTAATGAAATTTTTTTTTGTCATAAATGGAAAGATCGTATATAAGTTTTATAACAAAACTATTTTTCTTTTTT
The DNA here is from genome assembly GCA_963575645.1 of Xanthostigma xanthostigma. Classification (NCBI taxonomy): domain Eukaryota; kingdom Metazoa; phylum Arthropoda; class Insecta; order Raphidioptera; family Raphidiidae; genus Xanthostigma; species Xanthostigma xanthostigma. The sequence continues at coordinate 12,030,265 of OY754476.1, read as the reverse complement.
ATATTTTCGTTATAATTCAAAAGTTATATCAAATTAAAAATAAATTTTTGTACCCAGTTCCGAGAACGCGCCGACATTTCCCGAACATAATGTGATGTCATAATGTTTTAGTCAATACACATGTAGAAGCCATTGATAGTATACTGCGTATATACATTTTACCATAATGACGTCACAACTGTCAAAAACAATTTTAGTGCGTTTGCAGTCACGTGATTTTTTTAAATATTTTATCAATTTTAAATTGCTTATAATTAATTTAAAAAAAGTTTTTTGAAAGTTTTTCGTATCGATTATCAATATTATTTATAATAAAGTTTTAAAATACAATAAAAAAATCGATAATTATTTTTTTTTCAAAAGCCTAATTGTTGAGTCGGTGTTGCTTATGGCATTTTCTGTATCGAGAACTGCCCCGGGGCAGGGCAGGCCGAATGGATTACTATTGGTTAAATAAACAATAAACAAATGTCTTTAACCAATAGCCTGCCCTGCCTCGGGGCAGTGCTCGATGCCGAAAACGCCATTAGTTTGTAGTAACCTTATTTTCAAACTGCCGTAACTTCAAGTAAAAAAATCGTAGCTGGATTGAAAGCTGAGACTTTAATTTGAAAATGCATTGGTGTACGTTTTGAAACAAATCATGAGGAAAATTGAGTATTGACTGTCCAAAACTGAATTGAATCGCAAAATTATATTAGTTTGAAAAGTGACACTTTTGACTTAGTGATAGTTAAATTTCATCATTCTTTTGAGAAATTTACTTGTAAAACGCATAAAGAAATCATCTATATTTATAGAATACGTAGCGGGGCAAATTGGTATAAAGGATAATGTATTTCTCTTTAAAACTAAAAATCAAGTAAAAGTTTAATAATTGCATTCTTTATATTTATATTTCTCTCAATTTTATTTCTGTTGATATTTATCAGCTAGTCATTGGTCGCGGGTCCCCCTGCGTGGAGCGCCATAAAAAACAGTTGTGTGGTTTTAAGAAACCACGACGCAAGTGAAGCTTTTATTGTATTGTAGGCGTTGGATTGTAGACACTTATCCATCACGATTAATTATAAACAACAATATTCACATGAATACACGAATAAAAACATGTAAACACTGTACAGCACTTGCCCGCATGACAGACTGACTATGTGTTACACATAGTACACGGTCAGCTGATGCTAACCATGGGCGCCGCCATATTGGCCTTGGCTACTCTACCGAGCGCCTACTCCGAGCGCCTTTCACTTTACCCCTACTCCGCGGCCGCCTGTAATGCGACATGCAACAGACGGCCAGAAAAATTCGGGGCGATAGAATAAAAGTTTCACTTTAAAAATTCATTATATGGGTAAAAAGAATAAAATTGTGATTATTTTCAAACCCTCTGAACACGTAACATATTTTCGTTTAAATCGGCCTTTATATGCGACAAACAGAGAATCAAATCAAGTTTAGTTTTATTTTTCGGGGACTACTGAATAGATATGAGCGCCGCGCCGGCGCGCCGTCGCCGCCGACGATTCCCTCCCGCCGCCGCCGCCGTGAAAATGTAAAGGCGCGCCGAGCGAAAAGGCATATGTTTAAACGATCAGAAAATGTTGAAAACATATTTTTAAAGATTACTTTATATTTTTTTATGACTTAAAAGAAACATCTTTGTTTTCTCTAAGATTTATTTTCTTGTTAATTGTTATTAGAACTTTATGACAACGTTGATTTTTTTCTGCCAATCGAAGTGCCAAAAATATTTTAGCTCTAGGCTAGAAACCATTTCCTTATAAAAATAATTTGTGTTAAATAAATAATAATTCTGATTGTTAAACTACATGTTTTGTTTTATTGTATCCTGCGCATCATTAAAAAATGCTCCTAAGGTCACGCCGCCGACTACGCCGCCGCCGCCGACCTCAAAAAGTCGGCGCGCCGCCGCCGCTCCTTTACCCATCGGCGCTCATATCTACTACTGAATCGATTGGAATAGGAAAAAAACAGTTTTAAGTATTAATCCGTGTCATAAATTACCGGCATGCAAAATTTCGTTTGGATCTGTTGCGTTGTAACAAACGTATAAACATATTCATATTAATAATACCTATACAGGATAAATTGCACTGATCAAAGTTAAAAAAACAAAATATAAATCGACTGTTTAAATAAAGAATGGGTAACATAATGACGTCATTAATACAATTTGAAATTCAAATTAATATGTAATTCAGTATTCGAGCAAAAATCAGCAAAGCCTTAAGGTACCTACCTACTTATTTAATTTATTAATTTTTAGATTGTTTTTTAATGATACAATTACAATCTCTCTGTATTTTCGACGCTAAGGAACACGGGCAATAGTGGCAAATCGATAAGAATTTGACAAGCAGGCTGGGGCCAAGCTAAGGAGTTTTTGTCTATAGTCTAGACTCTCTAAACAGCGTCCACGAATTCTATTAGCCAGGTACGCCGCACAGGTCAGGTACAAATAACCAAGGTCGCATTCCAGTTTTTCATTTTACTTCCAAACTTCAACTAGGTACTTCTGTTTGTGTCTGTCGTTGCGCTTGCATTCTGCAAGTAAGACATCGTATTATTCTGTAAACTTTTCGAATTTTACCTGGAGGCGAAACCCATCTGAAAATATTCAATTCGGCCACCCTCTGTGGAAACGTTTGCAATGACAGTATAAGGAATCATTCATTAATTACGTAAGGGTCCCGAGGGGGAGGGGGGGTTCTCAAATCTTTACATGTCCTTATTTCAGGGGGAGGGGGGGGGGGGGGTCAAATACAATCTTACGTAATATTTTTTAAGTCGAAATGTGTGTTTTCTAACATAGAATGATGGATACCTATTTGAGAGAAAAGTGTTGGGAGAAACAGCTATGAGATCTGTTTTTTTCTTTTTAAATGTACAACTCTATTAAAGAATAAAAATGATTGATTTACGTCAAATTATGAGTTTTAGTGCAATTGATCCTTTTCTAAAATCAGATAAAATCTTATGTAAGACGAGGGAGGGGGAGTCCGAGAAATCTTATATGCCCTTACATGGAGGTGGGGGGAGTCAAAAATGGCCAAAATCGTCCTTACGTAATTAATGAATGGGGTTTCGATATTTTATTTAAAATGTGTATTTCCGAGGAAGAAATAGCTCTAATAGGCCCCACTCACGATCAAACTTCATGCCACAGTTCAGTGTTCAGTGAAGTTGGACCGATTAATCGAAAGACTGACTGGCACCACACACAGTTCATGCAAACTGCTCATTTTTTAAAATTTTTTGTGTTCAGTTTGGTTCAGTTGTTGGCATACACTCGTCGAGTATAGATACATAAGATATATTATATTATATACACACTATAATATTATACTATAGAGTATAGTTCATTAATAAGAACTAAATGAGTAATTTAAATAGTGAGGATTGGCTGTTCGTAGCTATGGGATTGTATTTAAAACAGAGAAATAAGAAAAAAAAGAAGAATATGGGTGAAAAATTGGTTAGAAATGCGTGATTCAAGAAGTCATGTTTATTTGATTAATGAATTACATCTTGAGCAGCTTGATTGGAATAATTATTTACGAATGGATGAATTAACTTACAATTATATTTACTGGAATTAGTTACCCTATTTATTAAGAACCAGGACACAAATATGCGAAAATCTATTTCTGCACAAGAAAGGCAGCAACATTGAGATTTTTGGCTTCTGGTTGTACAAAACACAGAACTCCAAAAAATGAACTGAAAAAAACCCACACACACAGCAGTTTACTTGAACACTGAACACTGAAGTCGTTCAAAAATCAAGATGCATTTGATGAGTTCATGCTTGACTTCAGTGTTGGTTTCAGTGTTTATTTGTCCCACACATTATCATGCTTCACTGAACTATAAGTTTGAACACTGAACTGTGGCATGAAGTTTGATCGTGAGTGGGGCCTATAAACCTTGCCTAAGAAATGAGCTTTCGAACAGTAAAAGCCGCATTTAAATCTATTCATTAGTTCATGTGTTTTTTGAGGACAAATCAAATTTGTTTGTGAGTCAGTATTAATGTTTAGTTTTATTATATTTTTATATAAAACCACGACAGATTATTGTACGGAAAGGTTCAATACGCTTGGTCCAAGACGATAAATAGGTGGGGTTTCGAAATTTATATTACAGTATAGACTATAGATGACAAAAACTTATTGACAAAGCTGACGTTTCTAAATCAGAGTAAGTAGATATACTTTTAGAAACCCGATTTTAAACTTAAAGGTTTCAAGTTAATTTTTTTTTAACATCCGCGCCGAATTTATAGGTGTGGTGAGCCCCGAGGCGGCGAAGAATTAAAATAACAGTTATTTATATTTTTAAATTATCAATTCGAATTTTGCAACAATTTTTTTTCAAGAGAATTCGATAAAAGAAAATATTCTGGTAAGTCAATTGTCGTATTTACCTATATTAAAATTAAAAATAACGGTGGAGTTTGTGCGGGCACCTGTTTCGTAGATCTCTCTTGTTGCCCCGCCGTAAGCCCGGCCCTGCTTGAGGAACAAGTAATTAAAGGCATGGCACTTATTTTAAAAAATAAAATTTCGACACGCTTAGAAATAACTAAATTAACAGACAAATCTTAGGTTAGGGTTAAGCAATACGGTTTTTACTCGATTGCGCGACAGCAAAGACGCGTATCTAGATATGTATGTATACATATGTGGGATTCTTTATACCCTCGAAGCATCCCAACGGCTGGATATATTTAATCGACGAGATGTTTGTCGTTTCTTCTAAGCCGTGAGATGGTTGTAGGTAGGTTTTGTATTTATAAAAGTGAAAAGGGGAGGGCGTTTGGGGGAGTTCTATAAAAAGCAATTACGGGGTCGTGTCGTTGCGATGGGCTTTCTATTGCTCAGTTAAAAGGGGAGGGCGTTTGGGGGGACTTCTTACAATTACGGGATCGCGTCGATGCGATGACGTTTTTATATTACGGTTCTAAATGTTGTTTCTTTGTTTATTATTTGAATATAGCTTTAAAGATATGTCAATATTTAGGAATGCACATTTTCTATTTTTTTTCGCCGTCAGTTACCAAAACAAAAACTAGACGCCAGTTTAAATTAAAACAAAGTTTACAACTGATTATTAAGCTGCTACTTTTTATTTAATACTATCTTCCTCAGCAGCTGCCAACCTACAATTTTTGCTACCCATTTTAATTTTTTTTAATCCCTAATTCAGATTAATTTGTCGCCGCGTTAAATACTAGCCTTTATAAAACCAAAATGGCGGCCGTAAAATAGGAAATGGGGGCAGAGACGAAAACAAAAATTGCGTACCATATTGAGTGGAATATTACTGAATAGGTCTTTCAAAATCAAGATGGACTATTTTACAGTCATAATCTCCGTTTAAGAATCGCACAACGTAAAAATGATCAAAAGGAAGAAAAAAAATTAATTATAAAAAAAAACAAGAAACCCGACTGCATAAAAATGAAACTGATAACTAAAAAGAGGAAAACAAATCTGAAAATCTCAACATGAAGTCGGGGAGGACTCATTCAAAAATGAAAGAAAGAGACTGCGTTTCCGACGTGTTTTCCTTTTTTAGATATTAATCTATTTTTATCCAGTCGGGTTGCATGTTTTTTTATAACACAATATTTTTTTTTCAGGAACAATTCATACACTAAATAACTGATATGTAAATAATTATATGTTCTAACCATCACTAAAAGCAATTTAGATGTTTACCTATTCCAAAATATGTTCTGTGAATTGCTTAACGTTAAAAAAGATTTTCACTGCAGAAAATAGGTTCGTTGACATTGTTGTAAACAAAATTATATACGTGTGTTTACAGTATTACTTCAAAACTGATAATTTGTATCTAAAATGAGTTGTTACATCATACGGAGAAAAGTGTAATGTTACGAAAAATGTAAATAAATGTAATAGTATATTATTTCAAAGTCAATGGCGTAGACGCATTTGTTATCAGTTCCAAAACAAAAACCCGACCACTGAAAAGTATGAAAATATTCTCATCTGAGGATAGGTGTGGTCATATGCCACCTCATATATAATGGTCATATGGCGCCTTCTAGATGTATAGCGTGATGCACTTTGCCCTAAAGCTTATGATCGCTTACTACTGTTAAAATGTACTGTTTTGTTAGGGTAGGTGGCATACGACCACGGCTATCCTCAGATGACAGTATTTTCTTGGTTCGTACTTTTCAGCAATCGTGTTTTAGTTTTTGAACTTAATTTTTATTTAAATTTGAGGTTCTAGCAATAGCTAACAATATATATTATACAAATATTAAGAGCACTGTGGTTGAAACAAAAATAAGAAATATAGAATAGTTACTTCTTACCACAACAGTTTTATTAGTGGATGTACATTTCAGGAGCTATGCTCTCATCTTCAGCAAACATTAAACCTAAATTACAAAACAAAAATCTTAACAATATAGGTATAAAACAATTGTTTTACACCTGTAATTGTTATATTAAGTTAAGATTTTTGTTTTGTAATTTACGTTTAGAGAGCATAGCTCCCGAAATGTATATCCGCTTATAAAACTGTTGTGGTAAGAAGTAACTATTCTATATTTTTTAAATATATATTATATTTTTGAAATGTGCTAATTAAACCCTTTCGTTTGATACCCAAGTATAAAGTATTTTTAGATATTGAAGTATCTTTTTATTTAGATACTTTCATAAAAAGATATCTTGTATTCTTAATTTTTGGGGTATTTATTTGACTGTTCGGTATCTCGTATCTAGATAGACTTTTATTGGAGTATCTTCTGCAGATTCTGACAAAAAATTACAAAATATTCTGAAAACACAATTAATATGTATTTTCAACAATCTGTGAAATAAAATCCTGGACACACTGTTACTAAATTTTAAATTATTTAAATTCAATTCGCGGTGTATAACTATATTTACAATATGTAAATATAGTAAGTAAACATTATTACCAGAATGCAATTATTAAACCATTTAAACAAATCTGAAATAATTAGAGAAAAAAAGCACCTCTAAGGCTCGGATATTTCGTGTCCTTTGAATCCATTTTATCTATTTGGTCTTGTTTCTTTTTTGGTGGCGGTTTCGTTGATTTCAGCCGTTTCGGAAACGAAAACATCGCGACAGAGACTAATATTAATAAAGTGGACACCAACACCAAACCTACAATAATCAATTGTTTACATTAAAACGATAACAATTGTTTGCATTTTACTAAATCCGTAACGCAATTGCTCACCTAACCACCAAGCTCCAACCCATCTTGGGTCAGTTTGACTAATCTGGGGATCTACCGAAAGATCAGCGTAAAGTCTTGTGCATAAAGATCCTAGGATAAATCCAAGTGCAGGTCCCAGAATACGAACACCAATCGTAATGGCTGTCAGAATACAATGTCAATAAATTATTGTAGTAATACATATTAAGGTCGCCGTACACGCGGCTGGCTATGTCGCTAGATTCCTTGCTAGGTTTCAAGCGTGCTGTGGCTTTTATGTGTTTTGACAGTTCTAATGTGAACGAAAATGAACGTTTATTGTCTCTGAACAGAACACACACTTTGCTCATGTCTCCGCATGACAAGACCCCGTTTTCTGATCGGTTCTTGCTCAAAACAAATACGAAAAATAGCCCCGGTTCTAATTTTTCACGCACGCGAACCTGCAGTGACGCCATTTTCATTCTCGTAGCCAGCGGCAAAACCAGCGTCGTGTGTAGCGGCCTTAAGTTTCAGCAAATGTCATGCCATCATCAGCGCTAAGTTAACGAATCATTACAATTTACGACAGTAAAATAATAAGAGCTTATGAAATAATGGTATATAGGTACTTACCAAAGTACAAAGGAGATTCTCTGCTTGCGACGTTGTCGTCAAGATAGGGAATGCCAAGTGTATAAACGGCTGTTTGTCCCATCCCAACACCAAGTAAACTAACGAAAAATATCGCCAAAACAATAGTCCTGACTTTAGCTTGTATTCTGTGTTCAGTCAACGAGTCATCTTGACAATTCTGTCTCGATTGATGCGGATTTTTTAATGCAGAATCGTTCGTATACGTCGGTACTGAAGGATAGTCTTTATCAATAGCACCGATTGCATTTGCTCGACACAGATTTGGTGGATTCATTGCTGAAGAATTGCCGCCAAATGAACTGGCCGACGTCGAATGTATTCCACTGAACAAGACGTCGTTAGCATGGATCAATTGATCACCGTATATGAAATGTGGAAGGGAGCACGTAAATGAAGACACCGCGAAAAGAATCATACCCCAAGCAATCCATTTAGGCCTGTGGCCATGGCCGCCGTAATAAGTTAGCAATAACGATGACCCGATCTGTCCAATTTCTGTAGCACTCATTATCACACCGGTTGTTTTCGATTGTATTTGAAAAAGTTTTTCTATAGTCGTAATCACACTAACAAAATAGGTATAATACATTCCTTGTAAAACCGAGGTAATGCAAAAAACAACTAAAAATGCTTGCTTACACGCGAATCTCTGTATCCACTTAGGAGTCCATCCTCCCAACCCGCAAACAGTATCGCCATCTTCGTAGTCCGAATCCAGCGTGTCGTCTGCGCTAGCTCCATTATTTCGCAAACGATCGCATTCACCGGCTGTTTCGACTTCGTCGCGGTCATTCTGGTCGGCATCATTTGCGGTGCCGTCGTCATCGGCTGAGGTATTATTTTTAAAACCTGTCAAGGCAATTTGTTCTTCGCAACTTGTCTCCGTTTCACCTCTGTAATTGTTTGCACTTCCTTTTGATGACAGACCATTGCCAACGCTGTCAGCTCCTCGACTTGACGATTTTGTCAACGTCCACGGACCGCCGTTCGTCAACGGACAAGTGTCCGGATGTCGAGATCCCGTCACTGGAGGTGTCATGGCACTGATATATCTATATAATATTATTTAATATTCTGCCGCGATGCTACCACCGGTATACTTGTGTACACATCCGGGTATTTCCCGAGTAATATTTATGACTGACACAACGGTACCCGACTGTAGTTTATCTGACTATCACCGTAAAGTTTCAGATAATATATGCGTCAAAGTGTTGTTAAATTGCAGTTGTCGCAATTGTGGATGACATTTAACGACGTCGTAACTGTGAACAAGCTGGAAAGTCCCACGTCTTCAGGAATCATAGTGGCTCTTGTTGCAATGATTCCTTGTTCTTAAAGCCATTCAGACAGTTGCTGCGTCCACTGAAAATAAAAGGAATGCCTTTAATACGTTTTATAATTCCTGTCAAAAAAAATAAGAGAGAAAAACAATAAAATAACAGAATGAAGAAATGGAATAAGGTCAAAAGAAGACAGATTTTGAAATGACGTGAAAAGATGACGATAAATAAAGATGCAATAAGACGAAAGTTGTGAATAAGATTGGGGAAGACCCTTGCTTAATAATGGAGCGTTTTCATGTGTACACAATGTCATCCTATTTCTATAGTTTTCTAGCCTCCACATCAATATTAAAACTTTGAAACATTCAAAGTGTAAAGATTTAATTAAACAATAATGACACTACAAAAAAACATCATCATCAATCACGTAGTGACGCATCAATTTCATCAATTTAAATAATTATTAGTACACGCAGACATCGTTTATTAGACAGATCTGTATCGTATTATGATTGTGTATTAATGGTAGACACGAGTTGTTATAAACTTAAAAAAACTCGGGTCGCAGTGCCAAAACCCTGTCGACAATATATTTGCTAATACAGGCATTGCGATTTTATTATTAACATAAATTTGTTTTTAGAAGAATTAAAAAAATCTAATTAGATATTTCGATGGACTTGCGCTAACCAAGTTCCAGTAGAAAGAGACAGAGACAAATGGTTTGATTGTTTCGTCTTCGTCACGCTTATTAGGCCACGCAAATTTTGAAAAAAAACGAAGAAATCTTTAAGTGAACGTTTATTTGTTTAAAATGCTTTCTAGATAAAAACATATTATTTAGGTTTAATAAAAATTAATAATTCAGGCTATTCTGTTAGATGAATTATTTCAAAATAATTTGGTTGTCCGTTTTTTCGCGGTTTAAGTTTTCAAAAGCAGAGAGAGAGAGAAACGTCAGCCAATTCTTCTCTTACAAGGCTGCTGCACACGAGGCTGGAAACACTGATTGGACTTCTGCTGGCCGGCAGGTTGGGTACGAGACTGCGGGCTTGCCTGCTAGCTCACAAGATAGATTTTTAAATTAGAACAGGGGCTATTTTTCTTGCCAGGTCCTCTGCTTGCTCTGAGCAAGAACCGATCAGGAAACAGTATCTTGTCACGTGGGCGACACGAACAAACGCCCACAAACCAACATGGCGCCATTCTGCTCAGAGTCACACAACGGACACGTTTTTCTTGTGTTTATGCGCGCGCACCAGATCTATCCACGAAACAAGCTTGAAAAGACGTGTGAAGCGAGCACATAAAAGCAATTGAGGAAACCAGCGCCGGAAAGTCAAATCTAGCGGCAAATCCAGCCTCATGTGCAGAGGTCTTAAATTTGGACGAGCAGTAGTACATTAGTTCTCCACATGTGCATGTCGTTATTGATTTCTAAATTGATTAAAATTACATAACTCGTGGACACCGTGTATATTCCCGGTCTGATTTACACCAATCGTGGACAGTTACAAAACAATTCTGAGGTCAACGTCATTACATATTATGTAAGTGGGTTAAGTAGGCTTATCCAACGACTGCCTCCCCGTTGTTGATTCAGATGTGAAATGTATGGAGACACTGTTATTAGAATATTAAAATACAAGTACACTGGTGATAGGGCTGGACAATGTTGCAAATTAAATATACAGTAAGTATGTTCCAAGAAGCCAGCAAACGGACACGATACCATTACCCGCATGCGCAGTAGCTAAAATGAAACTGTATCGATCTTGGAACACGTTTTAAAACTATCTGCGCATGACGGTGACGGTTTTGTGTCCGTTTGATGGCTGTTTTGAACACACCTAGTGTAAACTGTATATATAGCGAAATTGAAGGGACCGGGTATTTTATTACCCGGGTGCAAAACTGTTCTAAAAATATTATATTGACCTTCCGATCTACACATCAGAACTATCAAAGTACATTGTTTTGATGTATTTCTAAAGATTTGGCCAGCGTTAGCCATGTAAGCGTACTAAAATAGTTTGTTTTTTTTGACAAAACACCGTCACAGCAATTTTTTTATAAAATATTTACAAATTATATACAGAAACCTTCCTCGTTTATCGCTCTTTCTATTAGTGAAAACCGTATGAAAAACCGGGGTTATTTTTCTTGCTTGTATCTTTGCTTGTTTTGAGCAAGAATCAATCAGGAAACAGTTTGTTGTCACGTGGGCGCCTTTATTCACACTGTTTCGACGGATTGCGTACAGATGAAAATCAACTTATTATTTGACTGAATTGTTAAATATAACGTCCAAAAACAGCAAACCACTGAATTTTGATATAATTTTTAATATTTAGTGTCTTCACACCATGCAAGCAAAGGTTCAATCACACTTCAAGAAATTCATGGGCGATTTTGAGTGAAACAACATTATAGAGCTTCCTTACATACAATACAGTGATGTTCTTTTTAAATTGAAATCGGTAACTATAGTTATATAGACAATGATTATTAATGATAAATATTTCCAAACCCTAATCGATAGCTGATATATTGTCGGAGAAAAACGTACACACACAAACACAGAGATACATTTATTACCATTAGTGTTTATTAGTTAACTTATCATTTTATAGCTGTATTATAGAGAACAGAAATGATATTATAGTCGATGATTTCGCAAACTAAAGATACTAAGGAATTCATAACGTATTGCTCACGGAAAAATTGATTTTAATTAAATGCAGGTAACATTTTTTTTTCTAAATTTTATAGTTTCGAAAATATTTAGAAAATTAAAAAAAACAGCTGTTCTTTTTTCTTTATTTTCAAAATATTTCCGAAACTATAAGGTTTACAAGAAAATTTTTCTTACAAAACTTTCGTGTAAAAATAAATAGAATAATAAACCGTTTTGAAAAGTATACCATTGTTATATAGAAAAAAACATGTTACAGTATACAGGGTGTCCTATTAAGAATGGGACATAGAACAACCGCAGATTCTCCAATTCAAAATAAAACGATTAAGCGAAATATGCTTAGATAAAATGTTACTCGTTTCCGAAATACGGGGTGTTGAAGTTGAAAACTGAAAAATTATTAATGTTCATAATTTTTTTAATACACCGTATAATTTTACTCAAATCGACACACTTGTTAAATATCATAAAATGCACCTAACAATAAAAAAAATAGTTCAGTACGCTCTACCAGTGGCGTACGGCAGGAGTAAGTAATGCGTGTACCCCTTCTAAATGTTACGCCGCTGTCTAAATTTTAATTTTGACTATAATTTTAATTTTTTTGATATTTTCTAAGTCAATAATGTACACTTGTTAGTTTGTTGTTAAGTCATTGGTTTTCGAGATATTCGCAGTTTTTATAAAACAAAATCTTAAAAATGAAAAGGTATTATTAATAATAATACAAATATAAAGTACATGTCTATCTATCTTTAACTGCGAATATCTCGAAAACCAATCACTTTACAGCAAACTAACAAGTGTACATTATTGACTTAGAAAATATCAAAAAAATTAAAATTATAGTCTGAATTAAAATTCACCCGGGTGTAAAAGAACGAATGGGGAAGGGAGGAATATGAGTACACACATTCATCTTAGTTTACCGAGATGATGTGTCCAAATTTCATGATGATCGGAGTTACCGTTCAAAAGTTTTTGTCGATAAAAAGCAGTATTTAAACTTTTTTTAACTAATATTTTTTTTAAATTAAGTAAATAAAATTAAAATAAATTTAAATGTAAGCCTTAGAAGAAAGCAATTTATAAAACAAAAAAAAAATAAATAATAATATATTCGCCGAACGTGGGGCTCGACCCACGATCCTGATGTTGACAGTCGCATGCTCTACCGATTGATCCACCTGAGGTTGTGTTCTCACAACGCTAATATGAGTATATCTAGTTAGTGCATTTCACATGAATAGAAGCTTATTTTTGAGATACATTTTGAAACATTTTTCATTAAAGCTCCGCTCTTAATGGTTGTAGCGTAATATTATATAGCCTATAGCTTTCCTCGATAAATGGGCTATCCAACAAAAAAAATTTTTTTTCAATTTGAACCAGTAGTTCCTGAGATTAGCGCGTTCAAACAAACAAACAAACTTTTCAGCTTTATATATTTGTATAGATACCATTTAGGTACGAAACACTTTGTATATGTTCTGCATAACGTGATAAATAATGATAAAAATGTACGCAACATCCATGAAGTAGTTCAAGGATAATAAAATCATTATTATTATAAATATGAATGCTTAACAACCAATTAAATAATAATACATATTATAATAAAACATTCACTTTTAATACGAATGGAAAACATCTATACCACATAATATAATACACGATATTCCCTTCGACCATGTATACATGGACTACGCAATTGTTTCTCTACCTACCCCGAGATCTGGAATAAAGCAATAGCATATAAATTCATTAAACTAACTCTCCGTTATCGAACTCTGACGTCTAAAAATCCCTTAATTTTTTGCATTCAGAATGTTTGGACAATTGGTTATGACCTGTTATAGTAGTACTAGCCGTTACCCGCGGCTTCGCACGCGATTGAGACGAAACACGGACACATTCCCATTATTTGGCATAGTTACTCTTTTCTCGACGTAGACCGTCCTAATAAATTTCATAATTGATGACATTCACGTGATCAACGTCCTGACAAACCTTGAAAACGACACCCGCGCATGTTGATTTTTAGACTATTTTTTTTTCATCCGCTGAAGGGGTTGTTTTTGAAAAAGCATAAAACACGTGTTTATTTATTTGTTGACAGGAGAAATCCTGCGCATTTTCGAATTGATACATCTATTTATATGATTTTTCCATGCAAATTTTGAACCCCCGTTACACCCTTTTAGCGGTTGAATTTTCAAAAATCCGTTCTTAGCGTCCAGTGGTTTGAGCTGTGCGTTGGTAGATCAGTCAGTCAGCCACGGTTTCCTTTTATATATTTAGAAGATGCACAGAATACAGATTTATTGGAACGAGGGCCATCCGGACAGATTATGAGCTAAAGGCGGGCCCGCTGCAAATAAAAACTACTGAATAAAAGTTTAAAATGAATTGAATGGCATTGTAATTTTTAAGTCGACACTGCATCGCGCTAGCAATTGTTTTGATATTTGGTTCCAAACGACTTATCGTGCCACACGTAGATTTGCTTCCAAATTTTCGTTTGCTAGGCGGTTTTGATCTTTCGTTTTATTTATTTTCATAATCGAAAACGTTTGTTCACAAATATAGATAGATTCAAACACGCTTATTTATTTTAATGCATCTGTTCGCTTTATACGCCTTTTTATCAATGCGGAGTAAGTTACTTTCATTAATTTTGTCGCATATTCATTACTGTTAATAGCCTATTTTCGCGTTTGCTTGCGCGGCTCGCGGATCATAATCTGTGCATCCCTGATGTAGAGCATATAAATATACTTAATTTCTGCGTGAACTACAGTAGCTCGCGATCGACGATTTGATCAGTTGTTGAACAGTTAATAGACGGACAAGGTTCGAGGTGTCTATGATATGGTCGAAGATTATTATAAATTAGTTATGGCGTGAAATCACACAAGAATTTGTTGAGATTTTCACAGATTGTTAATAAAAATGAGCATACATTACTGGCCTTAATTACCGACCGTTGTCGGTTGCATTATTCCAATCATTGTTCAGTCCACCTTAAAGCCGCTGCACACGAGGCTGGATTTGCCGCTAGATTTGACTACTAGTTTTCTAGCGCAGGTTTTCTTAATTCCTCCTATGTGCTCGCTTCACACGAGAAGTCTTGTCAAGCCTGCTTTGTAGGTAGGTTCGGTGTACGCCCAGTAATAGAACGGTAACAAAAGTGGACGTTTATTGTCTCTGAACAGAACACACAGTGTTTGTGGGCGTCTGTTCATGTCGCTCACGTGACAAGATACTGTTTTCTGATTGGTTCTTGCTCAGATCAAGCAGCGGGACCAAGTAAGAGAAATAGCCCCTGTTCTAATTTTAAAATCAATCTTGCGAACTAGCAGGCGAGTCCGCAGTGACGTCATTTCAAGACTCGTAGCCTGCCTGCCGGCCTAGAAGTCCCAGCGGTATTTCCAGCCTCGTGTGCATCACAAATAAACTACTTTGTGGGAAAACTTGCCAAGTGAAAACTTGGCACCCATTTAGATTTTAAATCTTTTTTTCGGCGAAGGTGTTTTTTTTTCTAGATACAGAGCTTGGCCGCCTTTCTCACATTTGTTTTTCTTGAGACGATTCAATACATCCCTAATAAATAATACAGTGAAGCGTCGATTGTCCAAATTACTATGCCCGCCCGAGTCGCGCGTGCCTACCTCCTCCCGCGCTACAATCCCCGCGCACTTGTCTCAACTGTTTGAACTTTTTTTGTTTAATTCCTATTTGTCATTAAAGATATATTGTAAATAAATATGTTTTCATCCCCCTGTACATAAATATACAGTATGTACACCTGTATGTATGTGCCAATCAAATCAGTTCGATTATCCGAAAAAAAACCGCTTTAGGCCGAAAACCCATGTCCCCTAATTAGTTCGGATAATCGACGCTCTACTGTGATTGTTAACGGATGGGTGATGGCAACGCAGTATTGGGAGAAAGGTGATTGTCGATTGGCAATGCTAATGATTTTAATGAGAGTACAACATAGTATTTTCTCTCTCGATCTACGAAAGAGAAAGGTAAAAAAAACGACTGTCGTCTGTTAATAGAAGTGCGAAGTCGAACCAATATTAAAGTGGCCTGCAAAAAGTGGTACCTTCATTTTTGCGGTTCTTTAAAAAAGAAGATAAAAGCGCTGCCATTACTTTTTGATCAGATTTATCTGGTAACAGTTTTTATTTATTATCAACTACCGTATTTTTCGAACTATAGGAAGTAGAGCTGTAAAAGTGACGAGAAATTGTGTACCCGTATGTATTCGTTACTTAAAGAACCAGTACCCGTTACTTCTGTATCGTTACGTTATTCGTTACTTTTCATACGACATACAATCGTGTACTAACAGCATCAAGCATGTACTGCGTGTCGCATACGTGATACGGTATGACTTCGTTCGTATTAACTATGACGTATAACCGCATCAAACGAGTCGAACTGACATGGATATGACAGATGCGAGTAACGAAATGAATTTGTAAGTAACGATTCGTTACTTCGAGTCAGACGATGTACCCGTTACTCAGTAACGAATACATACGGTTTGTTACAGTTCTAATAGGAAGCACCTCAAATTTATAAGATGATTTATAGAAAAATATATTTTAATGTTACTTTCGGATCATAATTTTTATTTATTGTTAACATAAATTTAGAGATGATTTATTGAAAAAAATATTTTAATGTTACCTTCGGACCATAAGACGTACCCAAAATATGAGTCCATTTTTCTATGTAAAAAGGTGCATCTTATAGTCCGAAAAACACGCTAGTTCTTAACCGCGGTTTCGTTCGAATAATGTGACGTAAACCTTATCTCATCGGACTGTACAAATGACATATAGCAGGCGACCTTTAAATGAGCATATACGCATTTCTACTGTATTGCTTCAGATACTAGATGTTATGAATAATTACGGTTTTATGTATGATTAGCGGTCCCGCCCGGTTTCACCCGGGTGTAAAAGAACGAATGGGGAAGGAAGGAACATGAGTACACACATTCATCTTAGTTTACCGAAATGAATGTTGTGTCCAAATTTCATGATGATCGGAGTTACCGTTCAAAAGTTTTTGTCGATAAAAAGCAGTATTAATACTTTTTTTAACTAATAATTTTTTTTTAATTAATTAAATAAAATTAAAATAAATTTTAATGTAAGCCTTAGAAGAAAGCAATGTAGAAAATAAAAATGTATTCGCCCAACGTAGGGCTCGAACCCACGATCCTGATATTGACAGTCGCGTGCTCTACCGATTGAGCCGGAAAATAATAGCTGCATGATACTATTAGGCTCTGGTATTTCAATTGGAAAAATTAAGAAATCTTTAGACATTAAAAAAAAACAATATTTGAAATTTAACCTACTCTATCAGAAATATAGAAATTACATTGTCAAAAAGCTTAACAAAAAACGGATCGATCGTAAAAATCCAAACACGTTCGACTAAAGTCTGACGATTCTATCAATGCAAAAGAATTGAAACAAGGGATTTGTGAAAGAGGCAAACGTTAAATATACTACGATGTTCCGACTATTTCGGCAATTTGAAGCCTTTTTTTCACTGCAGCATTTTTGCTTTCTTTTAATGCACTGAATTCAGTGCAAAGAAAAAACAGGTTATGAATTTATGATGAATGAATTTATTGGTTCAATAGTCGCCGATATTTTAATGCCATCTCCAGTTTGCCTTGGTTTTATGTCAATTATTTATTTTACGCCTACGATTTATTTGCACATATACTATTAGTAATAAATGCAAAAAAGTAATCATTCTATTTTTACGAAACAACAATTTTTCTTATTATTTTACACAAAATCCCGTTTAATTGCTTTTTTACTTTCAAACGATCATACGAAAAAAATCGAATTCGAGATTTCGAAAAATTTGGTACATTTCGAAAAATCAAATCTTCCTGGTTAACATATCGTGAACCGAATTGATACCAAATTTTTAAATTTAGGATTTCTAAAAATAAAGAATAGTTACTTCTTACCACACAGTTTAGTGTTTGCTGAAGATGAGAGCATAGCTCTCAAAATGTACATTCGCTAATAAAACTGTTGTGGTAAGAAGTAACTATTCTTTATTTTTTATTTTTGTTTCAACCAACAGTGCTCTTAATATTTGTATTAGGATTTCTAGGTGATTCTTCTGCGTTATTTTTTTAATTTATCTACAAGTAGTAATATTATAAAGAGGTAAAGTTTGTAAGTTTGGATGTAAGAGATAATCTTCGAAGCTACTCATCCGAATTCAAAATTTTTTTCACCACTATTTATAATGGAGCTTCAGGATACACATAGGCTATATTATCGCGTTAAAATAAAAGCGCTTTTCGTGGAGACCAATTTTACAACGTAAGTCTACGAAAAAGCGCGGTGGCAACCTACAAATTCGGGCGAAGCCGGACCGGGTCGCTAGTATGACCTTACAATATCTCGTATCGGAAAAAGGTAGTAGTACGAAAATTTGCGGCTGATGCATGAGTGAGCGAGAGAGTCAATGCAGAAGAAATCACATTACTTTCAAATTAATACGGTTTCGAAGTTTTTGATAAATCTAATCAATGTTAGTTGATGATCTAAAAAAAATATTAGATAAAATTTGGTCGGAAAATTGATAAACATTTTTTAGATCTTAACAACGCCACCTACCGGATCCATATAGCTAAAAACCATCCAAATGACCCATATATTTATTAATTTACTATATGAATATACTCAATGTGCGGTGAGTGACTGCAACAAAGCGTGTCGAAAATATATCTGCGTCTCTTTCTTCGATTTAATTCCCTGATTTATCCGACGATAGGATTGGTTGATGTACTTGCATTCAATCTGAATATAGTATCTCTGTTTCAAAAACTTTGTCTTTTTCTATGCCTAGCTTTTGACCCAGGAGGGAGCAAATTAGAAATGTCTTAAGCCGGGTTCCCTGTGCTTGTTTTGCCCTCCTGGATACGCCAGTGCTTACGGCGTAAAAAAAGACAGAAGTATATGTTTGCACCTTAATGGTTCGAATGCAATTTTATTCCTATGCTCAGTATAGAATAAAAGTATATGAGATGACCCCATAAGTACAGTAAAAAATTCATTAGAATCGGTCATGCCGTTTAGGAAGAGAATAATTACAAACACACGCACACCGGAATTTTATATACAAAGGCAGTCGAATACTAAGTGACAAATCTCTCCAGTACCTATTGTTCCAGTTGCATTCAAACAAAAAATACAGTATATTATTCAATTTACATCAATTGTCTACAAGAATCACAAATACACCACAAAATTAATTTATCCGTCTAAAATTTCCATATTTTTATATAAACGATATTCAACTGTTTTTCATTAATGTCCATAATAAATCTACCGAAATTGATTAATTCTTTTGTTATTTATAAATATAGTTGAATATCATTTGTTATAGTTATGGAAATCTCAGAAAGACAAATTAAATAAATTTTCTTGGTATGTCTCTATAAATCTTATGGAAATCAATGTAAATAAATTGTGTTCGAATGTAACTGGGCCAAATTTGTATACAAAATATACCGGGTGTTTATCTTACCGTGCTACCCGAAAATAAAGAACAGTTACGCAGTTTTTGCATGCTGATTAGTGAGCGATAAAAAAATAAAATCTCCAGGTCATTATTAATTTTTTCTGAGTACCTGTCTTAAATTTACTCTTGAAATACAGTGTAAACTCTATATAGCGACTCTTGGCCTAGGGAGTGTGCACTTTGTGGCGTTATTGAGAGTTATCGTTAAACGAAGAGAATAAATAATACATTAATATTTTTGACGTGATAACGTCTTATAAATTGATGAAACACCGGCTGCACGCATGAAAAAGTGTCACGTTCCGCCTGAGCCTGAGCGTTCAAGCGAGAGCGCGGTATAAGCGATAGAGAGGCACGATCGGCCCAAGCGTCGGCTTGTACGCATTTCAAGTTTCTTTATGACGTTATCACGTAAAACTATCGTCCGTAAACCGACTTTACAGACAACAAATTTTTCTTTTTTACCATAATATGTACTCATAATAGGTATATAAAATTTACAACTGGCCGACAAACATTCATACTATCACAAATTACAACGCTTTTCTTCCGCCTCTATTGTAAAACCTCATCGTCAATACACAAAGATTTTCTTTTACTCGCCATGTTCACAGTTTGCAAATTTGTCGGCAACTAAGAATATGATAACTTATCAATATGAACGATAATCCCAACGAACAAAAGAAATAATTTTTAGAATCTTCGGTACGCATGAGGCCGACAACAAAGCAACAAAATAACAAACAAGTACTGTGTATTGCTTAATAATGACGTATTGTTGTCGTCATTTAGAGTGGGTGTGTCGTTATTTAGAGTGTATCATTGTATGAGCAACAAAGTAAACCAAGAATTAAGTAATTTCGACGTTTTAAGGAGTTTGTCGTTATATCGAGTGACGTTAAATGGAGTTTACATTGTATATTACAAAATAAAATATCTGATTATTAGATTTATAAGGTTGGGTTTTTGTTAAAAATGCAAAATTCAGCTAGGATAATGTTGTTTTTCTTTAAATTTGAAGGAGTTTCACCTGTAAAAGCATTGTCACATGAAAATTGAGCAGGTGGCTTTAAACACGCACTCATTTATGTACTACCAACTGAACACACTAACCCATAATGCCGTCTACCCACTTCCAACTAGAACTAGCCACTGAACAGTGAACACTGTCCAAGCCAGGTGTATGTTTTGAATATTATTTCGACATTATATACCTATTACCTACCTACCTTAGTCTGCCTTAGTTAGTTCACGCCGTTCACGCATTTCTGTCTTATACACTTTCGTTTTACTGTTTACAATCCGTGTCTAGAATAATCTATAATAATAGTTTTTACCTACACAATCAGTAGGGCTTTTGTTCACAAAACCCTTCTTTGCATGTGTGTGAACTTGGTACACTAAAAAAATGTTCGACTTTTTTTCGAAACTTTCGATTTTTGAAAATTTTTCTAAGCGCTTGTATTAAAGTACAAAATTATTTTACAAGATAGTAACTCCATAAGGAACAGTTCTTTATCTAGACCGAGTGCTAACGGCACACCATTTTTTTTATTATAGTATCCCTTAGGTATCTTCAATTAATTCATAATACAGGATTTGAGGCCAAAAAGATAACAATTTTTATTTGCTTACTTTATTGATCAACGTTTCGGCATCTAATTGTGTCTTCTTCAGGATTTAAAAAATGTATAATAATTAATTATTACAAAATTTATTTATTTTATTTTACTTGAATTTGAAATAAATTACAAATTTTTAGATCCTGAAGAAGGCATAATTAGATGTCGAAACGTCTGTATTAGTTATAAAAAATCATTTTGCAAAATAAATTCATAAGGAAAAGTTCTTTATCTAGACCGCATGCTAACGGTACACCAATTTTTTTTACAGTTTTACGAACTTTTTTGTTTAAAGAATTTCTCTAAACGTCAGTATTCCTGCAAAAAATCATTTTACAAAATAACTCAATAAAAAAAGTTCATTATCTAGGCTGCGTGCCAACGGTGGACTAAAAAGATTTGTATTTTTTACGAATTTTTAGATATTTGAAAATTTTTCAAAGCACTCGTGTTAGTGTAAAAAATCATTTCACAAAATAACACCATAAATAAAAGTTCTACATCTAGGCCACGTGCCAGCGGAACTCCAAAATGAACTTTACGAAAATTGTGAATTTTGAAATTTAAGATTTTCTGATAGCACGCTCACGTGTTCTACATTTTTTTATTGAAGATAATGCTTGGTTTGTGCATAGCATTTTAAACATTTTTTTTGCTTAAATTTACGGAACATTTTTCAAAACGTATTCTAGAACAATTTGGCGTACTTTAAAACACTATTTTTTTAATGTTCCATCTTTGGCTTTACCTTAGAATTATTTATCTATTTTTACTTTCGAGTGATCGGAGCTGACTAGCGGTTCCGCCTGGATTCACCTGGGTGCAAAAGAACGAGTGGGGGGAAGGGACATGAGTACGCACGTTCATCTTAGTTTACCGAGATGAATGTTGTGTCCAAATTTCATGATGATCGGAGTTACCGTTCAAAAGTTTTTGTCGGACGGACAAATTTTGAGTTATATTTTGCAACATTATTGATGCTTCCGCTCCTATTGGTCGTAGCGTATAGCCTTTAGCCTTCCTCGATAAATGGACTATCCAATAAAAAATTTTGTTTTCAATTCGAAACAGTATTTCGTGAGATTAGCGCGTTCAACCAACCAAACAAGCAAACAAACTCTTCAGCTTTATATATTAGTATAGATCAGCGTTTATATTGTTTTAAAAATACTTTATCAACTGAAACAAATTTGAAACTTAGGGTCCTTCCGAGATTCGTCAGATTTTGCCCACCTACTTCTCCTAATAATGGTATAGTTTATTGATAATAATATAATATTGAAGTTATATGATAACAAGTAAGAATATTTACAGAAAATCGAAAATTTTGGAAAAAGATGCGTAATCCCAAAAACTGTTCCAAACATAAAAATATACATTCACTTTGGAATAACGCACGATGTTTTTTTTTATCAACTAAGCGTCACAAATTTCGAAATGCAAATTTACTCAATTACATAATAAGAACAAATACTCGTTAAAATACATAAAATTTCTTTTAAAACATTGAATTTAAAAATATTATACAATTTGTGTTATTTAAATTTAATTTTAATCAATTCTATTGGTCATAAACAACTAATAAAATTAGGGAAATAGGTCACGCATATTATATATACAGAATGTTTTAAAAATGTCCGTCTGTCTGTTTCGAGTTAATTCAACAACTACTGAACCGATTTTAATAGAACTTTGAGTTAAAAAAGTAATTGTATTTTATACTACACACTACACAAGTAAAACTGGTATAATTGCAAAAAAACGGCCGCCGGGATCGAACCTACGACATTTAGTTTACGAAGCATTTGATAAGGGTCCCCCATCTGTTCAGCGTTTGAGATAAATTAGTTAAAAAAACTCACAAATATATAATGGTTGGCATTTTTCGTGAACGGGAAACCGTCAGAAAACAATCAGATTGAGTAAATCGGAAAAAGGACAGATTGAGTGTGGATTTCAACCATATTATAATATATTATGATTTTGGCGCCCCTTGAAACTGCCGCTCGGGGCGGGTGCTCCGCTTTGCCCTCCCCTCCTAGATCAGGGGCTGCATGTCACAGTTAAAGCTTGCTTGTATGATCATGTGAAATATGGATAATTTTTTATTTGACGCTTTGTATCCTAATTGGCTCTACAAATAAATTATATCTATGTACATCTCTCACCATCCATAGCACAACACCATTGCCGGTTTTTATAAAGTATATGAGCATTGTAACGTTTCATTACACTTTCAATTTCATGAATTGATTTTACCCTACCGTGTCAAAAGCAGTTTTATTTAAAAAAAAATGTTGATTTCATTTTTAAAGACCTATTCAACGATGGAGAACGAGAAAAAAATGTCATCTTAAATATTCACATTGGCACTGGCGAATGTTTAAAAATCAACATTCGTTACATCACTACTTTAACCTTGGTCACATGCTAATAAAAAAGTGTATTCAAAATAACAATTTTTTTGAGCTTTATCAGTTTGCAACTAAAGTTTGACGCCTCCGCCAAATAAAACCTGGCGCCACTACACAAAATCATGAAACTAAAGATTCATCATAAACAAATTTTATCTCAGACTCGTCTCTGATCAATTAATAAAACACCAAAATATCCGAAACTAACTAATTTCATAATTGTTATGTGTAAAAATACTGACATGTGAACTTACTAGTTTATTGTTTCTTGAAAACTTCCACATGTCGGTAAACAACGTCTGTACAATAAAACAAAAACGAAAGGGAAAAAATCAAAATTTTTGTTTGGTTTTTCCGTTTTATAAAAACTTAACTCAATTTAATTATTCAACTATAAAATCACATTTCTGAACGACACATACTTTTCACTGCACATGATACTCGATCAGGTTGAATAAGAAATAAACAAAATAAACAATAACAAACGAACGAAGACAACGATCGTCGAATGTTATTCGGCAGTGGACTTTTCTACGCACTGTGGCACATACTGAAAGCGATAAAAAACGACAAAAAAAAGAACAGGCACGCACAACAAACACACATATACAGTAGGGCATCAATAACTCGGACTTCTTTAAGCCGAAAACTTCAGGAAATTGTGATTTTGAATTAGTAAAAAATAGCTCGAATACTCGCAATGAAATTTGCGGAAGTTTAACAGTATTTATGAGTAATTTTGCTTCCAATTTCGTTCGCGCAAAGATTCATAAACTTATTTGGCCTACCGCCCCCTATTCGAATCGAAAATTATATTATATGGCCCCTATAGAAATCTACTTTCTTCAAGTGAACAAACAGAAAGATGCAATGACAAATTTGCTTTCTTTTATGGTGTATTTATATTTATACCTACGAAACAGTAAAGAAAAACAGTTGACGCTTAAATTATAAAATTATTCATTAAAATTAGCAAAAATGACAATCAAATTCGAAAATAAAGAGACTGAAATCAAATAAGAAAATACGAATGACATTATAATGAGTACTGTGAAGGATGAGCCCGTCACGTTTCGTGACGATTTTTTTCGGATGTTTTGACAAACATGTACCTGAATCTGCTTTTCCACATATCGTGTCCCAAGAAGTCGCAATTTTGCAAACATTATCGAAAAGGATAGGTTTTTGCAAATTATTCCGAAATAACGTTATTTCGGGGTACTTTTATACTGTGATTTATCGAGGTCCCACTGTACAATACACACATATTGTATGTAAAATATTGTGCGTGAGGTTCTTCAACGTGGTACTAATACATAATATACCAACATAACAAATATAATATAGTGTGTTTTTAGTATTCTTATAATTTTCATATTTTCGGTAAATCTGAATGCCTCCAATCTTCACCCATAATATCCAGATTAACTACCGTCGGTTACAGCCACTTTCCTTACTGATTGTAGCGATGACATCTCGTAGACGACTTTTAAAGTATTATATAATAAACGCCACTATTAGTCCGCGGGAGTCCACTTTTTTATCAGAAATTTCGTCACAGTTGATTTGTATTTATATGATTATTATTATCAATAATAATTATGAAATGTGCTTCAGTAGCGGTGAATTGGGCTCCGGTAACCTCTCAGGCATGGAAATTAATAATTAAAAAAAGAAAAAGAATCAAAGCTGAAAATTTATGTATTAATTAAGAATAAGTTATGAAGATAGTAGGAATGTGGACAAAATGATGAAATCATTATACTAATCATTAATTCAGCGACGTTTGAATTAATGATTAGTATAATGATTTCATCATTTTGTCCACATTCCTACTATCTTCATAACTTATTGTATTAAATATGGACACAACAACTTCGAATTAATTAAGAATGTTATACACAATCGAAAATGTAGATTCAGCAGGGGAATAATCATCAGCTGATGTAGAGGAGAAAGATCGCGCGGCGCTCAACCATATTGTTCCGCCCTGCATCTTTCACTGCGTCAGCTGAAGGTCCTTCCCCCAGTAAGCTGATTATATTTTTTTTCTTTCAAGTACAATGTCAACTATAATATAACCAAATTTCAGCTTTGACTGCATCTCCCGGATTTAGGCAGTTAAATACGTTTTCGAGTGTGTACAACATTCTTGATACATAAATTTTCAACTTGGCGGTTTCTTACACGCTTGGAATGCTGTCGTAGCCCAATCCAGCGCCGGTGTTCCAGCTGAAGGTTACGAGGCTCTCTTATATAACATCATAATTCGCACGTTGAAAACAATAGTGACACTATATAAAAAAGTTAACTTTTCACCTTTTGTAAGATTCATGTTTTATTGCAAAAGTGTCACTATACGAAAATTTCCGTTTGCTTATAAATCCACTTACTTCCGCTAGACTGAGCTAGTGTCACTTTATATTTTGAAAGAATTGCCCATGGTCATGGCTGATATAACGACACTATTTTAATTGTGTCAAAGCAGTTGTTTGGTACGCACGTCGCTGTAAGTGAAAAAGTGACACATTTTGTTAAACGACACTTTACTGATTACAGTTGCTACAAAAATTAATGCAAGTAAGTAAATACATAAAATGACACATTTTGTTTAGTGACACTTTTTGCAGTTGAAGTCTCCAACTTACTGATTTTAGGTTATGACAACAATGACACTAAACAAAAAATTATTGTAAAAAGGTCTTTTTTTTAATAACTTTATTTTTAACATTGTGGTCAACAAATAAATTAAAACAATAATAAATTGTCTCATTATTAACAAAAGAATCTCTATAAGCAGTATTTTAATAGTAACTTTTTTAGGACAAAACAATAATATTAAAACTAAAAAATGCTCTACTGTAAAATGCCATTTTTTGCATAATGCCACTTTTGTTGCGAATTATTAACCTTACTAATAAAAATCAACTTTTGGTAATTTTTGTCGTCAAAATCGGTCGCGGGTTCACGGGCTATACCTCAATCAATGATTAACAAAATGTATCAGAACTATATTTTTAATTTTAGAGAACACACTGTATATAATATGCTATTATGTACAAGTAGGTGTCTAGGTATATATTATATTGGAACATTTAGACTTTTTAGGTGCAAGACAGAATAGATTCAAGCCAATCGTCTAGAAATTTAGCAATTATTGTTGAATGACGCAGACCTTGAGCTAGAAACTATAGCTGAAAATAATTAAGAAATTATTCAAACAAGCAATTTGGAAACGTTTATATGACCGATCATTTTTGAGAATGGATAATCATTTTTGAGGATATTGTTTAAACATACAGTGTAACCTCTATATAGCGAAACTGAAAGGATCGGATATTTTATTGATAGATAGATACTTATTTATTCAAATGGCCTTCTGAGCGTTTCGTTTTGACGTGATAACGTCTTATAAATTAATGAATCACGTCAATATAAAAAGATGAAACACCGGCTGCATGCACGAATAAGTGTAACGTTCCGCCTGACCCTGTGCGTGATTATTAAATATGATATTCGAGCGGAATACGTTATCACGTAAAACTATCGTCCGTAAACCGACTTTACAGACAACCAATTTTTTACTACGCCAATATTTTAATTTGTATCTTTCGTTGTATTTCATTCATATCTTAGGATATACTGGGATCATCTTCGTTAAATAAATAGAATTTTTCTAATAATCTTGCGGAATGCAGAGCTTGTTCAGTGCTTTTGGTGGTGGCTCAATATCATCCATTCAATAAATAAAATTATCGACCAATTTTTCAGACAATATATTAACAAAAAATATAATTAATACATTAACGTTTCGATCCGGATTTGGATCTTCTTTAGAACTGATCTAAAAAATATAAAAAATAATAATTATTTTTTCAATATTTTGATACTATTTAATAATTTGAAAGAATTTTATATAAAGCGAATTAGAAATTAATTATTAATTATTTTTTATATTTTTTAGATCAGTTCTGAAGAAGATCCGGATCGAAACGTTAATGTATTAATTATATTTTTTGTTAATTGTCTAAAAAATTGGTCGATAATTTTATTTATTGAAGAGTTCTAATCAGACGTTAATCAAAGATTTCAATATCATCCACTTTGTCTTCTTCATCGCCTTGTTCCTCCTCATTTTTCCTTACATTGTGACATATTGTTTCGCTATTGAGAATGGTTGTTACGCTATATAGAGTGTTCCAATATATGGGTTACAATGTAAACCAAACAAACCTTAGCTATTTCTACGTAAGGAGTTTTTCGTTAAATAGTAGTTCGATATATAGAATTTACACCGTATTTTCAAAAGTATAAGTTCTCTTATTAAGTAGGCATATTTAATACATCAAACCGAGAGATTTTATTTTTTAAAAGTTGCACACTTTTTCGAAGGATTTATTTTTCATTAACACCCGCAAATAAATTCTATTATAAATTGACCTTTTTAAAAACGCGCAAAATCTCTCAGTTATTGTTAAAATATAGTTTCCATATGTCTGACTTTAATAGCGAAATATTTACACTTGCGCAATTAAATCTAACAAGCGTAAAATGAAGGGAAAAATTCTTTTATTCTTTTTTGAACCCGATTGAATTAATAAAATAAAAAAGAACACTACAAAAGAATTTCGCCCGTCAAAGAGTAAATTATTCTCTATAGCAACACTGATACTGAAGATTCCCACAGATATAATAACATGACTGATGGACCAGTCTAATCAACGTATCTATCAATTAGGTCACTAGACAGATATACTGCGACAAAACATATATTGACGTCTAATTCATTGGCTAGCAATCTACGGCAATCGCCTTCCATTCAAAAAACATTGCCGTCTTACTATTTCTATTTGCCGCTCGATCGTTTGTTTCTAGCATAGACAATAGACGTAGTAGCCAGAATGAAATACATAAGACTGTCTGTGAAGCTGGTTATATATTGTTATGTATGTGTATATAATGCACACAACATTTTGTCGCATTTTATTTCTACATTACACTCCTAACAAAAATTTATGCACCACTCCGTTTTGTCTGTTTAGTTTTCAGTGTTAATAGTAATAGTAATCACCAGGAGGGTTAAGAGCGTTTATAGTTTTTGACAAAAAGGGCGTTAAGAGTATTCGTCCCTGAAAACACCCCCTGCACCCTTCATCTCAAATCTTTTCCCCTCGCCTAAAAACGGTTCGCGCTCTCCCGACGCTATTTTCAAAGCTAGAGGGTTCTGGTAAACGCCAAATGAAAGACAAAGAATCAGACTACAGATCCTTCAGGCGAATTTTTTGAAAAAAAATTCCTGAAAAAACTTACAACCTTTTGAAAAAAATAATAAGTTACGTAATATTTCACACGTAGGCGAAACTGTTTTTCAAAAAATTCGCCTGAAGGATCTGTAGTCTGATTCTTTGTCTTTCATTTGGCGTTTACCAGAACCCTCTAGCTTTAAAAATAGCGTCGGGAGAGCGCGAACCGTTTTTAGGCGAGGGGAAAAGATTTGAGATGAAGGGTACAGGGGATGTTT
This sequence comes from Xanthostigma xanthostigma, assembly GCA_963575645.1. Classification (NCBI taxonomy): domain Eukaryota; kingdom Metazoa; phylum Arthropoda; class Insecta; order Raphidioptera; family Raphidiidae; genus Xanthostigma; species Xanthostigma xanthostigma. Next base: position 12,001,256 of record OY754476.1, on the reverse strand, counting down.
GCAGGGACGAATACTCTTAATAGTAATAGTAATCACCAGGAGGGTTAAGAGCGTTTATAGTTTTTGACAAAAAGGGGCGTTAAAGCATGACACAGCCAATGAAACAATGCAGGGAGAGCACAGTACATTAGCGTTATGGTCACTGCACACGTGGCTGGTTTTGCCGCTAGATTCCTTGATACATTTGGCCGCTAGGTTTAAAGCGTGCTGCGGCGCTAGATTTCGTGATTACTTTGGTGTTCGCCTCACACGATGCGTGTTTTGAAGTTGGCTTTGTAGGTGGGTTTGGTGCGCCGCAGTGACAGTTTGAATAAAAGCGAATGTTTATCGACTCTGAACAGAACACACACTATGACGCTATGTTTGTTTGTGGGCGATTGTGCACGTCGCCCACGTGACAAGATACTGTTTGGTTTGTGCTCAAAACAAGCGCGAAAAATAGGCCTGGTTCTAATTTTAAAATCCAGCTTATAAGCACACTTGTGAGCCCGCAGTGATGTTCTTTCCATCCCTAAAAGGTTCGGAAGTTAGTCACAAACAGCGTCGCAAAGGCACATTTTAGAGCCGTTGAGACCCCCACCACATCCCAGCTACCTGCACGGAGCGTGCGCTCGTCGGTCATTGGCCGTGATCGCTCGTTGCCTTTGTCACTTGTCGCTTTCTTGCTTTAAAGTACAGTCGAGTACGCTATTGTCAAGTTGTTATTGTTATTTTAGTTTTGTTGAGTTGCGAGTTTGTAGTTTTTCAACACACTGTACAACCGCAAGCCCGCATTCGCATCTAACTTCCAAGCCTTTTAGATTCGTGGCGCGTATTATATAAAACGAATGGTGCATTAATTTTGATTAGGGGTGTATAATTTTATCTATGTAGTATACAGGTTAGACCGGTGGCCAACATAATTTTAACTTGGGCACCATGTTCAAGGGAAGGGTCCTCTTTCTTTACAGAAATATTTTTTGTTAATGAATCATTGAAAACGAAATTACTTGTATATTCTATATGACTTAAATCGTGTAAACAATAAAAAAATTTCAAAAAATATGCAGTCGTTGAAAGCAATACGTTGTTTACGAAAAAATTGAGAAAAAAGAAAATTTTATTATGTACAATTTTCGCTGTGAAAAGTAGAAGTTGTTGATCATCATATTATATATTAATACGCTAAGGATAAAGATGTTTGCCTCCCTTTTTAGAAAAAACCTCAGAATTTCTCCACATAAATTATATATCATTTTACAGATAATTGCTTGCTCTACTGACATCGACAACTAAAAAATTTATTATTGCTTTTGTTTTTGTAAATTAATTAAAATACAGCAACGCTGAACAACGTCTGCCATCTAACGGCTTTAATTTTGAAACAACGTCAACACTTCGATCTGTCATCTGACTTTCATATTGTAATACAACAGACACAATACTGCATACTGCCATCTGACGGCTTTAATTTTGAAACAGCTAGCAACGCTGAACAACGTCACATCAATGCTGCATGATGCCATCTGACGGCTTAGCTCAACGCTTTTGCTACTTGCGCCTCTATATGACAATTTTAGTAAAATACTTCTTCGATCTGTCATCTGAGCTTCATATTGTAATACAACAAAAAGAAGAACATTAAGCAGTGTGCAAAATTAGAAACGAAGTGAATACCTGCAATCATATTTAAAAAATAATTTTGTAAAGTGATAATTATTATACTTATTTAGTGTGAATAATTCGCGCAGGTCACACTAGTGTATACTGTATAGTAACAGTAAAAATTACACCTCTCAGGGGACGTTCGTGTAATAAATAGCTTAAACCGACCATCTTGATAAAACAATTTCTGCATAGACGCCGATAAGTCTATAAATTGTCGTCTGTCGAGCGTCTATAATCAACAAAGTAATCCTAAATACAGAATGAACAGAGATAAATCGACCACTCTCTATACCAGGCCTGGGCAAATGGCGCCGGATCCGGCCCGCAGCGCAGCCTTATCCGGCCCGCGAAGCATTTTAGAAAAATAGTAGCGGAAATATAATTTTTGACGTGATAACGTCTTATAAATTGATGAAACACCGACTACATGCACGAAAAAGTGTAACGTTCCGAAAAGTGTCACGTTCCGCCTGACCCTGTGCGTGCAAGCGAGAGCGCAGTATAAGCGATAGAGAGTCGGTAAAAATATAGTTTGACAGCTACTAAAATTTAGGTTATGTATTATTAAATATGATATTCGAGCGGAATACGTTATCACGTAAAAATATCGTCCGTAAACCGACTTTACAGACAACCAATTTTTTTTTGGTCTCCACATGAGGAAATAGAATGTGAGGACCTTTTTTTTTTTGCTCCCCGAGCCTGAATGCGGAAATAGAATGTAAGGATCTTTTTTTCTGCAAATTTTTGGCCCGCGGTGAAATTTTCGTCAGCCATCCGGCCCGCGGTCAAATTTTCATCAGCTATGTGGCCCGCCGATCAAAAGATTTGCCCGCCCCTGCTCTATACTATACTGGCTGATCTTGTCGAGACAGTCCCATTGTAAAGCCAACTCAAAGAAGCGAGTTTGGTTCATTCCACTTGATGTGTTTCGAAGTTGTTCGCGGTCAAGCCCGGGTGCATAATAAAAAACTATGCCTGTGCTCTTTGAAATAATACTAGCCCATCAAAAACATAAAATGTAAAAAATGGCAAGTTTCGCAACACATTTCTTTTAACTTTGTTTTAAATTGTTACCTTATCAATTGCTATGATAAAATTATACGGAATACAAGGCTAAAATATTAAGACAATTTTTATTCACTATAAGAACATTATTTATTAGTCAAAGTTTCGGCAATATTTCTAGTCTTCTTCAGGACCTTGAAAATCTTTAGTGAAGCCAAGAGATATTGCCGAAACGTTTTTAATATTTTAGCCATGCATCCCGTATAATTTTATCATATCATAATATCCAGGTGTCTTATTTTATTTTGCTAATAAATTGCCTATCAACATTTATAGTGACCGTATCAATATTAGACATCTTTATTTCTATAATAATTATTATGACTTGGCAATTGCACGGCACCATATTATAAAAGAATAATCTACTATTTCGATTACTAAGTAGATCTAAACAATGCACTTAAGAATAAAGTATTTTAATTAGTAGAATATGGTGCCGTGTATTTGCCAAGTCATTATAATTACTATAGAAAGGGGAATTATAAAACGGTCGAATAATAACAAAACTTGGTGACTGATGATGAGATACTGTTTTAATAACTTGAGCGAAAAAATAACTAAACTATAGTGACAAAATATATTGGTTAATAATAAAATCCAGAACGGGCTTACAAACATTGGGTTGTGAATAGTCCATTTGAGATATTAAAATAATAGTTGGGTGAATTTTGATATATAATTTTTTTTTTTTTATTAATATTTCTCCTTGACACGCGCAGTGTCTACATTTTTTGATGGCAGTTAGTGCGAGGTTTTGAAATTGTGAACTTAGCACAGCATTTTTGATTTTTCTGGATTAAATCTACGGAACATCTTTGCTGTGCTAAGTAGTAAGTTCACACTTGCGGTGTAATAAATCGATTGTCCTGGATCATATTATTATTATATTATTAATTAATTAATTATTAATTATTAATCATATCATATTAATATTATAAATGCGAATGTAAGTTTGTTTGTTACGCTTTCACGCAAAAACTACTTAACCGATCATCATGAAACTTTGCACATACACTCTTGAAGGTATTAGAAGTAACATAGGATACTTTTTATTAAAAAAAAATAAAAATTTTTTACGAAAAATAAGAAAGGGTTGAAAACATTTTTTGGGCCCAAAAATACCGAAAAATTTCTCCGAATCGTTTCAAAATTGAAATTTAACCCTTTAGTAATGATTAAAATGTGCTATTAAAATTTCATTAAAATCGGCCCGACAGGACCGGACTTACAAATTTTATGAAAACGAAATATTATAAATGCGAATGTAAGTTTGTTTGTTACGCTTTCACGCAAAAACTACTTAACCGATCATCATGAAACTTTGCACATACACTCTTGAAGGTATTAGAAGTAACATAGGATACTTTTTATTAAAAAAAAATAAAAATTTTTTACGAAAAATAAGAAAATTGTTTGTCAAAATATGTGCAATACCTCAACCCCTGATATGCATGTCAAAAGTCGATTTCCATCTCAATCGCGGGCGTAGCCGCGGGTAGCGGCTAGTATTCTATAATTATGAACAACGTAGATCTGAATCTAATAGCAATTATTGTGAATAAGCAACGTGTTCCATGAGGCTGGGTTCTCATCTACTCTCACTTTTTCGTATTTGCCTACATTATACACACATTTAACATTAATTATATATTATCATACATATATAGATACCCATGTATATATAGAAGACTCCGTGTCTGTGAACAAGATGCATATTTTGAAGTTAGACTCACTAGTTAGCCTGAGAAGGCTAGACTAGTCAGGTTGGCGTTGGCCCTATATTATATAGCTTTAAATGTAAATAAAACCTATATGCGGTTGTTGATGTATTTACAAGGATGGGAAACTAAATCATTTTTCTTCGGGTCAAATAACGAGTATTAAAAAAATTGTGGTTAAGCACTTTTGCGGGGTACGTGTTGCCAGGAAAACTCTACAATGCTTACAATCCTAATCTATACTGATATATAAAGCTGAAGAGTTTGTTTGTTTGGTTGAACATGCTAATCTCAGGAACTACTGGTTCAAATTGAACAATTTTTGTTGGATAGCCCATTTATCGAGGAAGGCTATAGGCTATATAAAGGCCCCCATACACCTCGTTCTTTTTTGGCAGTTTTAACCGCCGGGTAAAACTGTACGGTTAAACACGAACAACGGCCATCCCCATACACCTCGTTCTTTTATGGCAGTTTTAACCGCACGGGTAAAACTGTACGGTTAATTTAAACACGAACAACGGCCATATCCACACAGAGGCGTAGTTTCGTTCAGTTTTTCTGAAGTCGTGGCATCATTAATACGATCTGCTTTGATGGAAAATACAATAATATTGATATTATTTTATGTTTAATAAACATTAATAAACAATATAATGCAAAAATAATTAATAAAATTGATTGATATTTGTCTAAATTAGAGTGTTTTATTTGACACCATTATTTTTTCCTCTAAATTAATCAATATGTTTATAGCAATTTTCATTTATTTTTGTCAAAATTGCTTAGTACTAAAACGGTTAAAATATAAATCAATACTCAAACTAATTACAATCATTTAATTAATATGACTTATTTGCTGTACGTCGCACCACTGAATAAACACGTCGATTCTTATCGGAAAGCGCCACACATTACGATTTAAAACGACAACCAGCAAACACGTCGTGTTTAAAATCAAGATTCGGCAGATAAAAAAACTGCCGTGTTTCATCGACAGTTTTTGCCCATACACTTCGGTTTTGACCGACGTGTTTTATCGTGACGATGAAAACTGCCAAAAAAGAACGAGGTGTATGGGGGCCTTTATATCATGCTACGAGCAGTAGGAGCGGAGCATCAATGAAAATTTTGCAAAATGTTACTCAAAAGTCGGTCCGAAAAAAACTTTTGAACGGTAACTCCGATCATCATGAAATTTGAACACAATATTCATCTCGGTAAACTAAGATGAATGTGCGTACGCATGTCCCTCCCTCCCTTATTCGTTCTTTTGCACCCGGGTGAAACCGGACGGGACCGCTAGCTTTATATATGCTGTCTACAATAATATAAATGCGTTAGATTATTATTCAAAGATGAGACATTTCAACTTGGACAAAGGCAGTGGCGTCGGAGCCTTATATATATTAACTATTAATGATTTCTATATCAACTTTAATATTTGAAAGAGAGATAAGTGCGGCAGCATATGAGTGCAACCTAATGATTGCCTGCGTTTTGAGTTCGTTTCGAGAAATGAAGACAGAAAACGAGTTTTCGGTAAAGTGTAAACTTGTAATTGACAATGTATGATGCAAAATAAACATCATACTCATTTCATGTTACTATGTCTAAACTTGTTTTTCGTGAGCCCACCCCTGAAAAAATTCGTTCCGACGCGACTGGACAAAGGTGTTGGCATCATTGCATTTTCTTTCTCATTTATAAATACATAGGTCGCTCTTGCTTTCACTTAGTGTAGGTACTATTGGACAGTACAAGAGAGAAACACTCCCACCTACATACTTTTATCCCTACCCACAAGAGAACACAAGCGGAGAAGAGCAAGCACGGTTGCCATTTCCTTATTGAGAATTTATCTAAAACTCACTAAATCGGGATCTTTGTGTTTTATTTAGTTAGTTTCTCATTACATCACGCAAGTCGAGTATATCGCCGATTGCTTTCATAATATTACCCCCTCGGTGGTCCACTCCTTTATCTAGAAGGTGACAGTGATAGGATATCGTATCGCCGTTGAGTTGCTTTCGTGTTTCGTCGTGTGCGGATGTTTCACAATACAATGACCGCATTATAGATATAACTGCTACTGCCCATCCCTTGCATTTAGCTCTGAAGAAGCACAGTATGTACGTGTAGTACACAAATATCTTATGCCTCTACAACACACGTGGCCAGCACCGCCACTTACAGGCACTCACGATTGTGTAGAGGGCATATTCGTCGGTGCGTGGACATCATCGCCTGTAATCGGCAGTAATCGATTGACTGTCGGTACATCAAAGGAATGCGTGGCCAGCATCGTGCGCCCGTACACACAATCGGACCCGCACGATTGTGTGGAGGGCTAGGCAATCATCGCGGCGATGAAAGGCACTTATTTGAGTGGCGGTGCTGGCCACGTGTGTAGTGGAGCCTTAACATCCACGGATATGATGTCGATGTGCACCTTAACCTACATATTGAACGGTGTATCCCAGCGTTGCCACTTTAGAAAACCGTTGACTTTTGTTTCACCAACTAGAACAATCTCAGTATACAGCTAACAAATAATAAATGACTGTAGTATTCAATAAAAAGTATCATATATGAGTCAGTTGTCGAAAGTTTGTGGCATAATTTATGGATCAGAAGTATGAAAAACAAAAGAAATTGATAAACGTAATCTACTAATCAATATCCTTTAATGAGGGATGTCATCCGAGATAGCAATCTGAAATTGATCCACTTTTTACACGCTTTATATTAGTTTCACTTCTAAGTTTGTATGTGTGTATGTATGTAAGTATGTATGTTTGTAAACTCGTTTGGACTACAGCAAGTGGTTTATATAGTGGTATAATATGCCAGCAATGTAAGTACACTGGCTAGCCGTGCGGTCTAAGGCACGGGTCTTCGCTGACGTCAACTCTCGGAATCACGGGTCGTGGGTTCTAATCTCGTCCACGCCGAAAAAAAAATTGTTTTTTTTCGGCAAATTTTTGACAATAAATCGAACTAAAAAGTGGAAAATAATTAATATAGTTTAAAAAAACTAAAAAACACGCTTTATATCGAACTAAAAAGTAAAAATATTTTTTTTAAAATAAGCTTAAAACAATAATGAATAAAAAATACAAGTATTATTGTGAAAAAAGCGTGGGGCGCTCGATGTACGAAAATGTGGAACAAAGCGCCCCACGTTTTTTTCACAATAATACTTGTATTTTTTATTCATTATTGTTTTAAGCTTATTTAAAAAAAAATTTTTACTTTTTAGTTTGATATAAAGCGTGTTTTTTAGTTTTTTTTAAACTATATTTATTATTAAACGAAACGAATATGGAACGTTTCCTTTGTTGAGCGGACATTTTCCCGAGATATGTATTATTACGAGTGTCCGCTGTTTGTAGACCGATCTCGTTCCACTGTCGTTACAACGTCTACTGTTGGATTTTTAAAAGAAGACCGGTCTATGGAATGTAGTCCTATGACCTTATTGCAGAAGAGCGCACATGTATTTTATATTAGTAAAAGGTAATGATCCTGGAACCGCTTCTATGCAATAAGGGAGTCCAGTCGACCAAACCTATAACAATTGTGTTATCGCGATAATTGTAACTATTGCTATAGCCGTACGACTATACAGCGACACTTGCTAACAGTACAAAAAAATCATACACCAGACAGTACATAGACGTGCGTCCACGGACTAAGTTGAGAGGTGTTGTCTGAATATCATCAAAATGGAAAGTAAAAAGGGAAAAACAGTTAGAAGTGGCGCTAGGGAGGTCATAGCGAATGTAATTAAAATGTGCGAGTTAGGGGCTCAAAATAATGCCTTAAAATTTAAAGCTATACATTGTTTGTATGCCTTGCTATGCGCCGCCTATGAATTCCGATAATTTGGGAACACATCAGCGACTTCTTGCCCTTTCCCCACCGGTCTTCTTTCGCCGATCGCACAGTAAACGGATAGGTAGTATAAAACACTTGCCTATCCGAACATGTCAGACACTCGATAAAGTAGATATGCACTCTCATTAGGGAACAAACGAATACTTAATACTGTGCCCGTTGTTGGACTTGACGAATGGCGACAAACCGCGTGATAAAATCGGACTATATTTCGAAATATGAATATGCTAAAATGTATTCTATATCTTTGGTTCCTGGAATCTTCAGAACTATTTGAGTCTATTAAACAGTATAATGAAGAGAAAAAGTGTAAGTTGGTTGAACAAGCAGAAAGCCAGTACACTATTGTCTGAACAAAATAAAAAAGGATGAACAGAAGAGATGACATAATAGGTATGTTCCAAGCAGCCAGATAACATTTTCAAAATCCAACGATATAATTACGATCTTTCCAATCTGCGTCTTCCAATTTTGAATGATTCATATACATTCTCGTTCATATTAGGTATGTTCCAAACAGCCAGAGAACGAACACGAAACTGTCACGGTCATGCGCAGTAGTTAAAACAAAACTGTATCGGTTTTGGAACATGTTTTAGCTACCTGAACATGACGTTCTCTGTCTTCCTGGAACATACCTAATATGAACGAGAAAATATATATGAAACATTCAAAATTGGAAGACGAAGATTGAAGAGATAGTAATTATTGCTGGATTTTGGGAATCGGGAAGCGCTATGATTGTACTTGACGTGTATGAAATGTTCAGTTATATAAAAAATCTGAAAAACATGTTTTTCAGGCATTTGAGGAAATGCTTTTTAACAGAACATATAATAAATTGCCACTAATATAGGCAATGTTATTAACTCATTCTTTTAAAAACAAATTAATAAAAATAAAACTGATAAAACAAAATGAAAATCGATGACTTATGGATAAATACGATCAGTGGCAACTAGGGTTGAGAAAAATTAAATAAATCAGTGTTATATTTCGTGTTGTCTGCAGGTATGCAAACGACCTTAGCTACTTGACCCTAAACTGTTATAAAAGTAAAAGATAGCATATTTTTTCCAGCAAAACAAATACGGGGAGGTCTTATTTCACACGCAAACCATATAATTTTAATTTTTCACAAATAGGCAACAGTCAAACGATTTCTGTTTTAACCAGTAAATTTCTGCTCCATTCACGTTGCGAATCTATAAAGAACTTGATATTTTTTTCCAAAAAATTGGAAAAATTACCGATAATTATTAATTCCAGCCCTAACTGATGACATTTCAGAGATCCGTTAACATTTAGAAGAAGAAAAAATATTAATAGGTGATGCAATAATTTCTATATATGTATACATGTTTATGTCAAAATTATCAATTTAACATACAAGCTGGTGAAAAATGATCAAGTTGAAAGTCCATTTTTATCTGATTAACTGTATATGTACTAATTTTTTTGATATACTTATATAAAAAGCTAGTAATAAACATTACAATATTTGCTATTCGTTCGCATGGTTACATAATATGGTTTCACATGTAAAAAAATTACAGAAGCATCCTTTCCAGCTACCTAACTAATTTCTTTTTGACTGATCTTCCTAACAAAAGAACAGCTATGATTTTTTTTTAATTTTCAAAATGCTTTAGAAACTATAAAATTTCGAAAAAAAAACTTTCTTGGAAAAATAAATACAATAATAAACCGTCATGAAAAATAATAACACAAAAAAAAATAGGTTCTAGCGCAAATCTCTTCTGAGCATGCGCCGATCTTGTTCAAAAAACAATTTCACCCGGGTGCAAAAAAATAAATGGGGGGGCAACATAAATATACGCACATTCATCTTAGTTTACCGAGTTGAATGTTCTGTCCAAATTTCACGATGATCAGGGTTACCGTTCAAAAGGTTTTGTCAGATGAACAGAATTTGAGTTTTAAATATATTATATTCATTATAAACAAATATACAAATCTTTTCTCTTTATAATATTAGTATGTATATAAAAGTAGGTATATATAATATTTAATACTAGCCGTTACCCGCGCCAGCGTACGCCTTAGTAGGCATTGTTTGGGAGAGAACGACTGATTAATTGAACAATAAAAATAGAAACAAAGGTTCTTCAATGACATTTTTATTATGTGTTTTCTTTCGCAATATTAATGCAACTGATAAACTCCTGTCGCGTATATTGTACCATGTTACAGACGCTAATGCGCAGACAATTCTAATAATTAATAAATATATTTACTCGATGCTATTGTAGCAGTTCGTGACAAATTGAAATCATTTTATCACAACACATACAATGTGTCCGCGCTCATATAGAACTAAAATATAGTTTAAAAAATAACTAAAAAACACGCTTTATATCGAACTAAAATGTAAAAAATATTTTTTTTAAATAAGCTTAAAACCACAGAACAATCCTATTATTGTTCTGTGCTTAAAATAATAATGAATAAAAAATACAAGTATTATTGTGAAAAAAGCGTGGGGCGCTTTGTTCCACATTTTCGTACATCGAGCGCCCCACACTGTTTTCACAATAATACTTGTATTTTTTATTCATTATTGTTTTAAGCTTATTTAAAAAAAATATTTTTTACTTTTTAGTTCGATAGATATATAGCGTGTTTTTTAGTTTTTTTAAACTATATTTATTTTCTTACTTTTTAGTTCGATTTATTGTCAAAAATTTGCCGAAAAAAAAACAATTTTTTTTCGGCGTGGACGGGATTAGAATCCACGACCCGTGATTCCAAGAGTTGACGTCAGCGAAGACCCGTGCATTAGACCGCATGGCTAACCACTGTAGTTACAGTGCTGGCATATTATACTACAGTAATAAACCACTTGCTGTAGTCCAAAGGAAGGTTACAAATAAACATACATACAAATTTACAAGTGAATTTAATATAAAGCGTGTAAAAAAATACACAACTCGCCTTAAAAATGACACTAAAGTCGTGCCTTCCTAAGATAGCAGTCGTAAATGACGTCACAAAAAAACATTTGCACAGAAATAAATGAGGATGCGGTTTTTCAGCAAAAAGCGACATCCATTTACTTCTATGTATACGTTATTTACCGCCATATTATGGTACCGCTATCCTAGGCAACCAAGGCTTGACTCGAAGGAAGAAAACATGTCGGGAAACATTCTCTGATCATAAGAGCAGTCATAAGTTCAAAAGACAGCTCAAAGTGAATCTCATCGGCACTCGAAGATTACGGTACTAGTTTAAAGGAATTAGCGCGCTAACAGACGACTGAAAAGAAAATGAAGAGACGTTTTCTACGGATGCCAATAAATTGTTCTAGATGTTTCTATTTTTATAAGGGGTTGTGCAAAAACTACTTTTACCTACGGCATAAACAGAAGCTCTAGAATCTAGATGTTAAATTGCAAAGAAATCCTACAAAAATGATTGAAAAGTTGTTTATAAAAATATTCATGAATTGTATGTGCAAGCAAAAAATCAACCTATGTGTTTTTTATTAGTTTAAAAGCTATATAGGCATTTACAGATTTTTTAATGTGTGAGAAACTTTAAACGCTCATGAAACCATGATATACAGAAACATTAATTGAAATCAGCATGTCTTTTTCTACATATCTAATCAATTTGAAAGAGTTAAGAACGTTTCTGAAACAAACTGCTATTTATAATTTTTTTGCAAATATTTGTCATACCTATTTTAATAGCATAAATTTTAAATAAATAAATAAATTTTAATAAGCAAAAGAAGTATATTTCTTGCATTTTTGAAGCTATTAAAAATACAAATGTTTTTCTTAATTTGTTAGAAATATTAAACACAATAATAGCTTTTAAATACGCAGAGGCCATTGGTATCAGCTGAGTATAAAAATACATTTTTGAAATAAAATTTCTTTAGGCGCGACTTCAGGATAACTCGGACCTTTTTTCGTACGGAAGGAACGTGTTTACGCAGTTTCTGCATCGAATGACAGATGGCGGCATCAAAACGCATGAACGAACGGTGAAACATAGCTACGGAGGCAAACCAATAAGCATATAGCCAACGTAATTTAATTTGTGAGTGGATATTTTCCAAAAAGTGAGAGTGGTAAAAACAAATCACATCAAGTTTTACTTCACGCATACAGGTTAGACGTACTCATTTGTTTTATTGATAAAGAAATGTTATCAAAATATCTAAAGTAGGTATAGGTATGTCTTTTTCTTCAAGTATGACTGCAATTATTTAAAAAATAACAGAAACGACCAGGATTTTTTTTTTATATATTCTTCCCAACAAAAAAATCTATGACTTTCGATAAACAAATGTGCTTTTTTATTTCGCATTTGTATCCTTGTCATTTATTTATATACCAAAAACTATTTCGATTATTATGAACAAAAAATAAACAAAGGAAATAAAAACGGAAATCAAACAAGTTTATGACACTATGGTATCAGGGACGTCTTGTTTAATTATTATTATTACTTTTCTTTACGTGAACAATTTATTTTACACTAGCTGTACCCGGCAACGCGTTGCTGTGGCTCAGTCTGGTTTGCGTGTGTTGCTGTTACTTTCAACAGATGGCGCTCCCGTAGCCGTAAAATATTTAGTATAGCGTGTGTTGTCTTAACGTCCAACAGATGGAGTTCCGGTTGCGGTAAAATATTTAGTACAGCGAGTGTTGCTTTAACGTCCAACAGATGGCACTGTATTCAACACATGGAGCCCACGTTGTTGTAAAATATTTAGTATAGCGAGTGTTGGTTTAAACCCAGCACCACAGCACGCTTGAAACCTAGCAGCCAGTTCTAGCGGAAAACCAGCACCGTGTGCAGCGACCTTTACACAATACGTATTGTTTCCATTTATCTTGCAGAATATATTAAAGTCAATGATTGACAAACTTCTTGGGTAAACTCACGAAATAATAGTAATTAGTCGAGTTCGATCAATAAATCGCTTTATAAGCTGTCGTCAAAAACAAACCGAAGGTTTCACCGAAGATGTAGGTTTTTTGGAGTTTACCCCTTAAGAAACGATTTTGAGTTATAAGACCCGGCACGGAAATTTTATGAGTAGTAAAATCAAGCGGTGAGGCGTTACGCTCCACCGCTTCAAGTGTGGCGTTACGTTCGTTCGCTTCAAAAGAGACAAACATATATATATCTGTAGGATTTAACGTGGGAAAGAATGAGATGAAATACAAAAGAGACAAACATATATATATATCTGTAGGATTTAACGTGCGAAAGAATGAGATGGAATACATTACACAGCGTAACTAAAGGCCGCTGCACACGAGGCTAGAAATGCTGCTAGGAGTTCTGCTAGTCGGTAGGCTGGGTACGAAGCTGGAAATGACGTCACTGAAGGCTGGCCTGCTAGCTCACAAGATAGGTTTTAAAATTAGAACAGGGGCTATATTTTCTCTGCTAGATCTGCCGCTAGGTATGAGCAAGAACCAATCAGGAAGCAGTATCTTGTCACGTGGGCACTTGAACAAATGCCCACAAACCAACATGGCGTAATTCTGCCCAGAGTCAGACAACAGACACGTTTTTCTCTGTGTTTATATTACAACTGTCACTGCGCGCGCATCAGATCTATCAACAAAACAAGCTTGAAAAATAGTATCCTGTGAAGCGAGTACTTAACAGCAATCAAGAAAACCAGCGGTAGAAAACTAGTAGACAAATCTAGCAAGGAATCTAGCAGCGTTTCTAGCCTCGTGTGCAGCGGCCTTAATAGGAGTAAACTCCAGTCGTGCGTCGGAGCTGACAAACACACTTTTTTATGCCTATCGACTATGCGCGGACGACATCATGTCTTTGTTTTTGGCAGATAAAATGAAATGCGGATTGTTAAAAATAAACACTTTATCTAGAACTGAATCAATATTTTGTTTCTTAATTTTTTTTTAAGTAAAAGTTCTTAAGGCGCGTTTGTGATTTTCGCGAAGGGGTTACTCGGTGAATTGGCGTTACGATCAAATGTGACATTTTTGCGCGACCTACTTGTCCGTTGATACAGTGCACCGCATCTATAGATAATATAACAAAAAAAATGCTTATATATTAATGTATATAGCAACAGATTCCAAAGTCCACATACTGTGAGAGTTGTTTTTTACCCGATTGAGTCAGAAAAGGAGAGTAATGTTTTTTAATGAATTATACCGAAGTTGGTTGAATGAGTACAAATAAAAAGAAATCGTAACTTTGTAATTACAGTACAGTTTTAAAGGTTCCTAGATCAAATCGGTTCAGCAGTTTTTTTTCTAAAGGCGGTTAATAACGTGCAACTAACGTACTGCAAAGCCACTACAAAGTAAAAAAAACTTTAGAAAAAAAAATTGAACCTCCTTCAAAAAAGTCACTATAAAAAGCGAAAAATAGTAAGGTTAGGTTGGCGCACAATTTAATTACTAATCGTTTATGTAGGTACCTACCTCATTAAATAGGCGCCGACCTCAAAAAGTTAAAACTTGTATTATTTTTAGTGGCTTTTTTAAAAAGAGGTTCAACTTTTTTTTGTTCGTTATTAATCTGAAACAAAAATGGCGATTACGCAGTAATTTCTCTTACTGATAGATAAAAAATTAATTGGATGAAAATAATGTATCTCTTAAAATTATATATTGTGACACCGCCTGTATATTATAATTGTTGGACTCAACAGAACCTTAAAGAAAGGAGGGCCCCAATATACCATTATAACAATATAATATAATAATGACGAAGAATTGTTAAAATGATCCGGTCATACATAGGAGACGTGATTAAAAATACTGACCAATGCAATGACCATGATGTCAGACGTCAAGGTCAAGTTCAAACTGAAAGTAAACAAATTTACACTTGAACGTTCTTCAGAATTCGCGAACTATTTATTTATTAATGTAACCTCATACCAAATACTGAATTTTATCAACATTACTATGAACCCTTTACTCCAACAAACCCTGCCCTCTGGCCAATTTTATCTTCTAAATATATAAAAGGAAACCGTGACTGACTGACTGATCTATCAACGCACAGCTCAAACCACTAGACGGATTGGGCTGAAATTTGGCACACGGATAGTTATTATGACTTAGGCATCCGCTAAAAACGGATTTTTGAAAATTCAACCCCTAAAAGGGTGTAACGGGGCTTCAAAATTTGCAGGGAGAATCAACGCACAGCTCAAACCACTGGACATATTGGGTTGAAATTTGGCACACAGATAGTTATTATAACGTATAGGCATCGGCGGCTAAGAACAGATTTTTGAAAATTCAACCCCTAAAAGAGTGTAACGGGGGTTCAAAATTTGCAGGGAGAATCAACGCACAGCTCAAACCGCTGGACATATTGGGTTGAAATTTGGCACACAGATAGTTATTATAACGTATAGGCATCGGCGGCTAAGAACAGATTTTTGAAAATTCAACCCCTAAAAGAGTGTAACGGGGGTTCAAAATTAGCATATCATATAACATAGATGTATCAATTCGAAAATGCGCAGGATTACTCCTGCCAACAAATAAATAAACACGTGTTTCATGCTTTTTATAAAACAATCCCTTCAGATGGTGAAAAGAGATAAATAGTCTAAAAATCATCATGGGTGTCATTTTCAAGGTTAGTCAGGACGTTGATCACGTGAATGCCCTCAATTTTGAAATTTATTAGGGGAGTCTACGTCGAGAAAGGAGCCTCATAAATCGAAAGAAACGCTCGTGTTTGTTGTATTTATCACTATTAATTTGAAATAAAACAAATCACAAAGTCGCAGTTTTTTTCAGAAAGGTTAAACTGGATTTTTTTTGAAAGTGAAAAAACTTACAGTTCGTTTTTAAGTCGATTCTTGTTAGTTATCTCCTATCGCACTTTAAGGTCGTTGCACACGAAGCTTATATTTTGCCGCTAGATTTGGCGGTAATATTTCAAGCGTGCTAAGACGCTGGTTTTGGTAATGGCTTTATGTGTTCGCTTCACACGATGTGCGGGCGGACACTAATTAAAATAAAAAAAAAAAAATTGGTTGTCTGTAAAGTCGATTTACGGACGATAGTTTTACGTGATAACGTATTCCGTAATACATAACCTAAATTTTAGTAGCTGTCAAACTTGGGCCGAAGCCTACTGCGCTCTCGCTTGCACGCACAGGATCAAGCGGAACGTTAGGAACGTTACACTTTTTCGTGCGTGCAGCTGGTGTTTCATCAATTTATAAGACTTTATCACGTCAAAATGGCTACATATGTGACAAAGCTAACCTTACTTTGCATTTTTCAGATTCATCAATACTTCGAGCAGTCATCACGCCGACAGAGAGGCATAATTTCAAATCTTTGATTAACGTCTGTTACTCTTCAAATAAATCAAATTATCGACCAATTTTTTGAAACTATATATTGACAAAATTATAATTCACTAAAAAATTTATAATTTTTGTCAATATATAGTCTGAAAAAATTGGTCGATAATTTTATTTATTTGAGGCACCATTTCATTAGGAGGAGTTCTTAAAATTCATTTTTAATATATATTTAATATATATATTTTTTTCATTTTTATTTTATTTAGGTAATCGTTAACTGTGTACACCATAAAAAACTCCGAACAAAACGTGAATTTTTAATGTGTAGGTGCAGGTATAGATGTGACCCCTTCAAGGAAGTGAAGTGTACTACCGTAATTAATTTAAATTATTACAGTACTTCATTCAAACTCTTATAAAGTTAGTCGTTGTTGAAAGCGGCCATTAAAAAAGCTCCCTCAACTGAGTGAAAAAATGACAAATTGGCCGGATAAATTATACAATTTAGTTTTACAATGCAGCACCTGCTATAGTAAAGACAATCCAAACGTTTTATTTCTTAGAAACAATTACCACCGACATTGAAAAATACAATTTTAACTAACAGGTAGGTACATAATTTTTAAAAATTTATGATAAATGAAAATAGACAGAGATAAGAAACTGGAATCATGTACAGTAAACAAAAATATAATTATTTTTGAAGTTATGCCTGTGGCATTAGGAATTTTTTATCCGTAGCAACTTCCCAATGTTCAATGTTTTCCACAAAAAAAAAATATTATACAAGTAGCTATAAAGAGAGAAAGATTGTGGATTATAGACGTTCAATAACTAAGGTCCGAAAGGGGGTGGCCAGCTGCGCTGTAGACAGGGGTTCCGGCCATTAACAGAATCAAAAAATTGATTCGCAGGTTTCAGAAAACATATCCAACAAAATTTCAGGATCGCTGAATATTTTGAAGACTTCTGCTTAAAAGATCTTTAAGAGAAAAATATTGTGGATTATAGACGCCCGATAACTTAGGTTATAAGCGTCTATGACCTTCGAAAGGGGGTGGCCAGCTGTGCCGTAACCAGGGGTTCAACGAAATCGCATTGCAGAAAGTTTCAGAAAATATATATCCACTAAATTTCAGGATCGCTGAATATTTTGAAGACTTCTGGTTAAAAGATATTTAAGAGGAAAAGATTTTGGATTATAGACGCCCGATAACTCAGGTTATAAGCGTCTATGACCTTCGAAAGGGGGTGGCCAGCTGTGCCGTAAACAGGGGTTCAACGAAATCGCATTGCAGAAAGTTTCAGAAAATATATATCCACTAAATTTCAGGATCGCTGAATATTTTGAAGACTTCTGCTTAAAAGATATTTGTATGTACATATAAAATATGATGATTGAAATTTTATTCATGTAAGAAAACTTCAGATCGCAAACGAATATATAATTTTTATAAACAGACCAAGGACATTTTATTACGTATCAATATTTATATGGAAAAAAAGTAAAAATAAAATGTGCATCTCAAAAAAAATATTTCAAAGTTTTTAAAAACAGTCTGGTCGGTTTTTTACGGCTGTCTATTATCCCGTGCTAGTCGCAGAGAACTTCTCTTCTTGAGTCGAATTAGTTCTTTTAAAAACAAAACTACAGTCAAGATCTTTAAAAGGGCTGACCAAACAAAGCAACCAGTTAAAAAAAAAGTAGGTAGCTTTGCGACTGTTTTAACTAAGGAACGTTATTACTTTTTACGAACGATGTGTTACTGTATTATGGTCATATCAACAATATTAAATATTATTGTTTCTTTTTTTAATTTCCGAGAAACTGAACGTAAAAAAATAAAACATAAGAGAGGTACATACATTTATGTAAATCGATTCTTAAATTATTGTTGTTAAATAACATTAAACGCTGTATTATTTTAATGAATGGATTTTTCAACACACTGGGATGTACGAACAAATACAGTACTTATTGTACATTGTGACGTCACACGTCTCATTTCACATCTCAATTATTATAGGTAGTACCAAAATTAACGTAACTGTAAATTTGGTAATTGAGTAAACGTTCAAAAAAATTATTGTACTGAAAATGTCAAGAAACAAATTGTAAAAAGTCTTTTTACGAGCTTTTATATAATTCCGTTTGCAAGTGAATTTTGACCGACTTCCACATATTCGATCGATCTGAAACTTTGTATCACGTTTATATTAAACTAGCGGTCCTGCCCGGTTTCACTCGGGTGCAAAAGAACGAATGGGGGGAAGGGACATGAGTACGCACGTTTATCTTCGTTTACGATGATCGGAGTTACCGTTCAAAAGGTTTTGTTGGACGGACAAATTTTGAGTTATATTTTGCAACATTTTTTATTGATGCTCCGCTCCTATTGGTTGTAGCGTGATATTATATAGCCTAGAGCCTTCATTGATAAATGGACTATCCAACAAAAAAAAATATTCAATTCGAACCAGTAGTTCCTGAGATTAGCGCGTTCAACCAAACAAACAAACTCTTCAGCTTTATATATTAGTATGGATATTCGATTAATGTCTCAATAGTAAAATGTTTGAAAGGCTCAAAGGAACAAAATAAAATAGTAAAAAAAAACTTCACAAAAGCATGTGTCGCGACTACCCAATTAACTATAATTTAGCGCACGCTTTTAAAATTATGAACCTTAATGATTAAAACCTATTTTTTCCCGTTTTAATACATTTTAAAAACTTGTCTTTAAAAGTTTTTTACTAATTTTTTTTTAAATCTTTAACAAAGATCTTATCCCTTGGTCAATACTTCGCTTTCTAGTGACCAATATTTTGACATTATGTTATACGAATGTAGTATGCTAACAGCTACATACCTATATAAGTAACTTTCTTTTTTTCAGTTACGTTATAATATGGGTTTTAGTTCAAGGGCACCTTATATATTATATATCCACATTATTTATACATAATGTATATTGTTATACCTGTATTAAAAGTTAAACCTCATCGGAAAATTTAAAACCATATTGTTGTTAGGAAAAAATTACGTTATCTGTTTATGAGTTGAAATAATCTGTTATTTTTTTTAAGTAGATGTTTTATATTTACGTTGTATTCGTTCTTAAATGATAAATATATTCTTGCTTTGGCGAATATTGACGAAAGTAGCAAATATCGTTAAGACTTTTATATGTTCAGAAAATGTTATCTTGCAACGTGAAGCCTTATTTGTAATTAGTTTTAATTGTTATGGCAACAGATGTTTCAATCACCTAGTGAACCGGTAAAACAAACAATAAAAAATAAAATCTTTTAGTTTAAATTCAGTCAACGTCTAATGTTTACAAGCAATTAAAATGAACGACTTATAAAAAGCTTATTGTATTTATAAGTTGTAAATGAATTGTAAGGTTATTGTCATTAACAAACGCATTACTTATTCATAAATAACACAGTAACAGAAAAATTGAACTTTTATTAATAATTGAATGATACACAGAGAGACGATAAGATGTTATTTGGGGACGCACAATTATAAAAAAATGTGTTAGGATAATTAAAAAAAAACATTTCTCAAACAAATTGAAAGTTGCTTCATAGTGGCAGGCAATTCGCTTTGGTGCTGTCGCTCAGTAATGAAATAAATAATGGCAACAAAACAAAAGGAATGCAAGAATAATATCAAAGCAGACTTACATTTAAACACGAAGAAGTGTCAACCATTGATGAATACACACATTATTTTAAGTCTATAAGGATTTTAATAACACAGCTGTCATGTAAAGTTATCACTTATTTCATTAAATACAGAAAATTAGAATAAATAAATATTAATTACTGTCTTTTAAGTTGTTTTTTTTTTAAACCTGTGTTCATGAATTATATCAAACACAATACACAAATAAATTGAATGAAAGAAAATAGTGACAGTCAAAAATTATGACAACGCACTATCTATCATAAATTGATTTTTCACGAAATATTTAGTAAAATTTACGTGTTATTATTATTATTTTCACTTTCGTTTCGGTAAGATATCGAACACATGCAAAACATTATTGCATGGTGCTTTCTCGATACAATCTGACCAACCATACAAAACTATACGTCCCCAAATAATTATGCTGATGAAACAAACTAACTTACAATACTGCCATCTATCAGATCACACAGAAAGTAGAAAAAGAAAATAGAAATCTAGGATAATCATAGAAAATACTTTCAAAATTACAGAAATATATTTTACATGAAAAATTATAAATGTGAACATTTTTAAGTGGCAATCCCATACTTGGACTTCATTTTTTCAATTTCCTCCTGTTTTTTATCGATATCAACACGTTTAAATGCTTTGCTGTGTTGATAATAAAGTACAACCAAGTAACGGTTACAGACATTAAATCCAGAAAGATGATCGCAGGCATTTTTTGCATCAAATATATCTTCGTACACGACAAATGCAGTTCCTCTTGTATCTGGCGTGTTACCGCTTAAAAAAAAAAACGTCACTTATTACTAACCTCACTTTTTTCTGCAGTAACATTAGTTAAATTATACTTACACACGAATTTGTCTTATTGCCCCATACTTTCCAAATATATCGTACATTTCCTCTGCAGTAATTTTATACGGTAAATTACGTATATATAAAATACGGTTCACTTCTGGAGGTAGCCTTACCTAGAAAAACATTCCGAATTACATACGTAACAAAAATAATATGCATTAAAAAGAAGAAAATATTA
The DNA here is from genome assembly GCA_963575645.1 of Xanthostigma xanthostigma. NCBI lineage: Eukaryota > Metazoa > Arthropoda > Insecta > Raphidioptera > Raphidiidae > Xanthostigma > Xanthostigma xanthostigma. The sequence continues at coordinate 11,979,876 of OY754476.1, read as the reverse complement.
CTTACGTTTGTTCTACGCTGCATAACCAGAGCCATGGTTACTTAAAAATTCAGTATCTTTCGCACAAAACAATAAAATGTCACAATTTTTATAGTAATGTGGAGTGCGTACTGTAAATAATGACAAATTGACATAAGCAAACGAGCTTCAAGTTGGTACCAACACTACCAACGTAAAAGGCGGCCAGTGCCGTCCGTCTTTCATTGGCCTGAATATCAATCTATTTTTGACAAAATAAAAAGACAATTGATACATACAAAAGTATATGATTGATACTTATTTTTTTAAACTGACTCGCGTCAGAGATAACTCGCGTGCATTTCTGCACACCTTTTAGGATAGAAAATACGGATGTGCAAAGATTTTATTAATTTTTAACGTTTCTATAGAATATTTCACATATTTTCGCGTTTTCAAAAGATTTATTTATTATTGAGTACATAAATTATCGTCACAATTTGTTTTAATTTCATCATAGGCAATATGAGAATTATAATATGGAAAAAATAAATAAAAATAAAACATTATTGTCTCATTTTTGTCTGGTTGCTTGAGTGTTTTTCAAAAAAAAATTGAAGAATATATTATTTTATCAGCATAATAAACAATATTTGTTAGAAACCAACTAACCTCAAGCCATTCGATATAAAAGAATGCTATTATGCTCGGTTGCTCATACTACTTCCAGATTTAAATCTAGATTTCAGAATGCCAACCAATAAATTAATAGGAAACATATACTTACTCCTATATTGCTAGTTCCCGTAAGTAGAAGCGTTGCCCACCAAGAGATACAGGAACTGCATACTTCTATCTCACTTATTTATACTCGATCGGTTATGCGCAAGCGTGGCGACTGTAGTGGGCAAGTGCATGCTCCATTTTCGGACATGCGCATAACATTTGAGGTCTAAATGACGGAGACAGATGTAGGTATGTCCGCTTCGTTGGGTCGTCATCCTTTTCCAGTCCCCTACTAGCAATATAGGAGTATTAAGTATACGATAGGTAATCTTAAATTTCATAAACAGTTTATTTAGATGGAAAGTAGATATAGCGTCATAACCGATGCTGTGTGTTCAAGGAATCAAAGCATTTATTAAAGATTTTTACAATTTATTAGTTTATTTATTACATGATGAATTTTGTTCGCTATCAACAAATAAAATACTTAACAAACATGCTAAGATTAATTCAAATCGCGGAACGAAATACATATATGTACAAGCTGATTTTGATGCCACATAAGATGTGGTCGGTAAGTTCTGATCTCCCAAATCATCTGTCGGCAACACAGAGAACTCTTCGAACACAACGGCGTATTTTTTGATCAATTCCCGAACTCTTCACACTTTTCGAATTTAGTTCTAGATTTCTAGAACGACTAGAAGCCTGGAATGGCTAACACCCGGTTCAAACAATTCGAAATATCCGAGAATTCGATCAACAAGCAAAAGTTGTGTCCCAACTCCCAAGACTTCTGTATTGTTGACTGGCGCTTTGGGATTTTATAACCAGTTAGAACTTATCACAACCACACCTACAAATTATTTGCATTGTAATATGAATAGATATTTTAAATGTGGTAAATACGCCGCACAACTATATAATATATATACATATAAACGCGAAAATTCACTACATGGTACTTGTCAAGTTACTTGACGCGAGTGCTTGTGCAATTCAAAGCCACGCCATATCAACAGGTATACAAATTGCACACCGTATCTTTATACACACTACTCGATACTCGTAAAGTATTGGCATGTTTCGCATAGTGAATTTCCGGTTTATATACAATCTGCAACTTAAAAGTAAGGTGAATCATTCTGAAAATAAAAAGAGAACATGTTTTTTTTTGTTAAAATAATATCAAATAAATACTTCACTGATTGATTTACATTGTACAAAATTTCAAAAACAAATGTCAGCGATCAGCAATTCATTTTGTTGGTAAGCTGCATGACCATTGACAGATCAGAAACGATTTGTTACCCTATACCCTTTTACTAAATGAACAAAGAGAAATGAATTTTTTTTTGTGTCTTTCTCACATTTTTAACGTAGGTACATGTGTTTACTGTCTGGGTTGGCACTAACTGAAAAACTAAGTATATGTCATATACAATAAATATATGGTATATGTAGTCGCGCAGTAAAGAATGAAATCGCCGCAATTGCCTATGCGCAAACAATATACAAGTTCAGAAGGCAGAACTTCGAGAGGATCGAACCTGATCGTTAATTGCCGATCGCTGCTGTATGTTATCGTAACATGAGACATCATGTCAATATGTCTATTTTGTAAAAAAAACTACAAATTATAAGTTTATTTTTGAAATCTTCTGACACTATAGTAACATATTATAAATTACGTTATGTTGCATTGTTTTTGTTTTGATCAATACAATAATTTTGAGCAAAATGTTTTTAAGTAGCTCAGCTTTTTAATACATTCTTAACATTACACCAGTGGATGGTGCTTTAAGTACTAAAAAAATATAATAAGGATTCATATAATATGTTACGCTTTTTCTTGCCTTTTTTAACTTGTCACTTTGTTGATACCTCCCTTGAAAAACTGAATCCACACATTGGGACCAATGTTAGTATTGACAATGTTCGTTCAACAAAATAACGCTGGTACCAGCATGTTGCCTGTTACACATAGAACATTAGGTCAAGAGCCGCCAGTAGTCATCTATGTGCCTGCGCGCAATCTTGAATTTGCTACTCCACATACGCCTGTTTTTCAAAATCTACTTAATAAGTCAAAACTGAATAAAATTTATCACGACCGCGTGCAGTATATGCTTACAGCGGCTCTGGTTGAATCAGTAAGTTTGCAGAGCGAGTACTAAGTGAATAATTAAAACAAAATAATGTCGACTCAGGTGGCATGGTCTGATGATAAAGTACCGGAGCTCTATCCATCAGAGGTGTTATGGAATATGATGGTCAAAGAACACCATACATCTGGAATGTTCATGTCGGCTCTGCAAGCAACTAGTTGAGGTTGATTCCAATAGCGCGCCACATGTATGTGTCGTAGTCGCATAGTGGAATCCGTCAGATTGTGAAAAACCGAGATATTTCATAATTACTAATGAAATATCTGTTGCGTTAAGCAAACAGAATAAAATTTAAACTCGTCGAGAATATTATTTACTCAAAAATTATGATATTGTAATAACAAATAACTAGAGTGATCTGTGCGAATTATTCGCACTAAATAAGTATAATAATTATCACTTAACAAAATTATTTTTTAAATATGATTGCAGGTATTCAATTCGTTTCTAATTTTTCACACTGCTTATAACGTTCTTCTTTTGTTGTATTACAATATGAAGCTCAGATGACAGATCGAAGAAATATTTTACTAAAATTGTCATATAGAGGCGCAAGTAGCAAAAGCGTTGAGCTAAGCCAGATGGCATCATGCAGCATTGCTGTGACGTTGTTCAGTGTTGCTCGCTGTTTCAAAATTAAAACCATCAGATGGCAGTATGCAGTATTGTGTCTGTTGTATTACAATATGAAAGTCAGATGAGAGATCGAAGTGTTGACGTTGTTTCAAAAGAAGTAACTCATTACACCGAGTAATTGGGAGTAAAGCGGTGTTTGGAAGTGATCCAAAACTTGGCCTTGCATCAACGAGTCTTCTACAGCACATGATACTGCCGGCCGGTTATGAATATCTCGGGTTTTCATAATCTGACGAATTCCACTATGTGACTACAACATATGGATTCACGAGCCAATGCTGGTATCAGATATAAAGAACCAGAAATTTATTATGACAAACTGAGTAAAAGTTAGTCATACCTTTTGTTATTTTAGCAGTTAGCTTATCCCAAATTGTAAGAAAAGTCAGTGCCCGATAGGATTGGACAACCTTTCAGAGGCCTTTACAAAAATGTTCATATTGAACAGCTTGGAACATTAACATGGAAGACAGCGTTCGCCCTTTTACAACCGGCGAAACTTCTTTTGTTTTTTGTTATATGAATTGTCTATTGTGATTATTTAGGGACCAAAAAATATAGAAAAATGATTTTAAAAAAATTTGTACCCCTGCTTAACTGTCAAAATAACCAGCACAAAAATTAATGTTTCGCGGCAAAAAAAAAATTGTCGATCGTCATGATTGTATGGGACCAGTTGAAAAGGGATAAGTAAAGAGCCTCAACTTATTTGGCTGCCCGGGGGTTTCCTCCAAAACTCAAAGTCCAACACAAAAAAGATTACTGCTTTACGACAAACAAGGTAAAAGAACAATATTTTTATTTGCTTAAAGGCTGCTGCACACGAGACTGGTTTTTCCGCTGGAATAACTGCCGAGACTTGTGATGGTTGCCGTACTGCATTTCAAAATTAGAACCGGAACTATTTTTCGTGCTTGTTTCTGTGCTGAACTAATCAGAAAACAGTATCTTGTCACGTGGGCAAACGTGATCACTGCGCGCGCATCAAAACCATCTACAAATTTAGCTTCAAAACACACATGGAACTTAGCAGCGAAATCAAGCAACGAATTTAGCGGCAAAACCAGCCTCGTGTGCAGTGGCCTTCTCTTCGATGAGCAATCGCAATCAACAAACGAAATTACTTTCATTGAAAGTTTCAGTTTAAAAAATCCCTTTCTTTAATGAGCAAATAATTATTTTTTAATTCTTTTATCTTGTTTCTCGTTTACCAACCATAACTTTAAAACAAAGCGTGTTAATTGATAAAAATGATTATTTGCGTGAAATGAAGCAACATTTTTGTTGTTTAGTAGCAGAGCTGCGGTACTGAGTACTAAAAGTACTGAAAACATGCACTTAAGTACAAAAAGTACTCGATAACTTTTATTTGTCTCGGTAAAAAAGCAGACAGCAGTATTCAAACTTTTAAGTATCGGTGTTGGCATTTGTACTTAAAGACTAAATTTTTAAAATAAGCACTTTTTACTTGAATTCAGAACTTAAGTACATTGTAAAGAGATTTATGTACTGTACGTAAGTTCTTCAGCTACTTATTTATGTACTTAAAGTAAAAAATAACGTACTTACTTAATACTTAGACCGCCTGTACACGGACTGCTTTAAGCATGACAAACCACGAGTCTCCGTAGAAAATATTCCACATACACACGACCGGCCAAACAGTCGCGGTCGCACCACGCCCTCAGCAGTACGGCCACATTTCAGTTGCAACTACTGACCGCCCGGGCTCTTACTGCTCATGAGCATGATTATCTAGGAAACGTGACACAGAACAAGAAAACGCTTGTTTTTTCAGTGTTATGGGCCTAAAACAAATCCCATTGTATTTTTCGACAAAATGGAAGACTGCGTTTCATTTTGTTTTTCAATAAATCGAATAGTTCATCAAACGAGAATACAGGCATTCTAAAATACAGTGGACCCCCGATAATCCGACAAACATTTTGCAGGGCAGTGTCGGACTATCGAATTTGTCGGATTATAGAGTACTGCCTAAGAATATCACATTTTTCTTTAATTGTCAGCGTTTTGTGCTTTCGCTTCTGAGCCTGTGACGACATTACTAGGTACGAATACGTAATACACAACGAATAAACAGTAAATAATGAACACACCGCACCGCTATCTTCTTCAAACTTCAAATTCAAACTAAGCAATCAGAATCAAAACAATACCCTACGCGTCGAGCACAATAGTGGTGGTGCGTACAAGTTATAACTTGTTAAATCATGCATTAGCGAAGATTGTCAAAAAACTATTCAATAATAAATAATAGACCATGTCGGATTACAGGGGGTGCCAGATTAGACAGGGGCCAGATTACCGGGGGTCTACTGTAATTGGAAAAATGTTTCTTCATCATTTCTAAGTTTAATGAGCAAGTGATGAAATTATTCATGTTGTTTTCTTAATTCTAAAATTGGAGGAGCCCACAATTTTCTTTGATTTTCTATGTCGTTTGCGCCTGGAGGAAAGTAGCGATGCATCTTCCTCAAAATATTGCAACAGGATATGAGCGAGCAGCTCGAGCAGTTGACCAGTGACTGCTTGTGCGGTTCGTGTGCGTTATTCGACGCTCAAGCGATCTGTGTACGGCCGATCTTTGTACTTGAAATTAGTGTCGAACCGAATTTCAGTCTCTGTTTCAGTTTCGGCCGAAACCGAAACTTACTTCAAGGACAATTCTGGTGTATATTTTTTAAGCGTTTGTTCATTTTAGCTGTTGCAAACAATATGTTTGTATTCATAGAAGCGATTATTTGATAAATTAATAGTTTAGTTGCTCTCAAAAAAAACTAAGTATTGATTCTATTTGATATGGGATGAGGCTTCACTACGTTGATCGCTCCCGAACGCCGTACGAAAGCTTACGAATCTAGTTTCGGCAGATTTTCTGCCGATACTGAAATTAAACTGAAATTCCATTTTAACGCCGAAACCGAAAATTCGGTCGGACACTACTTAACATACCTGAATTCAAGTAATACTTAAATTTTAAGTATCGCGTAGAATACTTATTCTATTTTCAGAAAATACTGGTACTTAAGACTTAAGTACATTTTGTCTAGTAGCACCAGTTACCTCAAATAAACATGATAACTACACAGCCATTTCTAATAATGTATTAACACTACAATGGTAACATACCTTTGACTACATTAAGTTAGTTTAATACTATTAAACTTAAGAATTTTTTTATCCTAGTGGACCAATGCAGCCGCCACAGCGTTAAAAGCAAAATTACGTTAATTAATTTTTAAAGCTAAATTTTGTTGCTGTTTACTTTAGAATCTGAATCGAGGTTTTATCTGTTAATCGATAATAAGAGGCATTTCCTTTGTTATATTGAACTTTAATTTAAAATGACAGTTTTGAAATTAACAAACAAAAAATACTGTACTTTTGAAGTTAACTATTCCAAACAAAATAAAACTCTGACTATACTATACTAAAATTGAGTTAACGAACCCCGATGCACTAAATTCACTTTTATATAGTAATTTAGCATTATCTTCTTCTGTTTTTGCTCATAAATAATAATAACATCACTACAATTTGATTATGTTCATATTTTTCTAGAAAATTATAACATTTATTGATTTATGACCTGAGCTTCGATTCTTGAATTTATAAAAGTAACACATTTAAAATAATCTATGTTGTCTATATTTTACTAAACTGAAAATTTTAAATGTATGTATGTAACATGTCTAGTTTCAGGAACTATATCAAACATTGCAAAATTTATAAAATGCATTTTTATATCTAGAACCATTATATTATCTCTATTTATACCTTTTCTATAAATCTATGTTTCATTACCACTTCCGTAATCGAGAAAAAAAATTAATGCTACATTGACCATTTTTTTATACGCATTTTTCTAAAGACTTGACATTTTATTTTGGGAAAACGTCTTACAGACATCCTTTCGAAACTTGCGAGCATGATCGGAAGACAAACGACACGCCGCGCAACTGCTTTTCGATTGTTGCGAAGGCGCGAACGACTCCCTCAGCAAGAATCGTTCACATTGAATTCAATGTAATCAATATCTGCTTAACCTGGTACTTTCAAAGTATGTCGCACATTTCCTCCCGTCGCAATTGCAAATTTCGAATTACTTGGAGAACATATCTACGCGATTGCGTTGGCGTTGGGGACATGTTTACTAAAGTCATGTACGATCGTCAACGCTATCGCGCGGATGCGTTCTTCACTTAAAATTGTTATTTCAATGTCAACATATGAACAAAATTTTCACTTTAGAAAAATGTCACCATGAAATAAAATGTGACATAGTATTGGCAATAATTATAAACAAACACATTAAAAATTAGGCTAAAAATACCTAGAAATTACTTATATAAAAAATTAGGTCAATCTATGGAATTTTCACTCTAACTAGCCTTTGAGGTGTGATATATATCTCATTTTAAGGTCATTGTCGTGCAAAGTTTGTAAGCTCAGTTAGAAGTTCTGTCCTTTACTGAGCCATTTGCCCTCTCCGTCTCGGAGATCGTGGCAATGCAGCGAGGGTTGTGGGAAGTGTTACGATTAATTAATATGACAAAAAAAAGAGCTAACCTTCGTTCGACAATTTTTTACAATGAAAATACAAATATTACGGTTGTATACATGGAACTAAATATTTTGAAAAGGAAGTATTTCTGGACATTTAGAGTTATTGATGTGAAACATCTACTGGCGCGTTCAGATGGAAGAAAAACGTGCAAATGCCGTGATGCATGACGCTGTTCATGACGCGTGTTACTGTTACGTTTAATTCAATTACTAGAATTTCTTTAGACGACTGTACGAAAATGTGTGGTAATGCTTGCTGCGTGTATTCGTTGGACTATAACATGGCTTTTGTTGATTAATGGCGACATCTAGCCTAAATTTATTAGTTAGTAAAATAGTCGTTTAAGTGGCGTTGCAAGTAACTTTAAGTTGCATACAGCGAACGTGGCGTTTGTTGATGCCAACTTAAGTGGCGTTTAAGCATAGATATATATATTTAATAGATTGCGGATACACTAGCGCCTCCAATACCTTTTAGAAGCCATTTTGTACGTGGAAAACGCCGTAAAAAGCGCGCGAGATTCAAAAATATTAATTATTTTATAATATGATTTTATTGATAAAAACGACAAAGCTCACAGTAAACAGTGATATTTCGCTCCAAAACCTATTTTTATACTGAAACGTTTCAAAAATTACAAAATTGAGCATAAATATAATGTAAAGCTTAGAACATTTTACATTGTCAATTTGGCATCAAGGTTGACAAGCATTGATGCCAATCTGACAATGTAAAATTTTCTAAGCTTTTATATTATATTTATGCTCAGTTTTGTAATTTTTGAAACGTTTCAATATAAAAATAGGTTTTGGAGCGAAATATCACTGTTTACTGCGAGTTTTATTGGTTTTCCATTAACATCATATTATAGAATATTTAATCTTTTTGAATCCCGCGCGCTTTTTACGGCGTTTTCCACGTACAAAATGGCTTCCATATGGCTTCTAATTGGAACCATTCCGCACAATGCTCAAGGACAGGCATCCGCTATCTATTAATATATATATCTATGCGTTTAAGTTGTATTTGGCGAGCTTAAAGGACCCCGCACGGAACATACGGGAATCGCCCCTCGGTTAAAATCTTCCATACTCGGGGATATTATCCAAAAATCGACGCTAATCAAAAGTCTCCATGGGCACGAAGTCCGGAAATGCGATCCCGGGGAGTTATTATTATTTTGATTGCAATAAAAGTATACTTTTATTGCAATCAAAATAGGGAAAATGAGCAAATGCACCCGTCTCCTTGTGATATTCTATTATAGAAATATCTACATCACATAAATATATCATATACAGTATATACATATGTATATATATCATATATGCACATATATATGATATATGTCTATAATAGAATATCACAAGGAGACGGGTGCATTTGCTCATTTTCCCTATTTTGAGTGCAATAAAAGTATACTTTGATTGCAATCAAAATAATAATAACTCCCCGGGATCGCATTTCCGGACTTCGTGCCCATGGAGACTTTTGATCAGCGTCGATTTTTGGATAATATCCCCGAGTATGGAAGATTTTAACCGAGGGGCGATTCCCATATGTTCCGTGCGGGGTCCTTTATGTTTTCACATCTGCCAGGCGTCCTACGAAGGCTCCTCTTTTTTTTTGTGTTTACTTTTACCTCTTTTAATATATATCTACTACAGTTGGCTAAACAATTATAGTACACTTTGTATAAAATACACATACAACAATACTATGTACATTTTTTCGAGTTTGGAATATTCAATATTATTATAAAATAACTGAATATAAAATATCACTACTAATTTATTCAACAAATGATTTCCCAACGATCTGATGACATCTGGTTAAATGATTGAATCAAATATTCCATGTCTAAAGTTTACTATGTTCAAAGCTAAAACCTAAACCGTAAGGACATGTCTTTATAAATAAATTTAAAAAATATTTTAGTCAATTTCAAAACAAATTTTTAACAGACCTTACCTTGTCTATAATACTGCACAATCTAGTGATAGTATATTTGCAAATAATTAATATCTGAAAAAATAGACATTCGTTATATAAGCACGTTAAGGTGGTTGCACAAAAGGCTGGTTTTGCTGCCAAATTCCTTGCTAGTTTTGTCTGCTAGGTTTCGAGCGCGCTGTGGCGTTGGGTTTCGTGATAGCTTTTATGTGTTTGATTCACACGATGCGTGTTCTGAAGCTGGCACACACTATGACGCCATGTTTGTTTGTGGGCGTTTGTTCATGACGCCCATGTGACAAGAAACTGTTTCCTGCTTGGTTCTTGCTAAAAGCCAACATAGAAACGGGCACGAAAAATAGCTCCGGTTCTAATTTTAAAATCCAGCATGTAATCACGTACGCAAGCCCGCAGTGACGTCATTTCCATTCTCAAAGCCAGCGCAAGTCTTAGCAACGATTCCAGCGGCAAAACCAGCCTCGTGTGAAGCGGCCTTTATTTTAGATTTTTTCCTTTCTATTTAAGAAAAGTTTAAAACCACTTTCTTATGTTTCATAAGAAAATGGAGTGGTGACAAGATCGAAAAATAAGATCCCGGATCCCTCAAAACGCAAAAGAAAAATTGTTTTCTGCAAGGCAATTGTGTGTGAAATTCTCTTTTAATCACAAAAAAACTAAAAATGCACCGATTCGAATGTTTTTGTTTATAAGTCTGTTTCAGTATTGACTCCAAAATTTTTAATTTCGGTATCAAACAGATCAGTGGCTTAAAACAAATTTGTCTAATTTCAAATCTTCTAGGTTTCCGGGTTTGTAGGCCGTGGTTCATTAGTATTTCTACCTGATGTTTCGTAGTAGACATTATTAAAGGCGATGTGGCAGCGGGCAATATCCTAGGCGGTTCACAGGTAAGTGTAGATGTACACTTCGCCCACTGTCACAATGCGTTTGATAATGTCTAGCGCAGTTGTAGCTGAACGTCAGGTAGAAATATCAATGGATCGCGGTCTATACAACCTATAGAAACCAAGAAGATTTAGAACAACATCGGCCGTGAATGCCTACACGCTTGAATATTGTCTAATGATGGGTTTCCGATATGACTTTAAAACTAGATTTTAAAATGTCATTTGTTTTCATATTAAATGAAGATTTTGTTTCTTAAATCTAGATTTAAAGCTAAGAATCGTATCAGAAACCGAGCATAAGGACTTTCTGGCACTATTCCTATTAAATATTAGTTTGTAAAACCATTTCGGAACTCGGAAGTCATCTTTTGTTGTTCCATACAAACAGTTCCTAACATAAAAGTAATCACTAGGGGTAGATCTTTACCGTCACTAAATTCTCTGTATTAGTGAATAACTTAATAATATCAAACGATTTTATCAGTGTGATACTTTTTTGGAAGGCTTATATGTTACGTAGTGATTTGTACAGTACCTGTAATAATTAGGTTTAAAAGGTCCGGCTTTATTAAGTCCCATATATTTCGCTTGTTCGTCCGATAACTCAGTCAAATGTGCATCAAACGTTGGTAAATGAAGACTGGCCACGTATTCATCTGCATTCAGAAAGTTACATATAATAAAAATGTTCCAGTAATTCCATCGTATATTAAAAAAAAAAAGCAAATGCGTACCCATTTTTTTAGGAAGAAGATAAACATCTGACTTATAGCGGCCAGAAGGTGCATTAAACAACTCAATTAGAGCAAGTGCCTGAGTAGCCGATGTTATAGAAACAACAAACGAAGGCAGAGACGAACAGCTAAGATTAACTAAACGACCTTCGGCTAGAAGAATAATCCGTCTACCGTCAGGCCATATAACATGATCGACTTGAGATCTAACCTTTTCCCATGTTAAATCTGGAGTTCGAAGACTATTCTGGAAGAAAAGTACCAAGTATCATAGTTAAACCCACAAGTAATAAAATTTACCAGAGAACAATTGATAGTCGGCCGTATCGATTGTTTTCACAAAGTATTCAAAGCGTTCGATAATTAAAAACCATCGGGAGCGCTATCATTTAAGCAAGCCAAAATTATGCATTATTTTATCTGCTTACAATAAATACAAATAAAATTTGGAAGAAATTATTTTTCTCAATTCAAGTTATGACAAATTGTTAAAACATAAAGCAAAAGGTAAATAGTTTTTTGAAGTGTCAAAGAATACAATCCTGAGGTTAACTAACTAGAGATGTAAACAACTCCACAATCGGACCTTGAACAAAAACTGTTTAACAGTTAACCGAAAGCAATACGTTTTTAAATTAACGATACTGTGAAAGTTTTTTGTTCGTACGGAATTGAATGTACGCCGACTTACAAAAATTATACGGCTGAAATTTGGCTAGAAACAACTGAAATACACATAAAAAATGGCTTAAAACTTTTTAGTGACATTTTCTAATAAAAACTGCATGCGATTAATACAAATTGTCTTTGAGCTATTTCGTCAAAGAGGTTAAGCTAACCAAATTTCATTTTCGGTTTACATCTCCAGTTCGAATACATAAAATGTTAAAGAGCAATGGTTTTAAACTCACTACATCTATTTCAGTATTAGAATGTCCCATGTTACAAACAACACATCCGTTTTTCATTTTATCCATATGCTCCCGAGTCACAACATTTTTATTTCCGGTTGCTGTTATCACAATATCTACATTGCGAATAACTTCGTTCAATTTAACTACCCGAAATCCATCCATACTGTGAAAAATTAAAACAAATCATTAGACACAATTCATTTCTATCTAAATTAAAGCAAAATACCTCGCTTGGAGGGCGCAGATAGGATCGATTTCTGTAATATAAACGATGCATCCGAGGCCTTTAAGTGCTTGGCAACAGCCTTTACCGACTTCTCCGTAACCACAAATAACAACTTGTTTGCCTCCGAACATAACGTCTGTTGATCGTTTCAAGCTAAAATTTTATTTTAATAATAAATTTACGATTCAAAAAACGATAGTCAAGTGTGTATCGAGGGAGTAACGATATGTTTTTGACGAGTGTGACATTATAGCGTCACACGAGTCAAAATAGCATTGCGTCCTAGATACACAGTGTATTTTTTGTCTCACATCCTATAAAATAGCGGCTTTTGTCATCATTTTCAGTATTTATAATATTTTTAACCTCAATTAAGTAGTCTCTACGTAAATGAAAATTATTGAATTTTTCCTTTATCATTAAGAATAATAAATAAAAAAAAAAATAGTTTGTTTTCTCAACATTCGGTTCGTTACCGGTCTAAAATAGGCCATTTTCCGTTTGGCATATATATATGAAAAACAGCCATTTTTTTATAGAAGGTAGGACAAAAATATTTTTATTCAAACGCACCTATCGATTATAGATTCTCGACAACTATATAAGTTATCGAATTTCGTTTTCGTTACGGAATCGTTAACATTCATTGCCGGTACCGTTAGCTTTCCTGCTTTACTAAGCTGATACAAACGATGCACTCCTGTTACGCTTTCTTCGACGATACCTTCAAATAACATAATTATACATGCTTTAAGATGTCTATAGGCCTTAAAAATACTCAAGTCAATATGTAAACCACATTTTATGAGCTTATGTTATGTATGAGCTATGAGCCTATGTTAATTCTGTCTTTCCTTAAGGAGGTTGAGCCGTTTTACGAAGATAATGAAAAAAATCTCAAATAAAGTTTTTTTAATAGATTTTTTTATGACAAAATTTTCTGTAAAAACTCCAAAATCATTAGGAGATTTATAAAGTTAAAAATTAAAAAAAACTTATACATGTAGTCTTATGGAAAATATGTCAACCTAGCATGAAAACGGTACATTTTAATTTTTTGCAAATAACCAAATAATGTCAGCAGTTCCGAAAATTAACTATGTTAAGCATCGATGTCTTACGCATATTTTAATATTTTTTCCAATTTAATTAGGAGACTTTTAATCAATAAAAAAAATTATTAAACCTTAGCACTTTTTGAATATGGACTTTTATTCTTGACAATTTTAACTGAATTTTCAACTTTTTCATGATTTAATTTTAATTTTTATTACTTCTAATTTGTTTTTTTTTAAATATTTACTGCAAAAAATATGTAAAATACAGATATTTACATAGGTACATTTATTTTTCCTAACCTAACTTTGTATAAAAAATTCAAAAGTTAGTCCATTAAGTAAAATACTGAAATAATTAATTAATATTAAAAAAAAATATTTATTTATGCTTTTATGATAATAATTTATTGGTATCATCGACTTACAACCTTTTGTAAAAATTTATTATGGAAAAGTTCCCATTTAGAATTCGACTTACTTTTGATTGGGACTGTAACGCATCAACCTCCTTAATGCAACATTTATTTTCTTTAGTTACACGGGAAAATTAAAAAAAATCTAGAAAATCAATCTTCTGATCACATTATAACATTGTTCCTATAGATACAGTAGAACCTCGAGAAGTTAAAAACCTCTGTAACTTAAACATTTTTTGACTTCCCTTCCCCTCAAAGCCTAAAACCTCCATTACTTAAAGCACAAAAGCTCGGTAACTTAAACAAATATTTTGAGCGTTGGCCCTCGATAACTTAAAATAATATTATGGTGACCTCCATAACTTAAAGTATTATCAGTGAGTCATCGCGTATACAAACAAAAGGGGTTTTGCCAAGAAAATTATTAATTTTCACTTCTGTCTTTCACTAAATCGCTTTACGTGTTGATGTGCGCATGAAATAAACAGAAAAAAATTACTGACTTTTTCATTTAATTTTAATAAATATGTACCTAATTGAATAAATAATTAGATACAAAATTTATTAGCAATTTTTTAGAACAGTTGAACCCCGTTAAGTTAAAAATTGAACTTCCAAAACCTCTCTAACTTCAACTCTCGATAAGTAAAAAACTCGATAACTTAAATTTTTCAACGTTTTCCTTGAACTGTAACTTATCGAGGTTCTCTGTATAAAGCTGAATAGTTTATTTGTTTGGTTGAACGCGCTAATCTCAGAACTACTGGTTCTACTGTATGTCAGAACTCTATTATCAACCCAAGTCGTGTGCGGCGCTAGTGTTGCTTGCTGGCAATTTTAAACGTACTTGATTCGACACACTTTGGAGTATATTTAATTGTTTTACCTTTGATTAATTTGAAAGTTGTAGGATATTTTTTCAACATAAGATGCGTTGCATCTCCACCATCGTCTAAGATCATATTTGGTTGCCATGTCTCTGTATTAACACATTTATCTATACACCACCAAAAATCTTCTTCCGTTTCCCCACGCCATGCAAAGATACTAAAACCGGCTTCAGCTAAAGCCGCTGCCACTTCATTCTATAAGAATTTTATGTAACTGGGTAAGGTATCTATAATTTGTATATATATATATATATATAACCATGAATTATTTTTATGCACCTGAGTAGAATATATATTGCACGCAGCCCAACGGATGCTCGCACCCAAAGCCGCCAATGTTTCTATAAGAACGGCTGTCTGGGCATTAATATGTGTACAGCCGACCACTTTAGCATTTTTCAACGGTTTGTCATCTCCGGCACGTTTACGTAAAGCCATGATGCCGGGCATTTCTGCATGATTATAAAAATTATTTATTCATTTTTTAGTGGACGCATATTGATTTTTTAGGGTTTCCATACCCAAAGGATGCTAGCCTGTTGCACTCATTACAAAAATTTCATTAAAATCGTATCGGTTGTTTTTGTGTAGACTCGGAACTTATATGATACAATGTGAATAATTCGTGTATCCTACTAGGTACAAAAAAAGTTTAAATAGTTTTTTGTTCAACTCGAAAACTATCGGAAACTGCTAAGGTATATTTTTTTTTCAAATGGCAACACATATTTTTTACATTTTTGAAATCTCTATTTTTTTCTATAAATTCATATAAAATTTTCATACGGTTACATAAAAAAATATTTGAAGAAAAACGTGATAGATTTATTAGTTAAACAAACCGTAATTATTTATTATTAATATTTACACATACGAAAAATAATTATTACTGTGTGTTTAATTAATAAATGGATACCGCTTTTCTCGAATATTTTCTTATGTAACCTTATGACAATTTTATGTTAATGTATAGAGAAAAAAATGGAGATTTCGAAAATTATAAAAAAAAATAATGTTGCCACTTGAAAAAAAAATACACGCTTCCGGTTGAGTGCGAAGTACAAATAAATATACCTCAGCAGTTCCCGATAGTAAATTTTGAGTTGAATAAAAAAACTATTCAAACTTTTTTTGTATGGTTACACTACCCAGGCGTGTCAAAAAAATAAGCTTTTTTTGTGAATTTTTTTACGAGTTCTAGGTGGCGGATCAAAACAAAAAATTTAGAGCTTTTTTACGCATATATTAAAGTTCTCAAAAATATTTGTTATTTATATACTTATATATAACAAAATGGCGTCGTGGTATTATAAAAAACAGACAATTTTTTTTAGGTGAAAAACGGTGTACATTGTAGCAGTCCTGGCGTACCATCAGGAACAAAAAAGAAATTTTTTTCTTTTTTTACAATCGTTTTTCCATGGAAGAACAGAGGATTTTAAATTTTGTTTGAAAATTCACAAACTTGTATGAGTTAGAATTTTTTTTTTCATTTTTTAGCAAAAACTCGAGCTTAAATTGTTAACTGCAAACATCATAATTTTTCAATCATAAAAATCGTGTGTACTTCCACGGAAAATCTATCTAAGAAGTTGTCATTTAAATTTCAAGTCAATCGGACAAAAATTGAGCGAGATACGGTGTACACCAATTTGAAAAACATAGTTTCGAGAAAAACGCGTTTAAAGTTTGAAAACGTATTTCTTATATAAAATTTTCAAAATTTTTGAGAACTTTAATATATGCGTAAAAAAGCACTAAATTTTTTTTTGATCCGCCATCTAGAACTCGTAAAAAAAATTACAAAAAAAGCTTATTTTTTTGACGCGCCTGGGTAGTGTAACCCCTTAAAAAGGCATCCGTAATTTTTACGCCAACTCGAAACTGGTTGAGAAGACTACATATTTTGTATTACATCTACACAGATTAAATAAATAAACGTACCTTGCTCAGCAATTTCGATTTCTCTGCGTCCGAATGCATGTTGGCTGATATTGCGAACACAAAAATCTTCAAAGCCTCTTGAATTCTTTTGATTTTTCAATCGAGGCGAAACATCGTCTTCTTCGGAGCTGCTGCCTGTATAAGATGCTGTAAATATAATAATTATTTTTTTAGTTGCGTACACGTAAATGTACAATGTTTACAAAAATTTCAAACAAGCGATTCAAAAACAGTCAGTAAGTAAATATAAACAAAAGGTTCCACTGGAGTTCGACGGAACAATTGGTATCGGCTCGGGCTTAAATTGAACTTTCGACAAAACAATCAGAAGTCGAGCATCCCACATCAGATATGCCAATGCGTGTTATTTTGAAGTTCTTAACTCATAAAAAGAATTTTTGCCTGTTTTTGATAAATCAAATAAAAAGTGATTGATTAAGAATATACTTTGTTTTGACCCAAATGTGCTTTTTTCTTATTTATTTTGCTTTAAATAGTTCCTTCGACTTTGGCTTAAAATAGCCTTCGGTCGGACTCAAGTCTCTACACAAAAAGATCAACGTGTCTTGTAAAGGATAATTTAAGATATTTGCGCGGTTTAATTAATAAGGTAAATTATAAATCAATATCATTATAAATAGTTTACAACAAATTATAAGAAAAATGGCTTCGTTGGCACCCTTACAATAAAGTAATTATAATGGTCTCTTTACGGCTATTGATGAATTTTCATTCCGAGTAGGTATGAAATACATGAATAAAACGACCGCATAGTATTTCCGACATATTTTAAATAATTTATTAAGCTTATACGAAGTTTAGTATATAATATACGAACGGAACGAGAGAAGATTGTGTCTTGTGACAGCACAGCAAAATATTAATCTCATTCTGTTATCGAAAATTGCGCCTTACCGCGAACTTGTTTCACTTCAAAAAATCCATGCAAGTATCCTATCAATTTTTCACAATAAAATTCAAACCAACAAAACCGGTTCCGAAAATTTTACAGCTTGTTAGAGGAATAACCAGAAAATTTCACACAGAACACAAACACAGTGAGTACAAAAAAAAAAATATAATAGAAACATACCATATTATGTTAAATTTTACTTTATAGATTCTGAAATAATCACGAAAAAGCTTTAATCTGATGGACAAAATAACAAATAACACACATAACGTACCGGAACTGTAGGAATCGGTGGATGAGGCAGAAAGCGACCGGCTCCGGTAGCGACTCGATTTCTTTAACGCTCCGGATGATTTTGCGTCCTGGAAGTGTACAGACTGTAATCAGGATCATTTAGTTAAAATATAAAGTTGTACAGTTAATAAATTCACAACATTTAAAAAAAAACAACATACATTATACATATTTATTTAACAAGCACCAAACTTTACTAGCGTTATTGGAAATATTTAATAAAAGATAAAAAGCAAACAATACAAAATAAAGCTCAGCTCATACAAACATAAAGTCTAAAAGTGAACACTAGATAATTTACTGTTTAAACTTTACTAAATACCGAGTATATTTAACAATCAAATTTTCGAGTAATTTTTTTAATGAGAATTTGTTTTATTCTTTCAAATTAACCGTCGATTATATTTAAAAATCTTCGGTAAATTCAGTAAAAAAAATAAGAAGAAAATGTAATTTTAAAGCTTAATAACTGAGTAGCTGTTTGATTGTAGGTAAAATAGATATCTATCATTTATCTTGTAATCATATTGCTTGATTACAGTGTAACGGTTTATGTTTGTCATACAATGATATCATAAAATATATTTTTAGCTCAACTATTAATCAACTATGTTTACATTCAAATATTATGCCATTATATAGTTTGTGCAAATATGTTTTTAATTATTCTGTTGATTGCACGCTTGAGATTCCGATACGTGGCGCCACAGTCTAGTCCATAGAAAATGGCGGCGTGTTAATTTAAAAACATGGGTTTTGTATGTCTGTATTTTGTAGGTATACGTGTTTGTAAATATGTGTGTTTGTTATTTTGTATGCAAGAATCAGTGTTGAAGAAAATGTTCATTAGTTACAGAAAAAAGTGAAATCACATAAAAAAAACATACCGAGCTTTAGCCATAAAGTGAGAGACAGATAAGAGATGCACATTGAGATTCGACACGTGGGTGTGGAAACTACATTTTGTTATACTTCGATTTTTTGCCAACAGATGTCATAGTGTTACATGCCAAATCCCAATATCAGAAATAGTGTAATTTTAATAACGTATGATTTACTTAGACAATTATTATAAATTCGTTTTAAATGGAGATCAAACACGAAAAACGAAATTA
This sequence comes from Xanthostigma xanthostigma, assembly GCA_963575645.1. Lineage (NCBI taxonomy): Eukaryota > Metazoa > Arthropoda > Insecta > Raphidioptera > Raphidiidae > Xanthostigma > Xanthostigma xanthostigma. The sequence continues at coordinate 11,960,435 of OY754476.1, read as the reverse complement.
ATAATATCCAATTAAAAATTAAAAACTAATAGCAATAAAAAAATACAGTAAACACACATGCCCACAAATTCCTAATAGTGCTGGGATTATTCTTCGATATTTGATATCTCGATAATTATTCGAATCATTTAGTTACTACGGATGAATAGAAAAGCTCTTTTTAGAAAAAAAAAATTTAGATACACACTTTTATTAGAAAACTGTGAAAAGATATATTATATTTCTTAAGGAGATTGAGCCGTTTTACGAAGATAATGAAAAAAATCTGAAATAAAGTTTTTTTAATAGATTTTTTTATGACAAAATTTTCTGTAAAAAATCTAAAATCATTAGGAGATTTATAAAGTTAAAAATTAAAAAAAACTTTTACATGTAGTCTTATGGAAAATATGTCAAGCTAGCATGCAACTGTTCATTTTAATTTTTTGCAAATAACCAAATAATGTCAGCAGTTCCAAAAACTATCTATGTAAAGCATCGATGTCTTACGCATATTTTAATATTTTTTCCAATTTAATTAGGAGACTTTTAATCAATAAAAAAAATTATTAAACCTTAGGACTTTTCGATTATGAACTTTTATTCTTGACAGATTTAACAATTTAAACTGAATTTTCAGATTTTTAATGATTTAATTTTAATTTTTATTACTTCTAATTTCTTTTTCCAATTATTCACTGCAAAAAATATGTAAAATACAGATATTTACATAAATTTATTTTTTTTAACCTAACTGTACAAAAAATACAAAAATTAGTCCATTAAGTATAAAGTACTGAAATAATTAATTAATATTAAAAAAAATTATTTATTTATGGCTTTATGACAATAATTTATTGGTATCATCGACTTATAAACTATAAAAGTTCCCATTTAGAATTCGACTTACTTTTGATTGGGACTGTAACGGATCAACCTCCTTAAATAAAAATTCAAATTTTATCCAGTCTCATAAAATGAAGGTACTTGCGCATAGCACTGAGATCAAGATTGTGATTAATACGCCTTCAAAAAGTCATTGCTTGCAAGAGATATTTAGTATTTAAAATAACCCAGCTTTAGTTCCTACAAAATGCCACAATACATAATAAAACAGTGGTTAAACACTTGTTTGGATTATTTTCTTACCAACTTAGACCTTTGGCCCACGAAGGCGTTCGTGCCAGCCAAAGCCTAAAAATAAATATTAAACATTTCTAGTCTTTTCAAATAGTTTTTTCTTTCACATTTATACACAGTAGTGTCAAGAAACGATTAAAATTAAAATTCTTGTCATTTTTACGTTTATCGAAATTTTTACGATCGAACACAGTGGCGGCTTATGGGTCCCGAGGCTGGTGAAGCGCTAGAAGATTTGTTCTAATACTCAGGAGCATGGGCAAAAATTTTGTTAAAAATTAAACTACATACGACGTCGTTGATTGGATTCATTGTTGATATTTCATAGATCTGAAGCAAGCAAGTAGCTATCAGGTGCGCGCTGCATGGATGAATGTGCTCAACAAGTGACCGTCTAGCTAGTAGCTACGTACACTAAATTCAACCACATGCTTTACTAGGTAGCTTGTCGTGCTGACGTCATAGTTTCCATAGCAACGGACGTTACAAGTGCATGTTTAACATTCGTCTGGCAAAGCTCTTCATTGTAGTGTATATGTCACTATATGCTACACTTGCGTGCTGCGTTTTCTATATTGATTGCGCGGTATACACTGAATTCATTGCTACTTTAGTAAAATTTGAAATCATTTCCATGGTCCATCCCTCTATTGTGTCCCTGTCTAATTAATTAAGTACTTATATAAGAAAGAAACGGTTAAATAATAAATAAACATTTGTCGTGGCTTAAATGTTACAAAGCAAAAGCCAATAAAACCCATATTAAAAAAAATCATTAGAAAATGCATTTATTATATTTATTAGATGTACAAAAAAAAAAACAACTTTTATGAAGAGGCACCCCTTCACCTATAGTTCATTTTAATAGCCGCCACGTTGATCGAAAACAATCGACAAAAGGATTATGGTTTGTTATACTAACAATATAATATGAACTAGTTCCAAACATTTTCAATTTTGATCGTTTTCTTTTCTTTTCATTTTTTTTATTTTTGAACCACTGTGTATATGACACATTACAAGTATAACATCTGAATAAATATAGTGTAAAAAGTATTAATATTGTTTTTGGTTGCCAAACAAAACAAATATTTAGGGTACACTAAAAACAGTGATTCTGGGCCATATAAAGGGCCACCACTGTTTTATATACATGCATATAACTAATATAAATATGAAATTAGTTATCAAATTCAATCGACGAAACTGTCAAAAAAATGCTAATTAATTTATTTGATATACGGAGTAAACCTGACCGAAAAAATCACGTCAAATACGCGAGTTGAAAAAATCGATTTATATTCGGTATTATTTAATTTTCCAGTTATCTGTTAAAAAAGCTCACATGCATTTAAAAATGTGCTAAATTTAAGAACAAAAAGTCAATAAAAAATCCATAATAACTGCAAAACTTGATAATTTAATAGCATTTCAATACTGCATAAACAAGCTCTGTAACAAATAATATCGACAATTATGCCGTTAAACGTACCAAGAGGCCATCCTTAAAATACGTCACGCGATATTTACGCATTTATGTTCCCCCCTTCCCCCCACTTTGTCAGGCTGCACCACATTTTTGCAAACTCCCACCTAATAATTCTCGTTATAAAACCTGCCTCCCACCCTCCAACAAATGATAATTTATTACAAATATTATGCTCAAATAATTCCATTCATTTGTAGCAATTGTTGTTGACATAAAATTGATGTAGGTATTTCAAACGATGCTACACGTCATTTTTGTTCGAACCCCCCCCCCCCCATATCATTACGTAAGACGGTATCTTTGCGTACGTATTTTATGGACGACCCCAATTTACAAGAAACACCAAATTGGTGTGTATATTATTGAAGTCATTTCGTTTTTCGAAATTAACAGATAAAGACACTCCAGTAACTCATGGATAACAATTAAAAGTAGTTTAAAATAATTAAAGATTATAAAAATAGTTAACAGCCCCGTATAGATTTAATTTTGTAATCTCAAAACACCCTTTAAATTCGTTCGTTCGCTCGAATGAATGACGAAAATTTGATATTATTTTGAGTTTAAAATTCTATTATTTTTCCACAGTACACTTACGTAACAAATGCAGGAAACGTATAATCTTTACTTCATGATCTGTTTTTCTAACACCTACTAAATAGGTACGCAATATACTATTAACACCTTAAATACGTGCGATTTTTACCCGAACGAAGCCGGGCCGGTTAGCTAGTTATAGCCTATAACCTGGTCAGACAATGTATCCATAAATTTAAAAAAAAATGGAAGCCGTTGTGGGATTTCTGGCAGATGTGAAACATCAAAATTTATAGTAATATTTATAATTAATAAAAACCAATAAAGAAATACACAGTTCACACAGAGAAGCAACGAAGTGTATAGAATACGCGCGCGCGCACACAAGGGAGTCGAGACGACGACGTAGAGGGGGCATGACGGCATAAAAGAGCGTCATGTCGTTTGCCGTCACGGCACACTAGTCGGTTGTACTGCCAAGGCACGCCAATAGATGCTTCACATAAAAAATAATTAATGTAAATCGGATCAGAAGTTCTCGAGTTAAAAGCGTACAAACGGAGAGACAGACAGAAAGACGCTGTATTTTATATTATTATATATAAAGACATTTTTATAATACAGTAGAACCTCAGAACCTCGATAAGTTAAAAATCTCTCTAGCTTAAAAATTTTTTGAATTCCCTTCCCTCTCAAAGCCTAAATATCTATATCAGGGACGGGAAAATATTTTGATCGTAGGGGCACATTGCTGATGAAACTTTGATCGTGGGCCAAAAATTTGGAGAGCAAAAAAAAAATCTTTTCATTTCTGCAACAATAAAGGTCTTTTTTCGTCTGTTGTGGCCCTTGCTATTTACTATTTTTCAAAATTTTTTTTATACGCCAAATTATATTATCAAAATATTTTCGCTCTTAATGATCATTTATAAAATGCTTCGCGGGCCGGACAAAAGTCTACTGCGGGCCGAATTCGGCCCGCGGGCCGCCATTTGTCCAAGTCTGATCTATATAATAAATATCTATATATCGTAATGGCAACACTGTTTTCTGCAAACTGAAACTTTCGTTGAAAATAAGTTCGATTGTGGATTGGGGCTATAATCTTATGATTTATTGTTAACTACCTTTTATTCTATATCAGAAATGAATCTGTCCCTTTCATAAAATGTCTCAATAGTTCAATAATTCACATTTAAATGCTTATTTTCAAGGTCACAACCTTGTCATACTAATTTGATACATTACTTATTTGTTATTTATCGATACGATTGTATAATATGTAAGTTTTTAAGCCTAACACCCAAAAGAATTTTTTGCATAATATTATAATACTGACAAATGTATCGATAAATACTAAAGCACCTTGCAATAGCCAATTAAAGATATTTTGTCCGACACTTAAACGGAAAAATGTATTTTCAAAAAATGTTTGCCTGTCTGCCTGTACTAAGTTCAACACATAATACTATAATGCCTCAGTGTTGAACTCAAAATAAATTTCAACACGGCGTTTCTAGATTGATTCTGATATTACATGCATCACTCGGGAACAGCTGAACCTACTTTGATGAAATTTGGTACAAGTATATTTACTGGCACCTTAAAATAGGTATTAGCTATTTTTTATCGGTCAACGATCTGAAGTTATTTCAAAACCGACATTAATACGATTGGAGTTGCAATAAAGTTATTATTGACATCTCGCAGTCATTTATTTAATTAATAATAGCACTTCCGTTAGTGAATGCACATTAAATTAAACTAGCGCTTCTCAAATGGTGGGTCGCGGCCCCGCCAGGGGCCGATAATGTATTCCGAGGTGCCACGAGTGCTTGATAAAATTTTGTAAAAAAAAATACATAGATCACGTCATCTTGTAGGTATATCATGCCAGTGGCCGCGATTTTTTTTCAATAAGCATTTAGGGGCGCAAAGAAAAAAAGGTTGAGAGGCGCTGAATTTGTCAATTATAGACGATCGACAAGTCATTAAGATCTAAAAGTCGATGCAAGATGTCAGTTAACATTATTTATATTTGTACTATTTTAAAGGTTGTCTATTAGATGTTATTTTAAGAAAAGTTTCTAAAATCTAGTAGACACATATATTTCATATTGCGTAAATATCAGTATTGCATTGATAAATATATACATTGTTTTGTTGCTTCGTTGATGGCACGTTTAACCTAAGATCGTAATGATTATTGAAACAAATGTTAATCATTAAGTCAAATAACTACTCGTGGCCTCAAGCATTTAAAGCGTACAATAAATTTTGTTAAAGACAGTTATCTAAATACATAAATGACTCAATATGACATTAAAGTAAGTCACTTTGCTCCAAATGTTTGTTTTGAGCCTTTAACGTAGCTGTTTTTACTTCTTTCATTGGCGAATTGAATTAAATACCGAAATAGTCAATCGATAACATAATATGTACTTTTCGGTTACGATCTCAAAAGCGGTTTATCTAAAGTCTCCGACTGGACTTCTTTATATACCGTCGGGACTCAAATTTTTAAGTTCTTCTACTATACTTTTTTTTTCTAACGTGCTATTTACATCTTTATCAGGACACAAAAACTTTCGAACAAAACTATTTAAATATTTGCTCTTCAGTAACTTATAATTTTATAAACAAACAATTAACACATTGAGACAAGTTGATGTGTTGCAGGCACAACGCGATATACGAGATGGCTAAAAAATCAGATATAGCGCACAATGCTTTTTTTTTTGCAAAAAGCTACGATTTTTTACTAATATTTTTTTTTTCATACGTACTGTTTCTGGGTAGAGCAACAATGCACAACGGTTGTTTTTAAAATGGAACATCTCGTTTTTTTGAGTTAATGCTAAAGGTTTTTAAATCCTCTTCAAAAGCATAATAAAAACATGTTATTGATATATGAAATTATAATTATTTATTAACATATTTTTTGTTTTTGGGCAAAGCCCGTTTGAGTATATTCATATATTTAAATTAATTTATCATAATTCAGACTTTCATTCATTTTTTTTTGCCTGTCTAATGATTTTAGCCTTCAACAATTCATTAAAATTGGGTCATATCTGTAGTGTTATAAATTAATGTGAATCACATGATAACCGTATTTTAAACTGTTCAATATAATTTTGCAACTATACCAACGACTTAACTTGAACAATTTCTTTAAGAATATTGAATGTCAACCAAAAATAATCACTTAATAATAATATATTACAGACTAAAATAGTCCAAATATATTTTAATTCGTAAGTAAGTTTCGTGTTATTATTAATTAATAACGCAATGTTAAGAGTATATATAGAGTTACAATCGGTTTAAATTAAATATAATGACATAATAATAAAACAGAAATTTACCTTAACAGAAGATCCAGGATCTGTCACAGGACTGTCTGATACACTTATTAAATTTGCCTTTGTTGCCAATGCATTAGCTAAATCACCACACTCCGACATATTGTTGGATATTTAAAACTTATAAGAATATACATCTACTTAAACGACTCCAAGCGTCCCTAGCTCAGTTAAATGAAGCATATCAAAAAAGTAAAAACGATCTGACAGCAATCAGTATTGCTTGGAATAATATCGATTGTGATTAATGTCTAGTAAAATTTATTATAAAAAATGTGTAAAGCCAATAATACACATTTCACAATAAATTAATAAAAAATTTGATGACACCATTTTATTAACGATGTAATGATTTATGATTAACTCTAATCTAACTTTAAATCAGGCATATCAATTATCAATACACACTGTCGACTGTCAATTACGAAGATTGTCATTCATAGTTGACCGTGTATTTTTTGCTTTAAGTGTCGCTAGACATTTGACAGCAAATTTAGTTTTGTTAGGTTTGTGTTTTGAAGAAAACGTATACATCTGTAGCTAACTTTATTGCACTCCATATTATTATTTGTTGGTGAAAACATTTCACAGCTGGGTTTTGTCGTGAAAGAGTAGTGACGTGTGGTTGAATAACAGATCAAAATGGAACAATACGTTTATACCGAATATTTAGGTACATGAACATTAAAACATACATCTAAATTAAGTGAATACGAAGTAATGTTTTTTTAATTTTGTTAATCAATTGATCTAAAAAAAACAAAGCGCATACTGTAGTGTATAAAATCACTGACCAACTGATAAGGGCTATTGGATCAAGCCATTGACCTCCCTCGAATGTAAGTTATTTTGGTTTCTTTTAAATAAATTATTGATTAATTTGACATTAAAAAGCAATGATTTGCATTCGTTCAATGTTAATTAAGTATGGTCCCTAAAATGCGAACTCCTGAGAGGGTAGAAAATCTTAAATGGCAACATTTGGTTGCATGTTTTTTATTTTCTTGATTTCGTATTCGTTGGGAAACAAAGCATTTAAAATTTATCAAACTTGTTTTTATCATATTATACAGCTACATCGCAGTATTAATATTTTTTTCTGTTTTCTTTTTGTATCCAAGTTAATAAAACTAGTTAATACACCCATTTAACACTATATATAACGCCTACACGATTTATAAATTAAAACGATGGATTATGAGACGAAAAAACAATTTATTTAGAATTTAAATAACAAAGTGTATCCAGCAAGGTTTTCAATTTTTTCGTGACTCGTCAATTATTATTTTTTGTTTTGTTATATTTTTCGCCAGTGTAAATTTATCTAGAAATTATTTTTGACTAAAAAACGGAAATTATTTGGAATTTTAGACTTAAAAAAAAGACTGCACTTTCTCGATGTATGTCTGTTTTAATTATTTTTATAGACATTTATTGATATAGAAAAGTTTTCGATGTTAAGATGCTCTAATGTTGACATAGTTATTGTTAATTTAATAAGCGAAATAGTGTTTTTGTAAGATAATAACAAACATCTGATATCAAAATGTAAATTGGTAAATTGGTAAATTTTCCGTAAACTGTGAACTTTGTATATGGAACGCAATGCCGTGATATATTTAAGGTCAGTTTTGCGTGCCGGGACAACAAATTTTATACTAAATAAAGTTCGTGGACAAGTGTATTTATTATTATTTAGAATAATATGTAAACAAAATATTCAAAAAAATCGCTCTATTTTCTAAGTATTCCTTTTCATGTAGGTCTTATTTGAACGTATGTAGCTATATTAAACTAAGATAGGTACATTTTGATTTGAAAAAAATATCTGCAGTTGTGCTCATCAAATATTTATTATTATTTGAACCAGGCTTACGGCATTTGAAATTGTGTTTCCGATTCGATTTTTATAGATAGATAGATATATATTTTTTCGCGTAGCCACAAGGGAAGCGAACGTCAAAAACAATACAATATTGTATAAAATAAAATACATGATTAGTGATTACATTAAAATAACTAATTAAAAAGCGTCGTCATATGGGCAAGCATTTATTAAATAGCGTTTCAAACGTTTTTTGAAAATTTTGATATTTGGACTGTCCTTAATGAAAACAGGGAGTTTGTTATAAAAATAACTACCCTTATTAATTGCCCTGTTATCTGATCGAGCAGTTCTAGATGGGTTATTTTGAGCACGAGTGTTGTAATTGTGTACATCAGAATTTAGTTTCAGACTGTTTATTTTATTTAAAACGTTGATAATTAATTGAAATATGTAAATTGCATAAAAAGTTAAGATACACTTTCCAGCAAACACTTGCCTACAAGACTGTCTTGCGTTAAGCTTAAAAATAAGTCTTATTATCCTTTTTTGCGCCCTGAATACTCTGATGCATTACATTCGTGATCGATAATACATGTTAGATGTCTATAGCTTCTGAAAAGTAGTTTTTTTTTGAGAAATTAAGGAAGTTTGAAAATTGATAGAACAACGAATAAATGCCCTTAAAAAATTCGATATGAAAAACCATGCATTTCTTCGATGTCCCAAAATCGTTTTCAATACGAAACGTTTTAGTCAATTTTCCAGACAGCCTTTTTACGGATAAGACGATATTGGCTAATAGGAACAAAGTATGCACAAAATTGCTTATATTTCCAAAACCACATCCGATTAGCATTACTATAGACTTGTTGTTCTTACAAACATTAAAAAAATCATTTAAATCGTTACAAAAAAAAAAAGATATTCCACAGATAAACAAAACACGCAGACACGATTTTTCATCACCATTCTTCCATATCTTACGGAACATGGAACTAAAATTAATTTTGTATATAAAAAACAAAAAAAAAACGTGTTTGTATTTAATTATAAAGTAGTAAAAAAATTGCTGCACAAATTTAAACAGTGAATATTGGAAACGAAAATCTTGTGTGTATATTTACGATTTACTTTCACTCAAATCGTAATTAATATTTAGTGTATAAAATAATGTAAGAGCATAAATAGTGCATGTACATTGTATGCATAGAAACATTCGGTTGATTCACGCGTACGTTGCACGACTTTTCGCGTGAACTGTATTTAAATTATTTTTTAAAGTACCTAATAAACAGAAGCAAATATAATACGCGCCACGAATCTAAAAGGCTCGGAAGTTAGATGCAAACGCGGGCTTGCGCTTGTACAGTCTTTTGAAAAACTACGAACTCGCAACTCAACAAAACTAAAATAACAACAACTTGACAATAGCGTGCTCGACTGTACTTTAAAGCAGGAAAGCGACAAGTGACAAAGGCAACGAGCGATCACGGCCAATCACCGACGAGCGCACGTTCCGTGCAGGTAGCTGGGAGGTGGTGGGAGTCTCAACGGCTCCAAAATGTGCCTTGGCGACGCTGTTTGTGACTAACTTCCGAACCTTTTAGATCCGTGGCGCGTATTATAGTTTTTAATTAATATGGCTCGCTAACACACCCTAAATCTTATAAATGGCTCTTTAGAATAAACGGTCTGACACCCCTGATATAAGGTATCTGGTTAATATAATCAAATATCAAAGCTGGATTTGAACGACATCACAAAATATCCCTGAGCAAAGGTGGGATTCGAACCCGCGAAAGCCTGATCCAATGGTTAGCACGCTAACCATTACACTACGCTGTCCTCAAATTAATATTTGAATCCATAGTACCTAGTACCTACTAGTAACACCCAGATAATAAAAAAAAAATATTTAAAAAAACAAGAAATCCGACTACACAAAAAAGAAATTAATGACTCAAAAAGAGGAAAACAACTCGGAAAATCTCAACATGCAGCGTATGGGAATATATATATATAGTATTTCTGGAATTAGCGATTTACTAGCTTTTATTTGGTACTTACTCATGTTTTTATAATAATTATATATTTTTTATGCCCCTCTCTTTTTTCGCAATATTAGGTATAGTACCCTCTGTCACTCCCACGATTAAGACGAAGCTAACGACACATCATTAAAGTCCATCAAGCCGTTTAGACTGCAGAGCGTGCCACAAAAAGAGATCAATGTACATACCCACACACTCGAAAAGCATTACCCTCCTTCTGGCGCAGTCGGGTAAAACGCGGACACAATTTAAAGAAAATTTTAAACATTTTTAATTTAATAAAAGTTCATGTCAAAGATACAATTGGGTCATTTTTAAAGTTTTTTAAAACTATTGGATCACTTTTGATCTCTGCATACCTGTGTGTTTCTTATACATCGTGGAATTCTATTAAAACAAACGACATTAACGGAGTGAAACCACGGGTAAAGGCTAGTAGAAAAGAAATGAATGACGCATAAAAATTGAATGGGAATTAATTATTTTGTTATGATACTTTTATTCTATACCGAGCATAGGAATAAAATCGCAATCAAACTATATTAGGGTGCAAACATATACTGCTGTTTTTTTTTACGCCGTAAGCACTGGCGTATCCAGGAGGGCAAAACAAGCACGGGGGACCCGGCTTAAGAAATTTTTAATTTGCCCCCTCCTGGGCCAAAAGCTGGGTACGCCCATGTTACGTCATAGAAAAAGACAAAGTTTTTGAAACAGAGATACTTTATGCAGATTGAATGCAAGTACATCAACCAATCCTATCATCGGAATTACATCGAAGAAAGATACGCAGATATATTTTCGATACGCTTTGTTGCCTTCACTCACCGCACATTGAGTAGATAGACAATGATTCATATAGTTAATTAATAGATATATGGATTACACAATGAAAATCGTGAATAGTTTAAAATTCTAAGACTGTATTTCATTTGGAAAGACCTATTGAATGAAAAATGAAAGCGTTTGAACTCTATTTTGTCATACCCCGTGTAAAATAGCTGATTTAAATTCACGTGGGCAGACATGGAAAGTAACTCATTACGCGCTAGTGAGGTAAAGTAAAATTCCATAGTGATTTACTATTAGTAACTATATTATGTATTTTACTTAGACACCCTTCGTGAATTTGAAATTTTTTAATCTATTTTTCAGTCCGACTACCTATTTATAGAATTTAAGGTTTGCAGTATCGGTACTGAAATCGAATTTGTATTTCCCGGTACTGGAGGAGATCCAGTACCGAGAAATTCGATATTTTCGGTACTAGAGAAAAAATGTGTTAAATGCTTGTTGTGCGTGAAATAAAATGTTGGAAATAGTTGAAGAAGTTTAATCACAATACAAATCACTGAATTACCCTACGTAATTCAATCAAATTTAAATATTACAAGCAGTTTCAATAATAATCTTTGATAATCAACAAATTAAGTAATATCTTAACTCAACTTTAACAAGAAATAATTATTCTTGTCATCAAAAAGGAACCTTAAATTCAAATTTAATAAATTGTACCTATGCAGTCTGGTTTTGAAAAATTCACAAAAATTCTAAACTTGTAGTCGTAACTTAACAGAAACTCGTATAGTCGTAATAGACAGTAACTTTTTTACATAACGACAATGAAAAGAAAAAATGTTTTACGTATTCTAAAAAGAAATTGAGGTAAGGTCACATGGGTGTTCTTTAAACTATTATGTTTTAAATCACCGCCGACGATTAGAGCGTTTACAGCTTGAAAAAATAGTTAAAAGATTTAAATTAGTATAATTTTTTGTAGTACCGGAATTCCCGGGAGCAATCTCTAATAGATATCGATAAGCACCCGCGGATAAAATATCATATCGAGAGTATTTTTTTGGATATATAGGTTTATTTAGCATACATTATAATCAATATTGTCACGGACTTTAATCGTCCTTACATTGCAGTGATTGCGGTAGAATTTATATTTAATACATTATACCTTATTAGCCGGAAACTCTTTTAGTTTGTGAGTTTCGGGTTCGAGTCCCGTTGGTGTTGATTTAAATTTTTTTCTTATATTATTATATAGGCTTACAACAATCATGCCGACCTTGTTATCTGATACTAGCGGTCCCGCCCGGTTTCACCCGGGTGTAAAAGAACGAATGGGGAAGGGAAAAACATGAGTACACACATTCATCTTAGTTTACCGAGATGAATGTTGTGTCCAAATTTCATGATGATCGGAGTTACCGCTCAAAAGTTTTTGTCGATAAAAAGCAGTATTTATAATTTTTTTTAACTAATAATTTTTTTTAATTAATTAAATAAATTTAAATGTAAGCCTTAGTAGAAAGCAATGTAGAAAATAAAAAACAAAATAAAAATGCATTCGCCCAACGTAGGGCTCGAACCCACGACCCTGATATTGACAGTCGTGTGCTCTACCGATTGAGCTAGCCGGCGCTGTATTCTTACAACGCTAATATGAGTATATTTAGTTAGTGCATTTCACCTGAATAGAAGCTTATTTTTGAGATACATTTTGCAACATTTTTCATTAATGCTCCGCTCCTAATGGTCGAAACCTGATTTTATATAGCCTATAGCCTTCCTCGATAAATGGGCTATCCAACAAAAAAAAATTTTCAATTTGAACCAGTAGTTCCTGAGATTAGCGCGTTCAAACAAACAAACAAACTCTTCAGCTTTATATATTAGTATAGATTACGTTTATTCGCTAATATAATGAATTCGTTTGGGAAAGGGATTTAAATTTTAATCCTTTCTCCGATTAGGAGACACGAGACGTAGTGGTGTGAGCATGAAGAGAGAGAGAGAAAGAGAGGAATCAATTAGATTGTATGTAAGCAAACTATGTGTGAGGTTTGAGAATACTATCATGTGCGTGAAGCCCCCCCCCTGTCTTTCACTTTACGAAGTGCCGTACCGTAAATAATATAGTTGATCTGTTCATTTAAAAATTCTCTGTTATATTTAATAATTTATTTAAAAAAAAAAACAGTTGTGTGGTTTTTAAGAAACCACGACGCAAGTGAAACTTTTATTGGATTGTAGGCGTTGGATTGTAGACACTTATCCATCACGATTAATTATAAACAACAATATTCACATGAATACACGAATAAAAACATGTAAACACTGTACAGCACTGGCCCGCATGACAGACTGACTATGTGTTATACATACTACACGGTCAGCTGATGCTAACCATGGGCGCCGCCATATTGGCCTTTGCTGCTCTACCGAGCGCCTACTCCGAGCGCCTTTCACTTTACCCCTACTCCGCGGCCGCCTGTAATGCGACATGCAACAGACGGCCAGAAAAATTCGGGGCGATAGAATAAAAGTTTCACTTTAAAAAATAATTTTGGCAATAAAAATATATTTTTTATTTTGTAATTTCAATTATTTTATTTGTGTACGGCACTGGCTCATCTCATCTCGTAATGCTCTGCCTAATTCCGTAGTGGGGTTTCAAGGTCAACGGGGAAATGTTTATTTTAAACAATTTATATCTTATAAAATGTAATTTTTTTTACCTATCACTTATATATCTTTACGGAAACATTGAAAATCTGTGTCAAGTTTATACTAATAAAAATATTGATCACGGCACGATGCGGGTAAATTGGATGTCCAGAACATACAAAGTTGTGAAATATCCACTGTTTTATGTTTTGGAAGTCGTAAAGGGTTAACCAAAACACCTAGTTGCATTTATATAAATAAAATTTCAATTAATTTTGACATTTCAGTCATTACACAAAGACGGGTGAAAGATTTTTGAGAAAGTTGCATTATATTTTAAGGGCTGTATAATTTAGAGTAGAATTTCAATTGAAATTTTACGAAAAAATATAAGGAATAGCCACTTAAAGATTTTGTGCATATCGCAACTAAAAAATTCTGACGCGCGATTTCGAATCGTAGGTTCGATCCCGGCAGTCGGTGACATTATTATTTTTTATGTATTTTTACAATCATACAGTTTTACAGTGTGGAATGTAAAATATAGTCTTTTTTTAATTTGTAATGCAATCTATACTGCCCTAAAAAGCCAAAGTGGCATTTGTTGAAAAATTAGTTCATACTGAAGCCAACGACAGTAGTAAGTGCTGCAGCAATAATTTTATTATCTTTAAAAAATGTTTCCCCCATGTTTTGGTTTCCATAATCTTACATTCTGGACGGTCAAGACATTTTTAGTAAATCTTGATTTACTCAAATTCATAAGTTGGTCACTTACTGCCTTTTACCTTTTTACGGCAGTATTATAAATAAATTGAATAATTGGCTAGGTTATAAAAAAATGATTCGATTTTCCAACGACTAACAAGTTTTTTTTTTAAATAATAAACAAGTGAATACACTGCAATCAAACATTATCAGTGTGTACCCATAAATAATATAAATAAGTACCTATTTTAATATGTCTTCAATATCGCGATCAGTTTCGATTTTCCAATTAAAAACGGAAGGTTATTTGTGTAATGTTACATATATTATGTATATTTTCGTGTTTGAAGTACAGGTGTACCCAAGTAACCAGGGCAGACATTAGTATATGTATATTGTATTTATAGGGCTGCGCAGAACATTTTTGACTCGAACTGTTAGGTTTGTTGATCAAGCCCTAGAGGCTTAGAGCCGTTCTAGAAGGCTTCGGATAAATATTCAGAAAATGATTTAGGCTTAAACCCGCGAAGTCCCGGCCTAGGGTGGCAAAATTTAAGAGGCGACTAAAATTTTAAAAACGACTAGAATTTGAAATCACTAAAATTAAAAACATCAAACAAAAAGTAACGGCTCAGAACAGGGGCGGGCAAATCTTTTGATCGTCGGGCCACATTGCTGATGAAAATTTGACCGTGGGCCAAAAATTTGGAGAGCAAAAAGAAAGGTCCTTTCATTTCTGCAACAAAAATTTGGAGAAAAAAATTATGCGCCAAATTATATTGGCAAACTACTTTCGCTCTTAATAATCATTTATAAAATGCTTCGCGGGTCGGATAATATTCTACTGCGGGCCACCATTTGCCCAGGCCTGGTTTAGAATATAAATGAAGAAATGTAGAAACGGGTCCGCCACAAGGATAGTTTTTCGTCCAAAAGGGTGGAAACTTTGTATATGTATAACGAAAAATCGGTGACATGAAAGTCACGTGGTCACAGAACTATAAAACTTACTGGCTTCATATACACGGCGTTATATGGGAGAAAGGCAAAATCAATGTATAAGAATACGCTAGAGATTCGTTGGCATTTAGCACAGAAAAGAATCTCTAACGAGATTCTTCGATTCGTTTACATTACAAGAAAGAGTATTGTGTCTATTGTAACTTGTATTACAATATGAAGGTCAGATGACAGATCAAAGTGTTGACGTTGTTTCAAAATTAAAGCCGTCAGATGGCAGACGTTGTTCAGCGTTGCTGTATTTTAATTAATTTACAAAAACAAAAGCAATAATAAATTTTTTAAGTAGAGCAATCAATTATCTGTAAAATGATATATAATTTATGTGGAGAAATTGTGAGGTTTTTTCTAAAAAGGGAGCAAACATCTTTAACCTTAGCGTATTATATATGATTCTGTGTGGCAGACTTTCTTACGTTCAGGCGCTGTTCTGCGCTCCAAAGCAGCACATAAAATGTCATCATTAGTGTACGCCATGCAACTGCTGACCCACAAGTTATAGCGTGTTATTTAGATCGACTTTGAGCTGCATTTACCATCGGTACATTAGTACAAATAAGCATCTATTACTATCAGGTATGTTCCAAGTAGCCAGTAAACGGACACGAAACCGTCATGCGCAGTAGCTAAAACGAAACTGTATCGGTTTAGCTACCTGCGCATGACAGTGACGGTTTTGTGTCCGCTTGCTGGCTGCTTAGAACATACCTATCGTGTACATACGTATGTAAGTTTATTTAAATCTGATCAAAATAATTTCAGATTTCGGAACATTCCAACTGTTCATTGTGATTAATTTGTTTTCATGTCGTAGTCTCACGTGCAAATACTTGCTAAAATTATAATACTAAAAAAAATTTTTCATTTCAGATTTTTACGGAAAAATTCTTGATAATATGTAACTATTTAAAGAAGACAACAAAATGACTCGAGAAGCAAAATATGCAGGAAACGGAGGAGGTGGAGCCGAAACCGATGGCACTGCTAACAGCAATACAGGAACGGCAGTCCATCGAAAAGGTCATCGCCGGCAAGAATCAATGTACGCGATGACAGGTTTATATTCAGAAAGCGCGCCAAATGACGACGCTGGAACCGATGGTGGGCCTAGTGGTTCGTCTACGACGGGCTGTTGTCATGATACCGTCATCAAATGTCACAGTCGAAATCCTTCTTCTGGACTCATGGACAGGTTAATTTAACGCTTTTCGCTGATATATCTATTTCATTTTTAAACGATTTCAATAAAGAGGAGGTTCTATGTTCGACGCGTATATATTTTTTTTTATGTATGTTCGCCTATGATTTTTCGAGGGGTTAACCGATTTGAAAAAAATCGGCGCCGTTTTACTTAGAATGTTTCCGGGTTGGTACTGTAAAATTTTTATAAAAATCGGTTCAGTCGTTTTGAACTGACTTCAAAAACTGAAACTCTTTTATATATGTCACCTCATATATCCAGCATTTGTTAATCTTCTATTTAATAGAGCCTATCTTCAGGTTGGTTCCACGCATAAAATTTACTTAAATGGATTCGGCAGTTTGTTTTTTTTTTTTTAGTTTGGTATTAAAATATTAGGGAAGAAGGCGATTAATAAGGTAAAAACTACATATTGCAGAACCACTACAAAGTAAAAAATAAACAAAACTTTTAAAAAAATTGAACCTCCTGCACTTTCATAAGTTATGACGGATCTATAGCTCCTTCCAAAAAAAGTCGATGCGCCACCAATGCACGCTTTTGATAGTTGAAAGCATTATATTGTGATATAAAATGAAATACAATGTCGACGTTATTTTAGGGAAAAGGAAAAAGCACATTCGACGTTTCCAGAAGTACCAAGAATAATGTTAGAGAATTCAAAAGAATGTGGAATTTTATCTTGCAGACCGGCTTTTCTACAGAAATATGCTGGAATCAAAGTAAGATTTTTTTTTGATGTTTTAAAACCAAACAATATTTTTTTAATTTATGAATACGATAGAAAACAACACATTTTTGTTTTAGGTATTCGTTTTTCTTTTGTCCTTCCTTGTTACCCTTCAGCAAGCATTGAGTTCCGGTTATATTAACTCAGTAATAACAACAATCGAAAAACGTTTCGAAATTCCATCAAGTTTGTCTGGTTTAATAGCGTCTTCGTATGAAATTGGCAATGTGATTACAGTGATATTTGTGAGCTATCTGGGGAGTCGACGACATATTCCGGTTTGGATAGCAATTGGTGCCGTAATAATGGGTATTGGCTCTCTGGTATTTATGGTTCCACATTTTGTTGGTGATCCAAACGCGAGTACCACTTTAGTAAATTCATCAAACGATAATATATGCAAAGTTGTTTCCGTCAGAGAAGATATGGGTCTTGGAAGATTATCACCAGGATTGCAGGCACCGCCATTGGCACCACATAATAATTTAAGAGGCGATAATTGTATTCAGGGTTCACCATCCACAGCTGGTCCTGTCATGTTATTTTTATTGGCACAATTATTACTTGGTTGTGGTGGATCGCCATTATTCACTTTGGGAACAACTTATATAGATGATCACGTCCGACCAGAGAGTGCTTCTTTGTATATAGGTAACGTAAAATATGAGAGCTATCCAGAAAGTAGATTACGTTTTAGTATTTAAAAAAACAAAGT
Organism: Xanthostigma xanthostigma; assembly: GCA_963575645.1. NCBI lineage: Eukaryota > Metazoa > Arthropoda > Insecta > Raphidioptera > Raphidiidae > Xanthostigma > Xanthostigma xanthostigma. The sequence continues at coordinate 11,942,213 of OY754476.1, read as the reverse complement.
ACAGGAAAAAACTACCGGCCGCTGCACACGAAGCTAGAAACATGGAGTTCTGCTGACCGGTAGGTTGGGTACGAAGCTGAAAATGACGTCACTGCATATTTATAAATAAATTTAAATTGGTTTATTGTTTTTTGTCAACAAAAACTTTATTGTTGATTTACACTCGAATTGAAGCACACGTTCGAAACTTTTATTGTGAAATAGAGGGAAGCGAAACGAACCATCCTCTGGATGCCGATTGAACGGATAAACGCTCAGACTCCAAGATGGCCGCGCTAGCCCCGCCCATTGCGTTATCTACTTTCTGGATAGCCCCATATCTCGCCTAATTTATTCTCGCTACTCTAAATCAAATATTAATGTTTATTATGTTTTAGGATGTATGTACAGCATGGCAGCATTCGGTCCTGTACTGGGTTTTTTATTAGGTGCCTATTTACTCTCTTTCCATATGGACTCGTTTTCCGGAACAATTATTTCAATAGGTGCGTATTTTATAGTATAACAACTAGTGATGTGCCAGATATCCGTATCCGAGGGAGAAGAAAGATCCGTATCCGTTAGTTTTTGGAGGATCTTTTACCTTATTAATTTTCAATTCATAGATGAAATTTTATATATATGTGATTAGGTAATAATGAAAACCTGTTAAATTCCATTCAGATTATTTTTTATTTTTTTAAATCGTATTTGGCACCTTTATATTGCAAACATTTATCGTAGTGAGTACCATACTAATAGTACATAACTCAAAGGTACTAAATCAACTATCTTTATAATGAGATATTGCACATCGATCTTTGGAAAGAGACAATCTGTTATGAGAGTTAACTCTTAAAGAGGTCAATAACTTTTTCCCATAACAGATAGTCTCTTTCCAAAGGTCGATGTGCAATATTTACCGCCCCGTACTCTAAGAAAGTTAAGATCCGTATCCGCGGATCTTGAAACCAAATATCCGTATTCAGATCCGTATCCGCGGATATACATTTTTAACGATCTGGCACATCACTAATAACAACTCAATAAAACTGTGCAGGGTAGCCACAGATTTGGAATAGTCAAGGATTTTTTTATAGGTCGATGAAGTCGGAAAAATATCAAAATAAGCCTTTTTATGATATCAACCTGCAACGAAGTTCTGTATTGTGTATTGAAAAATTGACTATACCTGAATAAGTTCGTTTTACGGCAAATAGTTGTAATCATTATATTTCGTTGTTTCAAGTAAAGAAAATATAATTGTATGTTTTGCAGATCCAGGTGATCATCGGTGGGTAGGAATGTGGTGGGGAGGATTTCTTCTTTGCGGTTTGTTGCTTATATTAGTCGCTATACCGTTTTATGCATTCCCAAAAACGTTAACGCGTGAAAAAGAGAAAATACGACTTATGGAAAAAAATCGCTCTGTACAGTCAGCGGCTTCTGCGTCTTCATCAAATGCAGCCAATAATGTTCAAACTCAACATACAAACGATGCTGCTACTTATGGAAAGGATGTTAAGGGTGAATATTTCTTCGTTAACTAATAATGTCAAAAATACGGTTTTTTGTCTCTACCGCCATTTTGTATTTTACGGCCGCCATTTTGGTTTTGTAAAAATAAAACCTAGTCTTAGATGAATCGATAGACATTAGAGCTGTAAAAGTAACGAGAAATTGTGTACCCGTATGTATTCGTTACTTAAAGAACCAGTACCCGTTACTTTTGTATCTTTACGTTACTCGGTACTTTTCATACGACATACAATAGTGTACTTAACAGCATCAAGCAATAAGCATGTAGCTTCGCACAAAGCGCGTCGCATACGTGATACGACATGAGTCATGATTTCGTACTTTATGAATACTTATAAGTAGGTATAACACATTGTGTTCGTGTAACCGTATCAAACGAGTCGAACTGACATGGATACGAAACATGCGAGTAACGAAATGAATTTGTAAGTAACGATTCGTTACTTCGAGTAACAAAGTAACGAATACATACGGTTTGTTACAGCTCTAATAGACATCTCATTAATTAATATTCATCCGGCCGTTGGGTATAAAGAATCCCACATGCCTAGATACACGTGAAAAACATAACCGTATCTGCTTTCGCGCAGTCGAATAATAAATATCGAATACGCTTTCTGTAATAAAACTTTTTTCTAGATATACCTCGATCAATGTGGCGACTTGTCTGCAATCCGGTATACGTCGTTACCTGTTTAGGTGCCTGTATGGAACTTATCATCGTTTCTGGTTTTGTAGTTTTCTTACCGAAGTACTTAGAAACACAATTTAGTCTTGGAAAAAGCCAAGCTAGCGTATTTACAGGTAATTATATAGGGTTTATTATTAACTGTCGATTGGTTGATTAAATTAAAATTGACTTTATACTATATAAGTCGATTTTTTTTTTAGGTTCTATTGCCATTCCTGGTGCGTGTATTGGAATTTTTATGGGAGGTTGTCTTCTAAAACGTTTAGAATTACGTCCAAAAGGGGCTGTACAATTTGTACTTGTTTCAAATATAATATGCCTCTCCTGTTATGGTTTGTTATTTTTCTTAGGTTGTGATAATGTAAAAATGGCTGGAACGACAATACCTTATTATAACAGGTATTTTTATAAATTACTTTTTACAATTTCAAAATACACGTTCACAAAAATATTAAATATGTTTATTTTTTTTGTTCAGTTCCAGATCGGAACCTTTTCAGGTGAATTTGACTGCAGCGTGTAATTTCGGTTGTGAGTGTAGAATGAACGATGTAGAACCAGTTTGCGGAAATAACGGTTTAACATACTTTAGTCCTTGTCATGCTGGCTGTACCGCATTTTCATCATCAAGATCTAATTATACAAATTGTGCCTGTGAGTATTGTTTTATCGGAAGCATACTGTTCATTGAATTTGACCCACTGAAGAGACAATGACCTTTGATAAATAGGTCACCAGCTGACATTCCTTGATATATCGACATTATTTTAACTAGAAACGGCTATACCGATTTCGAAACACTTTTTTTTGTTCGATTCTTAGTTGTAAAGGATAATATTTTTTGTAGGTATTCACGGCAATTTGAGCGTATTGAATGCAGCAGTTGGAAGCGCAACAGGAGTTCAAGCTCAACAACAACAGGGTGATTATGCTGAAGTGACAGTTGTTCCTGTTGCAACAGCTGGACCATGTAATTCGGCATGTCGAACAATATATCCGTTTCTCATTCTCTTGTTTTTCATGACGTTTATTGTAGCTGTTACACAAATGCCTCTTCTAATGATTGTATTAAGGTCAGTAAAACAAAACACTGACCAATGCAATTGAATGACATAATCTAAATGTTTTTTTTTTTTTTTTAATTTAGATCTGTAAACGAAGAAGAGCGGTCTTTTGCCTTAGGGATGCAATTTGTCATCTTTCGTTTGTTTGGTTATATACCTGCACCAATTCTTTTCGGAAACTTAATCGATTCAACGTGCATATTGTGGAAAAGCACTTGTGGAGAAAAAGGCGGTCGTTGCCTTTTATACGATATTGAACAATTCCGTTACAGATATGTAGGTTTGTGTGCCGGAATAAAAATTGTAGCTTTAGCTATTTTTCTAGTGGACTGGTGGCTCGTTAGACGTCGCAAAACGTTAGACGACGTCGCTGCAATCACTGCTAACGATTTAGTTGGATCCATCATAAGTCTCGATAAATGTAAGTACCGCAATTTGTAATTATTTATTTTTATTTTCACTATTTTGAGTACGATATTGGCTTTTTAGTATTTGAAGAGAAACCAAGTACAGTCGACGGTAAAACTGGCTCGCGAGCTCACAGTAGAGTTCCGTCTGCTTCGGTATCGGGTTCTGAATTACCAACGCCTTCTTCAATTTCTCCTCCGTCTACCGGTGATGCGGATAGACAGGATATTCCACCGACTTCACCTCAACATAAATTATTAACCACTAGATCTTCACTCTCAGTCAAACATAGGTCGACTTCTGTTTCGCCTAAATTACCCCATACTATGTCAGAAATCTTAACCTCTGACAATATGCCTTTGGAAACCGAAAATTTTGCCGCCGATGAGCCTCTTAGTGACGAAATGCAATCCCTTTGTAAAAAGAGAACCCAACCAAAAGACGAAGTAGTTATAAAAACTCCTACAGAGACTGTATCTTTAACCGGGGACATAAATGTATAATGAACACGTTTAGTAGAATGTTGACTTTGTACTATCCTTGTGCAGTTTTCGAAAGGACGTTGTGAATAAATTAATTATTGTCGAGCAATTTTAATAATACTAATTACTATATTTAACACTAAACTGATGTTAACATTATTATTCACTGTAAAAAAGATTTACCATATTCAAAAAGTATACAGGGTGTTTTTTTTTAAGGAGAGACATGTAATTCCTGCCTTTTATGATAAAAGACTTATGGGTGGAACGCAATATTTAAAATAAAATTATTTGATAATGATATAAATAAATAAAAACAATATTGTTCCATATTTACTTGAATTAATATTATTATCTAATAAATTATCCTAGTTGCTTCCAGAAGGTTTAAGCATTTAAAAAAAGGAATTTTGATGAACAAATAATTATGCTTTTAAATTAAATAGGCAGTTTTAAAAACAATTGGTAGTAATTTGGACTGATTACACATCTGTATCCATGGGAGTCTAGAGTGTGATGGTGAACCTTTTTGTGAAGTGCGTCAAATTTTGTTCATTATTGGCGTCACTTGGAAAGGAGAGGGAAGGATTGTTAAAATCTACTTTGTTTTTTTGTTTCTCGCTTTCAAAATCTTTAAAAAACCTATCCTTTTTGTTTTACAACTTTTACTTGTGTAAGTGAAGAGCAAAAAAACAAAGGTCGACGTCAAAAAATTGATATAAATGGGGTGATACCATGAATTACCGCGTCAGGTGACACCATGCCCAGTTTGGCAGTCGCCCCTGCACTGAGTATTTGAATTAGATATTATGTATACTTAATTTTTTTTAATATCTTTGATTGTCTTTAAGATATACCTTAATAAGTTTATAACATTCAACGCATGGATCGTTTAAAATGCCTGCCTGGGTCAGTTGTCTGACCCGCGGGTCGTAGGTTCGTCATCTCCGGTCTAGACTCTAAGCTAGAAATTAAAATAAAAGAAGTGTTTTGTCTCTGAGATTCAATTGTTAACAGATGAGATGATGAACGATGATCAGATGAAAAGCTTAAGATTAGGTACTTAATAAAAATGGCCGCTAGGACTAATTGAAGTTTCCTGAATTATCTACAAAGATTGGTTTCACTAGTTTGACTCCAACGATTGTATATCCCAGGTTAAACACAAAATATTTTAGTAAAATCTTTATGAAAGCAATTGTCATTTGCTTTAGATAGTATAATAATAATAATAATCAAGGTACATCAATAAATGCTTTGCATCCACGATTAACTTTGCACATAAAGGCATCACTTCGCGATGTGAGAAATTTTCCATTTTATCCTAACAATTTCTCCGATATATTGTATTAGTCAATCATGTTTATACACATAGATTGTTGATTTTTTTGTTGTTTATACGAAAATATTGTTACATAAGTGACCCCGGGATTACAGTTGACGTAGAATATTTGCAATTTTTATCGAAAATCTGTATTTTTTTTTAATTTAACAAAATGGCCCTTACTCTGACAAGTAATTAGCCATAAATCTGTGTAATTAAAAAACGGTGATATATGTATATTTCGTGGGTACACTATAATTGTTTTTATTTTTTGTTTTAAATAAAGGTGATCAAATTTTTGATGAGTAGAGAACATTGACATAAAGTGCATTCAAAGGCAAATCAAAGATTGCATCAACATTATTTCTATTATATTACACTTTTTGTTTATGTATAATCCTTGAGCTATTTAGTAAATGTCTTTTAAATATTTAAATATTTTTTTATTAATTGAGGCATGATGAAAAATGAAAGTAGAGTGTGCACTGCTTTAAGAAAAATATGATACGTTGTGCCTATTTCTCAAAATATTCCAGATGCAATAAATTACGAATTGTTATAACTGCTTTTTTTGTGAAATGGGGCAAAAATATTTTTTGAGAAGCACAGTTAATTTGAATTTTATTGTACATATATTGATCTCATATGTCAATTAAAATTAAATAAATAAATAATTGAACAAAAATAACATAGATATATTAAATAGTTTTAAAAACTCAGCGCTGTGAAAAATAAATAAAAAAAAACATATAATTTTTTTATTTTAATGTTTTTTCAGTAAAACATTTGTCTTAACTAACCCTCAAAATATGTTTGAGGAGACTATATAATTATTAAGAAAGCAAATTGAACTTAGACCAAACTGAGGGGAGTGACGAAAATTCGTTATACAGTGTCACAATTTAAATTGGTGATCGTACTAAAATGTTACTGTTTTTAATGTATGATTATTAATTGCAATGGATCCACTATGTTAGATGTTGTGGCTCTGTCATTCGATTTTCATGTTTTTGTAGAATAATATTTAATCAAATTTCCAATTATTATAAGAGAATAGTGAAATAGTAGAGAAAAATTAAATGCAAAAATATATTAATTTGTACTTAAAATATAGACAAAATATTAGTTTTTTATTGTAATATTACAGTATCTTTAAAATCTGCAAAACCAAATAATATTGTTTATGGAATGTCGATTATGTATTGATATTTTGACAATGCATTATTTCGCGAACGAACTAGTTCGAAAGAGTGTTCTTATGAGTGAACTAGTTCGTAGCCAATCGAGAAATCAGTTCGTTAGTTCAATTATCTACCGCGCAGTGAAGATGGCGGGCTACAATGAATATTGTAGGATCTGTACGATACTTTTTTATTTATTAGTTATATACACTTCCAAAAATTAACTAAGAAATTTTATATTTTTTTAATTGACGTTTTTGTCCGTTATTACGTAAGTTTCAATACTTTACTCTACTTTCTCTCTTCTTTCTTCGAACCTGAAGCGCCTTAACAGCGAACTAACGAACTATAAGAGCAAACTAGTTCGCGGAAAAATTATGAACTAAATTGAGCGCTCTTTTTAGTGAACTAAAATACCCAAGTCTGTTATATTGATGGTACCAATTTAATCCCATTGTGATCTTTAAATATTGGTGTTAATTTTTTTAAATATTGGGTGTGTTCGATGGTCTTTACTTTTTTATTATTTCCGTCAAAATGGTGGGAAACGCGCACGTATAGTCGCCCGAGCAGTCTATTCTGCAGCAGACAATAGACTCGTGTTTTTAAATGGAAATAATCTAAAAGAAGAGACTGACGAACGCATTCATTAACTCAAATCTGCTTCAGTTTAATAAATTAACTTTCTTTTAATTTTCAAACAATTTACTCATAACAGTACTCCTATAAAATTGCTTTCTAATCAAAGATGATTGTAAAAAAGTGGTGGAATCCTTTTTTGATGGAAAATGATTTTCGTACTGTTAATGATAAAACTGTTCAACTAATTTTTATATAAATATATATATTTTTTAGTATATTGTTCGATTATTGATATTATTACGAATTTGTTTCGAAACTCTTATATAATATTATATATTTTAACTATTTTGTTTTCAAAGTGACATATTATATCTGAAAATGTTTTTACTCGTTTAAAATCCGAATGAATAGAATAGAATCTGGATAATTATTGTAAGTTTTGTTTATATTTTTGTTATTTTATATCATACATATTATTTCTGTAAACAATATTTTTTATAAAAAAAAACCTGTAAGCGTGATTTTAGAGTTTTGCTTTATTTTAATTAAAGTTTATTAATGATTTTAGTGTTTTATTGAAATTTGACCATTCATAGCCTGCAATCCTAATGTCTCTGAATCCTAATCACAAAAACACTGTGTGTTTTGTGATCAGTGATCCTAATAACACTTGAAGCGCGCGCGGTGTACCCTAACGTTCTCAATGCGCAGGAATGGCAATATGGTCGCGATGACGTCGTCTATGACGTCACCACTACTGAGCATCATGTTCACGGTTTCGAGAGTAGCACTTCAAAGCGCGGCAAATTTAAAATTAAAAAGTGCGTTTATTGAAAAGCATGACGATAAGTATAGAGAAGAAAGGTTAGGATAATTGAGATTTCCACGACATTCTTTTACTATATATTAGAAATCGTGTCCATCGAGACAATTATTAATAAAAATCGCAGGATTGTGGACAAAAAGTTATTTATTCAGTGTATGACGTTTCGTACACTGAATATATAACTTTTTGTCCACAATCCTGCGATTTTTATTAATAATTCTTTTATTAATTTTATAAGTTTGGAATAACATTTTTAGTATAATGGAGTGGGCACAACGAAAAATTGATATTATTTATTTTTTCTCTGACGTTTCTCGCAACATTTTTACAATTTATAGATAAAAAAATCGTGATTACGTTTAAAAGCGATTCGAACTGCTTAATGTATTTTCGGACGGCAGCCATAATGCTCCTTTTTTATTTTCTTGAATGAATTAAACAAATATTGGTTATATGTAACATTAATTAAAAGAAGCAGATTGAAGGAAAACAAATTTCGCGAAATAATCTAAATGTATTATAATCCCGATATTGTATTGACTGACGTCATTTCACTGGAAACAATATGACGTTGCAGGTGCCATGACGTAAATCCAATTTATAGATTGCCAATAGATGTACGTTCCGCCTGTGACGTCATAAAATGACGTCATGTATCTATTTTCGTTATCCCGGTTTCATATTCATTAGTCAAAACAGTGCCACCAACTTTAAAAGCATTTCAATATAAGAATTTGTAATAGGCTAGCAGAAGCCTAGACAATTTTCAAAAAGCGTTGTTGATAGAACTCAGACTTTAAAAAAATTAACTTAATAATTCAGAAATATTGAAATAGCTGTTAATAAAAGATAGTATTTTATCCAATGCGTACTGTGTTGGGGCTTAATAGTTGTAATGTTGGAAACACTGATTTTGTTCGATCTGAAATTTGTATTTTTCTGTGACAGTGTAGGAAACAGCTAGTTGATCGCCGAGGAGTCAGGTTTAGTCTTTTCGTGATCCGACTTTCGGAATAATAACACCGCTTTTAGTTGGTGTTAGTGAATATTGTAGGTGATATCACGGCATACCCGTCTTCTCCATTTTCAATGTGTATGGCTCTTTTGGTGAGTGAAAAATATGTACATTTAATATGTCTTTTACTCAAATTTTGTTATGTGAATATTACATGATTGTGCCTTTTTTAATGGTCATTTAAACCATATATAATGCATCTTAAAATTTCGTTATTGTGGCAACATTCATTTGGGAGGAGTTCGAATTAAATACAATGAAAAATATGAATTGACATAGAAAAATCACAAGGTATATTTTTAACTACTTGTAGTTTATTCTTTTCAACTGTTAAGTTGTTAATGTTATCATATTGTAGTTCTTTAAATGTTTACTTTAAATATAGCGTGTATCAAAAATCATTTCACTTAAAACTCTAGATTTAATTTAAAATGAAACTTGTCCTTCATTTCCATCTGTTCTCATTGTCATAATTCCCGGTAGCAAAAATCTATGTAATGCATATATAAAATAGACTCGTTACATTTGTACCTGTATACCTTTATTTATTCAGTATTACGTTTTTATCAGTGAAATAGTCGTCACTAATCTCTACAATAAGATATTTCGTACGAAATGTGCCAAGTTTACTATTTAAACATACCGTAAAGTTTTTATGACATGATTATAGGATGTTAACAATTTCCAAAAGCTCTTCTGGTTGACAAATAAATAATTTGTAGTCTTGTATGTACCTAATTGTTCAAATAACATTTACTTACAACAATAATTGAATTAGTGAATAGCATATTAACAAATAATAAGCTGTCTCTTCACTGTTTAACCAGAGAATTTGTTTTGGCTGTACACATATTTCAGACAATTTAATATTTTGTTTTAAAACCAGTACTTATTTCAATTTTACGTTGTTGAGATTATACTGTATTTTCGTAAACTTCAGTACCAGAATAATATACAAAATTTTGCTAATCATCCCTTCCTGGCTTTCTAGAGAGGGGCGGGGTCAGCGGGTATATCTGTACCGGGACGCGATTAAATCATAAAATTGTGTTATAATTTTTTATTGTCCTAATCCTAAATAATATATCGGATCTAAAATAGCTACAGGAAAATCCGATAACGTTGATAGGTGTACTGTTTATAATTTTCGAGGTGTAGTTTATTATTTTTTTTTTTTTTAAATAATAATAATTGCATTTGTTATACTGCACCCATAACGTATAAACATAAACATTATGTAATATAAACATGTAAATAAACGTAATAAGTACTTGTTTGTTGTGTCCGACCGAAACTAGTATTTACGGCCGAAACCGAATTTCGAATTCAGTCTCAGTTTCGGCTGAAACCGAAATTTCGTGTTTTCGTGAAAAAAATAAAGTAAACATTATTATAATCATTCTTTCCTTTTTTTATTTTTTTAAATCAATCACATATTAATCATTCAGCCTCTGATATTTGAACTGATCGTGTCATATTATCACCCCCCTTATTTCGAAAAGCACAAGTAAATATAGGTACGTTTTTTTAATATTATGAAATAAAATAAAAGCTACAAAACAAAATTACTTTTTAGTAAAAAGTATATTTACCTAATAAATATTTTTAGGTATGTACTTAAAAAAAAAACACATTTCATTTTAAGAACAAAATTATTTCTTCTAAACTTTGGTCATTTCGTGTGGTACTTTTGTTAACGAACTACAATAAAATTAAAATTAATAAGTACCTATCTATTTTCTGTTTCGGCCGGATGGCAGCCGAAAGCAGTTTTTTTGCCGAAACTAGGCCGAAACCGAAAGTTCGGTTGTTTGTATCGGTTTTGGAACACGTTTTAGCTACCTGGGCATGACAGTGACGGTTTCGTTACCTTTTGCTGGCTGCTTGGAATATATACCTATTACTGCCACTTATTTTGAAACCATACTATAGTTGAAGGTATATGCCCTATTGACTTATTGAGACCTGTTTAAATTTTCACCTGGGTTACCCATGTAGTGGAGTGACGGAACCCTTATAATAAATTTCACCGCTGCCCGATGTGGCACCATAAGAGCCCTGCATTTATTAATTTAGTTTGATTTCATTTGAGAGAACTGTTAAATTAAAATTTGCCAATCGGATTTTTAAAGACGGACAAGCGAGTAGAACTCACGCTAGTATGTCGTTATATAACAATTTAGTATTTTGTTGAGATTAATAGTTGACAAGCGTATTAATAATTAAGTTAGGTATTAATTCCACATAAAATAAGAAATTTGTTTTTTTAGATTTTCCCTTTTAGTTGTGCTATGAGACATTCTTTCGTGTCAAATTTCAAAATTCGAGATCCCTCCCAAACCGTATAGGCTTTGATGTGTCAGTCAGAATCAAAACACGTGATTTTTAAAGTGCAGTGTTTTTTTTTTTATTAAACTTGATTTTTTTACAAGACAATGGGGTTGTAGACCTTAGTATGTAGGTATTTGATATTAATTTAAACTTGATACCTTTAGCGGTCTAGCCATTTTTGAGAAAAATGGTCATTGAGACACGGAAAACGAACTAATCCTACAAGAGTAACAACTATATTATATTATATTATGAAATTGAACTAACTTTCGAATTTTTAATTTTTATTTTTATTTTTATTGTTTAAAAATTTATACATATGCTTGTTGCCATGTTTTTATCTTACCTATGTACCTTAAATTTTGTTAATTGCTATGGTTAGTAATTAATGTTTATTCTGATAATTATTGTTTTAATTAAATAATTTTCAATTTGTACTTGAAAAAGTCTAAATTTATAGACGAAACGTCGTACATTTATTAATACAACTATTGTCCACAAACCTGCGAATTTTTTCTTATTAACTACAAGAGTAACGTTTTTATTTTTCATTTTTATTTTTGAAGTACGAAACCCTAATAAATTGAATTGGTATTAGGTTAAAATATTAGATATAAATTGCCTTTAAAAAACCCAAACAAAAAGCAACCCCAAACGAGATGTCTGTCGGTAAATAAAATATATTGTCGAACCTATCATCATCAAGTTTTTATTGTTTTTAAATGACTAGTTGATAGATAAACTGTAGCCCGTATTATAATAAAATCGAATTCTTTTTTCTATGCTGGTAACGGTGGCGTTATTAAGTTAATTAACTTTGTTTTTTTGTTTAACAAGTTCAGCGGAAGCTAATATAGCGCTTTATTTTTATTCTCTGAAAAAAGTAATTGTTTACGTAGGTAGCTATTTCAATTGGTTAACACGAATTGTTAATTTTCTTTTCCTAGGAAATGACCTTTGTTGATTTTTATCGTTTTCTTTAATGAACAGAATTCTCGATTATACTCTTTTGGGTGCAAGAAAAATTGAAAACATCTAAATTCATCATGATTTCTATAAACGTCCGTGTATTGCAAATAAGTTTAATTAAAAAAATAATTATTGCATCATTTGTTCACATTGTACTTATACGTATTTATTATAATGAAAATTATCGACAGTGTGCTAAAAAAACACTAGTCGCAACGCCAAACTCTGCCAACAAAATTAATCACGTATTGTGAAATATATTTAAATACATAATATGTTAAATTAAATGTAGTACGGCCCTTAAAAATTTAGGAGCACATTTTATTTCAATATTTTGTCGCAAAAATTAATTAATTTGCTTTTTGGCATATATAAACAAATCTATATAAATAAAAATGTAAACGTCCGTTTGTTCAAAATCTTAAAACTCTGAAAGCTCTTCACCGATTGCCTTGAAATTTTGACCCAAAGTTGCATTCGAATACGCGCGTGTTTTTGTGTACCTTATACGTATAGAGGTCACGCCTATGACAGATGAAAACATGCCGATATTATTCCCGCTTTCCCCGCTACTGTGATATGTACGTTAAGCGGCTCATAAACGCTCAATATTATTGTGCAATGTGGGTTGCACAATATTTTGACGGCGGCTCCTAGACGGTCAATATTGTACAATATTTTGGTTTGTGCAAACAATTGTACTGTATGGAGGCGACATAAAATTTGTGCAATATATTGCTCAATTGCAAGCACAGACAGTCCCCACCAGAACTTCAGTCATCATGTTGTCTTTGGACTTCACATCCCACAGAGCCGCAAGACCACGATACACCTCGATAAATTCAACAATAAATTGTCTTTCGGCTTTCTTGTCACCCATGATGAGGCGTAGTTAAGACGACCGCTACTTGATATCAACTGACGGGATATTGCGCAATCTTGACAACAGACGGCACAATATTTCCCCGTTTGTGCAATATATTTTCAAGATTTTGAAAATCATACACTATATTGCGCAACCTTCTACACACGGTCAATTATATTGCGTAATAATATTGAACGTCTATGGGCCGCTTTACAGATAAATACGCTAGTCGGAGACATTTTTTGGCATCGCGAATACCGAGATAAAATGTTTTAGTTGGTTTCATTATGGTCTCAGGGAGCTTATATTTCCGACAATTCCTGATAAATATGGCTATCGATACCAAGGGCGCAGATGTATTTTTTTTCTGGGGGGATAAAGAAAAAAATTCAATATTTTTTTTAAGTTTTATTAATATCATACAAGAATGCTCACAAAGGAAGGTGTCAATCAAAATATTAATTCCCAAACCAATTTTACAATTTTTTTTTCAAGAAGTATTTATAAAATTTTGTTTTCAGTCGTATTATTTTCAGTTTTATTTTTTAATTATTATGGTCCTGGTTTTTTGTCTGTCTGTCTGTTCTGGCTAATCTCCGAAACGACTGGACCGATTTTGACGGGACTTCCACTGGCAGATAGTCGATGTTATAAGGAGTAACTTAGGCTATAAAAAATAAAATAAAAATAAAAAGTCTTTTCGTAAACTCTGCGAATTGAACAAATTTTTTTTTTCCAAATTCCACGTGGACGAAGTCGCGAGTAACAGCTAATATTCAATAAAAAAATCGCGAAAGCATTTTTTTAATAGCACAGTCTACAAATCCGTGCCAAGTCAAACCGGACTGCTAGTGTAATATAAGCGTAAAGCGGCACAGTTTTGATGCATGGAACGGGTACCTATATGTAAAACATACCCGTGCTTGGCATAAATTCTGTGCCGCTTATATTATGTAGTAGTGACGTCACTACCTGTTATTTTGAAACTGGACTACTGTTTATTATTGGTTACTAAATATTTTGAAATATGAATAAGATCAGTTTACTTCCCGTTTCATTAATGAGGAAATATAAAACAGCAAACTCTTATCTCTATCGATAAAGTTTACTAAGAATTGAGTTAGTATAATATGAATGAAGTATAATCTCGGCTATTATATTGAATTTTATTTACTATTATCGCGTGTTTATTCATATGCGTATTTATTATTCAATTAGTTGTTATTGTTTATATTATATATAATTAATTGATTACTTACGCGCTGTAATTAATGAAGGTAACAAGCGTTATTTTTTATCAAGACAAGAAGGTTTATAATTACAATTTAATTATCATTATCAAAATTATTGATGTGAAAACGTTTATTCGCTGTTTCTCGAACTTTCTCGTGTTACAAGATATCGTCAGATTTGAATCTATACTATTACTAATATATAAAGCTGAAGAATTTGTTTGTATGGTTGACCGCGCCAAACTCAGGAACTACTGGTTCGAATTGAAAAAAAAAATTTTGTTGGATAGCCCATTTATCGAGGAAGGCTATATAATATCACGCTAAGACCAATAGGAGTGGAGCATCAATGAAAAATGTTACAAAATGTAACTCAAAATTTGTCCGGCCCAGGTTCGATTACCGTCAGGATGCGCGCAACAATTTGTTTTTTTTTTAATTTATTTTTTAAAATGATTTTTAAGTAGTTCTACCTATTATATATAATATATAAAATTTTCGACTATAATTTACCAGAATTATACTTGATCTAAAAAAACAATATTTGCAGTAAACCTGCGAAAAAATTAAAAATGTGTTACGAGAACGCATTACAGAAGTGAAACTTCTAATTGCAAATCATACGATTTACATTTGGACAAATGGAAAAAATGTGTTACGAGATATTTTCACGTTCAGATTAACTTGTACAGACGAAATATCTGAACGTGAAACTATCTCGTAACACATTTTTTCCACTTGTCCAAATGCAATCGTATGATTTGCAACTAGAAGTTTCACTTCTGTAATGCGTTCTCGTAACACATTTTAAATTTTTTTTATATATGATTGTGAATTATATAAAAAATAAGTTCATAAAAATCGACTCGTGGGTCATTTAAAAAAAATCCTGCCTAGGTCAGTGTCTGACCCGCGGGACATAGGTTCGCCCTCATTGGTCTCGAGTCTAGACGTTACACTTTTCTCTGTTACTTACGTTTCAACAGTGCAGATCCGGTTTTATATATCTTTTATTTATGCTATTCGTTTAATGCCAGTTTTTTTATAACATTCGAGTGCATACATAGTCCAAGAGCTCGTGGTAAAAAATGACGAGGTTTTTGAAAAAGCTAGTATTTTGAGATTATAGCTATAATGTAAATAAATACTACGGTTCGCAAATCGGCGGTCAAAACCAAGGCCGTACGCAGGGCGGGTGTTTTGGGGGTTTAAACCCCTCCCGAAATGCCTTAGCTGAAATATTACTGAAATATTTTCGACTCTTTTTTCGTTCTGTGATACGATAATTGGATTCCACGTTCTTTGGAACGAGTAAAATCGAAATGTGATGCATTGTTAATAAATTAATTGAATCATTAAACTCTTTCGTCGAAATCTAAGTCGGTTGCCTTTTAATTTTTGTATTGATGTATTTTAATATGCATATATGTGTGCGTATTTTAACATAAAGTTGTTACTTATTGTCTCTGGCCCAGAGCTCGACCCCCCCCCCCCCCCCGAAGTGAATTCCTGGTTACGGCCGTCGAGGTATTTTAAAAAGTATAAAACTTGAACTGATAACAACCGACCCAATTACAGTAATTCCTAAACTACGATGGCGCCATTAAAGCTCATTTATCCGTTTGATACGAAAGCCGATCGAGTGCGAGCCAAATTCACATGGAGAGGGTTCCGCATCGTTCAGTTTTCCGTGAGAACTCTTAAGTGAGCTTTTCCTGAATAACTAAATTAGGCTCAGTAATTTCGAAGATAAGATAGGGGTGCTCGATTTTCGTATACTTTCTTTAATATATTTGAAACTATGAAAAATTATATAAAAATATATTTGTATTTCTCATTTGCTACGCCACATGATGCACCTGAATTTTTTTTTTTTGTAATTTGTCCCCCAAAATCGGAATTTGTTTATTTACGCTATATGTATCCGGGATTGGCTTATCTAACTCTACAGTGTGTTCACAGAAAGTGGTATTCTACTATAGATACAAACAAAAGTTGAAGTAGTTTTTCGTTCAACTCGAGATTTATTTTCTGAAGCTGCTGTTGTATATTTTTTTGTACTTTCAACTCAATCGGAGGCGCACATGTTTTTTTCAAATGGCAAGATATTTTTTTACTTTTTCGTAATCTCCATTTTTTTATTTATAAGTTCATATAACATTCTTATAAGGTTACATGAGAAAATATTCGAGAAAAACGTTATTAATTTATTAATTTCAACTTTTTTCGTCCAGTAGATTCGGAGAAAATACGCTGTGACAGACGGACACAAACACGAACGTGATCCGGTAAGGGTTCCGTTTATCGGATGTACAAAATCCAAAAATTGCTCTAGGTTTATCGTACGACATAGAATTCGTATTTCAATTTACAAAGATGCGTCGATGTATAACGAATTTAAATTTGAACTTTAGATCTTTGTTATATTCTTTAATGTTCATATTCGTGCACGTAATTATTTCGTAATTACATAAATGTGTGGTTATGAAAGAAAAATAACAGCAATCATTAGATAACCAAGATAACATTTCATGGTACTCGATAATTAAAAAATACATAAAAAGCTAATTTATTAAAAAAAATACCCATTTTAGAAAATTCCTGGAAACACTATAAATGTGTTTTCTTGCCGCTTTTTAAGATATTCTGCGCGTTGTTAGCTTTTTTAGCGGCTTTTCTCCTGATTTCTGACGGCATTTCTATCGATAAAAAATGTCAGTCGAAAGACGCGTGTTTAAGTACGGAGGATTTACGAGTAGCCGATAGCTATGACAAGAAAGTTACCTAAATTGTATTTATTATGTAATACTCATTGAATCTATGGCGTATTGTATTTAGTTTATAAATGATAACGCGCGTTCAACGCGCCACCAACGCGCGTTATCATATAAACAGTTCTATACAATTGTATAGAAACTGTAAACGCGCGTTGAACGCCTCTCATATAAACTACGCCTTAGAAAAAAGTTAAAATTTAACAATTAATATAAAATATGCCGCAATATTTCAAAATGGAAAACCAGTAGCTTTTGCGTCAAAATCAGATTCACAAAAAAAATAAAAAAAACAGTCAGATAGAAAAAGAGCTTTATGCCATAGCGTAGGGATGTTTTAAGTTTTATCAATTTATTTATGGGAGACCAATAACAGTTGAAACTGATCACTATCCGTTAATATCACGATTTTAAAACTACAACCATTTCAAATAATATGTTATAATTTATAAATCAGGCGAACAGATGTATGTGACAGATAGTTGTCTATAGAGCAACAATTTGAAATGAAAATCAAATTGATTATAACATTGAAACCCTAACTTGATAAATGATGGATTCCCCATACAAACTTTCATCCTCTAAGTCCTTGCAAAATTTTATTGAAATCTGTTGCGGTTTAGGCGTAAAAATGTGACAGAGTTACTTTCCATTATTTTATAATATTAGTATATGGATTTGTACTGTTCTAGTTGCGTTATATAAAACTTCGCGGGTGTGTGGTTTTTATTATTATTTTGTTCTTACATTACATTGATGTAATTCGATATGTAATTTAAATAAATTTCGTCAAAAACGTTTCATGTAAAAATACAGCCAAGTCTCGCGTTGATGTCCCTCTGAAAACAGCTTAAAGAAAGGAGTCATGTTCAATACAATAATAAATTGAGATCTAAAAAGATGCCAAGTTTTCGTGTTTCATATGATGATTTATATCTATACTTCATGTTTTTATGAGTGAAAACTTTGCACCCTTTGAGATCTTAATTCTTTTTGTATTGAACATGGCCCCTTTTTTCAGTTATGTTTTAGAGAGACATTAACGCGAGACTTGGCTACATTTTTAACATGAAATATTTTTGATGGGATTTCAATCCTTTTTGTAGGATAATTTTATACCAACATTGAAGCTTTACTTCGGTCGTTTGTGGCAAGACATATGTCTTTTTATACCCATAGAAATCTACACCAGCATCCTCTTTGAAGAAATGTAGGGTAAAAAATAAATTATTTTATTTACTCTGAAGGACGGAGAGGGAAAATCACAGATTTTTTTATTTTTACCGTTACTTGTACGTGAAACCCAGCCTGCATATTAAATTTCAGCTTTCTAGGACTACGGACTTACAGAAGTCTGTACCTTCCCACTCTGAAGGACGGAGACGGGAAATCACAGATTTTTTTATTTTTTTCGTTACTTGTACGGTAGATAGATAAATATTCAATATTTATTCGTTAAATGCTAAAAATTGGCGTAAAATAAGTCAATACATATGCAAAAACCCAGCCTGCATTCCGAATTTCAGTTTTCTAGGACTACGGGAAGGGCCCAAACATTTTGATGATCATAAGTGAGTGAGTGACGGAATGAATGAGCTTTGCGTATTTAAAACCTAAAGTAGCACGACAATATAACTGAAATTTGGTACGTTAAATAAGCTTGGTAACTTTACCCTATCTTGAAAATTTGCGGCCGGAAGTGTTACCCAGACCAAAGTTACGAGAGTTCAAAAATACGCCGAATCTCTTCTAGAAAAGGGTGTGCTAGGCAGTGCTCGACTTGGCTGCTGCACCGCCGTTCACTCAGACCATGACGTTGGAGACAACGTGACTATAATAATTACTGTTATCATCAATACTCCAATAATAACAAATAAACAGATCAAGTTTGTTTGTGGCGGATAATCTTAGGAACTATTGAACCGATTTGAAAAATTCTTTTACGGTTTAAAAGTCCATTTCTTCCCGATTAACGTAGGCTATACATTAATGCGCTATGCCAAACGAAGAACGAGCACTGTACAGCAAGTCGAGAATCCCGCACGCGATTTAAGAGCTAAATTGATTAATGTCTGGCTAAACTACAAAAGCACGGGCGTAGATATGGGGGGTAATTATCCCCCTGAACTTATCAGAAACGCAGGCATCCAGCCACAGCATAGAGCGTGCGCGAAAATGAAAGAATGACATTTTTTGCTCATCAAATGTGCACACACAAAATTCAGGTTACTAAAAAAAGGTCATTCGTGTTAATAAAATTTTTAAAATATTTATGTACCCCTCCTCCGAAAAAAAATATCTACGCCCTTGTATAAGAGTGCGGTAAAGTCTTGAAAGATTGGGGGGGGGGGGTTAACTTGCAATGGGTCGTCTATAGACTGAATGAAATCACTGCCTACACTGAGAAAAAAATTTGGTCGTTTCAAACAAATATATTTAATTGATTCAAAATTTAATTATTTTGCTAACAATACTGGAAAACGAAGCGGTCGGCGCTACCTTATGCTGAATCTCAAAACAAGGAGAGACAATATAAATCGATGTGATGTGGAAGAGAGACGATCGGCTGGCGCTGCCGCCGCTATATGCAGCATATTATATCGAGTAACGAGTATAGAGCAATAAGAAATTCGCCGAAATTGGTATACATTGTTGTTAGTGGCTACGGAAAAAAAGTCCGCCTACGAAAATTTGTTATCGTAGGCTATAGCCTATTTAGAAATCCGCCACTGCCTATAAAAAGCACGGTATCAATTAATTTTTTTGAAATGGAATGACTGCCAATTTAGTTTTCAACAATTTGCAACGAGCTTTGTTCAGGGGTTCAATGTACGCACCACAAATGAATTGTATACGTTTTGGATCATGCTGTGTAATACACATGCCACCGACGCGACGCCTGCCGCCGCGACGCCTGCCGCCGCCCCTCTGACGTCGCGTCGGATCAATATGTCGACATACGTACAGAAGTCGTCGGTGTTGGTAAACGCACCTTTTTTTCTCTCTTGTATAGTAACAGTAACTTATACACTTGATCAAAGTTGCCAATTTGCAAATTGATAATTACCCTGAAATCATCATTTGACATTGACTTCTGCTTTATTTGTCATATTATCTGAAGAATATTATGAAAACCTTCTTTGCCTTGTGAATAACGACCATTTTATGCTGCGCTCTATTGAAATGGGACTTTCTGTTGGGAGGTTGTGATTGTTTTTTAACCATTAGTGGGTTAATACAGTATAGGAAAAAACTTGTGGTACCGATTTGAGTGTGTTATTTCATACACATTGTGATGAAAATATACATAGTTCTCTTCGTTTTAATGAAGGGAAGTGTGCACAATATATGTTTCATCACGATGGATACGAATTAACACAGGTAAAATCGGTTCCGGAGAAATTCATATACATAATGACAAAAGAATCTTAATAACGTTGAAACTTAAATTTCTTGAATTGCGGACGAATTTCGACCACTAGTATATCTATAACATTATTAAAATTTCAATAGGTAAGGGTTACCACTTACCGCAGTGTCTATAGAAAGAGTACGAGCCCGTTAGTCATAAAATTGACGATGAAAATTTTATTTGAATCAAACATTTGGCAACCATTGACCATACGAATGAAGTCACATGGCGCATATAGGGTTTAAATTCTGCGACCACGTTTTTGTACTTCTATGCCTACATTTAACAGCTAAATATATTGTTTATCTCTGACCGTATATTTCGAATCGTGGCAAAAATAAACAGAGCTCCCGTGGATTTGCTGAGATAATCATTTTTTTTAAATAAATAAATGATGAGAGCATTTCGTTTTTTACCCGACTACGAAAAAAGTAGATTCGTGATTTTAATTTAACTGTCGTTAGGGAACGTCCATTAAGGTGTTTTTTTTTTTTAATTTGCCGACCCCCCTTCCCCTTGGTGAGATTTGATAAGATGTGGTGTAACTCCCCCTCACGTGAGATTTGCCCTATAATTTTTAAATAATTTAAGAAAATTTATTTGATATGTTCATGTATTTTGCTTCATATCACTAAATACCTAAGCGTTAATACTGATGCCTTCAATGTAGGTACCTAAGTGGGTACTACATTTTTTTTTTGTGAAATAAGAGGAGAAAAATGAATAGAACAGACTATATTTGCACATACCGCGTATTGAATGCACTGTGACGTCAGAAAGTACAATAATTTAAAAAGCAAATTTTAAAAATTTATCAGTATCATAAAAGTAGTTTCAATTCTTCTATAAATTTTGTCATAGTCAAGCTTTGCATATGAGTTAGGAAGCTTCTTAAAAAATGCCAGTGCTAAATAATTATGTAACTTATTCAATCATGCATTAGCGAAGATTGTCAAAAAAATATTCAATAATAAATAATAGACCATATCGGATTACAGAGGGTGCCGGATTAGACAGGGGCCGGATTACCGGGAGTTCACTGTACAGCTATTCTGTACTGTATGTATTTTAACCTGAAATGTATTTTAAATGAAAAATGGAATTTGTATTGTACTCAATACTTACGAATTTAATAAGATTTGATAAAAGTAAAAAATAGACTGTGACACCACCGCCTTATAATAATGTATATTCTCAGAATTGAAAACTTGACGTAAGATTTTCATCGACTCCCTCTCCCTTTAAATGAGATTTTGCCGGACCCCTCCCACCCTATTTTGAGCTCACGTAATTAATGAACACCCCATTATAAAATCAATTTTTTTTAATCGATATTAAAATTATATGATTTGTATCGAAGCAAACATGTTTTGAATAGCGTGTGATTCACAAATGATAGCAACTGATTGCATAAGATTAGCTAACAAATATTTATCAGTCATGTGAGTGACTAACTGACGCAGTTCAGTGGTGTTTGTCAATTAAATGTTTGCTAAAATCAGAGGCGGATTAACGTTAAAATGACTCAATTAAATATCGGTTCTGAACAGACGTGATGGAAAAAAATATGTTCCAGAGTATTATTACACGCTTTATATTAACTTCACTTGTAAGTTTGTATGTGTGTATGCTTGTTTGTAACCTTCGTTTGGACTACAGCAAGTGGTTTATTACTGTAGTATAATATGCCAGCACTGTAACTACAGTGGTTAGCCGTGCGGTCTAAGGCACGGGTCTTTGCTGACGTCAAATCTCGGAATCACGGGTCGCGGGTTCTAATCCCGTCCACGCCGAAAAAAAATTGTTTGTTTTTCGGCAAATTTTTGACAATAAATCGAACTAAAAAGTGGAAAATAAATATAGTTTAAAAAACACGCTTTATATATAACTAAAAAGTAAAAAATATTTTTTTTAAAATAAGCTTAAAACAATAATGAATAAAAAATACAAGTATTATTGTGAAAAAAGCGTGGGGCGCTCGATGTACGAAAATGTGGAACAAAGCGCCCCACGCTTTTTTCACAATAATAATTGAATTTTTTATTCATTATTGTTTTAAGCTTATTTTTAAAAAAATATATTTTACTTTTTAGTTCGATATAAAGCGTGTTTTTTAGTTTTTTTTAAACTATATTTTTTTAATTTATACTAATATATAAAGAGTTTGTTTGTTAGTTAGTTAGTTTGTTTGTTTGTTTGGTTGAACGCGCTAATCTCAGGAACTACTGGTTCGAATTGAAAAAAAATTTTTTGTTGGATAACCGATGTATTGAGGAAGAATATAGACTATATAATATCACGCTACGACCAATAGGAGCGGAGCATCAATGGAAAAAT
The DNA here is from genome assembly GCA_963575645.1 of Xanthostigma xanthostigma. Lineage (NCBI taxonomy): Eukaryota > Metazoa > Arthropoda > Insecta > Raphidioptera > Raphidiidae > Xanthostigma > Xanthostigma xanthostigma. The sequence goes on along the minus strand of OY754476.1, from coordinate 11,919,202 downwards.
GTTGCAAAATGTAACTCAAAATTTGTCCGTCCGACAAAAACTTTTGAACGGTAACTCCAATCATCATGAAATTTGGACACAACATTTATCTCGATAAACTAAGATGAATGTGCGTACTCATGTCTCTCCCCCTCATTCGTTCTGTTGCACCCGGGTGAAACCGAACGGGACCGCTATCTTAAAATAAACGCGTAAAGATGAAGTGCTTCCACAATTCGCGCTGTTTTATGCGATTTTATATCTGTACCTCAGAGGCAAAATAGTTTTTATTTTGGTGTCAACCCACTAACGAAAATCACACTTTTCATTGCTCTTGTCAGAGACCTATAACCATTTCTGGGCTACCTTGCATAACAATCCTGAAAATCTACATTTTGCACTTATATATGAGTAATACAAAATTGAATTAATAAATGTTGAGTTGTTCTTTATGTTTTTATATACAAGTGCATAATAAAGGTCGCTGTATAGGTTTTTCCGCTGGAATCGTTCCCGCTGGCTATGAGGATGGAAATGACGTTACTGCGGGCTCGCTTGCGTGGTTACAAGCTGGATTTCAAAACTAGTACTGGGGCTATGTTTCGTGTTTTTTTTTTTTTTGAGCAAGAACCAATCAGAAAATTATCCTGTCACGTGGGCGACATAAGCAAGCGTCCACAAATATGACGTCACAGTGCGTGTCCTGTTAAGAGACAATGAATGTTCACTTTTGTTAACATTCGAATTGTCACTGCGCGCACACCAAACTCATCTATAAAGTCACCTTCAAAACACGCAGCATGTGAAGCGAACACATAATAGTTATTGGCGTAACTAGTAGTCTAAGTCATTCATCGCGCTGACAGGTCATGACTTAGCCTACAAGTTGCGCCCATAATTTTATTCAACAATTGCGCGTTATTCATGTTTTAATTATAATGAGATGTTGTAAATATCTATTTATTTCTTTATAAAAAAAACTGTCAATACTAACAGCACCAAACAGCACGATTCAATGTTTTGGTTTGAGGTTAGCCGGTTATGAATAAACTCCATGTCGAAAATATTCGGCCTCTCAATTTTAGTCTCAATGGGTAACAACAGGGAGTTGTTGTTACCTACTATTTCGTTACGACTCAGAAAATAGTTACGTTTATTTTCATTACTCCACAATGGCCGAGCTAGTAGGAATCTTCATTGAGTTATGACAAGTAATTGTCACCAGTCGATAAATGGCTATTTAGGGTTCGGTTTTTAGGCATGATAAAACATAAATAACGCGCATGAGTTGAATAAAAGCCATCACGAAATGCAGCGCCACAGCAAATTTGAAACTTAGCAGCTAAATTTATAGTAAGGAATCTAGCCGCATGGGTAGCCTCGGCAGCAGCGACCTTTATACGAGAAAAGTCTAAAATAATTGACGTTTACAAAGTTATGTCGGATAGCGAGTCGGCAAAAGTCCGTTGTTCGTTTATTTGGTGTGTTGAGTCAGCCCTGACTATACTTCTGACAAGCATTCAATCTATTTTTTGAGTCTGACCTAGACCACATTTGTCTGTCGCAATTTCAAAGAATAATTTTAGAAGTAAACAAATCTTATTTTAAAATGTTATTTGTTTGTTTACGGTTTACGCTACCTTGTTTTCAAAATGCCTGTTAGCCTTTTTACAAAAATAAACTGACTCCATCTTGACATATTAAAGAAGTGCGATCTCAAAAAAAGTACTGTAAGTATTCGTTGTGTAGGTGATTGTTCAGAGTAGATTTGTATTTTTTGCAATCAACTCTATCTATATAAAAATATTTCAAGAAAGATTTTGTATAGCCTATTTTTTTTAACCCTTTAACTACTGACGCCCACTTGGCACGAATTTTCCTATAGATGCCGCGTATTATTGTGAAAGAATTTTTTAAAAATTATCTAAATGAACGACAGTAGACAAAGTGTGGAAGTCCCACAGACGCCGCGTCAGTAGTTAAGGGTTAAATCTAAAACATGTCTGGAATTTAAGCTAAAAACTATTTTTAGTTAACGGGGATCCATTAAATAAGAATATATACACCCACTCAGATTTTCTTCAAAACAAACAAATTATCAGCTCATAAAAATGTTATCATTTTGATTTTTTTTTGTTTTCATTAAACGTCTTAGAAAAACATAATTACACCGTTCCTTTGAAGGCTTCGAAGCTCGTATTTAGTGGTTTCAAAATTATAATTTCACTAGAGAAGCCAATCAATCTGTTGAAATGTCATTTTAAAGCTTTTTTTAACATATTCTGTCCACCATACCGCATTAAGAAAATTTCACAAGAAGTGTGAAAGGATTATTTTATTACTGAACGAAAATTACGCATCACTTCCTATAGAAGTATAAATTTTAGTTCAGGATGGTCAGCATTAGTAAATTATGTCTGAGGAGCAAATATTTTTAATGGACACACTATATAATATAAGTATAAAGTAGGCAGTTGTAGCCAGATGGACATTTTGCATTTAGTCGAACTGTTAAAATGTTTGTTATATTATTAATTCGCTATTGCCAAGTTTTCCTACGTCTCCAATCTCTTGGCCAAAAAACATTTGACAGTGTATATACATATAATTATTACATTTTATATAACATGTATATAAAAAAATAATGTACATGGACCCATACTAAAAGAGTAGATATCTATATTATGTACAATTTGTTAAGGCTGCGCTATACCAGCTGATGCTAGCGTTGGCATAAAATCTAATATCTATACAATATGGTAGATACGTCACAATGTTTCGTTAGATATATTTTTTTTGCGTATTCATTGTAAAGTTGTGTTAAACAATGGTTATTTATATGCAAATTATAGCTATCTATTTATAATAATAATTTAATCTTACGCATACCATTAAATTGTAAGTCTGTGTCTCAATAAATTCCGGGCTCCTTAAATCCTTGCGCGTTTCGAGGAAGACAGACGTTAATTTAACACGCTTTTTTCAGTTAATGTCGCATTATAAAACCGTACTTGTTTGGGGACATAGTGCCTTCTATTGAATACGCAAACGGAAGTACGCGTCCCGGCCCCCAACATCTCGGTCTCAGATGTACCGGTTTCGAAATCAAACATTTTTGACCATCATAAAAATCTCGATATTAGAATTAATGTTCCTATAGCTAACCAAAAAAATCATAAGACGTAGTTGTTGCATGATTTAAGCTTAAATATAAAATTTTGCCACTAAATTACTCGTTTTTTTATGTTTAAAATTATTGTTCTTTTTTACCAAAGTTTAGTAGTGTTGGTAATAACTAAAAACAAAAATGCATCTGGATATTTCATGAAGTAATCTACAAAATGTCTAGGCATTTCATGAACTGGCCTCAGTTACGTCAAATGGCTGACATATGTATATATAAAAGAGAGCATTAAAAAATGTACTTAGATAAGGTGCGTTGTAGGTATAGTTAAGCCTTAACAATACGTACGTTATGTGTTGACTGTTGACTATCCGTGCATAATGAGTTAAGCTCACTTTTTAGTCGGCAGGGCGCAGCCCGCGAAGAAAACGGATTGTCCTACTCGTGTCCTCTAGTGTGTTATAAGCTATCTTTTTCGCTGTCTTACGGACTGAAATAATACTGTTCGTTTGCTATTTTGATTCGTGCTAAGTGTCTTTCTTATATAGGTATTGTTGTGAGTTCGGCCGGTTGGATGCAGATATTTGACTGATAGGATTTATGTTCAAACGAAGTTTACATTAATTTTAATAGTGATTCATTTGCAATTATTGATTTAAGTGATAAAATATAATGATATATTTATTTGTTAAAGTGACATTGTTGATAATTAATTGAATATATTTGGCATATATTTTTTGAGTTTTAAATATTAGTTTAACTGTATTGTGTGTGGATAAAAAGAAAAAATATAAAAGAAATTAAAATGTGACTGTAAAAAATAAATCTGTGTCGATGGTGAGTTTTTCAAAATTGGATTAAAAGGAAAGCTGATGTTTAAGACAACTTTTGTACTTCTACTTTTGTTTATATTTTTTTAAATAGGTACATATTAAACGGTTTATTTTTATATAGATTATAAAAAAAAATACATTTTGACGAGTATTATAATGATTTTTTTAAATTGTTATTTTAAATTGTATTTGTGTAAACAAGTTGTAATCACGCTATAAAAGACAGATATTGAAGGTGATTTTTTAATGTTGCGGGTCATTTCTTATACTTTGATAAATATTATAGAATGTTAATTAACCTTACCGTACTTTTATGTGATTTCAAACTTTCAATCATCTTTGATGTTGTTTTTACCGTTTTTTTTTTTAATGTTAATACGGTATAGCTGTCCTAAGACTAAATTAATAACAGTAAAATAGTTCCAGTTCACTGTTATAACAATGAATATTTCTTTACAATATGGTATTTGACTACTACTAGAAAATAGTTATTTATTATAACATAAAATGCAGACAACTTTAATATTTCCTTGAGATTTGTCGTATTAACGGTAAAAATGGGTACTGAAGTTAGAATTTAAGAAATACGCGCTAAAACGCATTTTTTGACACATTACGTCACAGCAAAGCAAATAGTAAGCGATTGAAAATAAACCTAACCCTAGAATTAGTTTTTTTTTTTGTATGAATGATTTCTATGAAGTTACTACAAACAAGTTAATAGGTACTTACCCTGCCATTTTTACATTTTCAAGTTCCGCTGCATGAAAATCTGGATTGTTTTTAAAACAATGTCCAATGTCCAATAAGTACATCTATTTTGGGTGGGTTGCTATTGCCCGCATACACAAAATTACTTACGATCTTGATGCACAGAATTGTTATTATTATAATATTTATAAAATAGAATTGAAAAATTAGTAATTAACACTAACATCGCTCGATAAACATCAGAAAATCCAGAAAGCGCGCGCTAAGAAACTTTTCACTTGACTTAAACGTCACCAGTGACTAGAGTTGCAACCAATCACAGAGCGTTTTCAAAAATATGGCCAAACCTCAAAAAAAAAAAAAAACTAAATTCAAATTACGTTTTTAAACTTCATAAAAATCAATAAAATATGTTTTTAATACTTTTATTAGATTAACAACAATTTGTAACATATTTTAAATTGAGATCAAATACCCTATTGTAGCCAATAGCTATCTTACTGTTTTTTTTGTTTTTATTCCATCTGAACAGATTTGTAATAGCATTCTTTCTGTGTTTCAGGTACTTGGTGAGACAGTCCTCACATACATGGAGTTCCAGTTGGATAGCGCGGAATATTGCCAGGCCCAACACAAATAAGCGTCGAGCAGAAGTGCAAGTTGCAAGTGATCGAATTGCTTTGTCGTTCACCGTTCATTGTCATATCAGGATACGGGCCTTGCTCTGCTGTCGCTTCGAAATATCATAGCCGGTCATCATTTCCACTGATCGACCGTTGGTGAAGAAAGTCAACTTTGATTCGGCAAATACTACCATAGCGGTTGGCGCTTAAATTTCAAATTTTTTTTGCCTCATCACTAGCTATTGCAGGGTACAAATTTAATCAAAGACCTGCAGTGCCAAATCTAGGTGAGCAGTATAAAAGTCAATTTTATTGAACTAGGGTTGTAACGAATACGAAAGAAAAAAAGACGAACATGAATAATAATTTTTACAAAATCAATAATTATATTTATAAAAATGCATTGACTGAATGAGATAGATTATATTTTGTACTAACGTACCGACGATAAATGTAGCTCAGAGTCGATCTAAGTAAAACGCTATAACTTGTGGATCAGGACTTGCACGGTGTACACCAGGGGTATCTGACGATGACGTATCGTGTGCTGCTTCGGAACGCAGAACAGCGCCTGAACGCAAAAAAGTCTGCCACACAGAACACACAAGATTTTTTTTTGTTCTGTCAGTGACTGTTAAACTTTAGTGTTGATCGTGCAACTATTTCAATATTTCCTAATAATATATATTGGTTAAATATGGAAACTATAATTCATTCTAAAATTATGAAGTACCTAAGATCTTGGTTGCTCTGCAGCTCTGCAGCGCTCATAGAGGAACCGTGTCACTGAATAATGTTTTTTTATCGAATCTATTTCAAAATGATTGCACTACGATATGTCGTCCGGCTGCTCTGGGTGTTTTGTTAGTGTTTCTAGCTGACCCTAGACGGTTACTGTATAGTAAATTTTTTGGACTGGCTTAATAGTACATTTTACTGTATAAAGCTAACTAAGTTTGTTTTGGTTTTCTAGTTATCTTCCCAACAATCAACAATATTCACAAGCATATCAAGACATCACAAACCTAGATCTGAATTCTGATTGAATCAACATAACAGGGCATTCACCATTGTTAGTCGCATATGAAAGCAGCGTTCATCGACTTAGCATCCAGTTCTTTCATAAGACTGATACACATTATTTTAAAGACATTTAGTCATCAACAAACAAATAATAAAATTGATATATAAGAATATTTTTAGTTAGAATCAATTAAGTCAGTTTTCTTTTTGAATTATCCATCCAAAGAGATGAAATGATTTAAAGTGGATAAAACTAAATTCTAAAAATAACCAGTGCTATATAATAAATTTATATTAAAGAATAAACACCGTTATAATCTTCTGCTAACGGACCGAATATTTTTTGGTCAACTGATCAAAAGGATATAAAAGGGTTGCAGTATTTTTTTTTTTTTTGTGATTTAACGGGAATGAGCGGTCTGGTCATGCGTCAGAAAGATATTCGACCGGCGCCAGCCGAAATTGAATATAAAGGAATGAAGTTCTTGATTACGGATCGTCCGTCTGATCAAACTATACATAATTATATACAGGTACAGTTCGTTTCTAAATAAGTTTTTTACCTTCAATTCGGAGGATAGTTCAAAATCAAAGTATTAAATTTTTTTCTGTTTTAACCAGGAGTTGAAGAAGCACGATGTATGTGCGGTTGTTAGGGTCTGTGAACCTTCGTATAAAATTGAAGAATTACAAAACCAGGGCATTTCCGTTTACGATCTCGTATTTGAAGATGGGACTTATCCACCGGTGGAAGTTGTGGACGAATGGTTCGACTTACTGAGAAGACAGTTCCGCGAGCGACCCGATTCTTGTGTTGCAGTGCATTGTGTCGCCGGACTGGGTAGGGCTCCGGTACTCGTTGCACTGGCACTCATTGAATTAGGTCTCAAATATGAAGGGGCGGTGGAACTTATTAGAGAGTAAGTGTGGTTTCCTATTTGCAGAATGTTTATTGTACGATGTGTTAAGTTTTTTCTTTTTTATTTTCAGTAAAAGACGTGGGGCAATTAATGCAAAGCAGTTGGCCTTCTTGGAGAAATACCGTCCGAAATCGCGTCTAAAACTCAAGAACGGACATAAAAACTCCTGCTGTATCCAGTAGTAATTGTATTTAATATTTTTTAATTTGAGAAAAAAAAACATGAAAAAATCAATGTCAAGATGCTCCTTTTTTAAATTTTGCCACAACCCTGTGTTCAGTAACAATAAGACTCAATTCAGATGAAATAGATTTGTTAAAAATGTCTCGTGAAAATGTCCTAGCTGTAAATCGATACAATTCTTATTACATGTCTGAAATCACAAAATGAATAAAAAAGATGATACTAGTGACAAGTGACACAATTTTTGCACATCGCAAGTTTTGTGATACACTTTTTTTATAAAAATATATTCAACATGTTTTCTAAAAAGTTAAGTTAGTGTAAAAATGGAAATATGTAAATATCAATTTCCTTGTTTTTTTTTTTTTTTTAATTATGGATCGTTGAAATTTGAAAATGCAAAGAAAATAATATTTACTATCGATATTTTGGTCCTGGTATCTTTTATATTGTTAGGCTTTTGCACACTATTATCGAAATCGATAATACGTAAATATGCAAAAGAAACATAGCAAAAATCTTTTCAGAAAATCCACATAAAAAAATTGTGCCAGAGTAACAAAGTTTATTAATCGATGACATTAAAATTTGTTTATATTTTAATAAATTGTTTTTTTTATCTACTAATTTTTATATAAAATATTTTTGGACATTTTTAATACGGGTGCATCGACAGTTCTAATGTTACTAAATGCCTTGCATGAATTTCAACTGTGAACATTGTAGCAGTATTTTATAAAAAATCTGAATAAACACTAAACAGTACCAAATAATTAAACATAATGACATTTTAACAAGAAAATTATGAAAACAAAATGTCCAAACTTTTACCATAATTTCCAAATAATTGACAAAACTATTTGTAAATATTTATATTGTTTTAAGTTTCGCTATTAAGTTTTAAAATTAGATTCATATTGTTCAATTTTTGATTTGTATAAATTGGTTTTAGCCAGATTATTAAAACTGCACATGTTTGTTATTATTGCTTTGTAATTTTCAATAAAATTATGAGTGAAGTGGCGATCGACCGTTTTTAATTTTTATTGTTTGATCCTTTCATAGCAAAAGAATAAACATAATGTTTTTATGCGCAGAATAAAATCAAAACGTGAATTTTTAAACCCCAAATACTGCATTTAAGTTATTTAAATAACTCGGAAATCAGAAAATGGATAGACGGCTTTCAGGGCAGCGATGATATATTATTTACTATAGTATATTTTTACTAGAACACTAGCTTATTGGAGCTGCGCAGAGTACCAAACACGAATATTTTGAAACTACTACTTGATAAAGTTGAGTAGTACTTAAAGTACTCATTACTTTTACGAGTACAATTATTTACTTGAGTGCTGTCCAGTAACTAATAATAAAAAACAAAAAGGCGAAATTCAGATCCGCGCTGTAAATTTTTCGTGAAAACGTGAATATTACTGTTTCTTGTATCGCTTGCACATGATTTGTAGACGTTTGAGTTTTTTCGTTCCCTTTTCAACGCTGTCTTAGATTAGATAGAGGGTATGAGGTACGCCTCGTCAACACCGCGACCTTAGTAGATCTATTGTGTAACCCTGACTTGTTTATTCCTGAGCGAGGTTAAGGCTTTTGAAAAAGCGTAGAATTGTTCTGGAATCTGTATCCCAAACTTGATCAGGAGTTGGGAATAGAGTGTTGAGGTGACGGAGTCTGCGTATCATGAATGCTTCACATTTGCAAAGCAAATGCTCCAATGTTTCAGGAGCCTCCAAACAGAAGCGGCATAACATGGTGTCCGTGACACCAATTTTGTTAAGGTGATGCCTCAATGGGCAGTGACCTGAGAAGAGCCCGGAAATAATTGTGAGCTCAGTTTTCAGGGAGTGTTGTTTCTTTTCTCATGAGGCAAGAGCAGTTTTAATATAGCATTTTGATGTGCCGCAGTAAGGCTCCGGTCCTATAAAAGGCGTTTTTGAACCCTTTTTTTAGCTAAGCTATCGGCAATTTCATTGCCTTGATGGACCTCGTGTCCCGGGATCCATCTAAGTGTAACTTTGTTACTGTCTGACAATTGTCTTAGCGGTTGTATGCATTCCCAGACAACCTTAGACTCTATTCTGAATCCTTTGAGTGCCTTGAGGGCTGCTTGACTGTCTGAGAGCCTTTTACAGCTTTGCCAATACAGACTTGGACGCATTCTTCAATGGCTAGCACTTCAGCTCGAAATACAGTAGGTGACCTGCCAAGTGCTTTCGAGATCCGACACTTTGGACCAAATACGCCTAATCCCACCACGCTGCCGTAACTCTCGCTACATTAACTGACTTTGCACAAAGCTAATTTCATGACCATCACGCAATTGCGCCTACATTCGTGCGATAACGACACATGCAAAACAAATCCAGCGCGACAAATAGGTTTTGGGCTCATCCATTGTTCAGGCTTCTCTGGTTCAGGCATTATTAGTCTCGCAGTTAATAGCGATTCAAATCTGTTGGTATTTTGCCACATAAGAAAGTTCGATCGACCGTTACTGTAACGAGCGAATAGACGTTTTTATTTCAAAAATTTGCCTACGTTCACGGGAATTTGGTAACATAAAGATTCTATAAGATAGTGCAATTATAATTGCAAAAAAAACTCCTATTGTTCCAGCAGCTTGAACATCAAATGAGTGAGGCTTGTTGCAGGAATTTCAAGGGCACTGATAATAATTATGCCATTTTATGGGAAAACACATTTACATATATTTATAGAACATATTCCACTTTATCTATGACGTCAGTCGCCCTCGTATGTTACTTTATTTGTTTATAGATTGTGAAAATAAATATTTTAATGTGGTCAAAGGATTGTAAAAAATAAGTAAGTAATACTTGTTTTCCATTATATTTTATTTGTTTATAATATAAAACAGAAATATCCGACTTCAACTGGAAGTCTATTAACCTAAAATAGGTACAATATTTCTGTTATAAAATGGTGGTAAATAATAAGTTAGTGATTGAAAAATGGAAATTGACTTTGTTAATTTTAGATTGTTGTTTTTCACTAATGTTCATGAGATGTTACTGAACTATTTTGCAACAGGAAATACAAAGTTAAATCTTAATATAAATAAGTAATTTAAGATGTTATTTTCCTTATACTTATTATTATATATTTTATAAACGTATTTCAGTTACTACTCTATTGTTAATATACACTTTCCATGATGCCAACTGATACAGACAGCATTTGCAATGATTTTGAAAATCTTCAAACAGACGCGGTTCCTGATCGGCAAGACCAAACTCAAAATGATAAAGTGACAAATCAAACTGGAAGCGAACAAACGCACTCAATAAATGATCATGCTGATAAAAGTAGAAAATCGTCCCCGAAAAGTTACAAAAATGATAATACAAAATCAAAGAAAAAAACGAAAAAGGAAACGGGTAAGTACAAGTTTATTTTATATGGAACTTTATGAGACAACAGGAAATATTTCACGATTTAATTTATTTTAGGAGTAACAAATAATATCACTGTTCAGAATGCGAGTGGCGTTACAATAATAGGAAGTTATAAAATTTTTCAAACGATTTCGGGCTCAAAAGAAGAAAAGTTTAATGTAGATAAACCATCAACAAATTGCATTGTGGAAACAGAAGAAATAATTAAGTTGAAAAAAAGCGAAGTTCAGTTAACACCTGAACATTTCAATGTTGTAAAAGATTTAGTAGGATTTAATTGGCGTAATTTGGGAAGAAAGTTGGAATATAAAAAAGAAGAATTAGATAATTTCGAATTTGATCATCAAAAATATGGCTTGGCAGAGGTACGAGAAACTTTATAATGGCTATGTTAGATTTGATTTTACTTGTAATTATTTTTTTAGATAATATATCAAATGCTTTTGGATTGGTCAAGAATGTATCCAGAAAAGGCTACTATGGGAAATTTAACTAGCGCTTTATGGGATTTAGATTTGAGAGAAACGGTCCAAAAATTAGCTTCGCTTAATGCTAAACCATAATGGTCAAAGTATCGGTCTTTGTATTTTATAAATTTTGAAATATTTAATATATAAGAAATGTAAAAATGTATGTTTATTAATTTAATGTAAATGAAATTATAGTAACGGAAAAATTAACAAATAAATATTTAGGTTTCTGTAAAGAGATTATTTTGTTGTGATGTAGTGTCATCTGAATAATCGATCCACGTATTAATTATATACTATAGTCGAAGGTTTGCATGACATTGCAACAGAGCTGCAACACTATTTGTAGCTATTTCCGAATAGCGATTATTCCCATAGGGCTATTTTATAGTCTACCGCCTAAGGAAATAGTCGTTTGCAGTTGTACTTTGGGGATACGATTACTATCGAACAACCATTTTGGACATCTTGAACTGTGTACATTAAAAGCCGGTTTTGTTTTCTTTTGTGTTAGGAAAATCAGTACTTTTTATGCAGTAATTATTATATTAATTAGTAGTCGAATTTTATGTGTTAATTATAGCAAGTGGTGATTGAAGAAGTTAAAATGTTGGTGGAATGAACTAGGTATGGTTCCAACTAGGCATTTACTGATGGTCATAATAGTCGTAAATGCTGTTTATTAAAAATGCGTATTTTCTTCAAAATTTTCATATAATTTTCCGAATCCTTAAATTGGTTTAAATATTAGAATACTGGTAAATTGTGCATATTTATAATTTAAATTTCAGAAAATGTGTTTCCAATGCTGATAAGATGGTCTACTATTTTACTTACTACAAGTTGTAGAAAAGGTAATTTAAAGTTTCATTAAAATACGTTTGCACTTAGATGTGTTGGAAATGTATCTATAATATTTTTTTGAAAAGTTAAATATGAAAACGATAGCTGAAAAATAATGCGCAAGAATAAAAGAAACTATATGTATTGCATGTGGTTAATTTCTTATAGTAGAAATAAAATTGCCTTTACGCTTAAAATGAGCTTTTTTAAGTCACTATTTCTTTTTTCAATTATTTCACGAATTTGATTGTTCGTTATACATTTTTCTGTACTATTTGCAGTGTGGGTAATTCTATACCAATCAACTATTTTACTATACATTTATTTTTAATAAATAACAGTTTCATATAAAATGACCATCAGAAAAATATTTAGCATGTACAGGTCGTAGGTATTAAACTTCAATTTACGGAAATTGTGGGATCGGCCAGCACCAGTTGTTTAGTATCAGTCTTAAAAATTGCGCAAACTTCTTTTGAATATTTTTAATGAGTATTACTTTTTTGATATCGTTGAATGACTAGTTGACAATTCATAAATTGTAATGTTGAATGAATCATCATTGCTATTGAATGAAAATAAGATGAAAATTATTCACAGTTTCGATTGTACTTAAAAAAATATATATTTCTTTCTCACACTAAATTAGTTATGTTGAAAATCGGCAATATTCACATTTTAATAAATAACATATATAAATTGAATTGGGAATAGTTTTATTTTCTAAGAAAAAATCCTGATATGTAGTGCTTATGAAATTACAAAAGTGACGAATCGTTACACTTGACGTTTTTTTAGTGATCTGTGCGAAACGGAACGCTTATTTTTTTAATTGAAAAGACAAGAAATTGCGTAAGTGATTATAAACAAAAAAATAATTTAATAAGTATTTATTTAGCACCGTGTACTTAAGTATTATACGAAAAATATATTTTTGGATCGTAATTAAAGCATGTACAGTGTAAGCAATGAAATTAAGTTTACATAAAATGTTATATTAATAATCATAATCGCTTTGTCTAGCTTTTGTACGTGTAGTTAATGGGGTTGGTAGCGGACCGTGTGTGACAAGCGAAAACGGCGTCAAGATGGCATTGACAAGCCGAGCGCGGGTCTACGCCGATGTGAATTCACACAAAGCGCGCGAGTATTGGGACTACGAAAGCTACGTTGTCGATTGGGGTCAACAGGATGATTATCAACTCGTTAGAAAACTTGGCCGAGGAAAGTACAGTGAAGTTTTCGAAGCTATAAATGTTACCAATAACGAGAAATGTGTTGTTAAAATTCTAAAGGTTAGTAAATATGAAACTTGGACTACTATTTTTTCGAGAGAATTATTTTTAAGTAGAAATATTTTTGCTTGATAACTTGATAACCTTTACGCGTGCTGGAAATAAAACTCCTTTTAAAATTCAAATCTTTGATAAACGTCTGAATCGAACTCTTCAAATAAATAAAAATAACAAATCAATATAACATAAGATGACGTTTCGATCCGGATTTGGATCTTCTTCAGAAAAATCTAAAAAATATAAAAATTATTAGTATTAGTTATTTAATATAGAATGCACGATAATTGTATACTTTTGAACGAATCAAAAGAATTTATTTGAAAACTCCTTTTAATTCGTTTTTATCACTCGCTTTTTGGAAAATACTCACCCACAAATTAAATCACTCGTAAATTAAATTATGTTTGCTATGCGTATTGGTTTGTGTCCGTAGCTATGTTTCCTACAGATGCGTTTTGATGTCACCATCTAAAAAACTAGAAAAGTGGGGTGGCGGGCGTCCGGAATGACAAGCAACAGGAGAACGCTTCATAACTTGAAAAAACCGCGCAAATTTTTACCGAAGTTAGACCGAATGTTGGCTTTGGCAGGTTTTTTAACCGAACATTCGACCTAAGTCGACATTTGGCAAAACCCACATTTGATGAATACTTTTTGCTTGAAAAATTGTTGGGAATTTTTATACAAACAAAAAAAAGATCTTGCATGTACTGCTTTTTACCATACTGGCGTATTTGGTCGCAATGATGTGACATTTGGTTTTGTTTCAGCCTGTAAAAAAGAAGAAAATTAAGCGTGAAATTAAAATACTAGAAAATTTGCGAGGCGGTACGAATATAATAACGCTCCAAGCAGTTGTAAAGGATCCCGTTTCGAGAACTCCAGCTCTTATATTCGAACATGTCAATAATACTGATTTTAAGCAGTTGTACCAAACTTTGACGGACTTTGACATTAAGTATTACCTCTATGAGTTATTGAAAGCATTGGACTATTGTCATAGTATGGGAATTATGCATCGAGATGTCAAACCTCACAACGTGATGATAGATCATAATAATAGAAGACTTCGTCTTATCGATTGGGGTCTAGCGGAATTCTATCACCCAGGCCAAGAATATAACGTTCGGGTTGCATCCAGATATTTCAAAGTGAGTTATTTTCAGTTAATAATTTCATAAAATGTTGAAAATTACTCTCAAAATTATATATATCTATCAATTAAATTTACGTTATATATTTAAATTGCGAAATGCTTATCTAGTGGTGGATGATGTGGATAAATAATTTCAATTTTCCAACACTGAATTCCACAAAATTTTGGCTAGGGTCAACAATGTGCTACATAAACCTGGCGTCAAAACCGATACATTTTGTTATAAGCGCTTCATGCGCTGTACAGGAATTTTATAACCTCAAATAAATTTGCAAAACGCATCTTATGTCTGCGGTGTTTTTTGTCAATTGACGCCATATTTGTTAATATCTCATTATTGAGCCTATCTATTGACTCTATTGACTTACTGTATAATGAATTTAGCTATTTATAATCTTATTTCTCATTATATAACAGTCGCGGTATATTAATAAGATTCATAATTTAATTTAATCAGATTATGGCTGGTTTTATTGCAATAATGTCATTGTTCCATTTAAGCGTATAAAATAAAAGGAACGCTATCGAATGGCGCCTTTGAGCCTGCGAAATACTAAATATATCAGATCTATTCCAGCGATTACTTACTTAATGACTAAAACCAGTTTTTCTTACCGAATATTATTGGCGACTAATCTTTCTTATATTTGTATTTCAAGATGCAATGTCTACTAATTATGTATAATAGTTCTTGTTTTTGTGAATATGTAAAGCAGTTAATGCAGCAGCTTCTATGATCTTTATTTTCATGATCGAACATTGCTGCTATTTTTGTGTGTCGGCGTTTTGCCTCACTTTATTTTAATTTGCGGTTATTTAACGGGACCTAGCCAAATAACAGCGCAACTTAAAAAACTCTTGAACGCTTAACCTAAATAGTAGACGTTATCAATCTTGTTACGTAGTAAAAATTGATAAAAATGAATAAAATATAACGCACTTTACCAATATTTCAGGGTCCAGAATTACTGGTAGATTATCAAATGTATGATTATTCATTAGATATGTGGTCACTGGGTTGTATGCTTGCATCGATGATATTTAGAAAAGAACCATTTTTCCACGGACATGATAATTACGATCAGCTTGTGCGAATTGCCAAAGTTCTTGGTACTGAGGAATTATTTGAATACCTTGATAAATATCATATCGAACTTGATCCTAGGTTTAATGATATACTTGGCAGGTGAGCATCGACCTACATATGTAAAAGTAGGGGCTGCAAACCGATATATAATTTCTGCTTGGTTTTGGTTCTTTGGATAATTGTGTAAAATCGACATTTCAGCTATTATTTTGGAGTTATTAATTCGATGAGCTAATATTACTTTTATTATTTGCAAATTGAATTTTCATAATGCACAAGTTTTTTGTTACTACAATCCAGTTTATGACACTCAAAATTATGATTTTTGATTATATTGTCTCCGATTTGAAGAAAATGTAGGATACAGCTCGGGTACATTTTAGTTCAGTTTGCAGCCCTGGTAAAGGTCAATGTTTTTGAAGTTTTTATAATAATGAGTTTTTTTTTAGACATTCTAGAAAACGGTGGGAACGTTTTGTACACAGTGAAAATCAACATTTGGTTTCTCCGGAAGCCTTAGACTTTTTAGATAAACTACTTCGCTATGATCATTTAGAACGCTTAACGGCTCGTGAAGCAATGGATCACCGTTACTTTTGTAAGTATCGCAAAGTTTTTAAATTTGATTTGTGATTTTCTACATTCATTATTTACTATATTAATTGCTGCCCTAACTTACGTAAGTACTACTCTAATTTGTAAAGTTATCCTTATGGTTAGCTGGAAAATAATATGTTTTATGCAAATGAACGACAAATGAATGAAATTTCGTAGTCACTTTATTAAAAATTGCGTAATTGTTTTTACAGAAAAAAGAGGTTTAAGTAATGCGGTAATGCGTATTGGTTTCGTTCGAAAAAAATATAGACGTCATTGGTTTTAATTATTTCAAAATTTAATTGGTTGAATCCAAGAATCGTTTAGGCATTCTAACCTAAAAATATAAACCGCTAATATCCAAATATTTGGTGCAATTTAAAAAGAAATATATATTGAAAACTTTTGGCAAACTCGTCAGCTTTACTTCCGTTAATGGTACGACTGATAGGTATTCTCAAATCGCGTGCTTGTTTAAACCACTTCGCTGGACACTCGTCGAATTCCGGGAAGTCGTGACCTCGGGCGCGTTTTCTTCTAAAATTGTTCTAACTCGAAATCTTGTTTTAAACGAGTCCACAGTGTGTTTGCTGGTATGTCGCTGATTTTCTTCTCCCTTTCTTTACTTCGCGAATAACCTCCACATTCTTGGCCATCGTTAATCTTTTTACTTGCGGACTCGGACATATCGATTTCTAAAGCAGTCATAGTTTATTTTGGTCAACGATCCTGACTATACAGCATCCGAAAAAATAATGACTCTACCCGTCGTGAACTCGGCCATTATTAATTTTATAACACAAGAAAGTTTGATCGGCTATCACTGTACTTAACGAACGAATAGTCGTTTTCACGTCAAAGAATAAATGCTAGAATAGATTGAACGGAATAATATACTTCGAAATACTGTAGCGTATCTTTGTTCTGTTTTTCAGATCCAATAGTAAAAGATCAAAGCCGGTTAAATATGGTGTCGTCGTCTCCTACTCCCTTGTCAGGTGCTATGCCTGTCGGAGTAGGTGAGTAGCGAGACAGGTAATGTGTTGAATCTCTTTGTGTCTCAGACTGTAACGATGAGACTTTGGTGATATATATATGGTGGGGAACTGTTTGCATAATGTAATTATAGATGAAACAGATCCGGTAATGGTGTTCGAACAACGCCAGCCACTGCAGCCGACCACTGAAACAACTAACTCAATGAAATCAGTCAACAGTATAAGGAAAGTGTCAACCTTCACCAATTTAGATTCATCTACGTCTCCTACACCAACTTAAGTTCATAACATAAATATAATTCAGCAACCATACATTTTTCTTTTTCTTTTCGATAATAGAAACAGTTGTGCAGTACTCCAAAAAATCCGATGTCATTTAATTGTTATCAAATATTATGTACACTTTATATTAATGACACAGTTTGTTCCTCAGACTGCAACCTTATTATTTGGTTTGTTGAATTCAATATAATAATCGTAACTAAAACGGTGAACTAATTTATTTGTAAATGGCTGCTAGAGTGAAAGTTGATTTGGAAATGAACTTACCTTGTGTAAATGCCTAGAACACAGTAACCAAAAACTTTTTTTTTTTTTAATATATATATATTTTAGTGTTTTTTTTTTTTAATTTCTATTTTTAAGTACCGATCACTTCTAAAAGGAAAAAAATAAATCTGTTTTTGTTTTTTTAAAGATATTTGTAAGTCTTCCTGTTTTCAGTAGCAATAAAACCAGTTTGATTTGCAAATTATTTTTTTTAAAAGTTGTTAATAATTATTCAGTTTATATTACATAATTTGTTTGAAGTCACAAGTTTGTCGAGTTGAAGTTTATATTTTAGAGTAGAGCTGTCCAACTTCAAGTGACTCAAGGGCCGCTGTAAACAAAATTGCGGTTGTGAGGGCCGCATCACAAAATATTTCATACGCTACTTTATCAGTGATTCGTAATAGGTACAAAAAACGTGTTTGTATAATTATTTTTATTTATTGAAAAAATAACAAATATACAAAAAACAAATTGTGAAAAGTTTGGGGATGTTGGTTTTCACTAATCAGTGTATTAATGTTACTTTAAATGTTACAATAGTAGTACGCACTTTAGAAATTCAATATTAGCATTAATATTCGAAGCATCTAAGTGACTTGTCAGACAGGGAACACGCATATTTTGACTTTAAAGGCCTAAGTTTCGCAAGTTGGAGTAACGTTCTCTTGGGAGTAACTTAAAAAAGTTCAGTCAATTTCGGTTCTTCCCTGGTAAAAATGATCTGACTACAAATCACACAGTACCAGTTGAGATCTCCAATGTTCCAGTAACTTCATTGCGGCCCTCTATCTGTCGTATATGTTATTTTATTTCATCCATGGTGTAGAAATTACTTGCTTGTGTATATTTTCGCTTAGGCATATTCCCTTTTTTTGGCCCGTGAGCCTCATGCTGGACAGCTCTGTTCTAGAGTATTTTAGTTGTGGTTGTTTAATACTATATAGCTTATTTTAACATTAAGTAATTTTCGTTCGTTGTGTCCATTTTCGTTAATTGCTAAAGTTAAATAAAGTACTTGAAATGATTTCGTTACTTTAAATCTTTCCGATTTTTAATTCAGAGCTAGGCCGGGCTGAGTGCTTGTAATAATGCTTAAAACACTTTGTAAAACATATGCTCGATGCTTAGAGCCTTTGCATAAAGACTTGCTACTCGTTAATCACATGAGCATTATAAAGTGCTTAATAATAATCATTCAACAAGATTATTAAGCATTTTTAACTTTCAAAGTTTAAAAAAACTTATTTTTTTAACGATTCTTATTTCGTTTGATGTCATAGATCAATGTCTTGTTTGTTTAAGCCCAATTTTTCTCATCAAATGGAAGTACTGTTTTTATTCTTGAACAAATCAAGCATTTATGAAAGTACTCGTCGTTCGGTGCTTCAAGCCCTTGGGTTTGGTGCTTTGCCCAGCTCTGATTTCATCACAGTATGATGCCATTGCGTTTTCATGACTTCATGAATAAATATTTTTTAAAAAATGGAAAGTTTTAAATTTTGTTTAAAACCGTTGGAAGGTTATTGATTTAAGTGATATAGTTTTTCTTTCTGTTCAGAATATGTTAAAAATATGTTTCTTTTTTAGCATTCAATCTTTCTTTGATAATAATTTATTAAACGAACTTTGTGACTTATTTTAATATTACTGATTACCCTATTTGTTTCTAAGTATTCCTAAAATAACGGATTGCATATTAGAATAAAAAAAATGTTGAAATTAGATAATGTCAAGGGTGTGTTCCAAAACATAACCTAGTATACTGGCTACCGCCTTAACGTATTATTTCCCTCGTGCACCAAAAGTAATTGTTTACTTTTCAATAAATAAAATTATCGACCAATTTTTCAGACAATATATTAACAAAAAAAATATATAATTAATACATTAACGTTTCGATCCGGATCGAAACGTTAAAAATTATATATTTTTTTTGTTAATATATTGTTTGAAAAATTGGCCGATAATTTTATTTATTGAAGAGTTCTAATCAGACGTTAATCAAAGATTTGAGAATTGTTTACTTTATTGATCAGACATTATTGCAAATAAATAATACAATAATAAATTCCACAAAGTCTGATAAACACGCGTCTGGTTTAGTATATTGTGCAACTAGTGCGACAATGCCGCGCGAGTTGCACATACTATTTTTTATTACGAATAAATTAAAATTCCCAGAACAAATGTTCAATTTTAAAATACACATTTTTTGCTGTCATATTCAGTATTGGTAACTATGGTAACTCTATTTGCGTGCGGAAAACAATAATTTCAGTGCGACAAATAAAGTTTGCGCACGCAAATGAAAATAGCTACTTTTCAACCGTAACAGCATGCGTAAAGATACTACTTTTCCCGCATGAGTAATATAAAAATATTTATGCTACGTTAAATCTATCTCACCAGTACAATATGGTGGCATACCAGTACAATTATGGTGTTGAATTCATAACGTCATTAGCACTGGCCAATATACTGGATTATATTTCGGAACATACCCCAAGTAATTTTGGTAAACTATTTTTTTTTTTGCTGATTGGTATATGGCTGCAATTTTCTACTAGATAACAAAATTCTAGGTAGTATTTAATAAAAAAAAAAAAAATAAATGAATACGGGAAGTGTTTTGTGAGTTCGCTGTTTTGATTTTGTTCATTCGTTTCGTTTAGCCTGATATTCTTGGCCAAGCCCTAGAACGGTTCAAACTCAGATAAACCGGATTGGCCTGTTGAGAACCGAATCAGAATTGTTGTAGTTAGGTTTCTGTTTTATAACAAACGATTTTATTTATCTGAAATCAGTCACAAAAAACTTGACACATAGAAAAGGATACATTTGAGTTCAGAATACTCATTTACTTGTGACTAATCACTTCTGAGAGTACTTAGCTCTAGACTGGAAACTGTTAGAACCAAGTTCGAGAATTTGACCAACAAATACGCAATTGTAACAATCCGAGGAAGCATTGTAGAACTAATAAAAGCTGGTAAAACCAGTTACGAATAGTCAGAACTGTATCAACAAACACTTTCATATGTTCCAAATCTTGTTTTCCTGATTTGCACGCTGGGTCCATTATTTCTACGCGATTTGGCAGCAGACAAAGCGTCCTTCTGCACTTACCTGTGACGCTTTGGTCCGCTGGCACACCGCCCTTGATAATGGCCATGAAAGCGTACATATTTGGAGTTTCATGTGTTTTTTTTTATATTGTCTTATTTTTTTTCATGGAAGATACTCATCTTAAAATTCTATTTGAATGACTACAGAATGAGAAAAATATTGCTCGGATGCAAAACTCATCTTTATGAACAATTTAGCATTATTGTTAATTGTACTTGATTGTTTATAATTGTGGTGCCTTTTTGTAAGCTATCATATAATTTCAACAGAGAAGTAAATCATATCGTTTACTGGTCAATTATGGTTCATGTTTAATTATTATTACAAAACTGACATTTCATTATTTTTACGTCTGTATAATTCCAAAAAATTCAATTTGTTATGAAGTTTTATGGTGCACAGTTTAATTATACTCAGAATTATTTAGTTAGTAAAGCAAGAACGTTCTAATTCAATTTTGTGTGACTGGGAAGGTATCCTATTTTCAAACAACAGTATTAGAGACACCGACTTAAATTTCAGAGGTGCACAGTTATCCCAATCTCGATAAAAGCTGGACACACTCCTATTTTCTCAAGGCTGTTATGCCTCTTTCAAATTTTAAGGGTGGAAACGTATTTAGTCGAGTCGTTTTTTCCCAAAATTTTAAGCTGTCAGGGTGGCGTTCCTACATTCCATATCCCCATTCGACATGAGGATTTTGTGTACTGCGCTAATATGGAGTTTAAGTAAGCGATTTTGATTTTGACAGCTAATTGAACTATTTTACAATTTGTCACCCTTCTGGAGGAGTCCATATTTCTTTGTAGTCGACGGCATAATAAATGTTTTTAGAAAGAATTAACAAAAATAAATTGTGTAGGACCCTTTATCATGATTAGTTTGTTTCTTTTTCTAGTCACAAACTTAAAAAGTGACATTTTGTGAATTTTATGCCCGACAAAGGTGAGTTTGTAGAACGTTTCATCATATTAATTGCTGAGTGTTTGAACTATCCGTAATTATTCACGTGACGACAGTGATACCGATTTTTTAATTATCAATAGATTATCCAAATTTCGTAATTTTGATTATTTTCCAACGATATTTTGTATGTTGAAATTACTATTAATTTTAATTGAAATGATAATATTGAAAAGTGACTACAAAGCGTTTTTGATTGGTTAAATCATCTTCGATTAATAATTAATAATCATCTATGTGACATCGTACGGACACAAAATTTCATTTTTAGTCCATTAGGTAAGGTTTACTGTACTCTCTGTATTACGATGCTCGATGAGTTTTAGATTGTGGTGTGCCAAGAATGCAATAGCATTAATTAAGAACATGAATTTGTGATAAACTTATAACCAACATTTACTCGACAAATTAAAAAGTGATTTTTACGAACATGGTTTTTTATTTTGTATTTGTGTTCAGTTAAGATGTATATTATCAGTAATTTTGTAATTATCCGTTAATTTTAATTTTTGCAACTTTCTTCTGGTGTTGTTTTTTTTTTAAATTTCCGTCAGTTAAACAGTTTTTAATACAATTCACTCCTAACGCAGAATGTACATTTTAAGTTTTTAAATATATTTTTCAGATTATAATTAAATTTTAATCATTAGAAAAGTGATGTATTATTATGTACGAAGTGAAATATTGAAAAAAGAGCGAATTTTTGTAATGATTATTTTGATTTGTTGGCCTACACTGAAATTATATTTTTATTGGTACAGTTCTTATGTAATAAAATCATAAATTTTACAACACCAGGTCAGAAATATTTTTTGCATTCTGTGTAAATTTGTTAGCACTGTGCGCATACCATTTTCTGTATTGTATAAATAAATGATATTTTTTTTTTGTTCATTTACATATATATTATATAAATATGTAAATAAATGTGGTATGCACTCCAATATTATTTTTTTTTATTTTCATTTCTTTATATTTTGAGAGCTTCGCGTTAGCAACATACTGCCTCCTGGATTTCACCAATGCAGAAATAAACAAATTAATAAATTTCATTACTCATTAATTCATAAACAAATTCGTTACTAAGTGCTATTTCCTAAAGGACCAGTTGAGATTTTACTTCGGTCATGCTCAACATTTGAGTGAACTATCCTGTGCGAAGTGTCAAGAGTTGTCACGTCTCAGTGTCTCGAGAAATAAATAAAGAATGCGGAGCGCCCCTGACCTCAGGACACGTGGAGTGGAATAGTGTGATCATTTTTTGTCAATTATGTAAGAAAGTTTGCTATATAAAGTTCATCTTCTAAATATATAAAAGGAAACCGTGACTGACTGATCTATCAACGCACAGCTCAAACCACTGGACGGATTAGACTGAAATTTGGCACACAGATAGTTATGATGTAGGCATCCGCTAAGAACAAATTTTTGGATTCAGTCCTTAAAAGGATGTAACGGGGGTTCAACATTTGGATGGAGGAATCATATAAGATAGATGGTATCAATTCGAAAATGTGCAGGATTACTTCTGTAAACAAATAAACACGTGTTTCATGCTTTTTCAAAAACAACCCCTTCAGAAGGTGAAAAGAGGTAAATAGTTTACAAATCAACATGGGTGTTATTTCAAGGTTTGTCAGAACGTTGGTCACGTGAATGTCATCAATTTTAAAATTTATTAGAGAGGTCTATGTCGAGAAAGGAGTAACTATGCCAAATTATGGGATTGCATCCGCGTTTTATCTCAGTCGCGTGCGAAGCCGCGGGTAACGGTTAGTATACGTATAAGTTGTGTGAATACAAAAAGTAAGTTTTTAGAACATAAAAATCGCCAAAAATCGAGGCAATTCCCATAGTTACCTATAGCCTTAGTGCTTTTTTAAACAATTTTGGAAAATCTCTCAGATCCGATTTTAATGCGCTGAATACACCTAACCAATTAGTTGCTCTGTATCACTTACCGTTTCGAAGATAGACCCTGTCGTAATTCTTTTCTGGAAAGTCTGGAGTGCTTATATAACACTTTTCAAAATCGGTACACTAACAGAAAATGACATTCTGAATTCCACGAAGCCATTCGCAAGTTTGTACCATTTACTGTTTTGGAGATACAGACGCTCAAAAGTTGCTTTGGTATTTAAATGGATAATTTATTTAGTCAGTAGAAATATACAAAAATATCTATTTGACATCTCAATTAAATACAAAATCAAATCAGCATAAAAATTCGGAAAAGTCCTAAAATAAGCGGGTGCAATTATAAACAATAACAATCAATTCTCACTAAAAATATTAGTTAAAATGCAAAATTCGAATCGTATGGGCAATCGTCTGCTAATAATGTTCTGACTCTATTTAAAAACGTCTGGACTCTATAATCTTTGATCTCAGGAGGTAACATGTTATATTAAGTATGTTCCGCCAGCAAACGGACACGAAACTGTCACCCGCATGCGCAGTAGCTAAAACGAAAGTATTGGTTTTGGAACACGTTTTAGCTATCTGCGCATGACGGTGACGGTTTCTTGTCCGTTTGCTGGCTGCTTGAAACATACCCAATAATCTGCACTGGACTGTTGCTATACCTTGTAGTTCTGTATCGGCCAATGTAAATATTATTATTAAATTTAAAGAATAGCTACTGTATGCTACATTGTTAAGAAACACCCATTGTTACAATGCTATATTAGAAAAATTTATTTCTTAAACAATGTCACCGTTAGGATACGAACCCCGAATCTTTCCACTCTCGCGGCGGATTGAGTTTCCTTACTCCACAATGACACAAACAAAGTCAAGCAATCATTCTAATATAACCTATAGCAAATTGTAACTATTTTTTCACATCATGCGAGAGCTAATTTCTTAGCTTAACGTTAGATATGAACCTTCACAAAAGCGAGAGGTGTGGGTGAATCAAAGAAATTGTTTTCTTTCATTAAGCAATTCCTAAGTCACAGAATGTATCTGTATCGTTTTAAGATTGTTAATAGCGAAAACTTTTCGTGTTTCTTAGGTTGAAACGCCCAATATAATGTTGTCGGATATTAATATAAACAATGAGCTCAAAGATATACATCGCGTAAAATGCCAACATTTGTTTATCAACAAATAGCTGTCAGCCTGTCTAAACGATTGTCGTTTGTTCAATCTAAAAACTAGTCAAAGAATTCTCTTCTGACTTCCAAAAATTCGGATACATTCTGATTTGTCCCCAAAGTGCAATACAATATTTCATGACGCTGCACTCACTTTGAATAGGCCATTTTAATCCAGAAACAGAACTACAGTTAAGCTTATTTTTTTGGATTTAGACTCATTTGTCGTGTAGACCAATGACCAATGACTGTGGGTCGTGACTGGTTGGTCGCAAGTCGATTTTTGCTGGGTTGCGACAATATCTTGAATGTATATTTTTGGAAAAAATGTGTGCTGTCCGTAGCGGTGCCGTTAAAATAAATGTAAAGTAAATGAAATAAAAATATAAAAAGTATTTTTTTTGTGAAGATATCTTTTCCGGCTAGTCAAGTAATTCTGAGAAATTCAGTGGGAAAGAATTGGGTCGCTGTAAATTGAGTTTTTAAAAAGTGGGACGCAATTATTAAAAGTTTGGGAGCCCCTGGTGTAGACACAAAAAGTGAGTGTTTAGAAAATGTCGAAAATCACCAAAAATCCAGATTTTCTCCATATTTTGGACAGTTTTGGAACATCTCTCAGATCTGATTCAAATTTGATACGTAGCAAGAGTGGTGGGGGGGAGGTGAGAAAAACAGCTTGGGTACATAACTTTACAAGTTATAACACAATTGAATTTGATAGTTACTTATGAAAAACCGATCGGGTATATAACTTTACAAGTTATAAAACAATTAATAATGAAACCTTTAAACAAGGCCAAAACATCGCTTAATCATTGACTAGTTTTTTTTTTTTTTATTGAACGTTTATTTCGGTTGGTAGTAATTGTCGGATATTTTAAAATTGATTCTGACCGGCTTAATTTCTGTAATACCTGACTTGCTTTCAAGTAGTTAGGGGTTTGTATTTGAACCTTTTTCGGGTCAAAATCACGTGACACAAATAGCATAAATCACATTCATAGAAATAATTCCCCTCTCTTCTAAATAAGTGTGTTTAAAGCACTTACATATTTAAGACACATACCTATAGGTATATAACAATATATAGAGAATGATTCTAACATAGTACAGGTAGTGCTGGTAGAGTGGTGTTCAGTTTACTTAGTTAAGTAATTGATAATAATTATACTTGTTGCCATAAAACATATCTACATGCGACAGTATTTTTTGAATTGTGGATGATTATTATTAATAATAGTGCATTTGAAATCTAGAAACAATAGTTTCAACTCACGGTTCGTGTCATTTAAAAAAAAATCTATGTTGTGGACATTTTATTTAATAAAACTGATATAAATGTGTACAGTTCAATTATTTTTAAATACTTTTTGTAAAAAAAGTGACAATTTAGTCTACAATGTACTAAATTATAATTACTGTGAAAATCAATATAATATTTTGGATAGCAGGAGCGCACGAAAAGATTTATTATTTCCTACTGATAAAATATATATCAATTTGCTGAGTCCGATACCGAAAAGTCGGAAAAATGATGCCAAAAAGTACATGTAAGTAAATAAATGTTTATTATTGTTAATAGTTTTTGTTAAGGGCGCACAACTTCCCAAGGGCGTAGATAAGGGAGGGGGGTAATTACTCCCCCCGGGATCATAATAATACAAAAATAATACGAATACCTGGCTGAAAAATAAAATTTAGAAATACTTCTTGAAAAAAAATTGTAAATATGGTTTGGGAATTAATATTTTGCTTGACACCTTCTTTCTTGAGTATTCTTGTGTGATATTAATAAAATTAAAAAAAATATTGATTTTTTTACTTTACTCCCCCCAGGAAAAAAATATTGAATTTTTTTGCTTTACCCTCCCAGGAAAAAAATATCTACGCTCTTACGACTTTCTCCCCTGGAATCTGGAATATCTATTCTTCATTTTAATCCCTTGCATTACCCGTTATTGAACTTCAGGGCCTGAAAATTCTTCGAAATGCATTTAAAACATTTGGACGATATTGTTTGTCTTGTATTTTTGTCGTCCCTTGAACAAAGTTCTGTGTATGGTCCTGATTATATTTTAGGACACAGTGAAAGTAAATTCGAAATATCACGTGATATAATAGGTCAAAGGGGTAGTTGGATAATCAGCCAAATAACATAATTAAGTGATTCACTATTACAAATCACATTCAGAATAAAATGTTCTAATTTTATGGTTCATTGAACAGAAACAATTTGAAAATTATTATCAAAAGTTTATTTTTTTTGTATTTTAATCGTCATCGAATTTGGGATTTAGCCTTATCTTAATCATGACAAAACTTGTCGAAGGCACCCGCGGGCCGGGTAAAGAATTAAATGAGGGGCGAACAAAGTTCTACTTGGAAATCACACTAAAGAAAAATAATAAAAATGTTTGAAAAAATATTGGTTGTCGTTAATTTCAAACTAATAACTTGATAAGGACTTTGTTTATCCCGCTTTGAAATATTTCTTTTATCTTATCTATAGGTAGGTATATATATATAAAACTCAAAATCAAAATTTGTCTGTCCGACAAAAACTTTTGAACGGTAATTCCGATTATCATGAAATTTGGATACAACCTTCATCTCGGTAAACTAAGATGAATATGTGTCTGAGGTGGTATTAGTTTGATATTTATGAGAATGCAATAATCAGGAAATAACTGACGTTATTATAGGTACCTATATTTAAAATCTATAAATCTTATTTTATTTTCTTTTTTAATTTCGCTATTGCACCCGGCTTTGCCAGTATGGGTTGTAGAATGCCAGGGCTTCAGTAAATAGTCATAACTCGAAAAACAACCTCCTCCCCACTCACCCATTCGGACATTTTTTTCGTAAAATTGTCTAATATAGGTAATAACTGATAGGATTTCTTTTTTTTTTAATTAAGTTTCATGTTACTTAGCTTAAACGATTTTTTCGTCGGAAACAGCCGTGCGAAGTAAAAATTGTAAATAATTTCTCATTTCTTATAATCTTCCTAAATCAATAATCAAACAAAAAATTTATTAGAATCTCATGTCTACCTCTAGAATTAACGGTCTTAATAAAAAAAAAATAATTTTAAGACTTTAGAACTCGGGTCTAGACAATTTTCAAGCCAGTCAAATTGTTTCGGAAAATTTCTTTAATTATGAATACATGCATAATTAGATTATAGTCAGATTCTAATTGTTCTGTTATTTAGTGTAGTTATTTTATTCTTGTTAAAATACTGTTCAAAGATTCTCATTTGACAATATTTCGGCGCCTATGTAGATATACTTAATTTACAAACAAAATTTTGTTTAGGTACTCGTGATATTCACATAATTGGTTTATGAAATATCTTTACCATCATTATAACATCTTTGATCCCCCTATGTCCTTCATCTCATAAAAAAGTGCTCTCCTTCTGGCGCAATCGAGTAATCCGTGCTCATTTCGAATTTGGAAGACTTTTTGAACCTAAAACACTATCTAGGCCAGGGATCGGAAACTTTATTTGGGTAAACGGCCATAATGGTGCATTTATTTAAAAAAAAATGAAACATTTATAGAATCTCTTCGATGTCCGTCACAGGCGATTTTTCTCAAATGAATGTTTTTTAATCTAATTAGTGTGGGTTGATAATTTAGGGTTCCAGCTTGACGTTGTTTTATTACAAAATATAAAGTTTTTTTCTAATTAGATAAAAAGAAATATAATTTATAGAAAAAATATTGCCTTTCTAACTGCTTCCTTGTGAGTTCAATAATGCAAATATTATTTTTTCGAGTCAAAGTTCACAAATGATAGCATTTTGAAATCATTAATTATGAATGAATGAGACCATATCTCTCCGAATTTTATCGAATTTACTAATGACATTTGCTTCCAGAGGGCTTATTTATAATAGTAATACTAAAGATAGCTACACTAATTAACATATTTAAAATTGAAACAATCATTATTTTGTACATACTCTGAAAATAATCTATTCATTTAAATAACAGATTTTTTTTAAATTGCTGTACCGAGTGGAAGTTTATTTTGTATGAACAATACTAAAAAATCACCTTAATTAACAAGTAAAAAACGTGTCTAGCGCTTTTATTGTGGCTATTTATTTTTTTATTACACAAATTGTAAAGAACAAAACTACGCGACAGAAAAATTACATTTTTTTATTGTAATTCGCATGAAAACATTAAACTTAAATTATATTCCTTACACAATATTATTTGTTTCACGTTTGCAATTACACCTCATACAAACTTTAAGATTTATTTGTTTTTTAACTAATCGGTTCTTTTTACATCGCTTGGACAACACATTTTTTTCTGTATAATGATATACCGTATAATATAACAAAAATATGCGATAGAAAAGTTATATTTTTATGGTAATTCGCGTGAAAACATTAAAATTGAATGTTTATGGCAAGGACGTATATTTTTTTTCTTGGTTAAATAAAAAGAAAACTATATTTTTTTTAGTTTTATTAATATCACACAAGAATACTCACGAAGGAAGGTGTCAAGCAAAATATTAATTCCCAAACTAATTTTACAAATTCCTTTTCAAAAAGTATTTCTAAATTTATTTTTTAGCCTGGTATTCGTATTATTTTCAGATTTATTTTTTTATGATCCTGGGGGAGGGTAATTACCCCCTTTATTCCTCATTCTACGCGCTTGGTTTATGATTACAAAATATTATACCTTTGCTATTATAGATTGTAATCAATTCTTCTAAGACACATTTATCTAGTACCGTTAAAATTTAAATACGTTCTAGAAACTGATAATACTAATGCTGGGCTGCTGAAAGTATTGTCAAAAAATTTGATTTGATAACAATCTTAGATCGTAACAATAATACAAATTTTTGCATCTTTTACACATGCGGGAGCAGTCTTATGTTGTATTCAAACTCCTAGATAGAACATAACATACGAGAAACAAATATAATTGATGTACACAGAAAAAGATCGCTTTTCAAGCTATATTTTGATCAACAGATGTAGAAAAATGTCGTTTCGAAGTGGAAATTGTACAATACATGTTTAATACATACAGTTAAAAAAATATCGTTTATTCGATCAATTATTTTTCAAGCAGAATCAATTCGTTTCTTCTAGAGAAATATGTATGGCCATTGGTCACAATCTAAGGTCATTATCAAATCAGATTTTCTGACAATATTTTTTGCAACCGGGCAATATTGTTAGAATTTTCGAAATACCTACTTTTTGAACTTTGATAAGTTTGATAAAAAATATTAAAAAGAATTGCTCGAATAAAAGCCCTTTAACTTCCATCCAAAATCTGTTACATGCCTTCTATCAGTCTTTTAAAATTTTGGAGTTCAGACACATTTTTTTAAATATTAGCTGATTTTACCTCAGCTAAACTGAAACAACTTTTCGATATTTTTAAAACGACGCAACCATTAATTTAAATTTGAGACCAGAACGGACCATCTAAGTTCAAGAATAATATAATAATACCTATCATCAAGAATAAGGTCGGGGCACGGTCGGGGAGTATAAATTTCGTACGTCTGTTCTTTTACTTTTCTGCGTTACGCACAATATATTGTTTTTTATTCTTGTCATCTGCGTTTTAACAGTTTATGTTTTATTAGTCATTTTATTATCACTATTCTATTAATCGAAAGGAAACGTTATATTTGCTTGTTCTCTTAAATTTTTGTCGTGTTTTATACGCCACACCCTGTATATAATTATGGTCTTGATAAACTGGAACGTTTTCTATATATAAAGGATAGAAAAATACAAGATAAAATTATTTTTATTTTAAAAACGAAGACCTATTGTATCCATTTTTTCACACATAATAATCACAGACGATCTTTATCTGATCATCTTATTATTTAATTATCAAAAAAATGTTTCTCTGTTGCATTGTTTTCAATTTTTTATCAGCGAAAGCTACAGCGAAAGTAGTTAAATTCTAAAAAAAAGTCCAAATCTTTTTTTAATTACTTTTCCTTAATATCTGTATAATCATCATATAAATATCAATAAAAGAAATTAAGTACAGTAGAATTCGGTTACAACAGTTCTTTAGGTTTCGTTATAACCGATCTTACTGTACTTCTGTTTTTTTATTTATTGCTGGAAAGAGCTTTACTTACACATAACATGTAACAAAGAAATATTATTGTTAAGTACATACTTAGATTGTTTTCCGTGGACATTAGACCTACTGTAATTTTGTTGTTATAAGTATTCTTGGTAAGGTAATACAATTTTCTTTTATTTATACATCATATTTATGTCTATTGTTACTAAGTTTTCAAACAAGGTTAATGTAATGATTATCTAAGAATTTTTTATAAAAACATTTCATTTTATCAGCTATCGGTAGGTAGTCATCGATTTTGAAGTGTAAAAATTTATTTGCAATATGATAATATAATAGGTAGGTACTTCAAACAATTTAAAAAAGTTTTTACCATGTTTTATGAATGGAAACCATAACAAAGTCATTGCAGTTGCTAACTCAATAAAAGTAGTTTAAGTTTTATTCAAAAAGTAAAGATTTTTATTCTATTTATGCATGATGAAATTTGACTTTTGGTAATGTATCAGTTACTAGGGTTACATCTTACAAATTTAATAAAAAAACATTATCAAAATATCCCAATTGTTTGTTTTACAATTCAAACTACTGAATATTTGTCAATTAAACGTAAAAAAATTGGCAATATTTGATTAGATTAGATTAGTATGCAGCGATAAGGCACTCAGTGCCTCACAGTTATTGCGACCTACAAAGGTCTTTTGTGAAAGCCATGGACGTACCCAGAGAAGCGCAGAGGGGGGCACCTGCCCCCTGGATTTTGGGAGACGTCATAAACCGTTTTGCTGAAGATCCTCGAAAATTACTTTTAAAATCGATATCTAATTTAAATTTAACAAATACATATTTAATATTTGGTTATTTATTTGACTCCCTATAAAACAGAATCTCCCGTGGGACACTACATACACCTTTTGTTTCGTGTAGGTGTCTTCGTGAAGTGTGTATAGGGCAAAACAAGCGCGGGGGCCCGGCTTAAGAAATTTCTGATTTGCCTCCTCCCCCTGAACCAAAAGCTGTATTTATTCCCCTCAGTCAGATTGGAGACTTTTGATAAACCTTACAACGTTGTAGGGGGCTGTTCTCAACACTTCATCAGGATTTAGAAAAGACATGTTCAGACAATACTACCTTTTGGAAAGATCTACTTCATATTCGCAAAGAATATATTTAGGAGTTTCTTTTGCTTACCGAAACGGCATTTACCATCTTGCAGAAGTTTACCCATCTTTGAGAGCTGATACAGTTTTGCTTTACTATGAGAATAAAGAATTGTTTTGTCCTTTCATTTGAATGCGAGATAAATCTCTTTGGTTGCCGAAGCTCTGGAGAGGAATTCCAGTGCGAGTTTTTATTTTCGTCTTTACATTTGTGAATCTGTATTTTGAGATGGCTTATAAAGGTTTTGGGCCTTCCTTCATCAGTGAGGAAGTCTTCCATTTCGTTATCTTTGATACCAGTATGCCTCGAAACCCACATTAGGGCAACTCTGCTAACCGATAGGATAAAGATTTTTGTGTTTCTGTAGCCTTTTTCCAAGCAGTTCGTAGAGCGCAAAACTGCATGGCGTAATATTAATTGATATAGTAGTAAATTCCTCCCTGCGATAATTCTTCTTTTTTGTTTATTGTTTAAATAATTTCTGGGCACTTAAACGATAAATAAACTAAATTTGTTTCTGACACTTTGTGAACTTACACTGAAAAAAATATACAATATGGAAGTTCGCATCTTTTAAAAGACGGACATAAGAGCAGAAAATTTATTTTGTTATTATATGAATTTATAGTTAATGCAATAAATATATGTAATTATTTAATTAAGGAAAATAGGTAATTTCAAGGAACACCTTCCTTCCGGATTGTTTGTATGTCCACTATTTTAGAGTGCGCGTGATTTGGGATAGTTATAATGACAATAAAATTTATTAATAATTACATACGTTTTTCTTAGTTCTGAACAATTGATGTAATTATTTCGTGACTAATGTAACGCTGTATGTAATAATGCTGTATACTTGTGAAAAAGTAATTAAAATTTTGTCATGAGAAAACTACTGAATTTTGCTGAAGTTTGGAGATTTTTTCAAACTTCTAATTAAGGAAAAAATATTTCGCTATTCGTTTAATTTTTTTAACGATGATCATTAATTCGTGAATCATTTTTGACGAAATTTGGCAGGAAATTTTTTTAATTCTAGGCTAAATGACGCAAATGATTTTTAGTTGACAAATTCTTCATGCGTTGCGGATATCTTGAAAAATTATAAAATTAAGAAAATTGTGAGAAACCAATTAAATAACTTTTATTGTGTTGTTTTATTCCAATTTTTACACAACAATTGACATTAATCATTGCTCATATAAAGAATAAAGTATATAGTACATAGATGGTACGGTAGCGTAATTAATAACATAATGGAAATTAGGGAAGAAAATAAAAAACCTAGATTTAAAATGTGTTTTCGATCCGTTGCTCGATGTGTCAACCAGGCCTATTACTAACTTCCTGTGTGAACGGACACTTCGCTTTCTGACTGTATGCATCTAATATACAGAGTGTTTCAAAACATGTGTCGAAAAATAAAGAGTAGGATTCCTTGGCTAATTCTAAGAAAGCAGTCCCTATTAACATGAGCCCGCAAACGCACCGTTTTCGAGATACAGGGTGTCAAAAAATTTGTTTTTTTTTTTTTTTTGTTTTTTGAACCGTTTGAGATACAAAACTCAGCTTTTGTACCCATCTTATCATAAATATTTTTTACTTTTTAAGCGTTTATTCAATTTCATTCATATGCCAGCGTCGGAGACTTTAGGGTTGCGTAAGTTTTTTTGTTCCTAATTTCTATGACACTGGGGAAATTGGCATTCTGAAAGCATATTTTGAACCGCCAATCTTTTCTACACAAAAAAAGTACTCCAGGTCAAAGCTCTAACAAAACGGCATTTTATGATGAAAAACATGAAAAAAGTAGCAACATGATAACAAAACTTTTATTTTACAAAACTAAACAAATAACATAAAAAGAAAAAAAATCACAATCGTTGAAAATGGCCTTCTCTTACGGTAATGCAGGCTTCCAACTTGCCTTTTAGGGACTGGCGTATCTGTTCGAAAATGCCTGGAGTGTTGCGTATCGTATTGCATTTTTTTGACACCTGTATCTCGAAAATGGTGCGTTTGTGGACCCATGTTAATAGGAACTTTTTTAAACGCTTTATATTAGTTTGGGTTGTAACTAACTATGTATGTAACGGAATCTTTGAGCATAATTTTCACCAATTTCCCGAAGTCTGATTAATTTGAAACTTTGCATACGTATCAAGGACCGATGACAATGCAATAATTTGATAACAGTTTCCCATTATCCTTATTAGGACCCCCAGGATTAATAAATTCTTTTATAGATCCTCAAACTAAAAAGTGAAAAATAAAATATAGTTTAAAAAAAACTAAAAAACACGCTTTATATCGAACTAAAAAGTAAAAAATAATTTTTTTAAAATAAGCTTAAAAAGCGTGGGGCGCTTTGTTCCACATTTTCGTACATCGAGCGCCCAACGCTTTTTAAGCTTATTTTAAAAAAATTATTTTTTACTTTTTAGTTCGATATAAAGCGTGTTTTTTAGTTTTTTTTAAACTATATTTTTTTCTTAGAATTAGCCAAGGAATCACATCTTTATTTTCCAATACATGTTTTGAAACATCCTATATATTCAATACTCTTCATTGTAACCTAGTGAACATGAAATGCTTAAATCCGTCGAAATCTAATTCGATCTAACTTTCTTCATTCTCTAAGATTGCTCGGAATGCACAAACGAGGTGTTTTACTTTTTGGGGTAGGTACTCATGGTTACCGACCAATGTAGCAGGATGAATGTAAATCGGGTGGGTGTATTTTTATTTTAAACGATTGGCAACAAAAACGATGTATCAACATGAAATCTTATTTTCACGTGGAATTGACTATAACGTTCTCATTTTTTTATTAAATCGGTTAAAAATGTAATCAGTGATCACATATGGCAGATAAAAGATATGCAATATCTGCAAAATTATCATTATTTAACAAAAGAAATGGAACAAACAGTCATATATTTATTTGTTTGAATCTTTTTCGTTAAAATAAATACCGCTTATGATTTGTGAAATTGATTATTTATAATTATAACATATGTATTATCACAAAACTTTACCTACGCTTTTAAAAAACGATATTTAAAAGTCCATATATTTAATAAAAAAATGTAAATGTCTGTTTGTTCATAATCTTAAATCTCCGAAAGTTCTTCACCGATTGCTTTGAAATTTTGACACAACGTTGCATTCGAATATTATGTAGATATCACACCTGTGACAGATGAATACATGCTTGTTTTGAGAAACAGCGCCATCTGTTGGACGTTAAAGCAACACACGTTGTACCAAATATTTGACGGCAATTGGAGCACCATCTGTTGAACGTTAAGGCAACACACGCAAATGCGTGACCGGGTACACTAAGATGTTATTTCGTTGAAAATGACACGAAACTGCCGATTTTGTTTTATTGAGGTAATATTATTGAGATTATTTTAAGGCGAAGTCTGTAGAACAACTGTTTCTAATCTATTTAGAAAAAATATAATTCAATTAAAATAATCATCCACATGTTTCTCATTGTTTACAAAAATAATCTTCACTTATAATGTTACTTTTGAACTTTGAACTTTAATTTATAATAATTGATGACTGCAACTCGGTCAGTACTGATTTTAAAATCTATTTGTAATTAAATATCAGCCATACAGGATTAAATTCAAAAGATTAGTGTTAATTTTATATTGCTTCTGATTATGATTATATAATTTGATAGCGTTTATGTTCATAATCTAAAAGAGTAAATGGAGAACACAAGAGTGAAGTTGCCGTTTCTCCACATGTAGGCAGCCATTTTCGTCCGGCTTTTCGAGCTCCTGATTGGTTCCCTTTTCTATCGTGAAGTTGCTTGCGATAACTCGAGCAATATTCTGGCAGTATATCTTAAAAGGATATCTCGAGATACGCGAACCGCGCAAACTATATTAGTGTAGTAAAGGTGAATACACACTTAATCACAAAAGCATGTGAGGCAAGCCGACACAAATCCTACCGAGGCCGAAACGGCTTGCTACTTGTTAAAATATTAAGTTGTTAAGTATTTGTGCGTATCAGTTGGCTTAACTCATTTGTGTTCGTGCTTTAATGTGTATTCGCCTTTACGGGAATATGATAAAATAATTCGATATCCTAGTGATTTGTAACCTATTAACCGCAAGTTCATATTGCCTGCGTTACAAAATAAAAATATTTTAATATGATTCAATATAATTAAATAGTTTCGTAACGTACAAAGTTGTATTGCATAAGATAAGACGCTTGCAAATCCGTTTTTTCCCCGTATGACTATGTAAGAAGACGTATAAATAGGCATACTAATTATTTAATTTACTGTTTGTTTTATACGCATGTTTTAACGGCGTTTATTAAAGATTTGTGTTTAGTAATTAATAAAATCAAGCATACTGCAGGAATATTGGCAAACGTTACGTAAAAATCATTGACAACAGTATAAAATAAATTTGTGATTAGTTATAATTATTTCACTGTGATCAAATAATTATTAAAAAATCAAAGGATGGTTTAAGTTTTTAAATTAACACATAACTGAATTTCGCGTACTTTCAAGACTAATTTTATAAAAATAAATATTTTAAAGAAACGACGGGTCCAAATTTCAGTATATGCAAAGGTATGAATAATTTTTTACGATCATTTAAGGCACTGTTCAAAATACAAAAAAGGCTGCTCAAGGAACCAATTTTGTTTTAAATAATTATTTTGGCCGATTAGGATACTGTTTGGCCGTTAATGTTTGAAAATTTGTTGTAATTCCTTTTTTTTTAAATAAAATTTTGCTAGTCACGCATGCTGTTTTTCGGTGCATTTTGCATTTTAAGTGAAATGGTGTAATACATTAAAGATTTCCATAACTACCATATTTATTTATTTATTTATTTATTTATTTATTTATTTATTTATTTATTTATTTATTTATATCAACAGAACTCACGTATATTGCATTGGAAATGAAATTCACTCTAGATATTTTATACAATACATATCTAAGTTAACTATTTACATTTTTTTTTGTCAAAACAAAACTCAAAAATGCCTTGGTCCGCTCAATTTTTAAACCTGAAAGCAAGAGGTTTCATTTTTTTAAATCATTGATAGATCAGTTGAATTCGTCCTCAAACATTTGTCGTCTAAGGTCCAGATCTCACGGGCCTCGCCTAAGCCTAAATCCACTCCTGGTGACAGGTCTGGTCATTTGCTATTAAAATAACAAACATGAGTTCATTAAAAACTTCACGGTTTTAGAGATCGATTTTTAAAT
Source organism: Xanthostigma xanthostigma (assembly GCA_963575645.1). NCBI lineage: Eukaryota > Metazoa > Arthropoda > Insecta > Raphidioptera > Raphidiidae > Xanthostigma > Xanthostigma xanthostigma. Next base: position 11,881,667 of record OY754476.1, on the reverse strand, counting down.
CTTTTTTTAATGAGTAAAATTCGAGTAGTTGGTAATTATACTAAAAAATCTGAGATCCTGTTCATATCACCGGTAAAAGTCTTATATGTACAAAGTAACAAAGTTAACAGGACACCTGCTTATATAAAATACTAGCGGTCTCGTCCGGTTTCACCCGGCTGCAAAAGAATGAATGGCGGGCGGGGGGGAGGTACACGAGTACGCACGTTACCGAGATAAATGTTGTGTCCAAATTTCATGATGATCGGAATTACCGTTCAAAAAATTTTGTCGGACGGACAAATTTTGAGTTACATTTTGCAACATTTTTCATTGATGCTCCGCTCCTATTGGTCGTAGCGTGATATATAGCCTATAGCCTTCCTCGATAAATGGGCTATCCAAAAAAAAAATGTTTTTCAATTTGAAACAGTAGTTCCTGAGATTAGCGCGTTCAACCAAACAAACTCTTCAGCTTTATATATTAGTATAGATCAGGCCTGGGCAAATGACGGCCCGTAGCACAATTTTGTCCGGACCGCGAAGCATTTTATAAATTTTAGAAAAATAGTAAAGAAAGAACAGACGAAAATATTTTTTTTTGAGGACTTTTTTTGCTCTCCAAATGCGGAAATAGAATGTGAAGACTTTTTTTTTGCTCTCCAAATTCAGAAATAGAATAGAATTTTTTTTTGCTCTGCAAATTTTTGGCCCGCGGTCAAATTTTCATCAGCTATACGGCCCGCGGTCGAATTTTCATCAGCTATGTGGCCCGCCGATCAAAAGATTTGCCCGCCCCTGGTATAGATCATTACTGTTCTGTGGTATAGATGGAAAGCAGTAATAATGTTTGTTGCTCCATCACATCTGAACGGCGCAACGGATTTGAATGAAATTTTGCACACAAGTAGTTTATAACTTGAATTAATACATATGCTACTTTTTATTCCGGAATAAAACAAACATTTTTTTGCCGTTTGTTTCTTTATGCCTAAAGATTTGATTAAAATGTTACATGTTATTCTTTCTACATAAAATGCCACTACAAAAGTGAAAATGCACAGTAAATGTCGTTCAATTTTGTGGTTTTTATGCACACTAAATTGTTTCAAGACTGGTGAAAAATGTCAACCAAAATTAATTGCGGAAGTATCAAATTTCGGTATTTTATGTTAATATATAAATTGTATTTTTTTCAGCGTCATTAATTTTAGTGCCTCAGGCGTCAAAGGAATTGTCCTTATGTCCATCACAACTGACTTTAACATCTGTGATTTCTATGCCCTTCGATCAAGAGATCCCGGATGAAATGACTAATTCAAAGATTTTAGAAACGGAAACCAAAAAAAGTAATTATTATTTATTGTTTATAAAAGCAATTGAAAATGTGTTATTTCTTATACTAGTGGGTATTTCTATTTTATAAAATAACACTCCATTTCAAATTTTAAATTCAGTAATTACGATCTAGTTTGGACTCATTTTTGAAATTATTTTCCTAATAAAAAAAGATAGTTGATGTTTCATTAGTTCCCAGATCGAAAACAATGAAATCAATTAATTTTAAACTTTCATTTATTGCTACACTTCGATGCTATCGTTGTTACTCTATTTTTGAAATTTAAAATTTTGTTGTCATAAATATTTTTTAATAAATAAAATTATCGACCAATTTAACTTAATTTTTATGACTAATAGCGGGTTCGTTTTACAGTGTTATCGTACGTGTTTTAAAAGTCTCTTTTAATATAATGCGTGAAAATAATTTAATTAGCTTTGTACCAAAGAAAAGGTACAAGGAACAATAGTTTTGAAACCTATAAACTCTTAACTTTGGCCGTTGCCCATTATGGGATTAGAAAAATAATTATTATCAAAGATTTAACTTAATACGGTACAAATATTGATTGATAAAAATATTAAATCACTATTAATAGAGTTTCTAAAATGTGTTTATCGTGACATTTGGATTTTTATTATGAACACTGTTTTAGATTATTATGATAACATAAGTACTGGAGCATCGTTGTCATCTGTAACTACAGATACTGAATCTTCAGATAATTTTAACCGAAAAACTGACTATCCAATTGAATCATGTATGTCAACAACTGTCCAAATATCACTTCCATTTTTCTTAGCTGGCATAGGCACAATTGGTGCCGGAATCATCTTAGGAATAGTACAGGTTTGTATTTTAGATGATTGCATTGCTAAAGGAACCGATTATCCCACATATTTAATTACAGGATTGGCAAGTTTTTTTGGACGTAAAGGAACTATTTATATTAGTACCAGCTCTTCTAGGACTTAAAGGAAATTTAGATATGTGCTTAGCATCTCGACTATCTACCCAATCAAATATTGGTAACATGAAAACCAAGCGAGAAATATTTAAAATGATAATTGGAAATTTAGCTATTGTTCAGGTGAGTTCAATATATCTCGTTTTCTGTGAGGCACGGTTTAATTTAGGTCTCTTCATTTTTTTCCTTATTACTCTCATTTACTGTTTATATTTCGTATACGGTCGAAAGATTTATTTAATCAATTATTCTGATTTTTCGACAGGTACAAGCGATCGTGGCATCTTTTTTGGTTTCTCTATTCGCAGCATCAGTTGGGGCTTTAATGACCCCACCTTTTGATTTCAAACACGTTATGTTATTGTCAGCAGCTAGCGTTTTAACAGCGACAATATCCTGTTTACTCCTGGATTTAGTTTTAATATCTGTGATTTTAATTTCTCGAGTATATAACTGGAATCCTGACAACGTGGCTACCCCATTTGCTGCTAGCATAGGCGATTGTATTTCAATATTTTTCTTGTCGAACACAGCAAATCTTTTATATGAAGTTCATGGTAAGTTTATATTTTTCGATCAAAAAATTGTATCGCGCGATATATACGGTGTAGTTCATAACAATTAATTTGTTTACTGTTACAGAAACGCATTATTGGATCATGATTGTTATTATGGTTGTATACATATGCTTGTTACCATTGTGGATTTTGGTTGTATTAAGAAATAAATATACTCGACCAGTTCTTACTTCTGGTTGGATTCCAGTTTTGGGGGCACTTTTTATCAGTAGGTGAGATAAAATTAATGTCAAGTTTTATTTTTTTTATATTGACAGTGTCAGGGCCGTACCGACAATGGGGCAAACGGGGCCTACTTTTTAGGGGCTCGAAGGTGTTCACACTCGTTTTTTACGTTTTGGAGCCCTTCCACAAATTACCTCTAGAATTGTATGTAAAAGACCCATTGAAAAAAAATTTCCGATTCTTCGTGTAGACTTATATTCATGGTTCGCCGAAGAATTTATCTACCTTAACGATCTATCATTCGAATACTTTTAATAGTTCCATCGCGAATATCAATCAAACAAGCACGACGACGAAAGCCATGTACTAAGACACGAATGACAATCTTATGTCATAATTTTTTTAAATTTTTTTAAGCACTTTTTAAATTCTACGTAGGGGGCCCCAATTTTACTTCTTGCCCCGGGGCTCCCGATGTTTTAGTTACGACTCTGGACAGCATGTTTACCGATAATGATAAAAGTGAATAATTCATGTATCCTACTAGATACAAAAAAAGTTTAAATAGTATTCTGTTGAACTCGAAATTTACTATCGGAAACTGCTGAGGTATTTTTTTTGTACTTCACACTCAATTGATAACGTTTTTCTCGAATATTTTTTATGTAACCTTATGAAAATTTTATATGAATTTATATAGAGAAAAAATGGAGACTTCGAAAATGTAAAAAGTGTGAAGTACAAAAAAATAAACTTTAGCAGTTTCCGATACCAAATTTCGAAAAACTATTCAAACTTTTTTGTATCTAATAAAATACACGAATTATTCACTGTTACCATTATCGGTGAACAAACTGTATATATGTTACCGGCCAAACCCGATTTCAGGACAAACTAGTTTGGCCTACTATTCATACTAGGACAAACCAGTTCGGCCTAGGCCAAACTGGTTTGTAGAACTAGTTTGGCCTGAAATCGGGTTTGGCCGCTAACATATATCCTTAGTAGAATCTTGGTTACCCTGTTCATATGTTTTTGTGTTTTGTGGCAATATTTATTATTTAGTGTCTTGGCACCAAAGGTTTCATTCCCTCTTTATAAGATTCATTGTAAGATTGTTTTACAATATGAAAATCATGAATAAGTGGGAAAATGTATGGACATTTGCTGAAGTTCAACAATCTTTATACGATAATACTCAAAAGTATCCATTTGGGTATAAATAATTAATAGTTAAATGTGGAGGTGCATAATTAGCAAGAGAAATTATATATAACTGCAAAAGATAAAATCATTCAATTATAATTAATGATGGTGATATTAATTGTTATGTTTCTAAGAATGATTGTCTATTCACTGCAATTTCAATCACGTGGTAGAATTTCTCAACATAATGCCAATTCTAATTATTGTGATTTTATCAGAATTGTTGAAATAGTAAATAGATTTACCAATATTCACTTTAAAATCGATATTCAATTGTTACTACGTAGATTTTTTTCTGGGTATGGCCTCTTCAAACACTAAACAGTATCTTTCTGGATTTTCCTTCTCTCTATAATTTTAATTTGTTTGTTTGTAAAACTTTGTGTAATCTATTTTGGAATTATTTTCAAAACTAGATAATTCATTTGTTGCTTCTGACGAGTCTGTTTGTAAACGCAATGATATGATTAATTTTCATTAAATATTCGTCTATATTTTAAAAAAGAAGAGGTTCTTTGTTCGACGCGTTTATTTTTTTTTCGAGGAATTAACAGATTTGAAAAATTTCGACGTTATATTATTTAGAATGTTTCCAGATTGGTACCATAAATTTTTATAAAAATCGGTTCGGTCGTTTTTAACTGACTTCAAAAAAGGAGACTTTTTTGTATGTTCAGCCATAACTTTTTTTTAGAATTATTATTAATATAAGGAGTATAAAGAAATTTTATATCTGTTATATCAGGCTTCCACTAGAATACATAATTAATTATTCTATGGCGATTTGTTCTCACATTTTTTTTCAAAATTTCGAAGAATTTTGTGTGACCACGATAACTCTCGACAGACTTAATCGATTTAAACGAAATTTGGTCCACATGTTGAAATCCATCACCGCACGAAACCTATTTAAAATGGGCCCAATCGGGCCTTGTTAAGAGTGGTATTTAGGGGTTGAAAAATATTTTAGGGCCCAAAAATACCGAAAAAACTCTCGGAAATCTGAAATTTAATCTTTTAGTAATTACTAAAATATGCTGTTAAAATTTAAAAAAAATCGACCCGACAGGACCGGACTTACAAATTTTATGAAAACACAAGTTTACTGATATAGATTTACATAGGTACTGAAGGGTGTATATAATTTGGTACAGATGTTGAATTGATATGTAGTATTGAAATTAAGTTAAAAAATGTCGTTTTAAGGGTTGTATTAAGGGGTATTTTTTTTATTTTGTCCAAAAACAAAGTTACGTTCATACAATAGAGTCACACTGCCTATAAAAGCAAATACACTATATTGTCGGCATGGTTTGGCACTGCGACCCGGAGTTTTTGTTATTAAATTTGTGTTTTTTTTTAGTCTTGGAGGTCTCGTTTTGGGTAACGCTGTTGAAAAATTTGTCGGATTTGTTGTTTTTCAACCAATAATCAATGGTATTGGTGGAAATCTTGTGTCTGTCCAATCAAGTCGAATTTCAACGATGTTGCACCAAACTTCTTTACCAGGTATTCTTCCACCACATACGAAAATGTACGTGTGGCCTTGGAAAGCACTTTTCAAAGGAGGTAAGTTGAAAACCGACCGTTTTTTTCGTAATACTTTGTATGCAAAAATTTAATTTTACCTTGAAAATATTATTTATCAAAACAAAGCTTCAAATTTGACTTCAGCAATATAATGTTTTGGAATCATATACTTTTATTTATATACCAAGCATAGGAATGAAATTGCAATCGTTTTTTCTGATTGTCAATCAACCCAACAAAATATTTTTGTGACGTTTTGTTATACGGATGCTCCAAGTGCGCGTTTCATGCATCTACGCAATAATTAACCGCTGAACCGATTTATACCTTAATTTTTGATCGAGTAGTTCAAGTTTCTAGAAGTATGTATGAAGAATATTTGGAAAGAATTCCGTGGCATAAGGATCGAATATACTGATAACATGTGACAGCATTTGAACACTCTGAAGATGATACAAAACATATCGAAACGTTAGTATTAAATGCAAGTTTAAAAAAGTCTCAGTATTGCTTCATTTTCGATCCTTATGCCACGGAATTCTTTCCAAATACTCATCATTAACTTCAATGGATCACAGTTACTCTATTTATTGAATAGAGTCAATCTTCATAAGTATGTATGTTCTCGATGTAATTTGTTTCTTTAATATATGTAATAATTACTATATCTATTTACTGAATGAGCGTATCGAAAATATATATGCGTCTCTTTTTTCGAAGTAATTCCCTTGTTATTCCGACAATATATTATCATGGAGTATATCTCTCTTTATCAAAAGTTCTGTGTGTATCTATAACGTTAGTCAATCAGAACCAATGAGCTCTTACGACAAAAGAAAGACAGAAATATATCCTTGCACCTTAACGGTTCGATTGCAATTTTATTCCTATGCTTGGTATACAAAATAAAAGCATATGGTTTCTTGGAAGAATTTTTTGTTTGTAGTTATTTCTTCAATAAGTAACAATATGTTATTGAATTTTCAGTACCATCTGCGAAAACAGCAAGAATTCTCATCTGTATGTCGATTCCTGGACAAGTTTTGTTTCTTTACACTGCTGATTTTCTTCAGGAATACGATATTACTATTGAACCAGCGTTTGTTTTTACTTATTTAACGGCTAGTACAGTTCAAATAATGTTATTACTGTACATAGCTCATTTACTTACTCACCGAATGTGGTTAGCGAAAATTGATCCAGATAACTCATCCATCCCATTCTTAACAGCGTTAGGTGATCTTTTTGGAACAGTGTTTTTACTGGGAGCATTTTATTTTTTGCAAAGTGTTGGTTATGATTATGACGTATGAATGTTTGTATTAATTCATACGTGTATATTCCACCATTTTAAAACAGATCTCCTTGCTCAGTATTATAGCCAAAATTGCCAGATTGTTAAATAGGTACAACTTCAGTATTAGGGCCGCTGCACATGAAACTGGTTTTGCCGCTGAAATCGTTGCTATAATAGCTGCGGCGAAAGATGAAGCCACCGCGTCATAGTGATGTGAACGCATTGCGCCCCCGCCTTCTGCCTTGCTATTGGCTGTTTCGGATATCCATGTGTGTCGGGTGTTTATTTTTATTCTACCGCTATAAATGGATATGTTGAATTTATTTTACACGCCACTGTCTGCGGGCAAGCAGGCGTTCACTACCAAATTATTGATGACGTGCCTGGCTTCAACTCTCACCGCGGGCACTATACGACTTGCAAATCGGTCACAAACTGGATTTCAAAATTGGAACGTGGACTATTTTTCGTGGTTGTTTCTATGCTTGTTTTGAGCAAAAACCAATCATAAAACAGTATCTTGTCACGTAAACATGGCGTCATGGTGTGTGTTCTGTTCAGAGACAATAAACGTCTACTTTTGCTAACATTCGAACTGTCACTGCGCGCGCACCAAACAGCTTTCAAACACGCAGCGTGTGAACCGAACACATAAAAGCCATCACGAAATCCAGTGCTACAGCACGCTTGAAACCTAGCAAAGAATTTAGCGGCAAAACAAGCCTTGTGTGCATTAAAAAAGTTGTCTAGTGATGAAAAACTATCGCTATGAAAAATGCACTTTAGTATATTTCAGATATTATTTAAAACTCGAGGTACACTAGAATGACTTTGAAATTTCTGAAAAATATTTTCGTGAAGCTACTGCAAAATTTGTTGTTGATGAAATTTAGGATCTTAATTAAAATACCTTAAGGTGACGTACATTCATTACGTGAGGTGTTTTGTTTTCTAAATTTGACCCCTTCCCCCACTTGGCGGGATTAAGATCTGGTGGGACTCCCCTCCTCACTTGAGATTTACCGTATAATTTTTAAACGTTATCTGTTATAATAATGTGCGATATAGGTATCCTCTGAATTAAAATTTTCATTGACTCCCCCCTTTCTTTTAATGAGATTTGGTGAAATTTTGCCGGACCCCTCTCCTCTAATTTTTAGGTCACGTGATTAATGAACGTCCCCTAACGTGTTTTACAACTTACCAAATTCAAATTTAAGATCATTTTTTTAATATTTGCCTGAGATTGATATTTCTGCCTATTAATTATTTGTCAGTTAGTAAATTATTTAATCTCTTTTTAATTCATTAACTAAATAGTAGGTTTTAATTTAATTACTAATAAGTATTCTTTTTAAAATCTTTAAGGCCTGAAACGTAGAGCTAGTATCACGCCGCGTGCAAAACTCAGAAGTACGAAAAATGTGTAATAAAATGTACAAAACTTGAATGTCTTATTACACGAAAGGTCGCTACACAAGAGACTGGTTTTACTAGTTTGATTTCAAAATTAGAACCGGTACTGTTTTTTGTGCTTGTTTTGAGCAAGCACAAATTAGAAAACAGTATTTTGTCACGTGGGCGCGCACAAAACCCATCTACAAAGCCAGCTTCAAAGCACGTATCGTGTGAAACGCGCACATAAAAACAATTACGAAATCAGCACCACAGCACGCTTGAAACCTAATCTAGCAAGGAATCTAACGGCAAAATCAACATCTCTGTGCAACGACCTTTAGGCCTAGCACACATGAAGAGCGTTCAACGCGCGTTGGCCCAACGCGCGTTTACAATTTCTATACAATTGTATAGAACTGTTTACATGATAACGCGCGTTGGTGGCGCGTTGAACGCCTCTCGTATAAACTAGGCCTTATTGTATTTCGGATAACGTGTTTTCACGCACGTGTTACTGGACTTTTTAGGATAAGGCGAATTTCTGAACGTATTTTGTTGGTATTTTATAAACTAAACAGTCGGTCAAGTTATCGACACGGAATTTCAGACAAACTGTAAATACTCGTAATTTCAGAAATGGAACTTTGTTGTAAAAATTGTTTCTCAGAGCCACGCCTCATCGGGCCATCAGTGGCAACTCAATTGGTTGAGTTGTAATAATTCCTCTCTGGCTCCGCTACGGTATCTCAAACTGGATTTCAAAATCAGATCCGGGCTTGACTATCTGCTTGTTTTGAGCAGAATGAAAATGCAGTTCCTTTTTGTTAACATTCGAACTGTCAATGCACGCGCAACAAAATCATCTACAAATCCAGCACCATAGCACGCTTGAAACCAAGCAGCGAATTCAGCGATAAAATCAGCCTCGCGTGCTGCGGCTTTAACCAAGCTTGCGTCCTGATCTACCGGAAGCCCAGATGTGGCACGCTTTAAGTAACTGCATTTTGCTTGTATTTCAATTAGTTGAGCTGCCACTGGTAGCTCAGTGAGGCATGATTCTTACTGTTGTCAGATACTTACCTGGTTTCTTTCAGCAGGGATTTTTACTTTTTATAAGCCGAGTTTTTTTTATTATAGAATAAAGACTGAGGATTAACTTTTAAATATTTGAAATGAGTATTGTTTTAAATGTATTGTTTAAGATTATTGTTAAGGTAGGTATATTTATTGATGATATTTTAGCAAGAATTTTCTCGAAAACGTCTGTACAACCTGAAGGTTTTTTAACTTTAACATTTTAATATAATTAAGTAGTAACCGTAATAACGAGTGATTTGTAAATAATAAATCCACAAAAAATTCCATTCTTTTAATAAAAGACACTGTTGATTTTGAACAAAAAATGAATCAATGCATGCAGATATTTTAATAAATATCCAAATACTTATTTATTTTTTTTTTAATTTTATTAAATTATCATTATTTATCAGTTAAATTCTTTAGTGCAATCATACTCTTGTGTAATTTAATGTCAATAGTTCTTATCTAATTTTTTGTGATAAAAGAATTATTCAGCAAAGTCGAGTTTTTAGAATATTTTTTCTGTATTTTATCATACATCGATGCTGTAATTTCCAAGAATAGAATAGAATAAACAGTTAAAACGTCGTAAAACACGAGTATATGGCATTTTTTCGTAAAATCGGAGTATGATTTATTATTAAATTATGTCACGTACTAAAAATGTCTAAAACAAATTGATATTCAATAGATTTAGATCAACATATGTTTTTAATTGTTGTTTTTTTTTCGATAAAATAAGCGCGTTTTTTCAATATCACGCCAATTTAGGTGTTACAAAGATTCAGGAGCGCCACAATTATATTTCACTGGAAGTAAAAGTAATAAAAAAATATTCTGGAAATTATCTTTATTTTCAATTTAAAAACAATTTTATTCGATTGTCAAGATACAGTTTCAGTGGAAAAAAAATACCCTGACAATGAGGATACGAAGTTCGTGTTAGGAAAATGGTAAAATGGCAAAATGAGATATCAAAAAAGTATACAAAACATTGCTTGAAAATATTGATTCAGAAATGATAACAGTAATAAATAATCTTGCAACAATTGAACACTTTTTTTTAAAATCTGTATTCCATGAAAATGACGTGTATGTAAATAAAATAGATATTACCCTGTGAATTTCTTTGTTTATTTTCTTGGAACATAACTGGCCTAGAAAAATTTAATAATAAAGATATTAACTGCAAAGACGTCATATCTGATCGTGTTGTCAACGAATGGATTAATGTATTGACACCATTACGTCAATACAGTCAATCCTCGAGGTAAAAATGCTTAAAGACACTTTAAAGTACAAGTTTTTTTAATTCGCCATTTTGTTGCTATACAGTACCTCATACAGGTGAATTTTTAAAACCCGAACACCCTTTTATTATACGTAGAGGAATGCTTTTCGACAAGAAGTTTCGGACCAAAGTTGCAGGGAATCAAAGTTCTTTGATTCCTTAGTGTAGTTTTTTCCATTTGGTGGGATGAATTAAGAATCAAATAACGGGCTAGGATTGCATTAAATAGAAAAATGTTTAATGCGAAATTTATTTTCTATGACCCCAATAATCCAAAATAAAAATATGGGTTCCTATTTAAAAAAGTGGAGGTAACCTTGATATCTCGGAAGGAAAAAAAAACACCCTTCGGCCTTGATTCTCTGTAATTTTTGTCCAAAATTTTTTTTCGAAAACCCTTCCACTACGAAATAAAAGGGTGCTCGGATTTTAAAAATCCATTTGTATTCGGTGTGCATTTCTTATCTTAATTTTCCGAAGATTGCTGTGATACATTCGCTACACTATATTAATTCAAAATTTCATTTTTTGACGTGATAACGTCTTATAAATTGATGAAACACCGGCTGCACGCACGAAAAAGAGTAACGTTCCGCAAGCGAGAGCGCGATATAAGCGATAGTCTCTCTCTTCTCGCGTGACGTCAGAGAGTAGTGTGCGTTCAACATTTTTTTCGGCTGTTCCAGCGAAAGCTACATCTGACAGATGGCCAGATACATTATACGGTTTGTTAACAAATATATAATATATATACATTCTTGTAAATGTCTTTTATAATTGCTTAAAAATATTGCTTTGGTTGATCAAATTATTAGTCGGTAAAAATATAGTTTGACAGCTACTAAAATTTAGGTTATGTATTATTAAATATGATATTCGAGCGTAATACGTTATCACGTAAAACTATCGCCCGTAAACCGACTTTACAGACAACCAATTTTTTTTGTTTCGCACCCTCATTGCTAGAGACCAGTTCAAATACATCAGTATTCTATACCTAATCACTACATTTATTTAAAAATAATTTCTACTCGTTTTGTCATAAAATTAAGCACGGTTTATTAAGTTTGTTATTGATTGACAATGGTTTAACAATAAAAATTATAACTATACAGTTTTGTATCCTTCAAAATTTGAATAATTTGCATGTATTTTTTTTCAACAAATACCTATGCCATTTTATAAATGAAAATATAAATACCCGACACACAAACAA